>CM031860.1:26388645-26451121 GCA_018697195.1 Certhia americana
ATATATATATATATATATATATATATATATATATATATATATTATCTTTATAAATATAGATACAAAAGGATTACAGACAAAACATTGATCCCTAATGGTGTCTGAGTGGAAGGAAATAGCATTGTTGGAACATAAGAGTGAGACACCTCCCTAATGTCCCAAAACTAACTGGTGCTACCAAAACGACCACATGTTTTACGCAAAATAATAAAGTTATTTTCTTGTCCTCTTCTGTACACACATTAACAAGCCATGAACCATAAAATAAAGTTTAAAGATAATACATTTGTCTACTCTTCCTCTACTTCCTTTGGCTCATGCCTACTTAGTTTGGCTAGTGAATGTTTTGATGGTGCATCAGAGTGGTTGAGAATATGTATGGTATGCCCGCTGGTTATCAAACCAAAAGAGTATTTCCCCTGACTCCTGATTTGTGATAAGTATAAGCAAATATTAACTCAGTCAGTGGTAGGAAAAATATGGGAATTTTTTTTTCTCCTTGAAAGGAATTACTGTTTAGCTGAGACCAAAGTTAATAGTATCTCTTCAGATGTCTGATCTGGAGGAAGTGTGTCCTAAATTACCTGCTGCCCAAAAGAGCATTAAAATGTGTGGAATTTTCTTTACTAATAATGGGCAGCCCATTTGGGTTTTCATAAATGAAACTAACTCACCTAGGTAAATCAAAAGTATAGTTCTACCACTTCTTAAACAAAATTACTTTGCAATAAGTTTAAAATACTTATATACATACTACTAGCAATAACCACTTTAGCTGTTATTAAAAAGTAAAAAACATTATGACTCACTAAAATTTTAAATTATTTGTCTTTACTTCTATTTCTATATGTCAACTATTGGACAGAATATGCTGTACATAGTAATAACCTGCAGATGGTATCAGATGGATTGTGTCAGCTGTTATGAAAACTTAATTCTTTTAAGTGATATGCCTTTTTTTTGTTTAGAATTGTCTTTATTTGGACAGCATGTTTAGTTCTGGATGCTCATTTGGTAAGCCGTGCAGACTGTCTTCTGCTCCATCATTCAAAATTTTAGTTTACAGGTGACAAATGCACCTAACTACAGAAAGCTTTCATTTTTCTGAAAGGTCAGAAGGAGCTGATTTCTGACAAAGAGTAAATAGGGCCCTTGGGCAATTAGCTACACCAACCAGCTTAGCCTGTGGTATTATTTCCCTTTTAGCTGTTTTTGGCAATTCACAGTCATAAATTGCTCCCCTGGTTGGTATACACTCCCAAGAATAATAAACTCTAGCTTTATGTTTGTTGCCTAACAGCCTTAAGAAACACATGCTGTGATTGAGTGGGGTTTTTTTTTGTTGACGGGTGATATTAAATTTAATAGACTGGGGTTTTCTACATCACTACTAATTTGATGAATACAGTTAATTTTAAATCTTTCCTGTAACATTATTCACATATTGCATTCCTATTAAAACAAAAAAAGCAAGGTGCTTGCAGGCCAGACATTTTATGGAAGACAAATTCTTCAACAACTGATTAACATAAACAGCTCTTGAAGAATACATTGATAAAAAAGCACCATATTTGTCTGCATAGTGGGGTTTTTTTCTTTTCTTTTTAGAAAAGGCACTCAGAATTAATAGCATTTACCTTAAGGTCATTATTTGGTAAAACTAAATTGATTTTTTTTCATTAAACCTCCCCAAATCTATGGGTTTAGCAGTGGACAAACTACTGCAGGTTTTTTGACAGACCAGGAATTTTGTTTTGGCATTTTGGCAGTTTTTATCTGGGATATGAATACTAAAAAAAACCCCAAACCAACAACAAACAAACAAATTTTACTAGGCCTGAACTGATGTACACGTTTATTATATATCTACAGGCATTTATCAGATTTTATTCTTTCAGTGTTCAATGAATTTCATATCCCTTTTTTATTCCTGTGTGTTTTCTTCTATTCTTTCATTGTATTTTGAGTTGCATATAGGACATGTGAAATTGTCATCTGAAGGTCACAGGCAAAGCAGGAAGTGCCTACTTGACCTGTTTGTACAAAATATCAACTTAAAATAGTTTGAGTTAGACAAAGCTAATCCAACACTAGCTTTGGACTGATATTTTTCTTTTTCCAGCTCTGATTCCTCTCCTAGTATGATGTTTATCTCTATCCATGGTTTTATTTTCATATTTACTTGAACATTAAAGTATCTAAAGGTTAGTTCTGTTTGGGAAGTACATCTAGTACTTGCTAGTTTATGAAACAGTAACTTTTGTTCTTGCAAGACACATCTGTTCCAAATATGTCAGAAATATTTAATGTTTTTCTAAGGCTGAATGTGAGGACTATAGATTACTTCACGGACACAACAGGAATTTGTCTACTCAGTTCAAGAAATATGGTAATAATGTACTTAGAGTCAATTTGTTATTCAACTATATTAATTTATACATTTTACTATTAAATTATACTTTTAAAATTGCATATGACTGATTGCTAACTTACTTCTTAGTTAAGAGTTTTGTAGGAAATTAAAAAAAATACCTTTCATCAACAACGTCATTAGAAGATGATAAATGTTCTTTGACATAGAAGACTAGATTCTTTCCAGGCCCATACAGAGCAAATTCTAAAATAAATTGTAAAACCATTCTAAATTTTTCATGTTTTCACATTTAAGAGACTACCACTCATTATGATCATAAATTATGTCTTTTTTAATAGTGAAGCCTATTTACACCTGTAATTTGAGAATTTTGCTAGAACAGAATGATGACAATTAAGATTATCTAATTAAGGTATTCCTATAGAAACCTGAACTTGGAATATCAGAATAAACAATGGAAAATTGTTGGCAGAGCTGTTTTGAGACAAAATGGATCTGTGTCAGCTTGCAAAAAAAATTAGAAGTTCTAAACATACAAACTTACTAATGAACATTAGTGCAATACTCAGATGAAAAAAATTCTAGGCTGCAGAATTATTCAATACCTAGAGGTAGAAATGTTACAGAAAAAAATATGAAAAGAAAATTATATATCATATTCTTACTGGTGTATTTTGAGGAAGAAAAATAGATTTTCTCTAAGAGGTCTTGGGGAGAGATCTGCTTTATGCCTGTGCTAAGTGTTGTCCTGTTTTCCTCAGCCTCTCTTTCTCCATCCCGTATGTGTTTTGAAATCCAGCTGATCAAATTATTCAGTCCTATCACAGCCAGAACCTGTTCTTAGGATGAACACACAGACAATCCAACACTGACTACATTCAGATAAACTTACCGTACATGGGTAATGATAAGGGTTGTAGCTGGAATGAAAAAGTCATCCACTCTGTCAAACTGCTTTCCCACTGGCTGAGTGTGGATTGTGTGATGAGAAACACTCCCACTAGCTTGTGTTATCACCTGCATAAAGTAACATTAGAAATTATAGATGCAGTCTAAAAATCAAATCTCAAGTGAAATGAATGAATACAGGATTGTCTCTATTCTCTTATATTGTCTTTTCCGAGTTACCAAGAAATGGAATGCAAGTAACAGTGAATAAAGCTTATCATTACAGATTTCAGAGAACTATTACATACCTGACAACTTAGTCCTCATACTTATTTTTCCCCTCCATTTTTTTTGTATCCACCATGAATCCATATTTAATCATTTACATTACTGAACCCCTTGAGTTAGATTATATTTTTTAAACACTTCACCCAGAGTGAAAAGATGCTATCAACAAATCCACTGGAACATATGGCTATGCATACTCCTAATTCTAGTCAATCATGAGATAATTCAACATAGCACAGCCATATTTCAGAATAGCAAGCTGCACTGAGTTTACATATTCCTTAAATTGTTATGAACCAATTTTATTCAGAACCCAAAATCTTGGACCTTCTCTGAAACAAATTTTTATGGGTGTATAAAAGACAATTCCATAAAATAGTTGCTATGCTTTTCACATATATGCATTTAAAAGTGGGGTTTTTTGTTGGGGTTTTTTTGTTTGTTTTTTGTGTTTTTTTTGTTGTTGGGTTTTTTTTTTTTTTGGTGGTTTTTTTTCTTTTTTTTTTTTTTTTAAGAAGACAATCTATTATCAATACTGTAATTAAAAACGAGAGTGAGGATGGTCAGTCACTTTAAAATATGTTAAGACTGATTCAATTATCAATTCTGGAGAGGAGTGGCAACTAAACTTGCACAAATTACCTTGCATGCTCAAAGTTACTAAGAGTCTGTAGGTGCTGAAAAGGTGATTTCAAATGTTACTAATTTTGCCTTTCAAATTTCTGTTATTCTTTTTCTTATATATAAGTATATATTAAGTAAATAAGAATTTCATGAATTTCTGGAGAAAAGGAAAACAAATTAAAAGAAAAACGAACTTCTAAATTATGATATAAGGCTGACCATCATAGTCTCAGGGGATTGCTATAATTAAGGAATAGAAATTAATAAAAAAGTAGTAAGGTAAGTACAGCTTCTTGAGATGTTTCTTTAGTGACTGTCCCTAGGTTTGTCACTGCTCCAAGGTATGAGAAAAATCAAGACTTTTAATATCTTTCATCTGAAAAAAAAACAATAAAGACAGAGCCTGACACCACCTGACCTTAATGAAATGCAGGTATGTCTAAAGTCCAGTTTATCCTCTAATTAGGAAAATATCATGAACAAAATATCATGAACAGCAACAGTTTGCTCTCAAAAGACCTGCAGTACAGAACGTGCTGCTGTTTTCAGCTGCATTCCTTATCATTCTATCAATTTGCCATTTTCAGTTCTGACTAAGTGTGTTGAAAATAATCATTAACTTCTTTGGTGAGGTCAGTTGTCTGACTTGTTTTCTGGTTAGTTAAAGTTATTTCTCTACCCCTGCTGGGGCCATGGTAATAATCTTCAACATATTGCAATGACACAAAGGTTCAATTTGTCTGTATTTCCTTACATATAATCATTGTGATCACCTCACCTGCAAAGTTGGTGAATTCTTTTCCATGTTTCCCCAGCTCAGCACCCAGACTTGGTCATGTGATTTATCATAGTGTAGTTTCACTGGAACAGGATCTGTACTCACCGCCTGAAATAGAATAAAAAAAGAAATCTTTTGGTTCCATCTAATTTTCAAAGGAAACATAATATATACGCTTGAATGAAAATGATGAGTAGATATGCACTTTCTGTTATTTTCAGACTGTATTTAAGAATTATGTTGTCAATTGCTGAAGCAGCCTTCTGATTAATTCAGAGTTACTGAATTGCTGAAAATGAGTTTTTTCATTATGCAATGTAACACTTGGTATCAAAACTACATTATACTGAAGCCTTATGAAGTTGAAAACAAAGGTTTTAAATCAAGTACAAAACTACTTATCTTCCTTCTTTGCCATCGCTCTCACTTTATGTGTATTGGTTGAAAAACTACACCAATTACTGCAAAATTGTTAAAAGGGGAAGAGTACTCTCAAGCCACATACTGGAATTAATGAAAGATGTTACTACAAAAAAAATCAAGCTGATTTTTCTGCACCCAAAGCTTCCTATCTATTAAAATGTCTATATTTTGTTGAAGTAGAAAGGATTGTTTTCCAATTGCAGTTGCTGTTTTTCATAGACCTGGGATCAGAACCAAAGTGTTTTCCCTACAACTTTAAGCACTGTCTCTTGAGACCGTGAACCTTTTAGACAGCTGAGCTCTAAACTTCCTTTGTTATGAAAACTGAAGGTTTCAGAGGTGTGAAATGTGAGGACAATGTATTTGATTAAGAGATGTTATGCACAGGCTAAACAAGTGGGGGGATTACTTTTTTATTTTCATCACTAAAGAAGAAAAAATAGGTGGAAATTGGTTTTGAGCCTTATCATTATGGAACTGTAAAGCACAGCTTGTTTATCAGTGTGTCAAGGAGAGTACCAGCTGGCTAATTAAGTGAACCTAATTTAAACTAATGATGTAGATCCTCAAGATAATGCACTAATGGCTGGCTGAGACTGCTGATGATACTTAACTGTACTCCTGAGGAGTTGCAAGCGACCACTTCATCTAAGCAGAGTTTGTTTTTCCTTTTGAAAATGGAAAATAAAGCCAGGTTGCTCATCGGCTCATTTAAAATCATAAGTTACCCCTTGAAAAAGGTCATTTGTGTTTGATAACTTCTTTCGGATACATGCTAGAAAAACAAGTGTTTAAAATAATACTTGAACTGTTGTAAAGCTAATTTGTCAAAGCATGTCAAATTTTCTTTTGGCTTCCCCAGACAAAGGTCTGACCCATACATGTTCTGCCAAAGCACTGCCAGCTGTGTTCAGAGCTGGGGTCATGGCACAGCCAGGAGGAGCAGAAGGAATTGCCTGCAGGGTCAGGCACAGGCAGTACAGCTCCTTAGAGGGAAGCCAGCAGCAAAAAGGAATGGAGCATCTCAGAAGTAGACTTTCACAGCTGTTTCCAGCTGACCAGCCTGATCTGCCAGCAGCACACTGAGGACTGAAGGATGATGACTGTTTACTTCAGCCTCTAAGTTACCCCACTTTGTGGTGTGCTGCTGTGCAATACCACACAATTCTTGCTTTCAAGAATTTAAAAATGAAAGCAAATACTTCTCTTGACTTTAGAATGAGAATTACCTGGATAAGTCAAGAGGTCTCCCTCTCTCTATATAGATCTCGCTAAAGATACATCCATGCTTCCAATACATTTCAATTTAGTCTGCTATAGAATCCTCTAAAGTACTTATTTTGATAAATATACCTGTCATAGAAATAAATCATCCTCAAATCTAGTTGTCACATATGTGCACACCTTTTACATTAACTTTCATAGTAGAAGGGAATAACTTGTATAGTAGTACTTCAGAGAAAACATTGTAATAAGCAAATCAAATAAACATTATTTGTACACAGAAAACAGCATCACTACATGATTTAAAGTCCTTTCAAATAAATTTTTCTTTTTCTTTAGGGTTTTTGCACAGTGATGGAAGTTTCATTAGAGTGCTCTTGCTTTCAAAATAGGAAATTATCTCCACATTTTCTCCCACTAGCCTATGTGCTTTTTTTGCAAGGTGGTTCATTTAAGTCGTAGACTGGAAATAGTTACATACATATGTACATGTATGAAAATGGTATCCTCTATATTAACACAATCTTTAGGAAAAAGGCAGTCTAACAAGAAAAATTCTCTAATTTCTGAACAGGTGAGTTTCTATTTTCAAAAAATGAATTAAATCTTTATTTTACTCTGTGCTGGCAGTACTCTAAGTAATGAACACAGATTGATCTGGAAAACTGAATTCCCTTCTGTGCCTCCTGTTTGTAAAAGTGTTTTTGTAAGTGTATATCATATGAATAGAGCAACATTTAATGGTTAGAACATTCTTCCTGCTTGCAAAAAAAAAAGCTAGAAAATAAATGCTTATTTTTAAAAGACAGGAAGACAGAGCCATGCATGTTAAATAAATGCTAAACAAATTAGCTCTTCACTTCTAAAACCTATCTGTAATCAACGTTTTCACTTTTTAAAGTTTTTGTATTATATGTAAAAAGATTGTATAGATTTTATGCTTTCATTATTTATTTGTTCTGTTAGCAACTACTGGTTTTTGGTTTTTGTTGTTGTTGTTGTTGTTGTTTTATTTATTTTGTTTGGTTTTGCTTAGTTTTTCAGTGTATTTTGAATAATGGCATGGGTAGGCTGGACACAGAGCAAATCCCCTTGTACTTTTCTCAGCTAAATGTATCCTAGGAAATAACGTTCAGATCAGTAACAAAAGTAGAAATTCTACTTAGGTGTGCAAAAGTTACAGGAACACATCTGGTTTGGTTTCATTTATTTATCTGGTTAAACTGTTATTCCTTGGTTATATCATCTCAACAAAAATCTTTGTTAAGTACTGTGAAATGGAAAAATAATTTATTATGATTACTTAAACACCTAAAACCATCAAAACCAAGACTTCCATTCCTGCAATAGTTCTCCACAGCTGGGGTAAATTTAGTTCTGTACTTTCCTTAGTTCTTATTCTGGATATTATTAAATTAGTGGAAAAGCAATGTTATTCTATCCCTCAAAATAAAATTTCTTTGAAAGTGATTTTTTTCTCCCAGAACAAAATGAAAGTTTTTGGAGTATCCTGGTTTAGCATAATGTACTTGCTAAGTAGCACAGACTTAGTGCACAAAGCTCTTTGTTACATTTAGGCATTCTGTTTGTCTGCTTTACAGCTCATTACAGACCCCTGAATATTTTAATGATAGAACAATCTAATGACATTCAAAAACTGCACAATTGTTTTACATATTTCTGGGGAAGGGCTGAACTTTTAATTAGTGGTTAATTTACTGAATTTTACTTTTTTATTAACATACATCTTTGCAGTAAGTATCTCTGCAAATTTTATAATGGTAAAATGATATATATTTATACATATTTCAAACAATAAATAATGTAACTGAAGACAAATTAGAAGAACCTGCTGATGAACATATTTCATACAAACTAAATCAAAGTGAGCTCAAGAGGAATCATGTGCTTTTTGACACTGAAGTCTGAATGCTAATAAATGCAATTACATTGATATTTCATCTCTCCTGTGGAGAAAAGGAACATGACACCTGAATGTTAGAGACCATGGAAAACATTCCCAGACATTCCAGTCCAAATTTGTGGACTGTGTTGAGACTGTGGGTTTTTAGTCTGTCTTCCTGGAGTAATATATCAAACCAGTAGCTAAAAAAAGTATTGTTTTCAGAAAAAAAAATGATTACCCACTCCATTTATTTTAATATGCAAAGGTAAATTTAAGTAAAAATGCCACACCTTTTTATTATCAACTTCTTGAATAAAACATTTTACAAGTCCCTGCCACCATTTGGATAGTTCAAGTTTTAAGGAAGCTATGTCTGAGTCAGCTGACACATAATTCAGACAGCAGATGTTTCAAATATGCAAAAGTATTAAAATTATTTTTGAAATTAATGTAATTTATAAATACAATTCTGTTATCATTTTATAAATTTTATATTCATATACACAATACATGTATATACTTACATCATGGAATAGTTTGAGTTGGAAGGGACCTTTAAAAGTCATCTAATCCAAAACCTCCATAGTGAGCAGGGACATCTTCAACTAGATCAGTTTGCTCAGAGCCCCATCTAAACCGACTTTGAAGGTTTCCAGGGACAGGGCTTCTACCACCTCTCTGGGCAACCTCTGAGAGTGTTTCACAAACCTCGTTGTAAAAATCATTATATCTTCATTATATCTAGTCTGCATCTACCATCTTTTAGTTTAAAACCATTACCCCTTGTCCTATTGTGACGGTCCCTGTTAATAAATTTGTCTCCAACTTCCTTATAAGACCCCTTTAAGTATTGAAAGGACACAATATTGTCTCCCTGGAGCCTAATATATAATCTATACTTTAAAGATTTTCATTCACTTATCAGTGAAAAAAGCAAAAGGCATGAAGAAAAGCTCTATTTAAGTGAGCTTTTTTCTCAACAATTTAGTTAACTTTCTAATTAAAAAAACCCTACAAAAATCCATGTTTTATTTAGCTAAAGAACACCTCTTTCCTATAAATATGATGGTACTATAAGCCCGGCCTTGTACCTTGGTGCACTGTGTTTGCATGACAAGCCTTTGGTAGCAGGGGAGAGCTATAAGGGTGGCTTCTGTAAGAAGCTTCCAGACACCTGCCCCCAGTCTGACAGAGATTATGCCAGCTGATGCCAACACAGACCTGCTGCTGGCTAATAGCTACTCAATCAGTGGTGGGGAAGAACCTCTGGGATTACATAGCTGAGATGCACAAAAGTGTTACTGTGGAGAAGTGCTTGCAACCAGATGAGAGAGGAGCGAGAATACATCAGAGGAACAGCTCCACAGATGCCCACATCAGTGGAGAAGGCGGGGCAGGAGATGCTTGAGGTGAGCCAGCAACTGTCCCTTCAGCCCATGGAGATCTGGGATGGAGCAGAGATCCACCTGCGGCTCCTGAAGGACCCCACACTGGAGAAAGTGAATACCTGAAGGAGGCTCTGAATCTATGGGAAGCCTATACTGGAACAGGCTCCTGGCAGGGCCCATAAAATTGGGAAGAGGCACCCACACTGAAAGCATTATTGCCAGGACTCATGACCTCGTAGGGGACCCAGCCTGGAGCAATCTGTTCCTGAAGGACTGTATCTCATGGAAAGAGACTCACACTGGAGCAGTTTGTGAAGAACTGAAGCCTATGGGATAGACTCACACTGGAGAAGTTCATGAAGGAGTCTCCCATGGGAATGGCCCCATGAGGGATTAAGGAAAAGACTACTCTCTCTGAGGAAGAAGCAGCAGCAGAAATAACAAGTGACAAACTGATGCCTCATTTCTCATCTCTCTCACTGCTGGTGTGGGAGGAGGCAGAGAGTAAGGAATAAAACTAAACTCAAGAGGGAGGGGGTGCAGGAGGAGAGGTCTTTAGGATTTGTTATACTATCCATTAGCCTACTTAGATTGTGGTAGGGAAATGAGCTGAATTTATTATCAAAATCAAGTCTGTTTTGCCTCTGATGGTAATTGTTGAGTGATCTTTCCCCGTCCCTTATCTCAACCCATGAACCTTTTCTTTCTCAACCCAGTTAAGGAGAGGGTGGCTTCAGTAGGTATCTGGCTTGCAGTCAGGGTCAACACACCACACCTGGTTTTGCTTAATCTCTATGTGACTGTATTAATTGCTGTAGCAAGCACTGATTTATCTCTTCTACTCAAGGAATTATTTTCACTAAGCAGAGTATCTCCAGCATCCCAGAGACCAAGAAACAGGAGTAGAGAAGTAGTTTGAATTCAAAGTCTCCAGTCTTGGCTAGGGGTGGTCTTTATTTTTACTGTTTACATAATTCCTCTGTCTAAAAGCATACAGAGTAACAGTCCTCCACCTTCTGCAGCCAAACTTGACCTTTCTGTAAAAACTGATAGACACATTCTTGTGATAAGACTCTATTTTAGCCAATACTCGTTTTAAAGTGAAAGGTTCCTCAAGTCAGAAACTTCATAAAGAATTAATTTCCTCAATGTTATCTTCTTCATAATTGCCTATTGAGAAGAACAGTCTCTAAACAGAAACCGCAGCTAAATGTTGGAAGTGAGATTTTTTCCAAATAATGTATTTATTCTCAATATAACTGTATTTCTTTTTCTGAAATATGAAGGAGTACCTTAAATTATTTTGTCTAAATTAATTAGCAACTTTAAAAATGAGAAATAAATACCTGTACAACTTTCTGAGACTGTACATCAACAATAAGAACTCTGTCAAGTTTGGGCTGAGTCACATATATGAACTTGTCTTTTACATTAACAGCAGTTGCCCAAACACACCGCTGAACAGGATCATCATCTGCTTTGGGACAAACTTCATCCTATAATTCAATAGAAACAGGAAAAGCGTAAGAATCAAAACAGTTAACAATGTAATAGAATGACAAATTATACTCATTTTTCTTCTTTTTTAACCGTAAAACAAAACCTCAGAAAATGTAGGAAAGGAAAAAGGACAGCTGACACAAGGACATGAACTCACGTTTGCCAAACAGTAAGCACCACAAGTCACAAGCACTATAAAATAATTCATACAGCAAATTTTGGGATGTTTTATAGAAATTCAAGCAGTTAGTACTGTTGACCTCAGAAAGAAACCAGTTTGAAACAACCACATATATAGAAATAAAGTGAGCAAGGGGCAGGAGACCTTAAAACCAGAGAACCAAACCAGACACACAATGCTTTATCACTGCAGTAGCTGTCAGCTCCCACTTGAGCAGCATCACAGTGCCCTGCAAAGGGAGGCAGTGCAGGCATGCCTTACAGAGAACACAGCATTAAGTCAGGCAAATGTGAAATAAAGAGAAAGAGAAGGTGGTATGGTGCAAATTGTCACATGGCATAGGGGCAAAGCAGCAGTCAGAGAGATCAGCTGTTCTGGTCACTTGGAGTACCGACAGGTTGTTTTAGAAATAAGAAATTTGGCTACTTCTTACATAAGATCTTCTCATGGCCTATCTTACTAGTGTTAAACCAAATAAATACTAAAAGTTTTCTTACTATCATTCCTTCCCTCTCTGCCCTTCCATTCCTGCAAAAGGACAAATTTGAAAAAAAAAAAAATCTGTTCACTTCACTGAACTGATATTTCATAAGACGTATAACTATACACTCAGTCAAAATAGCTAACTGTAGTTTACATGTTCACTATTCCTAATTTGTAGAAATATATGGCCAACCATCATGTATTTAACTACCTATTTGTGAATATTTTCTCCCAGAAAAACTTGGTTTTATCAAAATTAAAGTTACTTGGTCAAATATCTGGAAATTCCATTTATGAAACAGAATAATTTCTTTCCCATAACGGACATTATAATTATTTAAAAACATGGAACCTGAAAAACACTCGGAAAAGTATAAGATGTATCAAGTGGTTTTGTTTTCCTGACATTTTCTTCTTTTGCCTCTTATTTTAAATTCCTTGCACCACAAGGGACAATTTTGCCAAACCATAAGTATTATTTCTTTTTGCCACTTATCTGCTGCTTATTCCTAATTTAGAATGCTCTGTCTGATCCATCATAACTGGACACTGTGAAAATAATTATGATATGTCAACAGATAATGACTCGGTGTAAATGAGCAGCAAGAGAAAAGCTCTTATACAAGAATTCTGTTTCTAAGCATCAAACAACTTTTAAAAGGCACAGGAAATATGGC
The DNA here is from genome assembly GCA_018697195.1 of Certhia americana. Classification (NCBI taxonomy): domain Eukaryota; kingdom Metazoa; phylum Chordata; class Aves; order Passeriformes; family Certhiidae; genus Certhia; species Certhia americana. The sequence goes on from CM031860.1 coordinate 26,401,380, forward strand.
AGAACACCATCTCTGGCACTAAGCAGTGTTCTTGAAGAAGATGATGCATTTCAACACTTACTTTTCCATATCATCAACTGTCTTTGCCTGCTGTGCCTATAAGTTTTTGAAAATGCACTCAATCTTTATATGTTATAAGAAGAAATAAATCAATTTCCAGCTTTAAAAGAGGTAGTTTCTTTGCAGAAGACTGAAAGCCACGGCTTGCTTTTACATGGCTCTTAAACCTCAACAAAGGGAAGGTCTTTCAGGAATTGTGTGATAAGGAAAGGTTACTAAACTCAGGTACTGTGGGATAGCACATCATCAGGAACTTCAGGAGAACATAGAAATAAGTAACAAGTAAGATTTAGTTTGTGCTGACAAAAAGCCATGAAGATCAAAGGGAGAAGTTTAAAACCTGGGGGTTTTTTTTAAGAAATGACAGGCATGGGACAAATGGGACTTTCATTCTTAAAGGCAGCTAAATGCTTTTTATTGTTGCATAAAGTCAACATATGCAAACATGTCTCTAGTATAATGTGCAATCATTGTATCAGTGATCTATTGTCATTTGCCTTCTGGGTAATTGTCACTTCAAGGGGAAGCTTGTTACACCGATCTCATTATTTTTTCTATTTATTCTAAATATACCTTGTCTTAGTTCCATGTTTTATGTAAACAGATGACTACATCTAGATTGTTCTACACCATCCTCTTTATTCCTCAGAGAGAGCACCTTCAAACATTGAATCCACAAATGTTTGTAACAAATCTATGCAGAGATATTATTTTCGGTTCTCTCTCAGGGACTCACTCACATTAATTTACATGAGTTTCTGGGACTGAATTCTACAAGGACACAGCCAATATATAATTCAAAAATAATGCTGAATTCTGCTGAAGGAATCTGTGTTTCTCTCACATGGCATCATATAAATTAGTGTAAAAGATTTCTCTGATACCACCTCCCCTTGTGGGAAGTATAGCAGAATACTCTAACTTAAGCACTTAGAACTATATCCAGAGATGAGTTACCGCCTCATACATTTTCCTGAATCTGAGTCTGAAATATTCAGAAGTGTATTTTTAAAGATTTTTTTTCACTGTAAGACCAGTACAAACAAAGTCTTTTATATACATATATACAACCACACATATACATATCTACCTACACAAATGTATTTTAAAGGTTCTAATATATTTTTCAAGTTGTCATAAATTTCTAGAATCCAATGCCAATTCTCACCCTGCCCAAAAAGAATGAAACTATAAAATAAAGGCAAAAAATCTTTTTTTCCAGTGTAACTGTGAAATTTATGCACCAAAATTCTCATATGCAAAACAGTGTTTTTCCCAGTACTGGCTTAAGTGGCTGTTTCTCTAGTTATTCAAATCTAGATTTATCTGAAGCTGCTTCAACAGAACTGAAATTTTGCTTTTGAAAATATATTATTTATCTGATTAAACAGTTTGGACTTCTTTTATACTACAGGCAGTTATTCTGAGGCTTCATATTAATTTCCCCTGTTTTAACCAATTTAGTAATTGGTTACAATAATTTCTCCTTAAAATATAAGCATAAACCCACCATTTCCTTCTTCTAATTAAAATGTGAGCAATTTACTTTTTCCTAATTTATTCTCTCTAAAAAATAAGTTAACATCTGATAAAACATTAATTTACTTCATTGTTGTATTCCTCACAGACTTTTTAATCAAAAAGTGACTTGGCCTGCAATGAGTCAGCAGGTAGAGGAAAATAAATCCTTAGCGAAAGTATTTCAAGATAGTCTGGGGCAAGAAAATCGCAAGAGGAGACATGTACTTGAAGATTTATATGTGCAAATTCATGTTTATTAACTTACTGCAAGGGTCCTCAGTATTTTAACAGGATGTGAGTCAAACTCATCAGGCAGTGTAATGAAATGCCTAGCTATGTTATGGCTGCCTAAGACTAAGATGATACCAACAGGTTGCAACAGCACATGTTTTAAGACATGAATGTATGTATCACCTCTTCTACATTAAATCATTTTTTGACATTCTTTACTAAAAATCAGACTGGATTTTTTAAAACCTTTTCTTTTAAAATTTTTTTTTCCCACACAGAAGGGTTAGCATTTACTACACTTTCTGTGCTATAAGAGTGCATCCAAGGCAGTTTTTGTGGATTACAAAGTATGTTTCAATCTAATTTCCTGTAGAAATTTTGATCCACCATTTAGTCACATTAATCACCTTGAAATTAAGTATTTTGCTCCAACCTCCAGCATATATTCAAATATGAGATGGCATATTTCACTGAAACTTGGCCATTATGTGCTACTTCTTGTAATAAACAGAAAAAATCAGTTTTATGTTGAAGACAAAAATATTTTTTTGCTAGTCACAAAACGGCATTTGTTTCAATTGCTTTTTTTCCCAGTCTTTGGAAAAAATTATTTTAATTGGGATTCATTGTGAAAGGAAAATAAAAACACTTCTGTATGAGAAATATAGTTTGCGTTTTTGGATAATATTAATTTGCAGAGGATAAACAGAGGTTGAATGTTAGTAAGGAAAATGTCCCAAGAACTTCACAATGATGAGATATTTTTAACAGGTGAAATACTCTATTTGAAGCATGGTTAAGAATCTATTTGACAACAGGCTAAAAAAACAGCTGTCAAAGCTGGTCTAACTAAGCAACAACCTATATCAGAAATCAGTTTATTTCTGTCCCTATGCATCTAGGATTTTCACTATCAGACTAATAAATTTCTACTTGCACTTGACATTAAGAAGACTCAAGTAATTTAGGAGATTCTGGGAAGGAGAGGAAGGAGGTCTTTACAATTTCTGTGACCCATGACGATCCAGTAAAGCACTAAATCTTTTGCTTCACTTTAAACACAGTGTATCTAATTGATTTCCATGTTAGATATACACCAAAGTGATTTTGCTGTATTGACACTCAGTTGCATAAGAGGTAATTAAATATTTAGATAAGGGTTCTCAAGTACATAGCAAGTGAGAAAATATATTTACCTTTAGCAAAACTAGCATACCTAAATATGTACATGTGTAAGTACTGTAATGTTCACAATACAGTGCAATGCTATATAGAATAAATTTTTCATTCTTTTACAGAAGCTCAGTTGAAGTTTGTTGACAGACAAACAGGAACCTGTGGAGGAACACTGGAGGGTCATGTGTAATATCCAGACATTTTCTATTATCTAAACTGCATTGCTGAATTTAGAAATGTTCCTATGCATTAGCAACAGTTTGGCAATAAACAACACTTTTAACACTTTTGTGGTTTTATTTATCACTTGAACAGCTAATTCAGAGAAGTGTAAAAAATGGGAGAGGTTAAAGCAAGCATGTATGTCCTTTATTAACAATATGTTAATAGTTAAGTCATGGAGATGCCCTAATGGGAAAAGCTATGTAAAGCTATCTCAAATATGCTTGGTATACTTTTCAACATCTCTGATTAGTAAAAGTATATGACAGAGCCAAAGATAATTACTAGCCAGCAATTTATGACATGAGCTCTTACCACTAAGCAATCACATGCTGAAATGGATAAAAATCTGATCCTGGGACAGAACTGGGGTTTTTTATTATTTTAATTCAGAGGAAGCAGAAACAAAGAGGCTTGAGGAATATATGATATTCTTCAAAGAAGAATAATATTTTTTTTTTAAAGATTAAAAAAACCTTTAAAGTTAACAAGTAGCCTACTTTCCTGCGCTTTTTTTTTCTTTTTTTTTTTTCTTTTATTTTTTCTTTTTTTTTTCTTTTTTTTCCTTTTCGTCTCCCCCAAGAGGATATAGTTATTATGCTACTCCAGGTTTGAAATTTTAGTTATTCATCCTGATTATTGCCATATTTCAATAAAAATACTCTTAAAATATAGGGTGCACTTTAGACCAATAAAATTATAACAGACTTCTTAAACAATCAGCTTTTTAATTAAACAGCCATAAAAAAAAGCTTTTTGGCTTATTTTTGGCTATGTCAACCTAATTTCACTTAAGCAGCACAAATCAAGGTATGATTAGCTGTTCAAAGCATAATTATTCACACTAAAATAAATCTTGTTGCTGAGTACAGCAGCCTTTGACATCAATAATGATAACTGAAGAGGCAAATCCATTGAGACAGCTCTAGCTCTGCTGTCACTGAGGCATTAGAGAGAGAGAAAAAAAAAAAAGTGTACAGCTCAATTCTTAGTATGTATTTCAAGGTCACTCATTCAAATCCAAATGAGAAAAAGTTACTATTTTTGAAAGCTGATATATCATATAGAGTAAGTCTTAATGTAGTGACTAGCACCAAGTGTTCCTGTGGGAACATGCATCATGTCAGCTAGCAATTTGATTAGCAGTAAAGGAAAAACATCACCAGAATAAATGGAAGTGGAGAATACACTAGTGTTTTTATGCATCCTACTCAGGGAAACTATATCATAAATTCTTAGAATTTGGAGAAATCAGCTATAAATATGTTAACAGTAAAGTTGTTGAAACTATTTATATGAATTTTAAGTTGGAACCAAAGCATCAATCATCTCTAGTAACTTCAGTGGAAGCTGTGAGAGCTTTTACCAGGACAGGAATTTGCCTCATGATAGCTGAGAGTTTAATATAGTCAAACATCCAGCGGAGAAAAAGAAACCATTAACACCCCCCCACGCCCCAAAAGATCCTATATTTACTGTAGAGAGAATCAATCCCTGATTCACCAAGACGAACTTAACTGGTGGGTTGGAGATGGAGAGCTGGTGAGGACTAAAAAAAAACCAACCACAAATCCAGAAATAGAGAGCTGATCAAGAACTGGGAAAGGAGAAAGACAGCCAAAGAAAGAAAAGATTTCCAAAAGTATTCAGAGAATATTCAATTGAAAAGAGGGACTGAAAGCTTGAATTTAATAGAGGAAAATACAAGAAATTTTGAGATCACCATTATAAGCTATTTATTAATTCAGAAGACAAGACTGAATTTATCAAGCAGAAATCACTGAACCAGTAATAATAAATTCTTATGTAAAGAAAATTATAATTGAGAAAACACTACAAATAGATTTTTAAAAACAACTTGCCTGAAAACCGAGGAGTTTTTCACTAGGCTTAATATGCCTCTGAAATTCACATTCCACTGGTTGTATTACTTTGATGCCATCTTCATAAAAAACATAAAACATGTTCCCAATTCCCAGACCTTAGGGACAAAAACACATTGAAATGTATAAAATTAAATAATAATAAAAAAGAAAATCCTTGTCTTGAACTAAAAATCTAATCACAGATCGGTAGGAGATCAATTTGTTAATGCATATAATGTTAATACAGCTAAACCTATGGGATCTTTTGTTATAAAACTGAAACAAAACTGTTACATTATTCAGAATTTTACACAGTTTTCTCCATTGGCAAGACAATGTCTTTGTGAATACAGATCTAGGAATACACAGTTTGACAGCTGCAGCAATAAAAGTGATCTTGAGAAATCATCCACACTGACATAAAATTAATATAAATTCTCTATGTATACTTTTTTGTTTGTTTTGCTTAGGGATGGAGGACTTAACATAATTTCTGTATAACATTTGAAGAGAAGACCTGAGTCTTTTTTATAAACCCTTACTTGATGTTTCAGTCAGAAAAGGAAATGTTCTCTGTTTTATTTTATTAGAAAGACAGAGTTGAGTAGATATTGATTCCAATATTGAAGGGCCATATGTGTTTACAGAACTATTCAATCATTCTTCCACAATGTGCTGAAAGGCATGATGCTAAGTTTTGTGGAGAAGGGGGGAACCGAATCTGTAGCATGAAGTCTTACAACATCTGTGATCACAGTCACGACCACAGTAAAGGACAGTCTCACTAGTTTTCTCTGTGCCAACTAAGACAACAGTTGTTGATTTGCTGTCTGGGTGCTATAATGGATGATCAGTTCATATTCATAAAATTCTTTGAAGAAAATCATAGTATTCATAAAATCATAACTATAATCATTCTGACAACTAATCTGTTGGCTACAATGGTAAAAATGATCATGTATAGGCACAGGACCTAAGCTTTCACTTGACATTACAGTATTTGGTATAGGAACACAGAGGACTGAAACCCATGAAAAAGAAATTTGAATCTGAAATTCTGCTTATCCTAAATTCTGAGGGAAAACCAATAGTAATAGAATAGAGGTCTTCATACAAAATAAAGTAATGGGAAAACCAAGAGGGGGTATGTATGTTTGTGTATGTATGTATGTATGTATGTATGCATGCATGTACACACATACATAGAAGTTTCCAGTCCCTGTTAGAAATCACATAGCTAATACAGTTGTTTAAAGGTTGTGATATGTAGAAGGCTATGCCCAAAACAAACACATTCAATTATCTTTGAGAAATCTTGTGGAATCATTTCCCATTTCTGGCCAAATTTTCCCAGAAAGAAAGGAAGGGCAGTCTCAAAGCTGGGTTTGCCTCACTTCATATGGAATCTACCTATTAATAGGTTAGCAAAAAGTGGGAGAGAAATTTGTCTCTGCTGCATTTGGTGTAACACATAGGCAGGCTTAGGTTCATGGAAAACACCCCAGCCATGTCTATCCAGAGGACAGGGTGTACTCAGGGCAATATGCCCACTCTGGCCAGTGGACACTTTTGTATGCTTTGGCAGGTAAACCACACAGCCCGTGTAAGTCAGCATGTTAAGGTCTCTCTTTAGAGAATCCCTGACATTGTATCATGTTAGAACAGCTGAAATTTGCAGATAAGTCTGACTGATGTTAGCCTACCTGTACCAATAAACACAGTGTAGAGATTTATAGCTGAGCAACTAGCATATTGTGCCTTGGGGATGAATATATGAACACGGCTAGGGACAAAACAGTGTTTTTTTCCCTTCTCCCTCCTCTCAGTGGCTGTAGTACGTTGCAGTTATTAGCAGGCTAAGTAATACCAGAATGTGAGGAGGTAGCTCAGATGATAGCCCCAGGGGACACAGACATTTGATAATCAGGCTCCTAAAACCTCCACCTCAAGTGCCAATACTCAAAAAACAAGATTTCCAATGCACAGATATTATTTATGCCTAATAAAATGCCCAAAGTTTTAAGGCTTTATTTCCAAAATCTGGATAATAATGTTCACCAAACTCTTCTACAAAAACAGTGAAGGACAAATAGTATGAAATGTCCTCTCTCTATTTCAATACCAAGTTAAGGAAGTCAGTTCATGAAATGAACTTTTACATATGGATTCAACTAGTTAACTCCCCTTTCCAATTTATTATGACCCAAAACTCTTCATTTGAGTGAGTGGCTACAGATACCTGTACAAATATCTAATCTGAATAAATATCTAGTCACTTCCTCAAGCCACTTTTTCAGAACTAATAGAGGTATTCCTATGAAGATCTAATTTTGCAACTTTCCTCCTGCTAAATAGAATCCTGCACATTTTTAATGCAGGGACAGAAGCCATAGATAAATAGATTTGCTTTATTTAGACTAAATTGGTACTTAAAACTGGCGAACACAATTTTTTTAAAAAATGGTGGTGGTTAGGGTTCTATTGCATATATATGAATATATTTATATTTGTTTATATATTGTATTATTACGGTAATACAAATGTACATTCAAAATCCATTCAGATTTTCTGATGCAAGTTGTAATAAAGATTTTGTGCACTTGATATAGAAATATCTCTAGAAATAAGGCCTATGTATGGCTTCATGATCTTGATGGTCCTACTAATCACCCATCCCTCCCTTCCTATCGGTTAATACTTCCATAACAGAAAATGGCAGAGTATGTGTGGCCCAGAGAAGCTGGTGGTGATGTTTTTTGGCATCTTCAGGGTATTGCTCTCTTGTAAAATATTTCTAATGTAATTAGTAACAGCATTTGTTGGAAGCACAAGGATTGGTCAATGAGAAATGCAGGAGAGATTGAGAATATCTGCTCTTGGAGGCACAAAATCTGCTACTATTAATTGCTTTTTGATTAGTTTCACATTATTCACAGAGAAATTTGAATGTCTTTACCATAAGGACTCTCGTAAGCTATTATTTTTAATTGGTCTTTTTTGTCACAGAAGTTAAATTTTCCTAGGTGCATTCTAATGACTGAAAGCAACAAATTGACTTGAAAAGACAATCATCTAAAAAATCAAGGGGATACTAATCACATTTTCAGTTTTGAGATAAACCATACTTGATACTTTCCCACAAGAGGTGAGAACAGCATACTTTAGAGAATTTGGTACAACTTTGTTGAATATCAGTTTAATCATTAACAGTGGAATTTTATGAAACTCTAAACACATCATTTGTACTCTGGAAGGCCAATAGAGCAGGAGGATCACAGCTGAGCTCCACTACAATCACAGAAATGATTGTTTGTAGCAGCTGAGAAACTGGTAATAAAGGAATAAAAAAATAAAACTAGTTCATATTTATAAATACACTGGGAATGCCAAAGGTTACTATATACAGGAAAATAAATATCAGACTTTCAAATCTTTAAATTAATTAAAAAAACAATTTTTTAAAAGTCTACAGAAATACCATTTCGAGCATGAATTCACAGCAAAGCCTGATCGTCTTGTTATCTTGTATTAGCCATCTTCCAATGTAAATAATTGAAAACATTTTTTTACTCGTGAAATATATTAATTCCTAAATTACATCTTTAGATGAAAAACAGGCTACTTGGAGAAACAGAAAGGGAACTCATGACAACTCTTAGACTATGGTATTTTTCTGGAATATGAGGAAAATTTTTGAGATTATGTCATTTATTCAAAAATTAATAACTATCTTTTGCTTGTAGAATAAAATTTCCATTATTTTTATGTTAACAACACCTGATTGTGACTATTTATATTTATTCTTCAGTTCATCACAAACATCTATTCCCTTCCCCCAAGCATTTATTTACAAACCTTTCCTAAGTATAAGAATAAAATGTTTGGTGTTTCATTAATCAACAACAGGTATCTCATTTTTAAACCGTTTATAATTATAATTTTGTCAAATAAGAGAGAATCATACAAGAAAACCAATCTCAACAGTATATGGGCTGACTGGTTGGAAGTTTTATCATGACAACAATCAAAAGTTAAAGGTCTACATTTTAAATCTTAACTTCTTGCATATCTTTGACCAACTGTCTGAAAATTGTGAACAGCTTATTTCCTTCTCTCTCCCAAAAAGGAAAATCAGTTTACAAAAACATGAGTATTTATATGATTGTTTTCCCTTTAATTTTTTTTTAAGTCAAATTCCTCTGTGTTGCAAGGGGATAGGTAATTACTGTAACTGTAGATATGAACAGACATAGATACACACATACACAAAAGAAACAATGCACAAGCATTTCATCATACTACAGAAAATATGAACAAAAGTCATCTCCACTAGTACCTTGCTCTCGCCACAATATGTTTGCAACTGCAGCATGTAAGAGAAAGAAACAGAAAGTACAAATGAACAAGGGAAAACAAGAAATGATACATCAATTCTGAAATAATTATGATGCTTTAACCTCTGATTCACTAAAATACTCCTACTGGCAAACCAATGGAAACAGAAAATTAATAATAGTTCTCTGTGTCATGTGACAAAATTGTGATTAGCCATAGCAGTTATTTGGGATACTCTCCCACTAAATATCTCCAAGCTAACTCCATTAGCCATTACCAACAGTTTGTTTTATAATATATTTACAAAAAGCATGTGCAGTTTTCATGCACATAAATGATACATCTTAATGACAGGTGATGCAATTTTCATGATTTTCTTTAAACCCTGGATTTTGAAGAGATTGATTTCAGAACATAGTTATGAGAGAGATATGCAAATAAAATATACACAATATATTTTTCTGTATGGCTGTAGCGCAACCATGCTACCAAAACTGTCATGTTGTATAATGTTTGCCATTCTCTTTGGAAGATCAAGACTGGAAATAAACTAAAGTTTTACATTGATTGTTTTTTTCCCCTGAAAACATAAATTTTATTTGGCCATCTTGTTTACAATTGGATTTTAGACCTTTGAGATCAATCAAATTATATTATCCTAATATTGCTCTTTCTGTCTGCAGAGGAAAAACAAAAGAAAGCAAATGCAGTCTTGCAAATTTTAGGTATTTAGAACTCAGCATGCAACAGAATTAAATTTTTAAAACACCGTAACTGAAAATCAATGCATATTGCAAAGTAATGAACTTAAGAAATTTTAAAAATCCCAAACTTAAAGGAAAGGAATCTAACACAGAAAACACATATGTCATACACACACATAATGAAATTGGGAGTTTTGTTGAAACACAGTGCTACAAAAGCTAAAAACATTAGTATGCTTTAAAAAAAAAAAGTTTGGAAAAAGCAATGAAAGACATATTAAAAATTATGTTGGTACACAGAAGTTCTGCAGCTGCTGACAGCTGAAACTTGAGAATGAAAACAGGAGCTTCACTCCAGAAAAGGCCTGGATACTAAGATTTTCCCAAACATCAGTTGTACTTCAACAGACAGGAGAAGGAAAAACAGCCCTGGGATATGATGCAGGCCTTTGGGTCTGGTAATGCAGCCAGTTTGGAATCCATGCTCCTGTCTGTGCATCTAGCCTGAACTTCATGGTTTTGTCTTTGAGGGTGTCCAAGAGATTTCTAAGGACATGCTAAACAACATCCACCCTGCCAGTGACCTCACTGCAGAAGGCTGTCAGGCTGACCAGGAATTTTCTCCTCTGTAAATCCATGGTGACTGGGCCCAAACACCTTCTAGTTCTGGGAATGGTTTCCAGGGTTAAATGCTCCATCTCTATTCCAGAAATCAATGTGAGGACCTATCATGTCTTGGATTCTCTCTCTTGCCCTTGAAAAGCAATGCTGGCTTTCTTACAGTCTGCGAGGTGATCTCCTTGATCACCATGATCCTTCACAGATTGTCAAGAGTTACCTCACAATGCCATGGGCCAGGTTTCCCAGTGCTTGTGGGTGCATCCCATCCAGACCCTTTCACCTGTGAAAGTCCATTTAAATGCTCTCAATAAGATCCTATACACCAAGGACAAAAAAGTTTCCTTGCTAGAGGATGACTTCCTTCCCAAACTTTCCCAGTGGTGTCAAGTTCCTAGGAACAGTTTTGCCAGGAAAGACTGATGTGAAGAAACCTTCAGTTTAACTTGTCCAAGGTCCCCATCTCACTCAGCAGGCATACATTCACCCTTAACCTTCTTTTTCATGCTGATGTCTCTGAAGACGCCCATCTTCTTCCCCTTATGTAATTCACCTGACTCAGCTCCAAATGGGTTCTGGAACTCTAAAATTTGTCCCTACATGCATGCCCAGACATGTAGGCTCCAGATGCAATTACAATTCTATATTTGCTTATGTTATTTTACACAGTCTTTCTTATAAAATAAAGCAAATTAATTTCCCCAGAGCAATCTGGAGGATTTTCCTTAAAATTACTTTTCTCTTCACATTGTGAGGAAATAACCATATAACACATGGCACTTGAGGTCCCATAAATTCAGCCATAATGTTCTACAGTTTATCAGTGTTTTTTCCAGGGGTGACATAGGAAAGAAAATAAAAAGCAATTACAATTACGCAACTGTGTAGAACTGTACAGGATCAAACAAAATGATTTAAGATGCTAAGTACAGAACACTTTAATTAATGTTAATGCAAAATGGTATGTATGATTCTGAACTTCGCTCAAGAAAAAGGGCATGATAATAAAAAGCACTTTAAAACCCTCACATATTAAATTTAAATTTAGCAAATCAGCTAGAAGAAAATTGAGATATAATTTAAGAATTCAATGTAATATCATAAACAACAGCCACCACCTTACCTAACACATCAAGAAACCTCACATATTTTTTTAATCAGACCTATAATCAGACCTATAACTTCTGTTCATAAAAGATGTCAAGTTTTGAGATAAAGAATTCAATGCTTCTGAACAAGTACAGCACATATAGATATAAAGTAGCCTAAGGACATATTGTTTGCCTTCCTTTTTTGTTAAGCAAAAATTAACATTTTCAGCCAGATTTTATACTAAGTTCTCAAACATTTGCAAACTTCACAATGTAAAAATACAGAATTATTGACAGATCTCAGCAAAATGCTCTGGTTTCAAGACAGAATACCATCTTCTCTTTTGCCCTGATCCCACAGTTATTAAATTGTGTTAAGAGATGCACTGGGAGCCTTGCAGAAGACATTGTATTCCAAAACTTTGTGACGACGAGCAGGCTATTTTTGCTACATGGGCCCTTGTCACAGGGAAGCCTGCATGTCACATGGGTACCTGCTGCAACCTGTGCTGCACACCCATGGGTCTTATGACAAATATAACATTGCAACCTGCCAGAAGATATATGGGTTTCTTTGTTGCACCAGGTAAAACCACCACAGCATGGGAGGGAGTGGGAACCCATCCATGGACAGGACAGCTTGATGTGGGAAAATCTGTCCACAATTGATCCTATGCTGCATAAATCCACAATGCCCAGCATGTGAAGGGTTGCAAGATTTACTCACTATCTATATTTATCTTTTTATTATATCCTATTAAAGCTGCTATTTTATTACACCATTTGTTTTTTGACTTTTTATATTGTCATAAAAAATAAGTCTGCATTGTTCCTCCTTCTCCCTTGTCCCCCAGCAATTCAAAGCAAGGGAGAATCCAAGTTTTCTTGGAGGAGATTTCATTCATTTTTCTTTTTTTTTTTTTAAAGCACACTTACAGCTCCATAAAAATTACTCTTCATGGTCCTTACACAGCTATTCTATGGTCTTCTGTACAGCCCCAGCCTTTGATTAGGAGCAGCTAATATAACATCTGAATGCCTGCTCTTCATCTTTGTTATACATTGTGTTGGTTGAATGGTAATAGGTTGCACATATTTCACGAAACTCTGTGCTTAGTAATTCATGAAATTCTGCAGCAGACTAATAGCAGTGTAAATTTTTATCCACTTTGGATGGAAATAAACAACTGCAAAAATCCATGGCATCTCTAGTACTAAATGTACTAGAGGGTACACTTCCCAAATAAATGCTGTATTCTTCTCTTTCTTACTGCGTTGGGAATAAATGTCATTGCATTCACTTCTCTGCCTCAATAGACAATTTCAAAAATTTTCAACTATGTCAACGAGTGTTCTTCCTCCCTACTTTTCTTGTATTGAAACAGTCAATGCATTTTGTCAGTGCGTGTGTGTGTGTGTGTGTGTGTGTGTGTGTGTGTGTATGCAAAATTGATATTGAGTGAGTCTGAAGTAGCTCTATTACTTCCTTTTGGCATTGTAATTAGCTATTCAAATTTTCATTAATGAGCACGCAATACTATACATCCAGACATAAACAAAATGGATATCAATTAAAACCTTAATGCCTGAAAAATTTCCTTGTTTTCGGCACTAAGAGAACAATGCAGCTAAAGATGGCTTTAAAAATAGGGGAAATCAGCAAAAAGACACTTTTCTGCATTATATAACATGCAAAATAAAAAAAAAATGTGGGGGAAAAATGCAAATAAAGCTTTTTCATTAATATAGAACCACTGTTGTTAATTTCAAGTTGTCTCATCAAAACACAAGCTTTGTATTCAATATTTTGTAATTATTTTATCCAAATTTCTATCAGAAATTAACAGCTGATTAAAAAAATCAAGAGTTTCATATCAACTGATTGTTCTAAGCTTTGCACCATTAGATAGGAAGACACTGTCCCTTTCAATGACTTCAATTCCATGATGGCAAGAGGTCAAAGTAGATGCAATAGAAAATGGGACAATGAGGAAAACGCAATAAAGTTATATGAAAAAAAAAATGTGTAGTTCAATATTATTTTTCAGAATTGTCTTATCATAATTTATTATATTTTCAACTGCATTAAAAAAGCAGTTTCAAGACATTTAAAGGGATGTTGTCTCCTTACTTCACACATAGCCACCACCATTGTCAACTATTTGACAATCCTTAGCACAGGATAAAGACAGCGTATATGCTACTTACTTTCTTTTCTCGCACCTCTAATATATAAACACCTTCCCTTATTTTACAAGGTAAATCTATAAAATAATTACTATCTTTTTGCTGAACCACAGAAGTTTTCACTTATTATTTGTATATTAAATATAATTATGGTAAAAGTGAAGACGAGGTTGACATGAATTACTTTCTGCTCAGATTCCACAATCAAACAGAATGAAAAATGTTATGCACATACCTGCTTTTAGTTACATTCTTCTTCTATAAGAAATTCAGACTTTTTAGTTTATATACAAATGCAAATATATAAAACCTAACTTATTTGTTAAGCCAACAATTTTTTTTAAGTTCTCTATTGCTTGCTTCAAGTATTTTAAAAATAATTGTCATTACAAATTCTATCCAAATTCCAGTCTGTTTTTATGTGACATGCACTTCAATTTCATTTTAGGTTAATACAATAACCAAAGATCTGGTTTATATATATTAGACTATTATTTATCAGTTAAAAGTCAACAGTTGACACTTTAATTTTGTTCAAATATGAACGTTGCCTTATTTTTCTGTGTTTTGTATAACTCTTTATAATGAATCATGCATAAGTCCTTTCCCATAGTACATTAACTCAATCCAGTATACACTAGCAGGAAGGAAAAATGGTTCATGAGCTGAATTACTTGGAAGTCTGAAATAAAGTCTGCCTACAATGCTGTCAACAAGTAAAAACTTGTTTAGCACTGCCATAAAATAAAATGCCAGTATAAATAATCTCTGAGGAAATTAGGTAAATAGGTACCATTCAGTATCAGATGTGACAGGAAGATTCTATTAAAATTTCATAAAGCCTTTCAGAAAGAATTTAGGCCATAAATCACAGTCAAAAGGCTTTTAGTCTTGTTCCCAGTTCTAGACAGTGGATGCCTTGCTGCTTATGATGGCCATAAAGCTGTCAAGTCAGTAGCATTCAGACCACATAATCTTGTTAGGTGATGAGGCTATGACATTACCTAAACAGGCACAGTTAGAAATAGAGCTACTTAATGGCATGGAACAGTTATATTATATTTTTGAAATTTAGTCCTAAGATACAGTGCACAAAGCAGAGAACTTTTGTTCTGCTTTTTGTGACTAAATGAAAGAAAGCATAGGATAAATAACTTTGCCTTATATGATGATGTCATATTGGGTGAATTCAGGAACAAGAGCCTATCGTTGATAAACAAAAAAAAAAGCTACCAAGTATTAAAGGTTCATCAAATACTTTCAAATTGGTCTTGGAAATGTGTTAATAGCTTTACTTGAAAACTTTCTATCATGACAGTTGTCTCTCCAAGGTGCATATATATGTCTCAAAAAACTTTAGAGAAACACCTATGATGTCATATTAATCAATCGCAAACAGAACTGCACTTTGCAACACAATTTTTCGGAAACAGAGGAGGAAGTAAAATATTTTAAAAAATAACAACAAAACCAAAGAAGAATTTCACTTTAAAGGGAACAGCAGGAATTTTTATGATCTATGACTCTAGTATAGTAGAATTATTCTAAATTGAAACACAAAAGAAACTAAAGCACAGCTGAAGTATGTGTCAAAGTTATAAAGAATCAAGCCAAAAAAATATGGATTTTTTAAGTTACTTCAAAATATTTTGCTAGTAGCTAACAAAAAAAAATGTTAAGTACTTGAAAATTACCCCTGAAATTATTCACTTGTCTTTGGTTATGATTTTTTTTATTTTCCTGTTTTCTACACTTCCAGATTTTCTTCTTTAGAAAAAAAACCCAAAACCTATATTCAGTGTAATCTGATATTTCATATGTGTATAAAAAGACAGTGATATATTCTACTACATTATTTATATTAAATATTCCACTATTAGTTAAAGTCTTCCTTGCTGTCTTTTTTCAAAGTTAACAAAATGGTTTCTTTGGTATATTTAGCTATGTATTATATTCCATATTCAGTTAATGTTATTTTGATTAAAAATTGGAATTTGTACCAATTCCATTGCTCCTACTACTATTTCAATGGAATCTAACTAAATAAATAAATTCCACAGATGGAAGTTGTAATTACTTCCTCCTCTCTTTGAAATTATTATTCTACTGTGTATCAACAAAAAAGGCAGTAACATGTTGCCCACTCCACCTTTCTCATGAATTATTGTCAAGATACACTGCCAAATTATCTGTCTTTAAATTCTTCAGCTTCTAAACTGTTTCAACAACAACAAGATGATGACTTAGGTTTGCCCTATGGCTTCTAGGAGTTGGGCTGATCCAATCTGTGCTTGTGGTAATCATATGTAGCTATCAACAGAAACATCTACAGTGAAGTTGTCCATTTGTGTGCTCGTGCTTTAAATGATGCCAAATCCAGTAGTATGGAGGAGAAAGCTATTGGTTAATAAAAGATTTGAGAGTCCTAAAATGTACCTGCATGTACTAAAAGCTAGAAAATGAAAAGCCATCTTTTATCAGTTGCTGCAGGGATGCCAGGCACCGGAATATAGAACCTGTTTACAAAAAGAGAGAAATTATAGTCCTTAAGAAAAGAAGGAGTCTTAGTTTTGATGAAATCCCATTTTTCTGCTAGCAGAAGAAGTTCCAGCAGTCTAACATTCCTTTATAGAACTGCAGCAGCAAAAGCCCTGGAAATCATCACAGACTGTCACTAAAGGTAGAAGAAAAACATTGTCACATCAGAGCTATTCAGGTTTAAATTGTGTTGCTGTGAACCAGTTTGGGTTTTTTCATGTTTTGTTGACAATATTCTTCTGTAAATATTTTTGTCCTGCATTTGTACAGGAGCAGGACAATAACTGAAACCAAAGCCTCGTTGAATACCTTCTACCTTACAAAGGACTAAAAAGGATGGTAAATGATGTGTAGTCAAGACAAATATTTAAAATATCCAGGTCCAAATGCAGTGCATAGAATACTTGCTAAAAGTTGTTTCAGATGTTTAGTTTGGTGCTATTAGTTTTGAATACATTTCAGAGTACATAATAAATATTAAGAGTGCATAAAGTACCACTGCTGTTAATAGTTGCCCCACTTCCCAAAACTTAATAAGTCAAGTAGCTGTAGGCTAGTTAGACTGGGGTATGTGACCCAGACAAAAGAACAGACAATGCTTGCATAGAATTAAATGCAGTAAGAAAACAAAAAAGGAGAACAGAATTATAAATCAGCTAATATGTTCTAACAGAGACCAGGTCTTAACAGACAAACCTGATTAACTTTTTTTAATGTAAATATGAGTTTGGTAATGTAAAAATTCCTATATTTGTAATCCATAATTTTGCTAGACATCTGATTTTCTAATACAGAATATTTTGAATAAATATGAGTTATTTAAAAATGGAAAAATAAAATGTTTATTTAATTGAAAACTGTTAAAATAATTTATTTGAAAATGTAGCTAAATCATTAGTAAAATGTGAAGACAACAGTTCTGGAGCATGTCCAGAGCAACAGGTAGTGAATTGTGTCTTAACCACTTTCATCAGTGATTTGTAAACAAATATAAAATAATTTCCTAAGAATTACCTGTAATGATAAACAACAGCTTTAATAAATTCTTTGAATGACTTTGTCAAGTTTGTCTCTCCAATGAATTAAATTTTGTTTTATCTAAATGGAAATGCAGATATCTTGGAAAACAAAGAACAGACTATGCCTAACTGAGAAAGGTGAGAAAAAACAGGATTTGGAAAGTGAGGTATGATATCATATAAGAGATAAACATATAAACAAACTTCCACTGCTGCTATTAGTAGGAAATAGTGACAAAGGATAGGTGGATGTGGAAGAAAAAATTACCAAATATATATTTCCTTTTCCAGAACATTAAAGAAACAAATAATACATTTGCTTCTGCAAAGAGCAGTTCTCATTTTTAAAAAACAAACTGTACTAAAACAATTATAATTCTCAAGACAAAAAGACTGAGTACTATGGTAACTGTCTCATTATGAGAAACTTATATAATGTGTGTGAGAGAATTTGCAATCAATATTCATATATTCATAGGACAAGAATTCTTAAGAGGTCAATTTATTGGAGGGGAAAAAAAAAAGAGACTCAAAGGAGGCAACTGAAGGAAAAACTGACTTCAAAATTGAAACCAAGCATTATTCTGTATTAGTGAAATTGATTAATAAGTAAAGCAAAATACCAAGGGAAATGAGGGATTTTTTTTTACCCTCTGCATGTCTGACACTGGTATATGCATCTCTGTAAGGACATGCTTCAGGCAAACAAAGCATTAGCTCTGTATTCAGGCAGTACAGAACATAATTTAGTGTCTTGTGAAACGTAGAAGATAGAATACAGTTAGATAAAACGGTTTCACCATGCTTAAATGCATGAATCCATGCAATACCTGTTCTGAAAAATAAAAATACATTGGAATGAAAATAAAACCAGATTTTAAACTGCTATTTGTATTTACAAATGCAATTACACCAAAGAGTCCTTCCAACACAGCTGAGCTGTCTCAGGTATTATTAGAAGATCATGACAGTAGGGGAGACTCTTGTGTCTTCAATGAGATTTAGACCAGGTCATTAATCCCAAGAATGTTTTTACCAGTCGCCACAGGGGCAATTCAGCTATCAACCAGACCAGCTATCTCATTCTCAATGGCTTTAACTGCAGGCTTGAGGGAAAATGGAATTCACAGCAAAAAGAGAATTTGCAGTCTCTAGAGAATCAAAACAGCACTGTTCTCACATTCAGAAGTATTTTAGATGCTACTGCTGTTACCAACATCAGAGGAATTAAACAGGAACTGATAATAGAGAGCACTAAAAATTTGTCACCAGTACTTGTAAAAGACATTTATATGGATAATATAAACTAAAACTTTCCAATATAACTTCACAAATCTAGCAAAAAGGAGATCCTATTTGGGACATAGTTGTTAAATAAATAAACAAATCAATAAAATTTCAGCTGCAGAATGAGTTAATTGGTAAAAGGCACAGCTAAAGTTACAGTTCTTAAAAAAAAAGAAAATTACATTTCTCTCACCTCAGACAACATTAAAATGAAAGCATGTTTTCAGAAGTCTTATTTTTAGTGTACATTGAAAAAAGCTGATGTGCTAAGAGGAGGTCAAACTAACCCGGAGACAATAATCCACTATTCAAAATTTTACCTATGTGAGACAGAACAATGCTTCCCTGTTCAGCGCTGGGATTTACTGGATGGATATGGATAACAGAGGTCTTTACATTCCCTTCCATCTAGATTACCATCCTGATAATGAACCATTATCATCAAATATTAACTTTTCTTGGTAACTGGACTTCAACTTTCAAAACTGGAAACTTTAAAATAAACAAGCTCCTAGCACCCTTAATTCATATTTCACACTGTATAGCTTTATTTTTCCTACTAGCATCACATTTTCCCACAATTCAGTATAGCTTTGCCTCCATTTCTTTTCTCTTTATAATACAGACACATGCATTACATTGATCTGCATCAATCCTATGAATTACAAAAATCTAGCAATTTTTAGACAGACAGGTGAGGTAAAAGTTTGCTTATTATTTAACTATCTACTTACCCATAATGACACTGATTTTTATTTAGTCCGAGGTACCAGAAAATATAGTATTTTCTCTTAGGAGCCATTTAAATTACCAATTCACAGAAAAATCAACTAGTCCTGCGACCCTTTCTGCCACAGATATTTTATTCTTAAAGCACTGAAGTGAGTTTTCCATAAATTTGGGATGTATTGAAAGCGAGATTTCACAGAAAAATAATGAAAATTTAGGTTTTTGTGCGAAGTAACATTAAACCTAATGAAGTAACATTAAACCCAAAGTTTTTCTATGCACACAAACAATGAATAAGATAAGTACAAAAAGTGAACATTTACTTTGACTGTTCAACTTTCTAGCAAATAAAACACATGCACTGGTAATAGAATAATGTTCTGCATTTCTTAGGTGGTTTTTGAAATTACTGTCATGCTCAAGGCAGTGCAATTGTATTTTATATTTTAGAACTCAACTGCAAAGTTCTCACTAATCTCTCAATAGAAAATCAACTCAGTGTTCAGAAATGCTTTTATTTTGCTTTGATTTTTATCTTATGTGACATCAAAAAGGAGAAAACACCAGACTAACTGACAAGCTAGTGAGAATTTGATCCTTTTTTATTTAAAACACTACCCTATGATTTCCAAAAGGGAGCCCTCTAATAAGGAACCAAAAAAAAAATTTCAAAAGTGTGTCTGCTTTATTCCCTTAAAGGAGGATAAAAGTAAAATAATTTATAAAAAATGTCATAAATGAAAGAAATAGTTTATATCAGATCATATGGAATCACATTTACATTCACCAGAGACTATCTTTGAATGCAACTTGTGACCTAATCAACAGGCTTGAAATAGAAGTAGCTATTGCATTGTGTGAAAAATATGTAAAATATGTGTGGGTAGGGTAAAAAAAAGCCCACAATCCTATCCAAGTGGTTTTACCTATGTAATTTTATTCCCTAATAACCCCTAATTTAATGTACGAACAAGAGTTTTAGGGGAAATATAAAAACAAGCAGAACAGAGTTAATAATGAGGCCTTTCCACTTCTAGTATTAGTTTCCTAAAGAGCAACTTCTCCCTGCAAAGGAGCTTCTTAAAAAACAGCATCAGCTTTTTAAACTGCATCCATAAAACTGGGTACTTGTTAAAGTAATTTGTTCATGTAATTGTGACAATGATATTGAGAGTCAGTGATTTTTTTATTAGTATGTACTTTAGTCTTCTTGCATGTACCAAAATGGGATTCTGAGCAAACTGGAGTTTAACATGTAAATATCTGCTACACCTAAATTTGAATGTTATAATTATGCATCTTTGGGTTTTATAGTATTTACATATGGATCAATTCTTGGGAAACCCTGTTCAAATGCCAAGGAACATAAAATGCTTCCCTTCAACCTACAACACAGAATTTGCAGAGTAAATTACTTTTATAGGAAGTAAGATGACTATATCTTTTGGATGGATTGTCTTAGAAATAATTAGAATAAATTTTATATTCTGTTTTACTTCATTTATATCTTTCATGACACCAATGATCATTCTAACAACTCACTGCTAGCAGATATTAAAGCATTTGTTATAAGCTGTGCTCAATGTATGGCATGTGATTTTATAAATCCTGCTAAGGAAGCAGATCAAAAATTATTACATCACATTACAAGTACTGAAAAAAAGTGTTGATAAAAGAAAAAGCATTGTGGTGGATACCCATACATATTCACAGCAGATCAGGTTTTCAGAAGATAAAATTACATAACTAAAACACTTGTAAACTGGATGGTTGGCTACAAATATTTTGCTGTTAAGGCCAAACAAGTTTTAACCAAACATATACAAACTAGAGTTTGTCAGGGTTTTGAAATTTGGCAGCATTCACAACTTTTTTCATACAATGTAAAAGGCAAATGGAAGTGGCCAAGCTACTTCACATTACCAAATTACCAGAAACTCTGCATGATCAAACAACTCATTTATCCTCAGGTGTCTTCCCAGAAATGTCTGAGCAGTAATTTTCATGACACTTGAAAAAAACATATTGAGGCTTTTGAAAAATTACGATTATAATTAGTGTTACTTAAAGCAGCTAAGTAAAGATATCAACATTTAGATTATAAAATTTTCCTGCATGGAAGATTTCCTCTGAAACATGTAAAGCATAGTAAACCTATAAGTAACTGAATTCAATGTCCTGTGGCTTGGAAGTGTCAGGCAGACTTGCGGTGCTACTAATTCTGCCTCTGGTATCCTACTGAGTACTTGGCATTGCTGAATAAGCTTTTAAATTAACAGGAAGTTAATTTAAAAGTCTTAAGTTAATGCAATCACACTCACTAGTAAGAGAACTATCATTTTACTGGATGTATTTCTAATAAGTACTTGGCATTTTTTGAAGTAAGAGATTCAAAAGCAAAAACAGACAAAGCCAGCCAATCAAACCAATCAAGAAATGGGTGAAGTATAAACTCAGAAATGGATTTTTCAAAGCAAAGTGAGGTAAGAGGAAAAAAATGCCAAGTAAGACAAATAATAGCAAAAACAGGGTTTATAAATCCCACTACCATTTACCAGAAGATAAAGAACAGTGCTTGTTTGTAGTGATACTGATTTCTTTGGCACATTCAACTCCCAATATAGAAGTGAATGTGTTCATGGATCCTCCACATTCCAGGCACGAGACAGCATGGGCAGGCTGGAACTGATCTGGACCTGCCAAGCACTTCAGCAGGTGAGATCAAGTCGTATGATTACTGTCACGTCATGAGTGACAACTCATGATTTTGACTCTTGATATATCTCAAGAACAGACAGGAAGGAAAAGTCTTCCTCCCACACCCCCACCAACCACTGGAAAACACTAATAGCTGTCATATATAGACATCCAGTTCCTTTTTCCCTTCACATTCCCTTCATATGTAACACATCTACCATGAGGTATCAAAAACTTACCATCAATCCAGAAAATGCGTTGGTTCACAGAACGAATCAGACATTTCATTTTACTTCTAAATATACTGCAGATTGTGCACTCTGCCTTCAGTGTCTCTTGGATTAATTAATTGAACTTTATTTTTTTAAATCAGCTGTCTACACAAACTCATTTTAATTTATTTAACATTTCATAGTTTTAATATTGATTAAATGTTTGAGTGTGGGCAACAAATATGTTTATACTTCTCACAATACTTACGAGTCTTTCGAGCAGAATCTTCCACAAAGAGAGAAGAAATATCTTCATCCACCCCTGCTTCATTCTTTGCAATGCAAGTGTATGCTCCTGTATCTTCGTAGCGCACATTGCTAATGTGAACCTCACTACCATTTGCTAAAAGGAGAGGAAAAAATCAACATGCAGACAGGCTAGTGCTTTCAGATTATAAATTCAGAAGGGTTTCTCTGCTTACACTAATTAAACCATTTTCATTCCTGAGTTCATAACTTGGAGGCATGCCAAATTAGTCCACAGGTATTCAATTGGCTAGTGAATTTCATGCACTATTTCATCTCCTAGATATCCAGAGTGCCTGAGTTGATTTTGCACATCAGAGCCAAATATCAATCTGAGGTTTTATATAAATTTAAATTACTATGATTTTTTTTTTTTTAATCAGGTAAATATTAGGTTTTTAATATGTTGCATTTGGTCACTTGACACTATCATTTCCTTTACACAAAACAACACATGGAACATAACAGGCCAAACTTTCAAAGTAAATAAAAATTTTAGTAAAATTATTTGTTGTTCCAAACCAGTGGCACCTAGTTAGTTTTGGTTTTGTGTGACTGCAGCATAACAACAGAGAAAAGAGGTTCATTGAAATTTTTCACCTACATCAATGTAGAAGCTTATGGAAACCTCAGGAATTGTACAAACTGTGTAGGAATGTCTACAAACAGTCCAGGTTTCATGAGCAAATGTCATTTAAATAATGTGAATAATAGTGTGAAAAATGATTCACTGAATTTTAAGCATAGTATACTTGTTCAGCTGTAGGAATGATACAAAAAAAAAGCTGTGTAGGTATTCTAAATTATGAACTAAAAGAGACACTGTCTTAAGGTGTAGCACCCTTCTGGCATGAAGCAAGAGCACAGATAGTTTAACTCTGAAAAATCTCTGGGAAAATGTAATGAGATTTTCAAAATTTTATTTCAAATAATTCCATGCTAGAAAATTGAATTAAATGTATTTGGCTTAGATAAGAATCCTTTAAATTTATTTCCCATTAATACATGGAACAGGGAGGAAGGTGAAAAAAAAATTCCTCAAATCCCTAGAGGAGAAATTAAAAGAATGTTGCTATGGAAGAGAAGTTCATCAATTTCTACTCATACTGGAAAGTGTTTATGCATGGAAATTGTTCACAAATATCAAATTGTACATGAAAGAACAGCGGACTGTGACACCTGCAGGGAAAGTAACACTTCAGAGGAGCACTTGCTATGTCTGTCCTACTGCTTCTTATAGTGCTGGCTGAGTGCTGTCCTATCCTAACTACACATCCTGGTTTTGTTGATGAGTGAGAGAAAACTATGAAGGGAACACTAGCAGCAGGAGATTTTTTTTCCTATGGCTGATCAAAAATTAACAGAAAGACAGAAGAAGCATGGAGCTTTTATGCTGGGCAGGTCCACTGATTTTGCTGAGGCCTGAAAATTCATAGAAATTAACTGGTGCTAAAGGTAAGACTCTCCCTTAGTTTTGGCTGGTTTGTTTTGGGGTTTTTTTTTTTTGGTTTTTTTTTTGAGGGTTTGGGGGGGTTGGTTTTTTTTTGGGGGGGGGAGGGTTAAGGCTTGTGTGTGTGTATGTGTGCATGCAATGTCTTTGAACTCCCACAGAGGTCTGCAGATACCCTTCAGAAAACAGCACATCCATTTGAGGTATTTCTCCTCCAGTCCTTTCTACTATCAGGTCCCTAAATCTCAAAGATTCTTATCAGTTGTGTCTGGATGCCTGCTCCACTCAGATACTGCACATTTTCAAATAGAGAAGAGCATATTGGAATTTACTGCTAATCCTACCAGTAAGCACAACCATTGCTCAACAAAGAGAAAGCACAAAGGTATGTGTCTTGGGGAGTAACTGGAAGACATCACATCTTTTGAAATGTTTTAGTTTAGACTTCAAGCCTTTGTTAAAATTATGGAAGAAGGGCAGCTAGTAGGGAAATGATGCACAGATAAAACATTAGAAATCTGTAGAAAACAATAAATATACTCCTTTACCTTGAAGAGTTAGCTGTTTGGACAACTTTGGAGTGATATCAATTCCATTCTTCAGCCAACCAAGTTGTGGGTTGGGAATGCCTTCAGCATGGCACCGAAGGCTAGCAGTCACACCTGGCTCCCTTGCCTGGCTCTCTGGATAGACTCGGATAACTGGTGGAACTAAATACAGAAAACAATTACAATTTAGTGGAGAACATTATCTTCATTTTAAGAAAAATAACTATAAGCAATTCAGAAGACCCCTGAAGTTATATATAACAACATACAGATGTGGTATTCATCAGATATTCAGTTAACATTCAGTGCAGAATTCTGTCTCAGAAAATTGATGAAGCAGAAAAAATATTCTGTGAGAAAAACCTCTTTTCACTGCGGTATCAAAGAAAAAAGTCTCAATTCCAGTGCAACAGTTTGTGGTTGAATAAAAAGATTTTTATTTTTCCTTAGATTTCTTTATAAAGTATGACTAATGTACAATTAGCGAGTCATGATGTTGGACAGAGATTTTAATTGTCCTTTTACACATATCTTAATGTTGCATCTCCACCTTTTCCCTCTTTCCAAAATACCTAACAAACCATTCTACCTCCATAAAACCTGTTCAGGTTTATACTTCTTTATACCTGTTTGGACAGAACCTTCTGTACCCATGATGTCACTTTCCTTCTTTACCATACAGACACATCAGTAGCTTACGTTCAACCTGATTTCCCTCTGAAGTCCTTTCCTGACAAAATGCGTTCCACTAGGTGGTCTTCAGGACACACTGGTGCACCAGGGTTGTTCCTCCCTAGATGCAGGACTCTTGCACTTCTTGCTGAACTTCCTAAATTCTTGCTGGCTCATTTTTCCATCCTGTAAATCTCCCTACAAATAGCAGCATGACCCCATATTCTATCAGCCACTCCTCCCCGTTTGGTGCCATCTACAAAACAGTTGAAGGTAGACTTCTGCTCCGTTGTTCAGATCATTAATTAAGATCTTAAACATGACACGTATACATCTGGACAAAATGTCCTCACAGCTGGATTATCGTGTTATGTGATGGGTGAACAACCAGCTCACAGGTCAGGAACAAAGAGTTACAGTGAATGGGGTAATGTCTGGCTGGGATCCAGTCAGTAGTGGGGTTCCACAGGGTTCAATCCTCAGCCCAGTTCTCTTCAACATCTTCATTAATGACTTGGATTCAGGACTTGAAGGAATACTATGTAAGTTTGTTGACAACACCAAATTGGGAGAAGCAGTTGACTCCCTCAAGGACAGAGAGGTCATGTAGACCTCAACAAATTAGAGAGATGGTCAACTGTAGGAAATTTATGATGATTCACCAACAGTATGATTCACCAACTGTATGAAGTTTAACAGGGAAAATGCCGGATTCTGCACCTGGGATAGGGCAACCCTGGGATGGGTGTACAAACAGGGGAATGATGTGCTGGAGTGCAGTGCTGCACAGAGGGACCTGGGGGGTCATCACAGATAGCAAGTTGAACATTAGTCATTGTGCCCCAGCAGTCTGGAGGGCCAGGAGTGTCCTGGGGAGAACCAGGCACAACATGGCCCACTGGGAAAGGGAGGGGATTGTCCTGCTCTGCTCTGCTCTGCTCTGGGGCAGCCTCACCTCAAGTGCTGGGGGCAGTTTTGGGTGGCACAATATATAAATGACATTGAGCTGTTAGAGAATGCCCAAAGCAGGGCCACAAGGATCATAACGAGTTTTGAGGTGATGCCATATGAGGAATGGCTGAGGACACTTGGCCTGTTCAGCCTGGAGGAGACTGAGGGGAGACCACATTGCAGTCTGCAGCTTCCGTGTGAAGAGGGGCAGGCACTGATCTCTTTGTGGTGACCAGTGACAGGACCTGAGCAAGTGACATGAAACTGTGTCAGGGAAGGTTTAAGCTGGATATCAGGAAAAAGTTCTTCACCCAGAGGGTGTCTGGGCACTGAAACAGGTTCCCAGGGTAGTGGTCACAGCACCAATCTGACAGAGTTCAGGAAGTGTTTGGACAAAGCTCTCAGGCACATAGCGAGATTCTTGAGGCTGTCCTGTTCAGGGCCAGGAGTTGGACTCAATGATCCTGATGGATCCCTTCCAACTCAGCCGATTTTGTGATCCTATGTATAAGACTAGTCTTATGAGTTTCTTCATTAACAAAATATAGGAACTGTTGACATCAATTTTCCAAGGTTTGAAAACTTGCTGCAGTATATGCTTATCAATTAAAAATCTACATAAAACCAGTAGTGTTAGAGAGGACATATGACACCACAGTAGACATATTCCTATTAGCATTTAATAGTTAAAAAAGATTTAAAAATCCTGCTATGTAATTTTTGAGATTAATAACTATTTATCCTATCTTTAATTTTTTATACAGACAATTTGTTTGAAGCTGTTTCTAACAATTAGAAAATATTAACTGTAATAAGATTAAGGAAGCATATTTCTTATTCACCAAGAAGTTCAATGTAGCTCTAAAACTGTGCAATATTAGGTCATGTCACAAAACACAGCTGGGTAGAGGATGAAGTAACAGCTGATAATGAAAGAAGATAACAAGATCAAAAATTAACTGTGTCTATTTTGGCATGAGATTAAATATTTTCAAATCCTATTCAACTATTTACAACAGATATCTCAGCATGCTGTCCCATTAGATCATAGAAATGCCCTACATTTCTACATTGCAAGAAATACACAAATCTACTCTATCACAGATAGGATGCAAAAATCAGTAGGTTCCAGGGATATTTTAAACCCAGTTAGAGAGGACAGCCTTTTCAACATACCCCAATATGCAAATTGCAAAAATGTAATGTAGTTACATGGGAAAAGGTTAAAAAATACATAATATGGTTTTTAGTTTCTTAGACTACCAGTTGAGAGGAAAAGCACATAAAAATCAGAGATTTAAGGTTTCTATTGATTTTGTGGAAAGGACTTCGCTTTCATGGAAGTGGATCTTTATTTTTCATCTCAAGCCTGACATTCCCACTCCTATTTCCTCTCCATTTCTTCCCTCTTCTATCTCTTCTTGCAAAGCACCCATGTGCTCCATACTGAGACCTTCCCTCCCCACTGTGTTCTTAAGACTGGGCCCTGCTTGACTGTGCATTCAGTGGTTTGAACATTTTTTTGGCACCTCAGTTCCCAGTCTCACTCTGCCTCACTTCCTAAAGTCCAATTTTCATGTCTTCCTGTTCAGTGTTTTTTGACACAAGGTCCTTTAGGTAGCCTACCTCATGTTGTAGATTCCCACTGCAGCAAACCCAAATTATTCCTTCACCTTATCTCTGGAAAAGCAAGGACCTCCACTTCCTTAGAGACAGGATTACCTTACTGAACACTCTCAGGTATCTCAGCAACAGAAACAACTTTTAGGACCAATAGCATGGTACTGCGATTAGTTGTGCTCTGACTACATATGCCAGGATATTTCTTGTCTCTTTTTGTGTCAGTGAAATATTCTCATTGCATATAAAACCTTATGGCTATTTAACTACTTCACCTTGACAGACTTCTACTGAGCACATGTGAAGAGAATTTTTTTTAACAGTCCGATTTCAAAGAATATTTGTTGAAGACAGAGATGAATGAATTAATTTTGTTTGGGCAAAAGGCATTTAATATTTCTGATGCAATATTATTATTAAAAAAGTTTTAGAAAATATTATAACTGAAACTGAATTCTTCCTAAACCAACAAATAAAATCTCACCCTGCATGACAAAATGTTATTATTGCTAAAACAAGTACTTAAGGGTTCTTAGGAGATGTGAAATAGAGGAGAGGACCTGCTCAAGTGAAAGTATGTCTGAGTTTTCTTTTACTATCCCTTATTTCTATAAAATAAGAAATTTTAGCACTGTTTTCCAGGAACAAAATTTTTTGCAGGACAGTAGGGTTTATTTCTTGTTGGATCTTTCCTCTATTTGCTGCCATTTTCCCATTTTTTTGCCAGCTTCTCAGCAACTCCGTGTCTGATAGGTTATCTATACAACTAGATATGCTTTTCAAACGTTGTTTTGCATTATAATTTTTATTTCATATTATCCTGAAGTGTATTCGTATTATTGCACTGAGAAAGAACTGTACCACTGAGGCATGCTGCAGACAACTGAAATGCAAGTGCAATTGTGGGCTCAGTCTAAAAAGTTAATTTGATGTGAAAAGTTCAATGTATAGTCTTTGGGGTTCATTTTAATCAGGCTTTTTGTTGTTTCTTTTGTTGGGTTTTGTTTAGTTTTTTTTTTTTTTTTGGTGCAACTGACCAAAAATAGATAAATAAATATCATCAAAAATTAAATTTTAAGTACACAATGAGACTATTCACACTAAGTTTCAAAGAGATATGTTCTAGCATCTTAACCTAAAGAACCTTTCTTTACAAGGGAGAGATCATGACATAGGTTAAAAAGGGAGGGGAGACGCTGCATGTTTGTATTTAACAGAGTGGTGTATAATACATAATTGAGTGAATTCTATATCACTTAACTTTCAATTCCAAAAACAATGTGAGACTGTTGGTTCCAAATATGGTGGCTATGCAACTGTTCAATAGCTCTAACATTTGTTATAAAACCTCATGAGTATTGTTTCAGTTGGGTGTCATGGGGGAGAGGAAGGGAGAAAACTGTCTATTCAAGCTGTCTAGAATCCAGGGAGAATGCATGTGTTTAAAAAAGAAACAGGTGATATCGATAGAAAACTAGGTTCTTCTATTGATGTATATAGTAACTCTTATTTAAACTTAGATAGTCTGGAAAAACAAAGCTGGCAAACAATTCTTCAGACACTATACATTCCCAGTTTACATCTGGTGGAGCGACTGGTCTCTCCTTTCTTTACCTTAAGCTATCAGAACTGCTGATCTTATTTAACTGATATATTAGAAGGAAAATAGAGATCAAACTGACAGTCTCAAATTCATTTAGTCATACAGTTTCAGAGTCATATAATCTTGAAATTATGTACATTGAAAGTTTTAAGTATTATGTAAATACTAATAATTAAGACTATGTCATGAAAGAATTACTTCTTCCTGATCACAACTTTTTATTTTGTTGGGAGGTTTTTTGTAGTTTATATGAATAACTTTAAATATCAACTTACAGGGTTGTTTACAATATTTACTTTACTGTATTTTTTGTATAAGAGTAGACTGATTATTTCACTATAAAACAAGTCTTTTACTGTGCTCATTAACATATTTTTAAGACTCCAAAGGAAGCTCATTATTCTTTACTACTTGCCAGATAATTCAAAACTAAAAAAAATTTTGGATTTTAATCTTAAAAGTAAATCAGATTTATGTATATAATAATCTCACACTAGCCTAAAATATATGATTTTTTTCTAAAAATATATATCTGTACATAAATGGAAACCAAGAACGAACTTAAAATCTAATTACATTGTTTTCATTGAACCTTCACATTAAATCTTTGTGATCAACGTAGTCTCATTATCCCATTAACCTTTTGACTGACTCTCCAGTTAATACAAGTATCATTATATTAATTAGTCATTATCACAGCTACAAGTACTGACCATCATGCCTGTGCTTAAGAAGATTATTCCCTAGAAGTACAGATCTAAACTGTGGAAGAGCTGTTCATTTGACCTTTAATCTCAGTGGATTTAACTCCATTTATCCACAACATGCACAGCAAATAATCCTATTGCTTGAAAGGCCTCCTTTCCTGTTTCTTGCTCCCCAAAATATCAACATCCAAAATCATTTAAGAAGGTAGCATTCCAGTGCCAGCTTTTGGAATAGCAGCTATCTGAGGTTTACAGTGGTTTCCAGATGAAAAACCAATTTCCTGACAGATACTTTATCATCAGACAAACATATGTTTGTCCTCCTTCACCTCTCTCAAATTATGTTTCTTGATTTTCTAGTCTTGCAGAAAACCTTCAACTTGAGTTTTGCCTCATTATGCACTGAACTGAGCCAAACATGAAGAACTCTACTATTTTAACTCTTGCTATGCACCTCTGGGGGATTATTTACACATTGGGGATCAGTAAGGAATGTGTTGATAAGAATATAATTTTGTTAATAATTTAAGGTAAGCCAAACCCCATAAAACAGAGAAAAATGTTGGTAAATAACCTACTAACATGCTCAGCTTGTCAATAGCTCTGCTATATCTGCAGGAATTAAAATATTAATAAAGTGCATTTCAGCCTGCTCACTAGTTCAGACAGTAGCTGCTACCTGGATTTTTAAATGATAGAAAATAATCCCAGAAGAAAATTTAGGAGGAAAAGGTGTTGATGCCATGTTCTCATTAGCTTAGGGACAACATTCTATGTACAATGTGTTGAGATTCAGGAGGGGAAGAATTTGGGGGAGAAAATTTGAAATACATGGATGGAAAAATATTACCAGCCAGCTTCCTTGAGAAACATAACAGCGGAGACAAAATGCTTATAAAACTGCAAACAAGCACTAAGTGTTAAAGTAATTTAATATGTAAAGATATTAACCATAGAAAAGGCAAAAAAAGGCTATTAAAAGAAGAACAAATCATATTAAAAGTCAAAATAATCTTGGAAGCTGTATTTCATATGTATATACATGAAAGATAAGAATAAAAGAAAACATTTCAGCATTCTTGGATGAGATGTTAAAAAAGTCAGCCTAATATGGGCTTATGCAACTGATTAATAGCTAACAAAACAAAGAATGATGCTAACAGCAGTGGCCAGGAAACTAGGGATAAAGTATGCCTCAGGAGAGAAATAGAGCCTCTTAATGCAAAGTAAATTTGGAGAAGATTGAAGTCAAACATGATTCTGGATAGGATTAAACAACAACATGGAATGACAAACACTGGTAGTTCACAGCAGAAAGGGTCTTAAGAGTCAAAGATAAATATGAATTGAAATAACATGAAAGCACTCTAAGAAAAAAAACCACCATTAAACCTCAATGATGATAAAGCAGACCCTTCATCAGTGGAAAAGAACTCCTTAAACTAATTTAGGAAATCAATTACATATAAGAAAAAGAAGAGGGTACACCAGCTCTAGAGAAGGTAAAGGCCTGTCTTCAGGGCACCAGTAACAAAGCAGTTAAGTTTTGTCCAAGTATGGAATTCAACAAAGTGTTACCTGGAACTTAAACAGATGTAGGAAAATAAAAAGATCAAGTTTTCAAACCCAGGTGCCTCAGGTTAATCTACTAAAATCATGGTTAGATTTCAATATCATAAATGTGAATTTAGAAGCCTACATCTATTACAAAACCTTCAGGGAAGTGCATTCTATTAAACTTATATTCAACAAAGTGTTCTTAACACAAGAGACTTACACATTTATTTTTCCCAGCATGTTCTCCCGGTTACTAAATTGATACTAAAACCTTTATCTGTGTGTATATGTATGCATAAACCACTTACTGTTCTGCATAACATCACAGGTACAAAACAAGTCCTCTGGACTCTCTTTACACCTTTTAATAGTTATTATTCTATGGAAGCAATAAATTAAAATTATTGTACTTCGTTCTTCTGAAGCTTATTTGAAGGAGAACAATGAAGAAAAATTTATATACCTTTTCCTATGTAAGATGTAACACACACAAAAAAAAAAAAAAAAAAAGAACAGAAACAACAGATCTGCTTAACAAAATTCAAGTTTGTTATGACTTGATAATTAGAACACTTTTCCTTACCAGTCACTTGGAGAATATGAGTTTGATAGAGCTTATCATACCCATCAGCATAGCAGGTGTAATTTCCCATATGAGTTGTGGTAACCTTAGTGATGTACAAGGATCCATCATCTCCAAAATCCTACCAGGAAAGATTAAAAACAAGGTTATCACAATTAAGCCTACATGTCTACAGTAATTATGCTCAGCAACAAAGCTGTGATGCAAATATCAGACATCACACATCACAAATATTAAACCAGAATATCTGACAGTAATCTGAAATTCAAATATTGTACTTGTGAATGGTGGAGTTGTTTCATCTTGCTACATATATTGTGAATGCAAAAGAAAAAACAATTTTTATTTTAACAACTAGCAAAAATTGGCAGAAGCAATATGTTTATTTAGTTATGACCGTTATTTGCAGAAGAAAAGCTGTTGAGGATTGCATCAGACCAGAGAGAAAAATTAAATCTATGCAAAAATTAACAAGTTAAATGACATCCTTTGAAAGTGTTGCCATTCTTTGTAATGAGCAGACATGAAAAAAGAATCCTAATTTTCTTCAGTTGTTCTCATTAGATTCAGTGACACATTACAGAAGCACTACTGATGTAAACTGATTTCAGGGATCTGGGATTCCCTTGATCAAGACCAAGGCAAAGGAGGCTTTTAGTACATCCTCGTCTTCTACTTCTTTTGGCACTGGGTCCAATTCCAGCTCAGCAAAAGGTCCATTTTCCCCTTTCTTTTACTGCTGATATCCCGAAACTCTGTAGACCTTCATATCTCTGAGCAGATCCAGTTCTGGAATGGCTTCATCTTTCCTTATCTGCACATTCAAGTAGAGTGTCCAGGTTCTTCCTTAAACCTTTTTCTCTTTTATTTGAATTCTGTCAAGAGCTTCTTGTTCATTAATACAAACTTCTGTCTGCTTTTGATTTACTGTTCATTGTGAAATCCTGCTCTTGAGCACAGAGGAGGACATTCTTGAAAATCAACCATCTTTCTTAGACTCTTTTGTTTTCAGCATGATCTCCTGTGGAATTCTTCCAAGCACATCCTTGAACAGGTTGAAGTCTCCTCTCCAGAAGTCCATGGTTGTATTGCTTGCTGTCTCCTCTTAGGCTCATTGACTCTGCCATCTCATGGTCACTGTAGCCAAGGATGTCCTCACCTTTATATCCCCAAACAGTTCTTCCTCATTTTTTTTCTTCACAAACTTTGTAACCTTCTCTAGAAAGTCCTCAAATCCATGAAGAATATATCAAAAGCTTGAAAAACCAAAAACTTCACCTACAATATCTCAGTCACAAAGTCTGTAAATTGCTCAATAAAAGAACTTTGGTAGAAAATATTACTCCATGCTGCGTTATTCTTACATTCTGTCCTTTGGATCTTAAAAATGACAAAATAGCGGGCTGTATTAACCTCTGGTTCATTATGACTATTCTTACATTCTTCCATGATCTCACCTGCAACTTTCTCTACATCTTGGGATTTTTTTCAGTTCTCACTTTCCAGTTTTTGTTCTTACTCAGAGGACATAATGCTTTTATGCACATATTTCATTCATAATGACTTTCACTGTAATATCTTGAGTCTTTTTGCAGACTGAAATTTAAGCATAAAAACTGAAATCTCTATGAAATTTCTTTTAATTTCTCACTTTTCTTTCTTTAAATACACTTAAATTATTATATAAAAAGCATATGTCTCACTGTATTTCTTCATCCAAAGATGTGTGGGTGACTAAATTTCACATTGCATAGCTCTGTGCTTCCAATGATTCTGCTAGTTGTTCCTTGGGAGAAGAAAACAAGTCACCTAAAAATTAACCTACCTGGTAATACTATCAACTTGAATTTCTCAATACCACTGGATTTCCTTTCAGAATAATCCACCAGACTAATTTAAAAAACTTCCTTATTGGCTGTTTTGATCTTTATCTCTTTCTAAAATGTATGCAGCAGAAAATCAATTTATTTTTTCCCCCCTTACTAGCTGAACACATGTTTCCAAAGTGCTCCTCTTCAACAGCATTATTAGTGGAAGATGAAAGGACAGCTATTCAAAAGAGCCACACTACAGGTACTTAAATTTTATCTGGAAAATGGATATTGTTATTTCCATCTAGAATTTTTTGCCTAATCTCTGCCAAAGTTATTTGTGAGCAAAAT
The DNA here is from genome assembly GCA_018697195.1 of Certhia americana. Lineage (NCBI taxonomy): Eukaryota > Metazoa > Chordata > Aves > Passeriformes > Certhiidae > Certhia > Certhia americana. Next base: position 26,436,031 of record CM031860.1, read on the forward strand.
AGAGTATAGGATGGAGTGTATAAAAATTCAGCTACTACAATGCAGTCTGGAGACTAGTTTACTTTAACATTCCTCATGCTAAATTATTAGATATTGCTTTGAAGCGTACTTACCTGTTTCAGATCTGTAACTGATTCATTGTGGCATATGATATCTTTATGCAGCATAACTTTTCCTAAGTGAATGGGTGCACCTGTGTTATGGTTTCTCCCTTCTTTTTCATTGAAACCATAGATGAAACACTCCTGTGGTTATTTTACATTAGTATTTCAATAGAATTCACACATGATGACACTCAGAGAATTAGGATTTTACAGATAGCATGGTTTTGTTAGTAGTGGTGAGTTTTGTCTGGTTGTTTGGTTTGGTTTTTTTTACAACTACAAAATAAATGTCCCTAGCTTATTGTTATACCTAGTTCAATGTCTGTTTTGTTAATTAAAGCAAATGACTCAATACAAAGTGAACTTAATGTTGTAAGCAGCATTTGAAAAGGGATGTGAAGGACAAACAGAGATACTTGACACTGCATGTTGGCATGTATTTAGTGTTTTATTGAGTAACTCACAAGCTAAGTAATTAAAAAGACCCCTGTATCTATACTAACACACAAACATCTTTGAAACAGGCTTCGAAGATCAGCAGCAAAAAACAGAAAAGTGTTTTTTTATGTTTTGGAGAATATATCTGAAGACAGTTAAAAAAAAAAAAAAAATTGCTACAACCTCAATGTTTGTTCTCTTAGTGTTCAAATAGAATAGACAAGGTACTTCTAAAATTAAACTGAGAAATTCTAATTATTTTTGCCATACATAAAAAGATAGATTTTAACAATTATCTTAACAATGATTCCACTGTAATTCTGTTCTCCTGAAGAACCCGACGTTTTACAGATCATGATATATGTTATGAATAATGAGCAAAATAATATGGAAAAAGAATTAAATTTGATAGTGATTGCTTTGCTAAAAAAGCAATAAAACAGAAGTGAACAGTGATTTTTAGTTTTGAATCAGCAGTTATTTCCTTGGGGTTTATAACCTGCTTTCATGAGCTAACGCTTTGCATATGAAAGAATTTATGACCATTTTCCAGCACCTCTTCATTAACAGCTTTAGGAAGACTGTTCCTAGCTTTCTCCCCACAGGAGAACATATAATAAAACAGTCTGCTTGAATTTGTTGATCATCATAGAAGCTAGGAGTGGTTTTGGTTTAGTTTGTGGCATTTTGGGTTTGCTTTTATTTTTTTTTTTTTTGTTTGTTTGTTTTTCAGCATTTTTTTCCCATATATTTCTTTCCTAAATAACTTTTTGGGTTTTTTTGGCTTTGTATAAATAATTTGAACAAAACCAAAGAAAAGTACATAGACTAGGTGAACTGAAGATATGAATTCTTACATTATCCTCAAACAGAAAAGAAAAAGTTTACTGTGTCCTTAATAAATGAAATTAATGAACACCAAATATTCTGATTTCATAGATTTTCATATTACCTTTATTTCCATTTGCAGTCTTTAACAAATCCACAACAAAGGAAAAAATTATAATGTTCGGATTCTTTTTAATTGATGGTTATCAGAATTAAAACAGTTCAATTATAATGATAACACACTCTGGGTGGGGGAATTTCCCTTCTTTTTAAAGTAAAATCTTGATTTTTTTAATGGGGAAAGGCTAAAACCCCACATCATCTTTCTTTGAGTTGATGAGGTAGAAAATCTGAAGCTAAGAATTAAAATTTTGTCTTGGTTTGTTAGGGGAAGGCTGTATCAATAAATGCAACCAAACAGATATTTTCAGAACAGTTGTCTGCTTGTAAAACACAACCAGTATACATATTCCCTTTTATTTCCTGTACATCCTTCCAAGCTTTCTGCATTTTATTTCAACTCATGGAAGTACCAGTAATACTGATGTCATGTTCTTGCTCATATTTTACAAATTTTCAGTATCTCTAACTTCCCTTATTACAAGGACATAGGGAGTAGATAACCTTTTGAGGGTTAACTTAAAACATTTTAAAAAATAATTATTTATGTACGGTTCGTTTGCCAGATAAACTCAGCTCAGGCTTTTAATGCTAATGTCAATTTACAACTCCTATTTTCCAAGTAACCAGTGTCTCTGTTCACATTGGCAAAGCAATGCAACTCTGCACTTTGCTACTGACTGTCACAAAGAAATTATATTCCACAAATAAAATTTTTAAAAATTGCATTTGGCAGAAATCCATGATTTTTTTTTAAAGTTTTCCTTCTAGATTAAGAGGGAACCCAAAATCTTCATTTCATAAGCACAAATTTTGCATACCTTCTCTCAGTCTCAGATTTTACAGCTGCAATAAGAAAAAATCATGAATCTAGCATAAGTGCACTGGTTGAAGAATCAGCCTGACAGAAAATTGCAAATCATGCCAAAGCTTAAAGAAGGAAAGTACACAGTCCAGCATAAGCAATAGTACAGTATGTGCAGTAGAAAGTGACAAGATCTTAAAAGAAACTCTGTTCTCAAGAATATAACACCAGACACTAATTCGTGACTATAAATGCAGGCTAGTTTTAGTCAAAGGAAATTCATCTTCCTAAGCTTCTTTTACAGTCACTTGAGAAAGTTCAGAGTAGCAAAATCCTTTTATGGGATCGTTCAGTGGATGTGTCACTGCTCACTGTTTTAGCTACCACCCACCTCTCTCTGCTGACCAGGAAAACAAGCCTCCTAGCTACACTTAGACATTCCAAACATTTCATTGGTTCCTCTTTTCCTGATACTGGGGAGAACAGAAAGAAAAAAGCAAATAATGACTGGATTTTACAAAGGCTGTATCTCATTACCAAAAAATAGTTTTACTAGCCTTACTCTACTGATGACTGGGTAAAGCAGTGATCACTTGGTGAGTGATTCAGAACATCTAACTCAATCTCCAATGCTGAGAAAGCTTCATGCATATCTTCCTAAGCTTGTATTACAAAGAATCAATGCAGAGGTCACCCTCTATTCTTGCTTCCTAAAATAAGACTTTGTAATGCATGAGCCCAGGCCAGGAGTTGAATTGAGCAGGATTTGGCTGTATTCAGCAAACATAAGAAAAATATTATTTCTCTGACTATAAATGAATATAATAACACTGTACCTGTTAAAATAATTAATTAGATATGCATGATTTTTCCTTTTATTCTCTGGGATACAATAAGGACTGCAATTTCTCTTCATGAGGAAATAGTAACAGCTAATAAATGGTAATATCTGTTATTCTACAGAAGACTTGCAACAGTACTGTACTTTTAAAAAAAATTCAGTTGATTAAAAACTGGGTTTACTATTTTGAAATCAAATAATGTTCAAACCTGAAGAACCTGAAGGAAGAGGGATGACACCAATAAGTGACATAAAACACATCAGTGCTAGATCACCAGTGAGAATAATGACTTCATTTGATACGTAGATGTGCAAAGAGAATTTGGAATTTTTTTTTCTTGTTTATGGTAGACACTAGACATAAGTAAGAGCTTTTCCAAAATACTAGAGCTCTTGAGGTTAGCCATAAAATATCAGTAAGCTTTTACTTCCCAAAAAACTCTGTAATTTTGCACTATATTTTGATGAATTGGCAATGAGGACTGCTAATTCATTCAGCCATTCAAAATCTCCAGCTGAGTAGATGCAGTATATTTTAAATGGAAAGTTCAGCATGCTCTGATACAGCTGTCTTTTTTATAGCTTCATGTTACATAGAGATCTTCAGAATTACTTATATACCCTTTTTTTACCCCTTTTTAACAAAACAAATTCTTACATAATCAGATTTAATCGGATAAATCTATCTGACATTAATTTCTCATATATTTTTCAAGTTAAACTCATAATCAATGAGATGAATGTATAATAATTGCCCAATTACCACAATTTATTATCATTCCCCCAAACTGTTTCAGTTTTTTTGGTTTTATCAGCTTTAACTCTAGATGTATTAATTATTACACTCCAAGCTAGTTCTGCAAAAAGAAACTGGCTTTGTACTATGCATTTTACTTGGATCATATTCCAAAGTGTATCTAAGGGTTAGGAGGGCCCAGAGAAGCAGAAGTACTGATGTAATTTACCCTCTAAGGTGACTCAGTTTAGAGTTAGATTTGTGGAATGAGCTTTTTAGTAAGCACATACCCATTTCTATTTTCCTTCTTTAAAGACACTTTATTTGTAGAAAGAGTGCAAAGAAATCACTGAATATTCCCTAAATTTTTCGGATTCTAAAAATATCACACTATATCATTACACTGCACTAAGATTTAATCTGTTTTCAAATACTTTTATTACAAACTATTCAGTTTTAAATTTATAAAGTTGATTGGAGTTTTTGATCTTCCTATTGCATAAAACATTGGATTTCAGTTTTACTTGCATGAGTCCAAACCCCTTTGCTTATATTGAAAATAACTTATATCTTTGGTTCCTGAACTGCATTCAAATGAAAAGAACTAATTTTATTTCAGGAGAATCTAAAAAAACCCCAAACCAAACCAAAACAAAAAAACTAAAAAACCAAATAACCTTTAAATTTTTGTATTACTCAAATTTTCATCCAATTATTATCTAGTACATCTCATGTATTTATGAATTATCCAGAAGTGAGACAGACAAGTAGGTAGAGTGCCTTCAAAGTTTATACAATCTACTAAAGCCCTGTGGGATAAATTTTGGGCTGTCACAAACTCCTTTATGTACAAGTGATAAATCAATAAACAGAAAACAAAATATCTTTTCAAAAAACTTTCAAATTTCTTGCATACAAAACTACCTAAACCAAGAAAGATAGAGATTGGTTGGGAATCCCCTACTATGTGGCAGCTGAAGAGGCTATACTGGGGGAGTGGCGGGAAAAAACCTAGTACCAAAAACCAAGTACCCAAAAACCTAATACCTCAAAATGATTTACAAATCAGAAATATTCACTTTGTCCCATTCTTAGCCTACAAGAGGGGGAAAAAAGCATATTATAATTCACATAGTTTTTCTCAAGTTGATCTCTCATTTTAAATGCAGCATTAATGTATGATCTAAAGACAACAGTAGAAAGACAACAGGGCCAGTCACACATTACTTGGATTATTAATACAATCCTACTTGTCTCAGTTTGTTATCAAATATGTCAATAAGAAGTGGACACAGGAAGAGTTTGGATTTAATTCCTATCCAAGACATTTTTTTTTTCAGCTATACACTGGATTACATACAACAAAGTGAATGACATTCATTCATTGCCATCTTTTTCTCTTTTCTTCTAAAATAGAAATATTGGCAGTTTGAATGCCAGCACAGTAGCTTCACATAAGGGTTTAGCCAAGATTGACACACTCAGTAATTCTGAAATATTCTTCTTAGAGCCTTTTAAATAAACACCAAATTCCAGTCACTTAACTAAGAACTCAGTATGAACTGGAGTACTGCAAATAGAAGCTGAATTTACACTAATAAAATATTGAAAGTTGAGATAATTTACATTTAATACTAATCTTGGTTATCTAAGCATCACATACATTGCCTTTTCTCAAACCACTAATAAAACAATCCATGCCCATCAGTCTAATTCTTCATCAAAAGAAATCTTTACAAGTTACACTTCAAGGTCACTGGTAGTAACCTTTTACTATAAGCAAGAAACTAATGCAGGAAAAATATTCTTTGGGTTTTGTTTTGGAGTTAGGATTTTTGTTTGTTTTGTTTTCCATCTCTACAGAAATGCATTGTGATACTTTTTAGTATCATCTTTGTATCATCTGGTTCTGGTCAGGTTAACTGTAAGCCATTGAAAGAACATTCCCAGTATAAAACAAGAAAAATTACAGTGTTCAGAAAGTTTTCAGTAAAAAAAAAAAATATGTTCAGCATATAGTGGCACTGACAAACATATTTTATAGAGCTGTACCAGGTATGACTTCTGTTCTTTTACTGATATGAAGGCCAAGATGTTATGTTATGGTATCACATATTTTGATAGTTGTTCATACACAAAGACAGTAGCAAAGTGATGAACTAGCAAAATCTCATTACTTTCTACACGTTATTATCTATAAGATATTTCTGTTTCTTCTTTCCGTTACATATCTTTCTGTTACGTCTAGTCTGTGTTCAACTCATAAAATGAGGTTGGAAATTCCCGATTTCAAAAGGGATTGTGAACATTCATAATAAATATTTTCTGGATACTATTAACAAATAAATCTTGCTGATGTTTAGACACTTTGCTATTATTAAATGCTGATATTCGTTATACATGAAACGTTTACTATATCCTGTTACTTGCAGGTAAACTGTATGTCATTTAAAAGCAAAATACCTGATTGAGGTACATGTGTTTCCCATAAAATAAAATAGTTCTAAAAAAAAATAAAATTGAACACAAGTTCTTTCAATAGCACAGTTCTAAAATAAGACCACAAACTCCAGTTAAATGAAACGCTTATATAAAAATTTATATGCAAATGAGAGTATCACACTGAGTCATGACCACCTGTGCTCTCTTTAAATTAACAGGGTACCTCTTCTGTAAGACATCCATTACTTCAATTTTACTACTGCTCTGCCAATCACAATGAGCAGTTTTCTTCTGCTGCAACAATCGCTATCTCTGTTAACACACTTCAAGTTACTACAAGATGTACCAAAATAATTTTACTTCTTAGTACACCATTATTTGTCTCCTGTAATTAATTTTTGCTTTTCAAATACTGCTTTCGGTACCAGGTCCAAAATATTTTTAGAAGTGCAAGTCCTTTACAAAACACGAATCTATATACACTGTATTTTCTTTTGTCACCCTTGCTCTTTGCTTTTATTTTAAACAATGAGACAGCATTATTCATTAGAAAGATTCTATGCTACTGTCATCATATAAAACTGTATTACTGAAATACCATAATATGATCTTTTTCTTATATTCACTACAGTCTTACTTTGGAATACTGAAATGTACAGAAGTTCTTTTTCTCTAGCTAACCCTTGGTTTCAATTATATTTTATTCCAATTATAACTCTATCATTAGCTGTTGCCAACTAATCATAGAATCCATGTCAGAAATAAGGTGTCTATTAATACAGAGGGGTGGGAGAAAAGACAGCTTTTTCTTTCCTGCCTTCCTTTTGACATGTTAATTGTTCAATAATCACAGGTTAAACTTCAAAACCTTTTTCATGAATGAATTTCTTGTCTGATGTTAAAACCAATAAAAACGTGAAGGCAAAACAGGATTTCAGTCATCTTTCATTAACTACATGTTACAACAGTAGGAACTTCACAGAATTCATGGCACTTGCCAAATTGCTGCACAACATTTTAAATATCTTGTAGACAAAAGTTGTATGGCATTGATGTTTTACTCTGCCAGAGTATGGCAATTCCATTTTATTTCTCATCAAAACAAACAGGTCTGTAAAGTAAGACTTTTGCCTGGAAGGAGCACAAATTCTGCAAAGGAACACTTAGCCCCTCCCAGTTAAGTAACAGAACTATTTGAAATAGAATGCTTTAGAAAATGGACACATAAATCTGATTTTAAACCAGATAAGATAACGTACTTCAGATGAGAGTGACAAGACTCTTTTCTTTCATTAAGGTACTCTGAAATTTATTTTCTATGCAAAAAAATTCTTTTTCCTCTTCAAGACTTCAATTAAGTATCTATATGTAAATGCTCATCATTTCAAAACACTGCTATATTTCCCTTAGAAAGCTCTAGTAGAAAAATGTTCATTAGCAAACCCAAAACATATTTAGCAGATACTTTTGAGTAACTGTCACAAAATCCAGTCATTTCTATCTCACTTAACCCATAAAAGTATAATAAAGAATGCAGATTAAGTGATCTTCTATAAATTCACACAAATTTTCCTTACTCAAGGAAGTTTTTTTACACCAAACCTAATTATATATTATTTTGAAGTACTGTTTCAACTTCCTTATTTCTGGTTGTAGCTTTAAGCCAGGCATAAATGAAAGAAGAACCAGATGGATATCACTGATAGATCTGTTTCTTAAATCATACTAAATTAGGAAACCCTTTAGTTTATTTTATCTCTCCTTTTGAACAGATAAATGAAAAGAACTCTCTCATGGATAAAAAAGGTTCTTGTATATACCCAAACAGATAAACTTCTGAATGTATACCTTTGAAAAGGCAGCTCTAGATTATAAAGATAGTTATGGCAGAACAGTACAAAAATGAAAAAGAAAGTAGGGAAGAATACACACGAAGGTGATAAAATTAACAGGTGAAAGAGAAATCGTTCTGAGCTGAAATAGATCTAATTAAATTTAGATATGAATGGATACATGGTGTCAGATATATGAGCAGGTGGATCACTGACCAGTTTGATTCAGAGAAATCTTAAATATCATCATTTGAAAATCATGGCAGATATATCCTCCTCTGTTTTATGCAGTCAGAGTTCACAACTGATTAGACTTGGTGTAGATAAACAATTTGCTTCATGCTCACTTTTGCAAGTAGTGGTACCAATTATTTTTCAGGTGGGTAGCAATTTTCTTCATGAGTCAGTACTAAGTAAATGCCTTTGTACAATTCTGCAACAGTTTAAAAAAATCATTATTATTTTTGAAAATATATAAGTTCCATTTGAGCCAAGTTCTCAATAGGTAATTACACCCTACCTATCCTAATTTTTACTCCTGGGCTGTTTGTAATGGCGGGCCAAAGAGGGTTGGTTTTCCTTTTTAAGGTTTTTTTTTTATTTATTTTTTATTTAAGCAATTGTGCCTCTCTGTTCAATGAAACAGACTCCTGGATATCAAAGCATTTTTATTGCTGGTGATATGGCCCGCCTATTTAATGTACTATAGCAATGATTGGAAAGTCAGGACTGTGAGCCACAGGAGGCCACATCATTAACAAAGCATTTTTCTCATGCTCTTAAGAAGGAGTGACCTTTACTGCTAGCTGTAGTGTAGTCCAGGTTGCTCTTTCAAGACTTCTTTTCTAAAATAATAACCTGAAAAGCTCAGTACTCTTTTTGTGTACTATAAAGCCCTTTCACATAATTCTTCTGAAACCTATGAAAAGCATTAAGTCTACTAGGATAGCAAAACTACTGCAAAATGACCTGGAAAAGTTGAGGAAATAAATATGTAACTAGTAATAAGATTATTCAGAAATGATGCAGTTTTTCCCCCAGTTGATGGATATGTACAGCAGAAGAAGTGAGATGAGTAAGTCTATGACCATACATTAAAACCTAACTGCAATTTTTTTGATGAACTAATCAGAAATTAATAGCACTAATTTGCTAGTAACAGCAATACTGAATGCAAACATAACCTGCATCTTTATATAGCGATACAGAAAAGAACAAAGAAAACAGTGAATTTGAACTGAAAGAAAAGCTTAAGGAAGAAAGCTATCACAGGAGTGAAGAAAAGATGCTTAAAAAGTTTTAGAAGTCATAACACAAAATATGAAACAGCTTTCCACTAATTTTAAAATACAGGTAAGAGGGGCAAAAGTAAAAAAAAAAAAAAAAGGTATTATAAAAGTTCTGGTGGCTGAAAAAAAAAGGAGTAGGAGTTACTCCTAAATCCAAGCCCCAAATGTACTTGAAAGGCACCTGGATATGCAGCTATCCTGCACCTCCTGGATTAGCTTTGGGATGTCCCCAAGTGAGCATGCTGGTCTAAGGTGCAGGATAGTACTCCCATCTATTTGCCCAAATTCCGTCTTTCATTATTCATTATAGGGAAAGACACGGGGGAAAATAAATTCTCCTGAAAAAAGATAGAAATTGATCAGTAATAGACGTGATTATTATACAGTGGAGAAAAACTATATCTTTGGGACATAAAATACTTTTTGCACCTTCCATAGTTATCATACAACATCAACGAGCCATTGAAAATATTACATGGCAGGTACATGCCCTCAAGTAATTGAGCCAAGTATCTGTTCCTAGAGCTGAACTTGCAAGACCAACAGGTGTCAAAAATGGCTTTACAAAATCAGTTGGCATTAGTTATGTTATAATTAAAGGAACAAGGGTATAATGTTAAATCTTACTGAAACTGAGTGTTGTATTACCATTCACAATGCAAGGTCATCAATTGAAGAAGCCCAAGCCAAAATGAAAGAAATCACGGATCAAACACCAGAGCATTTCCAATTACTTCAAACCCAAGGCTAGCTTCCTGGCTGATGTCTATATTCTAATTCTTGTGACTCGAGAGGAGGGGGCAATGGCTATAATGAAAATCGGATTGATGGTTGCAACCAGAGTTACATTTGTAATGGTTGGGATAGCTGTACAATTGCTTGTATCTTTTTGCTGCTGTTTCCGTCTGTTCTAAGACATTTCTACAAACACATCACCCCCATGGACAACCGGGGAAATGAAAAAAAGGTCCCAGGAAGACAATGTTGAAGCCACAGGGAGATGTAAGAGACTTAAAGACCAATATTGCCTCAAACATTGTCAAGGCCACAGAAGTGACTTGCCACAAGACAAATCACTACTATGTGAAACTGAGAGAAGCCCAGAAGACAGGAATTTGCAACAGGTTATTCCAGGCCTAGAGGAGATGAAGATTAGTTAACACATCCTGCACTTAATGAATCCAAACAAAAATTCCCACTATGGATAACTGTGGGAAAGGAAACAAGTGCTTATACACATGCCATCCTGAGTTATGGGAACATCTGTGACCAACCATGGATACCCACAAATTGGACTGTATAAAAGTGGCACCTCCAGAATGACTCTGGGACACCCACTGCCAAGAAGACCAGGGTGAAGAAGGACCAATGGGATGCCTCTGGATCAACAGTGTGGTGATTATTTTCTCCTTGATCTCTCTCTCCTTCACTCCCACCCCCCAGATCTTTCCCATTTCTTTCTATCTCTGTACCTCACATTTACTGTTAAATAAAATCCATACTACTGTTTTTGGCATACAGTCTCATTTGCACCTAAATTCAAGCAGAGGCATCTCTCAACAATCAGATCATAACAAGTGGAGCAGAAAAGAACAAAACAAAACTGGTATTCAACTCATTAAACACAAAAGAAAAGGTAATAATACATCCTACTTAAAAGAAAAACTGTGTAATAGATAAAGGGCAATTCAATATAGATAAAAATAGAAACATGCTGACTTTGATGACTCACTGTTAATCAAATCCAACCACCTCATCAGAAAAATCAGTAGAAAACATCTGAGAGAGATTTAACATGTTTAAGAGGTGTCATAAGCATAATGTACAAGAAAAACCTGCAACTAGGCTTTTAAATCCTTTTTTTAACCTAATATACAATGAAGTTATACAACTTCATATATATATATCGTGGCTGTAACACACAAAATACCACGTATAAGATCACACAATGAAATTGCTGCACTGCTTTTACTAATTAAAGTTCAAAATAAACTGATTAGGATCCAGATCTTGTATTGAACAAGATCGACAGCTTTTTGCCTATGGCACTGTATTTGTTCATTGTTGGACTGAGTTACTGTCTTCCAAAAGAACAAGGTTAGGAGCATCACTTCTGAAGGGAAGTATGTTCTGGGGCTCCCTTTGTGTCATAGGACCACTACACTTTCCCTCACACAATCAATAAAGTGGTCCATGGCAGAACTTCAGGGAGGAGGAAAACCTCCTCAGGAATAAAACAAGAGCATGCAGAGCTTGCTGCAGCAAATGAGAAAGTCAGTGCATTGACTGCAAACAGGCATTGCTTCTTTTAGGACTTTTGAGAATAATGAAATGTACGCAAACTTTGAATATCTTTTCATCAAGGTTCAGGAATGGAACTCCCTAATGTAATGTTCCTACTGAAACTCGCCAAACCGTGTGGAGCTCAATCGCATCCCCTTCCCCTGCAGCAAACTGGAGAGGAGAATTGGGGGAACAAGAGGGAAAGATCATGAGTTGAGGTAAGAACAATCCACTGGAAATAGCAATGAAATAAGACAACAAACAGTAATAGCAACAACATTAACGACAGATTATCCAAGAATAAAAGTTAACAATTCATACCTCATTGCTCACCTGCCCTCACAGAAACCCCCCAAAACGCCTGACTGCTCCTTTTGCCATGCTACTCCATGTGGAAGGGAGCCCTTCCCCCACTCCAAAAAAAATGATGTTTGGGTCCTAGACATACTCCCTCCTGGCTACTGCAAAAAATTTAACATGTCTAGCCAGGACACTATTCAATTTTGACTATTAATTTTCGCTTCCTTTAAATTTAAATCCTCTAGTTTATATCCTAATGTTAAAAAAAAAAAAAAAAAAATTACTTTTAAGATTTATTTTATCTGATTTGGGGGGAAAAGATAGAAAAATATTTCCCTGACATTTTTGTTCACCTGCTATTCTGTCAGAAGTATAAACACACACATATTTTTCTTAGATAGGGTATCGTATTTCTAACCATTGTATTAAAGTCATAACTGTGCTGTATTAAGAACAATTCAACAATGCATAAAGAGAAGCTTTTATGTAGGTCCATACTATCCCATGGGAGAAAATAAGTGCAAAGGAGGATTCGTAATTACAATTCATGAGGCTCTCCTGGGATTTTTCTTAAGAGTAATAAAAGGGGGAAGTCAGAATGAGAAGTAGGAAGAAAAAGAAGAGGTCAGATGTCTGGAGTCCTTTCTAGGAAAGATGCTTAGTGTTTTGGACAATCTGGAATACTTTCTGTCATCAGTTTCTGATCAGAACTCTACAGAATGGAAGCTATCATGTTCTTGAGAGAATGTTAGCTTTACTAGCATTCTCCATTACAGTCTTTTTGTTTTTTCTTGGTGGGTGTAAGGCAAATATGTCAAGAAGTAAATGCTGACTGCCACTAAAAAAATGGTCAGTTTTAATACACAAATTAATTTTAATAAGGTAAAAAAATGAGAAGTTTTGAGAAAAAGGTAACCTATACATTGCTTCAAAAACCCCTAAAATGGAAATATTACATGCTTTTCATGAAGACAGGCTAAAGAAAGATATTACGAGCTTTTACCAAAAGGAAAAAGTTGAACTACACTATTTTGAAAAGTTACTGTTAAACTTTGCATGTGGACAGACCACCTCAGTACGTCAAGATGGCCCTTTTCATGTAAGAAAAAGGGCCAAGATATTATAAGAAAAGTATGATTGTTCATATGTATAGGAAAGAATCTGAGGGCAAAGCTGGAATAAAATATCAGAAAAGCAATAAAGTAAGTTACTAAGATTTAAAATAGTGAATGAATTTAAACTAAAAAAGTAATATGTATTGCATTTGGGAAATACATCTGGTATTTTTCATACATGGGAATTATTATCTCTAATGAATAGTAGGTTAGATAAAAACAAGAGGAAAGTGGAAAGGCAAATATTAAATTTAAGATGCAGGATAACAGCAAGGAAAAAAAAGCCTTTCTATATGTGTACTGAAATATCATCAAAATGCCCTGTGATACCAGTTCTGTAGTGAGTCATAGCACAATTATATTACAATTTAGGTAAAATTTGCAGAGGCATATAATTTTTCATAATTTGACTCAAATGGATGCTAATTATCCCTGCCTCCCCTCAGTTTTAGTGAGAGAAGGATTAGTTTCAAGATGTAATACTTCTACAAATAGTAGTTATAAGTACCATAAGAGTTGAGGAGTACTGAGGACTTTTAAAATTATCAGCTGGATATTATCAGTAATGTTATTAACACACACTTCATAGAACATTTTTAAATATACTATTTAAATAGAAATTTCTATTATCATCCTTTGAAAGTAAAACAGTATTTTTAAAGTATTTCTTTAAAATGTCTTAGAATAACAAGACATTAGTCATTATTGAGACTCATTTTTAGCCATTCCACAGTTCACAGCTTCAGAGATATTTCTTGTACACTTTTAGGAGAAGAGAAAAATATTTTAAAAATTATATATATATAAATAAATTGAACTATCAGTTTCAGTTTAGACCTGGATTCCTTTCCTTCTTGTTGCATTTTTCCATTTGATTAAATACAAGGGCATTATACTATTCTGAGTTTGTCCCTCCTCAAATTAAATAGCTTAATTCATATTGAGAACTGGATAATACAGAAGCTTAATTTCTAAGTATAAGCACTTTCTATAATTTACAAAATCACACTGTCACTTATTGCTTGTCTGACTGGTTTCCTATATATATGTTGACTTCCAGTTAGGTTGATCTTTGGCCCATTTTACTGAAAAAATCCCCAAACCCTATCTATCTTCCCAGGTCAGTGTTTCTCATCATTTTCAGAAAATGGACTGTTCTTTACACAACATTATTAGTCTTGAGATGCACAAATGTGCTTCTTGTATAAGAGTAAATTAAGAATTCCAAGAGTTAGGCAAACATCATTATTGTTTATAATATAGCCACACTAAAACTTAGAGTACACTGCCTCTGGGGACATCTTATACAAGGAGTATAGAATCTAGAAAGAAATAGAGAGAGATCAAATCTGTAAAAATAGTCAAAAGTAAAATAAATTTTAAAGAAAAGAAATCTGGGGAAAAATCTAACTCAATGTCCTTCTCTCCATTCTTTTTTGTTTCTTTTTTTAATCCAGACACCATTAATTCTTTCTTTCTCCTTATTTTACTTTATCTGGAAAGACAGATTAATATCCCACATATATATATTTGAGCTCTATTAATTTTAGTGCCTCACTGTGGATATTGAATCTGACCTTCTCTTTCTGTATTTGAATCGTAACTAAACTGTTAATATTAAGGGACTAAACTCTAACATTATTTTTGCTTATGAACAATGATGTTGCTGTGGATCCACATCTCAGATTTTTCCAGGTCCTCCTGGGTGGCATCTCATCTTTCAGATGTGTCAACTGCACCACTCAGTTTCATGTCATCTGCAAACTCATCGAGGGTGGGCTCGATCCAACTGTCTGTGTCATTGATAGAGATGCTGAAGAGCACTAGGCCAAAGACAGATCCCTGAGGGACACCTCTCATCACTGGCCTCCACTTAGACACAATTGCACAGAGTTGACCATTACCTCTGGCTCCATCCATCCATCCATCCATCCATCCATCCATCCATCCATCCATCC
>CM031860.1:26451131-26874696 GCA_018697195.1 Certhia americana
TCCATCCATCCATCCATCCATCCATCCATCCATCCATCCATCCATCCATCCATCCATCCATCCATCCATCCATCCATCCATCCACCCCTCCAGGTGTTGCGTGGAACTGTACTGAAGGCCTTGCAGAAGTCTAGGTATCTGACATCTGTCAGTCCTGCCTTGTCAACCATTGCCATCACTGTATCATAGAAAGTCACCAGACTGCTCAGGCAATTGGTCAAATCCTTCAAGATAAACCTGCTCCAGTATAGATGTTTTGGATATCTGCTTCACGAAGGAGTACCTTCTGTTCTTCCAGCTTTAGGCTTACCTCTGCTGTTTCTTGCTCATTTAGTTCTCTAATCTCTCTCTCCCTCCCTGGTTTTTTATGCCGTTTTTTGAATGTTCTTTCAGAAGTGCCATGGGTGTGACTGAGCCACTGCCCTGCCAATGGTCCCTTGGAACTGGCTGCATACAGCATGTGATACCCCCGTCCTCTTCCCTGAGAGGCCTCACCTGTGGCCCCTGATGCCAATTCCTGGGCACCTGCACCCAGTGTAAGGACTTTCTCTGCTTGGTTTTTGTTTTTGGTGGGTTTTGGTTTGGTTTGGTTTGGGTTTTTTGTTTGGTTTTTGTTTGGCTTTTTCCTACTCAAAAATGTATGTATCCAGCTTAGAAACCACTTGCTTTTTTCTGTAAAAAAAGCCAACTGAACCTTTCAGTCTGAAGCTGAGCTGTCAGGTTCATCATTTCCATTCATCATTCCCTTTTATTTCTGTGTGTACAGATGCATCTTCCTTTTTCTATCAACAGCTCGTGCCAGCTATTATACTTAGAATTGATTAGTAAGAACTCCAAATAATGGTTTTCAACATCATGAGTATTTACAGAAAGTAAATATTGCAGACAGGGTCATGTGGACATGGGCAAGACACTTTTCAATGTAAGTCGTGTTATTATATATCAAACTAACAAAAGCAATTATTATTTAACAGAGAACTTTTTAGATTATATTGGGCTTATCCTAAGCCTCTCAAGGAACTTAAAACCATCACTCAAGCAAGATGAGCTTTTGAGCTCTGAAATTGTTCTTTATTTTACAAAGCACCACTGTGAGGAAGCTCAGTTTACCATCAGAACTAACAAAAACAGAAATAAAAGAGAGATGATGAGTGCAAGCAATTTCCACCTTTAAAATAAAACATTCATAGAAAAAAGAAATAAAAATAGACAAACTAGATATTGGATTGTAGCAATATTCCACACATATAAGAGCTCAGGTGATTTCAGACTCACTTGGGCTAGATAGGCAGCACAACTCCCAATGTAACAATGTGTCTCCATTTAGAACTTTGCTAATATTAAATGGTCAAAACAAAGAAAGCATACCCAGCAGCATACAAAATACAGATGAAAGCCTATTTTTAGTCTTACAAGAGGATGTAATTCTAACACTCCTTTTCTATTTTCCTCTGTATTTTTAGGTCATGGCAACATTAGGTGAAAAAAAGATTTCTAAATTATGTTAATATTCCATTTTTCATTCTTTGGGAGGACACATATACACTGCTGAATATTTGGAGGAATGGGAAAAACAACTAATTTTATTATGAAGTACTTATTTTGGAAAAAAATGTATTTTTACTATTGAACTATTATAAAAGAAAACTATTATTATGATGTTTCTACATGAAAATATTCATGTCACAGATTTCTCTGTTCTTTAAATATGTAAAGACTGTACAGTCTTGATTGTATAATACGGACTGTATTTTGGGCTGCAATTTAGCCCTCATGTGATTTTATTGCTATATTTATTTTTAAATGATTGCTCTGTGAAACGTATTTTCTCTATATTTAACAGGGGTTCAAATACACAGCAAATAAAAACAGACAGAATTCATCACATATCATTTCCATTTCTTTTCTTTGAAACATCAGGAGAGTGTAGCTTATTATGCACCACTTTTCTATTATTTATGAGTGGTTTTGATAAAAAGCTGTTAAATAGAACTTTCTGTTACTTACACTTATATCTTCCAAATCTAAGCTGTTCAGAATGACATTGTTCCTCTTCCAGATGATGGGAGGTCTCAGAGTTCCCTGGATGGCACAACTTAAGACAGCACTCTGTCCCACCGTTGCTGCAGTGGTGCTTATTTTTTGATCTTCAGGCAGGTTCAGCTGAACTACATCTGCAAAAAATGTATTGTTTGTAAGATCAATGAGCAGGCAGTTTCATGAGTTTAATTAGCATGAACTTTTTGTATATGTTTTGTTTTTAAGAATATTAACTGGAACAAAAGTAAAAAGAACTTCTGAATACTCCAGTAAGTTCAGCATATTTCACCTAAAGGTTAGCGTGACATTTCAATTAAATTGACTGACAAGTATCAGCCTGTAAGAAGCAGCATTTAACATGAAAGTGAATTCCAGAGGTAAGACTGTAATACACATGACTGCGTATTCAAAATCAGACACTGGAATTTATCTGACAGTTAAGGCAGGCATAGTGGACTAGTCAGAACCTTTATTTTATATTTTCAGGCTAATTAGTTATTCATCAAATATAGTCAAAGTTTAAAAAACTTTTAAAAATTCAGACATATGTGAAAGGAGTCCAGACTTTGAATCTTTCTCTGTTCATCTATGTACCAAATAGCTCCAATATTAACAGAAGGCCAATTCACTTCTATGTCCCAGAACTCATTTGGACTCTGGCATAAAAAGGAGTGATACACTTCAGACAGATGAAACTGATGACACTGCATACTCTTCCCTCTTGTGTAACTGCCTTAAGTTACAGGCTGATCAGCTGAGAGTTAGATATTCATTTATGGTGAGCCTTACTAAACATAATCTACTAAAATTCTATATTTATAAGGATTTTGTCATATTAGACCAAAAAAATATAGAGGAACTGAAGATCATCCAAATAATTTTTTTTTCCACTCAGCTGCTAAAGCATGAAAAATCTCTATGCTTTTGATCTTTATTTCTTCAAGCAAACTACAAAAGGCATCATGTGCCTATTCTCTTATAATTATGAAAATACTTTCATATAAGAGACACATTAACTCATTCATTATAGGAAAGAAGTAATTTGTAAGGAAGCTGAGATCTTCTATAGGTTCATTTCAATCTCATAAAATACTTTGTAATTAACACTTCCCCCCGCTTCCCAAACCCCACTGAAGTGCAAGCATTAGAAAAGCATGAAAGTAAGCTTAGCTGTTCAACAATTAAGTACTTTAAAAATGTGATTAAAAAGAATAATTTTATATTTAGCTCCAAAGAGAGGCCCCCTGTTTCTTTTCTCTTTCTTAAGGACTCTGTGACTCAAAACATGAGTGATAGTGCCCACCAGCCATGTCCAAATGAGACTGACCTCTTTTAACTAGATGCATTACCCGACACAATGCCTTACACCAAAGAAAATGAAATGTACCAGTTAAATTGATTCTTCCACTGTTTACTGTGCTTTTTAAAATCTACAGCTTTCTCAGAAGCAATTCAGCTTCTATGTTACAAGAGATGGTTCTTCAGAAACACGATCTTGCAGACTTACTGATACATAACTGCATGGCTACTAAATGATTAAAATGATGGCCTGGTAGCCAACTAACAGTACACATGTTTTGCTTCTTTACTGAGATCACAAGGCAAAGATCTCAAAAGTGAGATAAGTATTCTGATATTTCATTTATTAATTTATATTATCTGTATATTTCAAAGTCACTATTCATTTTAGGAAAGGCATGAAGGAGGGATCACAAAATCAGCTGTCTGTGAAAACTACAAACCTTCATACGATAAACTGACATGAGCAATTTAAATGCTATGAGATTTGAAAATCTTTTTTCAATTAACTTCAGTATTACTATGTATGCCTGCATAAACAAGGCCAGTCACTGTTAGATATGTTTATAATTTTTAATTAGAGGATGACACTAGAAAAAAGAGCATATATGAAGTAGAAAGCTTAACATTTCCTATATGAACAAAGGTGATATTCTGGAATCAATATTGAGAGGCTATCGTTTTGCTGACACCAAGAGTTGAAATGTTTTTTTTTTAAATTGCCTTGGTTTTAATAGTAATGATAACCTTCTCATATGTAATAATTAAAGTAATGATGATAATAGCAATAACAGCAATAATAACATAGTACGATAATAATTGTGCCAGAGATAGCTCCCAAAGAATTTCTGAAAAAATACTTTGTCTTCAATATAATATATTAATATGCCATTTGCAATTTTTATCTCATGACAACATTGTAACAAAAGGCCCAAATTATGAATTTAAAAAATGAAGAAACAGTCGTACTACCTGGAACTAGTCAATGCACTGATGTAGCATATGTTTAAAAGTTATGAAAAAACCCTATTTTAATAAATGTGCTAGAATCACTGCTTTCCTGTAAAATACTGAACATTTATGCAAAAACCTTCATACACTATACAATTATGTATATTGATATTATTTTTAAATAGCAAAAAAGGCATATAAGTTACATTATAGCTTTTCTTATTTACTTGAGAGAAAACCATTGCACATATTTTCTCCTTATTGGGGGGGAAAAAAAAGTTATCACCCAACCCAAAAATCCCTAAGCTTAGAGGGCAGCAGCTGGTACAGAAGCTTTGGCAGGTAACTCCCTGAAGATTCCTGTCCATTAACTGCCTGCAACCACAGTGAAAGAGGCAAACAGTGCTGGGGGTGGAAGGGGCATGGTGTGTGCTCTGTCAAGGTGCACAGAGCAGCCTCTGTCTCAGAGTCCAGGTACTGTAACATTCCTTTGGAAACATAAACCCTAGGCCCAGGAATCCAGTGATGCATTTACTATCACTTCTTTACTCCTTGAAACAAATGAACCTGGACCTGAGAGCGAATACTTTTTTAAGAGATAGTGAAGATATGTCACTAGGAGATATTTCTGACTAGGATGACTCCTAGTTTTCTCCCCATGTTGCCTTTGTGGATCAATAATAACTGTTTGAAGTTTAGTCACACACATTATGTTTATTTAATGTTAAATGAAAAAGCAGAGTAAAGGTTTAGAAAAATTTGAAGCGAAATTGTTTCTGGGTACTGACACCATCACCACACAAAAAAGTAAATATGGGTATTGTTAGTTACAGAGCAGTAATATTATAAGTAGCCAGTAGAGACTTTGATTTATAGCTTGCTATTTTTAGAAACATGGTTCCTCTACTATGGTGTACCATTTTGATGAGTTCATAACTCCTCCAGATGCAATATCAGTCTGACACGCATCCCTGGTTCTTAATTATAAAAGTTACTGGATACACTCTTTCAGATGAAGGGGAGAAATGCAAACAAAAAACACAGACCAAAACAACCCAAACATTAAATAAAAGCTAGAAGTATAGTTAGGAGATGAAAACAGACAACTGTTTAGAAATATCTGGTTGGAAATAAAATAAAGCTATTATAAGACATGATGAAAAGAAGTGAAAGCAGAATAAATTTTAATTATTGGGAAGACATTTTAGAACTTTAACACTGACCAGGGAAAAGGAACACCTACTGAAGAGGCTCAAAAATACCAAAGACTTTAAACAACAAACCAAAACCAAAACCAACCAACCCCAAACAAGTAAACCAAATCAAAACTAGTAATTTTAATATGAGACATTCCTGCACTAGTTGAGAGATGGTTGAAAGGATTTGATAAATTCCCTGGCTGCTGAAGCCACTCTGCAAACTCCCCTAAACTTCATCCTGCTTTATGGTCCTGGGCCAAGTTCTTCTGGCTCCTCCCACCTTGTTTTTGTTACTGAAGTTATCACTGTATTTGATCCAGCTTAATTTTATCCTTCTTTAAAACACATGGAAGAAAACTTTACATAATATTTAGGATTAATGAAGTGGAATATATCACATAATCCATATCTTTTCCTGAAAGGTTTTGGTTGATATGTCTGTACAATGCAATTGCCATTTTCACACAGATCTCTTCCAGTTCCTCACAGCTGCCCAGTAAATTACAGGTCCAAACAACTTTCTTCTACTCTGCTCTTTCCAGTAGATTTCTCAGCCTAAAGCATAATTTCTTACTCTTAAACAAGTATAAGAACTTGTACTTTGTAACACTAATTTTCATATCACTTTTACTGTGCCGGGCTTTAAGATTATCCAATTCCAATCTTTAAAAAAGTTTGTATCCCAGGTGATCTCTGAAGAGCTTAAATAATTTCTCCTTCTCAGACTGGTATTATCCCATTTCACTGAACCCATATCATCTCCCTTTCATCCAGGTCCTTATTCATTTTATCACTACTGACTCCCACAATTTTAGCTGACTAAAGAGATTCTAATAGGTAAACATCCCAAGTGCTTAACTGAAAATTATGAAAGCACTTTTTTTCCTCATTGCATCTCTTTATCTAGGATCTAGAATCTCTTTATCTAGAATCTATGCTATAAACCTACTTTTTTCTGAACCTCAGTTAAAATTAGATAAAACTATGAATAGTTTTTCTATTATAATTTTCTAAGTACTTTGTAATAAAAATGTATTTGTAATATCTTAAAAAAATATCATCAGAACTTATTGAAATCAAATGCAAAATGACATCAACTGAATCAATAAATACTGCAAATGATAATCAATTAGATTAGAATGTGTCAGAATTTTCTCAGTTCAAAATGTAGGGCTCTATTAGGAAAATAAAAGGCAGTGACAGCCTTACAGTGCTTTGACCAATAATTCTCTTTTCTTAATTCTAAGCACATTAGGTCAATGTGTTAACATGGAAGGGTTTGATGGTTGAAATTTAGCACATTTAGGGAAAGAGTTGTTATACTTGGATTTGAGTTTTCTGAAGAAGTTAAATAAATAGTAAAAGCAGGGCTATTTCAGTTCTTTCCCTATACATGAAAAAATTCAATCTTCAACTCCTTTGATGCGCAAGAGGCCTGTAGGGAACTGTACACAATCATAAAAGTCATTTGTGGTCTTAAAATACTAAGTCAGGCTACTAGGAAGAGAAACACTGAAGTGCATGAAATTTATTGAGGCTAAGTAGTTACTTACTGTCTCTTAGGACGAGTAAAGAAAAACCACAATATCACTCTGAATAAAGGTTTTAAAAGCTAAAAAGTATGAAAAGATGTTACATTTGCAGTCTGTGTATCACTTTATAATTGATTATGTTGTTAAAGGAAGGAAGGGAGGAAATGCTTATTCAACTGTAGTCTGCCTTGGTTAATTTAATACCATTAACAAATGTGCAATTTGAAGCTACTCATTTGCTTCCATAAGTTCTGTGTATTTATTCAAAGCATCCACAAAACTCTTCTAAGTCTAAACTAATGAACATTATACCAAATGGTACCCACTATTTAAAATTAAGACCACATCAACCCTGTATTTATTTTGTTTGCCTATTTCAAATCTAATGTAAAATAAAAGAACTTTTAAAACCAAGAAAAAGCCTTTTGTCTATGAGCTACAGTAAGCTCTTTACTTAATGTATAACATTACTTGGTGGCTTGAATTAGCTGAAATGCAGCTAGGTAATGTGCCTTTTACTCTTCTGGCATTGATCCCACTTTCCTTAAAATGACATAACAAAAGCTTTTTCATCCGTGTCATTTTGCTGTTCTTTTACAGCAATTTTAAAATCAGCACACATCACCATTAGCATGACTAATTTTGTCATTATCTGCTGTATATTCTGCTTTGAACTTGTTGTAAACATATTATTCACATATTTAGTATAATGTTTCAGTATGAAAAGTAACAGCATAGTTCATGAGTGCCTGTTCTCTAAGATCTTATGCCAGCAAATAAATCATTCTGTTCCCAAAGTCCATTGAAAAGCATACACACAAACATGCCAAAAAAACCCACAAAAACCTTAACAACAAACAAACAAACAAGAATAAATAACTTTTTCATGACTCCTTAATGTTTTAGCTGCAGAGCTTGGATTAAAATTCAGGCAATTGTTGCTACAAAAAGCTGAAAGCTCTTAATGTTATAATTTTCACTTATTCATATTTTGTCATCACTGACGAGAGACTTGAAAAACATTTTTTTGTTGAAAACATAAAATTTTAATACTCCTGGTTTTGGAAGTCCTGTAGAAACCAATTCTATGAAAATATGAAAGAAAACACAATCATTTCTGCATTTATTTATAGTAGTAGTCAAATTTATAGACAAATTAATATGTTATATTAGGAAACATTTATTTTATGGGATAACTTAAAGCTTCTCTGAAAGACAAATGTGAACCCCAAGGTTTCTGTTTCTTCTCACAAGAATAGAGTATATTTTACTCAAATATCTAGAAACTTTGAATGCTTCCTGTTTAAAAAGCACAAAGGATCAAGTAGAATACATCAGCTGACCTTGTGCTTCAGTGAATTTAGCATCAAATTCTTTTATTATTAAAACAGCTTTCATCTTCAATTTTTTAGGACCAAAAATGACTGGAGAAGCAAATATCCTTAAATAAAATTCTTAAATATAGTTTGAAATAAATAAAATTACTAAATAAATTATAGATTATTATATTTATGAGAAATGATTATTATATTTATGAGAAGTTCATAGATGTGTGTACTTACAAAGTGCTTATCATTGAAGAAAATTCTATACTATTTAATGGCTCTTTGAAGAATGACTAAAACAGTGACTATAAGAAGTAGCTGGAGGACTTTTGGAATAATAGGCTGCAAGTTCATTTGTCAAGAGAGAAACAGTGAAATGATGATAAGCAGTTTTATCAACTCTGTCCCCTCCAGCAGAGAAAATTCTAATCAATGATTAGGAATTCTTTGGAAAGCAACTAAAAGCAAACAAAATCTGAAATAATTTTGCTCTGTGATTTGTCGACATGAATACCATATACAGCTCTGTGTCCTCTGCAAGGCAGGCAAAAGCTCAGAGGAAAGAAAAGAATGATCAAGGCATGGAGCACTTTAAATATACATTAAAAAAATCAGACAGGCTTGAATTTTTACTTAAAAAAAACTAATGATGCAGAGAGCTTTGACAGAAGTCAGCAAAATCATGGATGTCATAGAAATGCTGGCAAAGCATTTCCATGACAGCACGATGACTTATCGTTTCTTTTAACATGAGAAAGTCATCAAAGTAAGTGAGAGGCCAGGTTCAAAAGGAAGGACAGTAGTTTGTAGTGATATATCTGGAAAAAAATCTTTTCCAAAGGCTGTTATAGATTCTAGAATCTTACATGTGCAGATCACTCAAACACTTGGGACAAATTATAATGATATTATTCTTCTCTAAACATCATCTCAAGTTTGTGGTTGAAAGAAAACATTGGACAGTTGTTTTTATAGTGTTAAAGCATATTTCTGAATTTTACATGGAAATCACCCAGGAAAGTTTTCTTTAGGGAAATAAAGCTTCTTTAACTGTTAGTTCATTCTGTAAATTAAGTGAACATAATTTCAGATATTTTTTAATGAAACAAATAAATCAACTACAATGCAGTTGAATTAACAATCAGTGTATTACATCTTGAAAATAATTTTGCCCCTCTGATATTTTTAATTGATTTTAATAGGATGACGTCTGAATGTCTTTGCTCACACATTACACATTTTAACTTTTAAGAAAATATTAATAATGGGATTCATTCTTATAATCAGAAATTACCATATTTTGTTAATTTCAAATTCACAGATTAATTAAGCTAAAACAAAATTTCTGAGCTCATTATACATGTGTTTTAAATTTAATTCTTCTACGTTAATTTAATGAATTTTACTTCCTATGTCCTTTGACTCAAACTCCTCCACAAGACCGTGTGTTTTACACAAATGTGCACAAAATCCATATGTATTAGTTCTTGCCTTATATTCTTGTATCTGTACTACAGGAATACTGAGTATGTTTTGAAAAGTATCACACTACATTTGTTAAGGATATCTGCAAGAGTGAGGATAAAGGGTCTGCCCTACAGACTACACTGTTTTGAAAACCCTGTGAAGTTGAATTCAATTGTTATGAGAACTTTTGCAGCCTAAGAGAAAACCCAGGCCAAGAAAGTCAACTCCTGACCTGTACAGCTTCAACGTCTTTGGTTGCAAGGGAAACCAGCAATCTACTCCCATAATGCTGATAGCCTGTTTCTCACAGGCTGTTTATTAGGCATAAGCAAAACAATCCAAACTTTGCATATTCTTATTGACAGACTGGTTCTTTCTCCTCATGAAGAAGAATGGAATTCTTGATTTTTATGCATTTAAGTCTCTTGAGGAGACAGCAAACGAAGTGGCAAATAATAAGTCTCTCTCCTTCCTGTCTCTACTATCATCTCAGCGGGCTGAAACTTCCTGCCCAACCTTAACATATTCTCTCAGTATGTTCTGTAACTGATTTCATGCGCCACTCAGTGAATCCAAAGGGAAATTTCAAAGTTATTGTGACGGGTTAAAATTTGATTTGATGCATGTTACTGGAATTGCTCATCTGAAAGTAGTCAGATACGGCATCTTAGGTATCCTATGTGTATATATAAACTTGTAACTTTTATAGATTCAATATTCCAGGTTAGGCAACAATATATTTCTAGCCTATAAAGTTGCTGTGAAAGTTAATTATAAACTATGTTTAGAAAAGAATCAACGAGTAAATGAAATAATAACTTTTGGATAACCTATTCCCATTTTTACACTTAGATCCCATTTTAAAGGATACGCTTAAGGTTAGCAAGATGTAGTTAAAACACTTGTACATGAAGATATTTCCAAAATAGCAGAAACCACAACAGTCCAGAAAAGATAAGTTCTCTCAAATAAAATGATACAATACTGTTTAAGAAAATATACCAAAATTACGTATTCCAATCGTACCTGTCTTGATCTGTGATATCACACCCACAGCAATGATCGATTGCATGGACACACATGAATAATGACTGTGCATCCACAGCATATCAATGTTTTCTGATACATTTTCTTAAACACCGATGTTCTTGCAGCAATAGCTACTTTTTAAAAATCTATGAAAAATGTCTTCTTTTTTTAATTTTATGATAAGAGGAAACCATATGCTAAAAATGACCTATGCAAAAATAAAGCAGAAACAAAAACCTAGTGGATCATAGAGCATGTGGACTTCAAATGAGAGGCATTAGAACTTAAAAAACCTTATGGACTGCAACAAATTTTCTTAATTTGTGCTCAACAACTTATACTTATATCCCTTGTAAATTCAACAGACAATACGTGTCTTTGTTCAGAATATGGAGAATAAAATTACTCTCCACAACAACACTGACATTGTCACTAAAAAATACTGCCTATGCTTGAGTTTTGGATATTTTATTTTAAAATAGAAAAAAAATTCTTGCTATGATTGTGTATGTTTAATAACAAGCATTGCAGAATTTGGCTGTGTCAGTTTTTAAAGAAAATAACAGCAGAAAGCATATCAGATATTGATGCAACATGGATGGGATGTTAAATTTAGTCTCAGCATTCTTTTGTGGCATCTCAGTGCTTAATTTTCCGAAGTTAGTATTTTTAGATGCACAAAGCTGAATTTCAAATTTTCCTAAATTGCTGTGTTGAGTCTTTGCAATGGTGGTGAGAAAGGTTCTTAAAATATGCAAGAGGAAAAAAATGCAGAAGAGAGGGGGCAAAAGGCACACAAAAAAGATACTAATTGAAAAATTTTGTAAGTTACTTAGATTTAATGAAATTTTCCATTTCATTACTAGCATGACCTAACCTATTTCTTCTTGAGAAGGAGCACTGTTCATTTTTGCAAAATGTAATGCACCATTTCCAAAACACCTCTCTAGTCTTGCTGACAACATCACATTAACACCAACTTATGCACATCACCAAATTCCTGAAAAGCTCCCATTTGATACTTTTGTGCATGCTGTCAGTTTCTGTGCATTTCACCAACTCCTCTGGGACATATTTCTGTGCACCAGAAATTATCTGTACCAAAAATATATATTTTAATATAGATTTTAACAATTTTTCTTCTGGATTTGTTGATTACTATAATGCCTTATCAGATGGAAAAAAGTAAGGAAAAATATAACTACCTTCTATAGTCACTGTAAATGTGATTAATTAACTTTAAACCCTAAGATGGGTGTGTCATTGGTATAGTATTATGTGATTGCACAGGTATCACTGTCTTTAAATTATGATTATATTTAGTTATAAAGGGAGAAAATGTTCAAGAAAAGTTCTTTATTTTATTTTTTTACTTATGTTCTTTCAGTTAAATACCAGTGTGGTTTAGCTTGTTTAAAAAAATAATTATTCATACCATTGCATTTATTCATTTGAGTTTTGGGTTATTTATAAATTTTAGTAGCTTATTTTTCAGTTTTGGAATTATGTAAACAGAAACAAGTACTACAAAGAGAGTATTCTGCTGAAGAGAATACTGAATGTTCTTCTGATGTACCAGAATCTATAATGAGTGGCAACAAAAACTTCACAGTATAATGAGGAAGAAATGCAATGAGGCCAGATCAACTTACAGTTTCCAAAACTGGGATGTACTTGCAGCTGTGAGAAGTCTAAGCAAGGTTTCTAAACAGCCCAACCAAAGTGGAATTCATCAAGGTGGATAAAACTCCTATAACCAGAATACTTCTCCCCACAGAAATGCTTAAAAAATACTTATAATTTCATGTCATCTGTTCCATTCAAAAGAGAAAAAGATTATTTTTCAATAATAGCTTCAGAAAACATCTCCAGGTGAAAAAAGAAAGAACATATGAAAATGACACTTCACAGAAAGAAAACCAGGAGATTGACAGCTAATGACCTCAGTGTTTATCTGTAAATCTATAATCACACCTATTTATCTGTGTACACAACCTCACAAGAGATTGTTATATCTAAAACAAGTATTTAGGCAGCTTCTCTGATTTATTTCCATTTAAAAACTGTTAATAAATCTTTGCTTTTTCTTCTAGCTGCTTTTCCAGCTACACAGAAGCTCAGATGCATCTAGAATAGTCTGTCCTTTTTTTTTCCCTCTCCCCACTCATTCATTTCATCTCTTATTCTTTTATTCCTCCCCATTCCTCCTCCAATCACTTATTTCTCCCCAGTCCTACTTCCCCTTCTGTTTCTCTATCTTACTATTTACATCCACTGATCATTAGTTCTTCTTGTCCCTCCTTAAATACATTTAGATACATTATTTATGCAATAGCTCTAGACACTGGAGCAAGCATCAGCTGGCTTTCATCACATCTGGAACTGACTTGGCTTCATCACTGGGTGACTGTGTGGAGGAGGGCTCATGGCTATGCCTACCTTGTGGCCTGGCAGCACAACTCAGAGTGCTGACCCATTAGAGCTTGCAGTTATGCACCCCTTGCCACTTCTTGCCTGAATTCTGGGAAAGAGATGAGTCTGTTCCCAAACTCACATCTCCACCTGTATGGCAAGGTGAGAGCTGTAGTGTTCTATTAAGTATGTTAATCTGGACAACAGGGAGATCATGACAGTGAGCACTTTATTTTTCACCCAGCAATTTATCTCAGATATTTTGTTCAGATTTAAATCTTAATCAAAGCAGTAATACACCCTTTAGAAGATACTACTAGAGTATGATTTGCTGTCAGAACAGGAGGAGCATATACAATTAAATACAGATATATTAACCAGATTGTCTTCTATTGCTACTCACTTTTCAGTTTGTTCCAAGATTAGAAAAACATTTTTTTCTAAACACTGATCATAAATATACATTTTTTCCAATATAAATTGGTATTCAGACTTTTCCATAGATGTATAAAATACATAACAATATTTGCAATTATGTCTCTCCATGTATAACCTTTAGAAGTCATCTGCTATGGACCCAGTCACCATGTGTCACCATGACTTTGAAATCTCTATAAAACAAAGATTCTAGAAATCACCTCTTAGATAACTCTTTTTAGATTTTCCTGTACAGCTTCTTGACAAAACCTGGAACAGCATTCGGCTGTCTACAGTGTCAAGTCCTGTCATCTCCGGAACACTTCCTTAGCAGAAGTATGAGCTTTCCCACCATCCCGTCCAAGACTGTACAGTTTCACAGTTTATCTTTTCAGTCATTCACAGAACATACCAATGCATATTGCAGATGCAGATTTAAACTTTAAAGTAAAGATTTCACAAAGTTTTAGTTCCCCCTATTCCAAATCACTCTTTTCTTGACAATCCCTCAGAATCTGGAATTATGGAGCTGAGCTATCTCATCAGGCTTCAGACATGGGAAGATACATCTAAAATATAAAAATTCCTACTGAATGTCTGCCGATAAATTCCTGTTAAGGAAAAATGCTTCTTCTTGATAACACTTTTCACGAAGAATGATTGAAGACAAATAACAAAAGGAAAGGGGGTGTGTTGGAATGAGACACAACACACAGATTAAAGTTTGCAATCAAAGCTCCAAATGTAATCTGAATTTAGAACATCAAGCAGCTCTAGAAGCAGAGTCCATGATCTGTTGCAGTAACACAGCTTTTTAATAAAGCCACTCTAATGAGATAAAGAAATTCACATGGTCAGAAAAGAAGTATCCTGGAACTGATAGAGGTCAATAGCAACTGCACAAGGAAGAAAACACCAAGCAAGCGTATAATAATAATATTGGTTTTAGCACCCATCAATACAAAATTGCCAGGCCAGAGGCAGGTTATGGTGGTGACACTAGCATAATGAGTCAGGAGAGCAAACTATCCTGGAAGAAAAGGAATATAGACTAGCATTAGCTGACCTGTTGGCTGAAGAACTCAACAATTCCGCTGCTTTAAACTAAAGAATACCTTAATTTGGAATATTTTTCATTGAAGAAGAATGAAAATATAGTTCCATCATCATGTTTTTACATCTAAGGTGATGTTAAAGAAGAAAACCAAGCCAACCCCCTCCCCCCCAAAAAAAAAAATCCCAAATCAAATTACCAAAATGACTACCTTTTTTCCTGTAAGAAAAAAAAAAAAAAAAGAACTAAAAAATGTAGATCTCAGATATTAATCCATTATCACTCCTAAACTAAAAATTCTTGAGTTGTTCAAATCTATGAAAATAATATTGATTACTATGTTTTAAATCTGAAAAATGCACACCTTTTTTTTATTGATAGAGATTAAAACACTGCTGTCAGAGGAAAATAATAGTACTAGTTATGATAACCACACATTTAATCCAAGCATATAAGCACAAATGTAAAGTATGAAGTTTGGTATATGTCTATCTTCTCACACATATAGAAATTTACTTTTTAACAACGTCATAATATAATGTATATGAAATAAAGGTAGGATTTTCTAGGATGAAATAGGACCAGGTAAATTAATAACCCCTCAGAAGTCTATACAAAATTGAGAAAATTGAATTAGAATTTATATTAAATAAAAAAGAAAGTTTTTTTATAATAAAAATTACATTTGAATCATCTTGATTTCTACAGAAACTCTGCAAAATGCAACATATCTTTTAATATGGATTGCAAGTTCTATACTCAGTCAAAGGGACAGTTTCTTTGATTTCCTCAAGCTCATTCTACTCACTTTCCTGTGCTGCATAGACCAAAATATGTAGCTTGTTTTAGCTATTACACAACTCCCATCTAACTGTTGTCTACTATGAAGTTCACCTCAGCTTGTATGTGTCCTTGAAGTCCTCTTTTTCCCAACTTCACTGGACATCACCATTTGCATTAGTTTTCTCAGCCCTTATCCTACATAGAGAGAAATATTCTCCCTCTGTCCCCTGTTGCTCTTCTGGCAGACAAAATACTAGATATTCTCCACAAACTTTATCAGCAGTGAAATGTAAACTAAAATTCTGCCAAAAATCCAGTCACTACAAATCAGTTTGTCTATCCTTAATCTCACTTTTGATCTCAATCTGGGATGGATGAGCAAAACAATTTATGAATAAAAGACCTGATATTAAACATAATTTTTAACAGCAGACTATATTCAGTTTCTACTTTGGATACTTTCAACAGCTTTAAATTTTCAGGAGCGTACAAAGCTCCAGCTTTGTGAAAGATGCTGATTAGTGAGCATAACTTACTGACAACAGACTTCTTTTCTTAACCTTCACAAGTGTCTCTGTCATAACTTTGCCCTTGTGTTCTACATGAATGAGATATAATTGAATTTCATGAGGTAAATAGAGTTCTAGGTAAACAATAATAGGGTTAAAAGGTGATGTTGAAAAAAGCCAAGAATGAAACAAACACTCCCACCTTCAGGACTAATTCAACTCTAAAAGACACCTCTCACTGACATTATCAACTATATTCATTGACTTAACCACTGATAGTGCTTTTCTTTAAAATGTCTTTAAAATCATAAGATACAAATAATAAACCATGATGACTGACTACTTTCAAACAAAGACATTTCAGTTTGAGGAATGCACAAAATGCTTGTAATACCAATAAACATAAGGGAGGATTATACACTACATTTTCTAAATCCTCACAGGAATTCTAATGAGGAATAAAGCCAATTATGATTCATTATAAGACGAATTGCAAATGTTTAGCACATCACTAGCACAAAGATCACCCAGTACTGGAAATTAGAAATGACAAAAAGGGAATGCCATAAAGTTGAAAATAATATTTTTCATTAAAACAGAGGCACACATAAGTATTCATGAATAGTATTATATGATAAAAGTACATGCCAATTTTTTAAACTCTAAATAAATCTGTTTAAATTATGCACCCTGTGGCGATGGCAAATACAGATATAGAGACTTCTAAAGAATGAATTACAATTTTATAAAACAATTTTAAAAATACAATGTTATAAAATTTGTAGGCTGTAAAGACAGACTGGGGTTAACATCAGAGGACTCTCAGGAGAAGTGAAAAAGCTGTATTTATTCAGCTTTGTGTGACTGTGGCAGACTATACCCATGTATAGTCATGGCATAGACATGTATAGACATGGCAGACTATACCCATGAATTTAAATCTGAACTTGTTGCTACTATGAAATGATGAGCAATATGGTTAATATAACAGTAGAGAACATCATTTACTCTAGCCAGGCTTTGATTGATTGATTTTGAGCACTGCTGAACCCAAGTTAGGGAGGTGTGGATAGCATGAGTGAACTGCAAGTATCTTACCCTGCTCTCAGGCTCAGAAGGTCAGCATTTCACTGACTAAGGGTCAGCAAGTGGTTTCATTCCCGTTTAACGTTTTCATTAGTGACTTGGATGACAGCACAAAATGGAGCCTCCGAAATCTTGCAGCTGTCACCAAATTCAGAAGATCAGGAAGCAGACTTCTACAAGATTGTCCTTCAGAGGGAACTTTATAAACAGAAGGAATGGGCTGACAAACTGTGAAATTCTACCCAGACAAATGAAAAGTCTTGGACTTGGGGCAGAGTAAATCCATGTGAAAATACAGGGATTCAGCTGGCTAGGAATCAGCTTTGCAGACAAGAATTCAGGTAGACCACAGCTGGAACGTGAATAAAGGAGCTTGGCCAAATGCCTGCAAGAATTCCCCTCTGACATGTTCTGTGCTTCAATAATCCCAGCTATGAAGTAGTCTGTGAAAAATCTGAATTATTAATGCTAGGGGTTGGGGTTGCAAAAGGCAAAGGTGATCCAATCCATGAAGCCCAGATGGATTTCTGAAAAGCTCTTAACAGAATTCCTCAAGTCTTCCTCAAGAGCTTTGAAGAGACAGCTACATGTTTTACAAACTCTGCCAGCATGTCTTCATGTCGCAGTGTGAGTCTAGGGAGCAGCAACAGAGACAACACGTAGTAGAGGCAGGGAAAGTGAGCCAAAGGTTAAATTATCCAAGTGTTCAATAGGCCTAGCTTCCTGACATGGTACCGCTCTTTATCTGGATACCATCTTATTTGTACAGCTTCAGTTTACTCCAGTTTCATCTAAGACTACCCAGAACCTCAGCAAATGCCTCCTTTATCCTGAACATCAGGAATATGCAACCATGCCCAGCTAAACAATTAATCTCAATTGAACAAACTATTAGTCTGATGCATTGTGCTAGTTAGGAGCTTTGATTCAAAAGTAAAGGCAATTTTTCCACTTAAAACACACACACATTTGTTTAACATTAGTTTTCCCTTTTTTCTTAATGTAATTATGCCTTGTTCACTAAACATCATTCAGCACCAATAATATAAGACACAGAAATTTTAACAGACAAAAGCTATTTTTGCACTTTACTTATTATTTATTCTCTTCATCAAATGAGACAGAAAACCAAGGCATATGTGCATTGATAATTATAATTTCATAATGCAGTAACAAAAAGTCAAGTTGAGACAAGCTTCTTTTAATACCTTAATTTAAAGACTTTTAATTATAAATTGTAATAAAAGGAGGATATCAGTAAAAATCCCACCATCTAGCATGAGTAAAAGCCCAGTTTACCTGGATTTAAATCTCCAGGGCATATGAATCTCCAAATTGATTTAAGTAACTGGAGGCCTAAGAGCTGCCACAGCCCCTTGTCTTCAAACACCGTTAGCTGTTTCTGCCAGGGACTCCCCAGTTATTTGGTGTCAGCCAAGAGAAATGACCAAGGATCCTGTCTTTCAGGTTCTGAGGGAGCAGTTGTCAATTACAGCCTCTACTACATATTTTTGTTTGGCAAATTTCTTTCACTCTATCCATCACTGTATCAAACTGCCTCCTCATGTAATTTGTCTCTTCAGCAACTCTTGCCAGCAGTGCTATCATCATTTACCTACTTTCTAGTTGCTGTCAAAGAAATCAATTGAAATTAATGGTGTCCTGCCAAATAACACAGGACCTCAGAAAAAACTTACTAGTCAAATGCTCAAAGTCAGTCCACTGTGGATTATAAAGATATCCAAAATGTCTTGTTTAGTTAGAAGTCACATTTTCTGCTGGAGATTGCTGTGGATTAGATCATGTAAACTAAGTGTTGCACTCAACATTTCTATCCAATGTAGTTTGTTTAAAGCTAACTCAGCTATTTGTAATTAACTTGAAGCATAAATATTCAGTGTTTGACTTATGCATTACCCAAAATGCAATGAGTTTCTGCAGTTCCTTGTTTCTATAGGATATATTAAATCATAGGGAAGCAAAAGACATAATACCCCAAATATTATCAAATGCCCTCTCTCTGTAAGTCAAAAAAAAACTTTCTTCAAATACAAAAATTCCATCATTGTAGAAATCTGAAAATACCTTAAGTTAAATGTGTTCAGAGAATGCTTCCTTATTCTGTTTTTCAGATTAACAATTGAATAGTTAAAATGAATCTCAAAACATCTACAAATCTAGCCATCCTTTTGCAATGAAGTCATAATGATGAATAAGTTAAAAAATCCTAACAATGTATTATCCAAAAATAATATCCATATAGGCACAGAACAAACTTTTGTTATAAGCTATACTTTATATTGCAGAAGTATATATATGGCAATAACTTAAGTAAAATGGTATTTGGGTAAGAATAGCCAGTAACATGCATTAGGAATAACACATAATTAAAAAGACATCTAGTCCATTACTCCTTATAATGTTATCTGGTTTTCTCTTGAAAAGAAATTTCACAGGAAATGAAGTTGGGTGTTAAACACAGCTTTCTTATCCAGATAATATGGAAGTGTTAATTCACTGAAGTAAGAGTGATAACCGATTTTGACCTTATTTATTGTGGAATACGTTGCTAAATTTGTCTAAACAAAACCAGGAGTTTATGCAAAAATCAATTTCTGTATGCTTGTTGCATTTGCATGACTAGTTCAGATAAAACCATTTTATCTAAAAGCTAGGAGCTAGCATAAATATTTTCAAGTAATTTTACTAGTATAGATCCAAATTTAATGCTCCTGTTTATTGCAAATACAGATGATGAACACCAATACTGCATATTTGCTGTTCCCTAAAATGAAACATCTAAAATGCTTCAATCTATGAAGTATTTCTGGAACTAATCAATAATAAAATGGGAATTTTAAGAGGAGAGTTGACAGCCTTGGAAATTCACAGTTTTATGCTTGAAGCTCTCAGTTTATAAATGTAATAATTTGCCAATTTATTTATTGTATACCTTCATTTTACTTTCAAATGTCAAGGCTTTTTTCCCAGAATAGTAAGAGAATTTCTAAACATTTAAGATCTCTGGACCTGTCCTGAGCATTATAAAAACTGGATTTTGCAACAACCATCTCCTCATCCAGTTCTATCAGAAGAACGAGAAGCCAGTATTCTAAAACAGTAATTCAGGATTAAATTAGCTGAACTGTGAATGTGGTTAGAAAGCCTAAAGCATAGCAGAACTAGTACATTTCCACATAAAAAGAAGGAGTCCATGCAACTGTTATTCAATAGTTCCCTGAAATCATCAGACTAGAGTTATGAAGCAGCTTCTCACAGAAATCTTTAACATCGAAACAAGAAAAAATGAAATCAGTGTTAGTATGAAAGAGATTCTGAAAAATCTATCACCTGGCTGAAGCGACTATTTACATTTAGAGGGGAAAAAGAAAGCAAGCAGAACTCAAGGTAGGCTCTATTACCTGACTGTACAGAGGTTTCTAATTTTTGTTATTCACTGAGGAGACTCTTACTCCTCTTAAGACCAGGTGTTTGTGCAAAGGACCAAGACTTCGCGTTGAGCTCAGTGACATATTCTGACAACAAGGACTGTGGATATTCTGCTCTCAGTTTTGCATACCTGGTATGTTTCCCCAAGATCAAAGCAGGCAATAGGCTATGCATCTAAGAAGATCAGCACAAAGGTTAAAGGACAACCTAAAGACAGATGGGATTAAGCTGTGACTCTTAGCACTTCAGTCCTGTATCATACACTCCTACTCACAGTATTTTCTACTCTTTCACAGACATCAGATCTTCAAATCTGTTGGCAGGTCTCTTACAAAGAAAAGTCACCAGCAGAGTTGTACCTGGACCTCCAATGAAACTCAGTTTGTCCAATATCATCCAGGAGAAGCGGAAAGAAAATAAAGCAAAACACTTTTCTGGGACAGAATTTCTTGAGAACAACTTATCACGTAGTTTAGGTAGCAAAAATAAAAGCTGATTTGCTTAAAGTCCTGACCTATGATACTAGCATGCCAAATTCAATATACTTAATTCAGTACTGAAAGTATTGCATGAAGGAAATTTAAAATGTGCCAAACCTTATTTACAGAATGCTAGGCTCTCAACTAGTTAGCATTGCTCAGGTATTGAGTGCACAGGCTTTAGAGTACACTCGCAGTTTTTTGAAAAAAAATCTACTCATTCCTGGCAATAGTACAATAAAAGGAATTATTAGGCAAAGAGTGGTACTCAGAAAAAAAATTCCTATGACACTGTATAAATCCATGTTGCCTGAGCAACCTGACTGCTTGCTTTCTGTTCTTCCCTCTGTAAAAAATCTTCCAGTAAAATTTGAAAAAGAACAGAGAAACACAACAAGAATGACCAAAGATGTGTGAGTTTTTCCATACAAGCAATTGTTAAATGACTGGGGAATTTCAGAATGGAAAAGAGATGAGTACAGAGGTACGTTAGGAACTTAAAGAAAAAAAAAGAGAAACACGACAAAAGCTGTTTCAGAGAAAAAAAATATGGAACAATTGTTCATAGTTTCTTATAATAAAAACCTTAATAAACTAAACAGGACGTGTGCATAATGAATATAAAAAGATAGAGTTCATATCCAGGACACATTGTATTGTGTCTCTGAAACAGAATATTGTAAATATGAATTCCACATGGGTCCTAAAAGTAAACAAACCTATGAGTGAAGCATCCATCAAGAGCTATTAAAGAGAGGTAGTCTCAGAAAAAAATCACTAAAGAGAAAATATTTTAGAAGAAACTTATATGTTTTTGCTTCTTTAGCAATCTTCCATAAGCACTCTTACAACGAAGATGCTGCAGTAGATGTATATTTGTTCTAACACAGAAAAGTTAACATGTATACATTGTTACTCAAAGTAGATATTAACTTGACAATTTATGACCAAGAAAACAACATTAATCTTTGTTTAGCACCAAATATTTCTTAAATAGACTACTCAGGAGGTTGTAAAACACTATTAAAATTCTGTCCAAGAAATAATTCTCTACCACATGTCTTAGTTGGGAAGAATTATAATCATAATGCAAAACAAATTTTTAAAAAGTTACACTTTCTCCAAACATTTATTCATGACAGAGTGGCAAAGAGATTACTTGTTGGATCCCTACCATCTTAGGCAATCCGGTTCCCAATTCTTATACTAAATAACTACATAAAGAAGGCTTATGTGATTTTGCTGTCCTCTAGGTTTTCACTATTTTGCATCATTTTTTAGACCTCTTTTGACACAATATTGCACTATGTAAACCTCTGCTTCCTAGCCTTTGTATGACACCTTCTTTTTTACTACAGCCAAAATTGCATTTCCATATAAATCACTTGCTAACCTACTTAAGATAAGATTTGACACTGCGAGCATGATGTGTTCAGAAAACGAGCTTGAGAATCTACTGACAATTTAATTCTGTATATAACACAGGCACATGGATATTTTGTTAACATGTTTCCTCATTTCCTGTGATAGAAAATGTTCAGGGTTTCTTGTTGGGGGCTGCAGAGAAGACCCGGTTTTTTAATATCCAACAGCAAGCTTGGGATTTTTTTAATACCGAGAGCATCCATAATACATTTGGAAAATTGCAAAGATGTTTTTAGGCTGTATTTAGTATGACAAAATCATTTAAATTGGAAAAGACCTATAAAATCATAATTTCCAATTTTAATCCAGCACTGAGGAGTCCACACTAAACCATGACCTTAAGTGCCACATCTATACACCTCAGATGATATTCATCCAGCTAAATATGGGCTGCAATCACCAGAGGGAGTGGAGTCAGACAATTTCATCTGCTTCAAGATAGACAATTTTGTCAAATATATGCAACCCATACATACATAAATATTCCTAGTGAATTCAGCTCACATGTAACTATTTAATGAATACATAAACAATACTATATGCAATTATGAGATGTTTATTTCTGAAGATTTGGAAAGCTAGGAGTGATGAGAATTAATTAGTCTCACAGTTTGCAATATCACAGACCACTAAAATAGCTTTAACTGGAGTAGTTCTGCCCTACCCATACAGTTGTCAATATTTATACCCAGTTTTAGCAGCTTAAATTCTGGCATGACACACTCCTTAACTCCAGACACATACAAATATTCTCAGCAGTGACAGTATATTAGAAGCTACTTACAAACACTTAAGAGATCTGTGTTATACTAACCAGGCAAATGCTTGATGACAAGAGATTAAGACTTATTGAAATAAAATTTAAAAACAAAACAAACAAAATGAGAAAAAAAAGATTTTCATGAATATCTTCAAATATATGAAGAAGTTCTATCACTACTGGATTGAATTGATCCTAAATTCCTGAGTTAAAATAACACATGTAAATTATATTTTCCTTCATTCAATATATAACTTCAGAAAATGAAGCTAAATACTAGTCAGAAATAACTTTTATCATGATGGAATCCTTTTATCCAAGCACTGTGTGAATGTACTAAAAAAATTAGCATTTTCTAAAATATGTATTAGCAACTGTTACAAAGTAGACCAATAAGATTAACAGATGTGTTACACAATATTCTGCCTCAAAAAACCCTAAACCTTAACATATTTTTTGCAGTGAATATATTTTCAAATGCTCTTGGGAGACCAAGATCAATTTTTTTTATACTTGAAATGCAATAAATTCACAATTTCAATACTGAAAATTATTTTATCCGAATTTTCTCTGACATATTCAATTAAATATTTCCTTCACTGTATACTTCAGTTAGCCAAAACTACATATGTACTAGGACAGTTGCAAACTGCAAAAGCACACAACATAAAGACCCCATCACACTATGGAATCTCTATATTAAGAAGAAAAAAATATACTAAACTCAAAAGCTATGGAGAAATGCTACAATAAAATTTTTAACTATTATTTTGGAAAATTGAGTTAGGAATGAAATTTCCTGAAATAAGAAAACTTTACTGGAACCTAATTCACTATGAGCAATGAAGGGAACTAGAAGGGTTTCTTCTCCAATATCTTTCTTTGCAATGCAGATATTTTTGAGCCAATGTAATGTACGTACTGCATATTTGAGGGCATTCAAAAAAAAACTTCACATTGCAATGTAATAAACTTTTTTTCTCTAAGGTCTAGTGAGAAAAACTCACAAGTTTTGCAAAATTGGAATTATTATTTTTCTATTAACTCCTTTTACATAATTTTCAAAGTCATAAAATCTGTTACAAAACTGTGCCTGCAGATTTTCTTTTACAGTGGAAATGTCAGACATTTTTAATAAATCCAGATTTACTAAAACCCTTCTACATTATTGTAATGATTTTATAAAATTTTTATTTACCCAAATGTGAGAATAAAAGCAAAAAAAGACAAATAGAAGTTATTAAAAAACCCAAAACAGGCCTCTCTAAATAAAACCCCAAATCACCACCATCAAAACCAAATGCAAACAAACAAACAAACCAACCCACAAAAAAAATCCACAAAAAACCTCACCAAACCTGAAACATTAAATAGACAAACCAAAAAGAAAAAAATCCAGATTCAAAAAAGTTCTGAATAAAATTACCAAGCAACACTTTTCTAAAATGAACATTAGTGCTTGCTATTTTAAAAGTACCAGTAGGCAAAAAAAGCAAAACAATGAATAGATTAATCAAATGGCTTTCTTACTAAATGATACTTTATGAGCTATTAATATTCATGATAGTTCCAGATGAGTAATTCTGCCTTGAAGTAGAGATACTCAATGTTCTTGCTTATGGATTAGCTGGTGGTCATCTCCTTTAATGCCCAGTCATTTCTCCTTATGTTCTGATAGCACCTTCCTTCTCTCTGCCTTACCCCCACTGAGAAGAAAGAGAGCTTCCTTTGCAATAGTTGATAAAGGAAACTAATTCTAAATTATTATTTTAAATTTTCCTTGAAATTTACTTAAAATTTCTATATAAAGGCTTTTGTGGATGTTGGAACATCAGCCATAGCCTAATCTTACAGGCACACTGCTCTGCAGAGATGAAAATATTCTCATAATTCACAAATATTAGCAACAATGCTATAACTTGCCACAGATCACTGATTCCTGAGAAACAAGTGATAGATCAATTACTGAGCTACTTTGCTAACCATAGCCAGATATGTGTAATTGTTTGCCATTTACTTTTTCCACACCATTCTGTGTTGTTCTCCAGAATAAGCTCACTGAAAGACATCTATGACTTCAGTCTCCAGCATTTTGAGTCAGTAGCAAATGCCATGAAAGTCAATCTCCACCAACCCTCTTGTCAGAAACAAAGCTACTATAACTAAGGTGTTTTGTTCCAGTCCTCATCCTCTACAATCCTGGATTTCACGGTGCTATCTCTAGTAACATCACCAAAGCAGGCAAAAGCTTCCAGGTAAATGCACTTATAGGATTAGAGATCAGAACTCAAGGTTCATGAACAAAATCTCCTACTTTCTTGAGTATATTATGATACCCAAAGACCCTGTGAAAAAATTTGTTTTATTTACTTGTGCAAACCTATACTGGCCATAAGCTTGTTACTTGATTCTCCCAAAACATGAAGAAAAAACAGTTGGTATCAAAATTAATTGACTTAGTGGTACGTGAGAAATTTTAGGCACACTATTTCAATCCATGAAACAATATTTTAAAACCTTAGATATTTCCTTGTTTCTGAACAGTTTAAATTCTGCCCATTCAAGAGAAGAGGGTGCATTTTCTTTCAGCTGAGCTTCTCTAGACTGCAAATACATATAGCACAGGTAAGAATTTGAGATATAGATCAGGTTGAGTAAAAAAAATTACCATGAAGTCCAATAGCTCCTACTCACTATGATGTTAACTGGTGTTTTCAGAGGCTAGTTGTGAAATATAACACCCTCTGGGACAATCTAATACACTCAAGTTATTGCTGAAAAGGAATTAATGGTAGCAGGAGACAGAATAATACCTCTTCCTCCCTCTGAAAATGTTTCCTGTACTATTTGTTAACATGTTTTACTACTGAGGACTCATCACAGTCATAAAGTTCTGACTCAGATTACACACTAAGTACAATATTTGGGATCTCATATTGAATTAATTTGAAATATAAATTACATAATATTTTTTTTGAGTTAGCCTTTGTGGACTTCAAGATAACTTAAGGAATCCAGTGGGAAGTCTCATTTGTTTCATTGAGTAATTCAGCATAGGGCTTTTTAAAATTTAGATTTTGTTGTAGGGTTGTTTGTCTTTTCATTCTGGTCTATTTTGCTTCATAAACAAAGAATTACATTTCAAAAAAGAATTTCTGAACACGGACCTGTAATTATTGCATTTGACAACTTAAAGTAGAAGTAGAGCTATTATAATGAAAGCAGTGGTGTTTTAGAATATTTTTTCAGGATTGAGAGAATGCAGTAACTAAGCATATGTGTTCAAAATGACCACTGTCTTTACAGGAACTTCCATCTGTTTCCTTTCCACATGATTCAAGACACAACAAAACACTGATTTTGACAGTTATATCAAAATAGTCAGTTAGTCACTGGCCTCCAATTTTCTCAAAAAAGGTGAGTCCAAAGCAAGTTCTGTAATTTTGGACCAGATCAAAAACTTCTGTAATATCTGCTATTACTGGAAATACATAAATCAATTCACGCAAATACTGCAGCAACAAGGAATGCTTGAAACCCAAATTTGATATCTGTGACCAGAATTTCATTTCAAAACTGAGGGCACTTCTAAATATATACTGCATTAGCATGTATGGTAGCAGCATACAAGGTCCTGAATAACAGCTGCAAAACAGATTAGATATCATTAACAGAGTAGAGTGAGGCCTGAAAGCTCAAGTAATTCCAGCAAAACTTCAAAGCATCATTAACAGAAGAATGATTAGGTCATATTTTGTTCTGCCTAGATAATTCTCACACTTTCTTGTCAGTCATGGGGTAATTTTTACAGTCAAGTCCTCAGTGCCTCACAGCCCTTCTGTGGCCTCTTTTTTTGAGCATAAAACAACATCAAGAATAGTTCTACACTAACAATAGAAATCAATTCTGAGAGACATTGCTATTTTTTTTTCTTTTGTTTTATTCAGGATGTAAATTATAGCAGTTAGTTCAATTATGTACAATAGATTTGGGGTTTATTAATTGCATTCAATTATTAATTAATAAAAATTAATTATTAATTGCATTCAATCAGTTTTATTCCTAAATTTCTAAGTTAGCATCATTCTTTCTAATGAAATTACAAAGAGAAATGCCTAATATACATCTGCTGAGTGATCAAACAGAATAATTTTTTACTATTTATTTGCTTGTGATATGCCTTGAGATATTAGAGCCTACCATGACGACCACTTGAAGTGTTTGCTTTGAAAATTTTATTTTATATAGGAGGAAAACAAGTAAGACTATTTATTTTAGAAAAGAACACTAGAAGAAAAACAAAAGCAGACAACATTTACAGTGAACACAAAATCATCATGATACCACAGGAGACATTAACCAAAGAAAGAAGATGCTTGAAAAATAAATGGTTGAGATTTACTTTATAGAACATATACACCACACCTTTTATAGTTTTTGCTTGGCTCCTTCATCTTAGGATTTTGCCTGTCCATTCAAAAAAAGTTGAATATATCTTTCCTCGTCTAAAAATATATATGCTGACAAAAAATTGTTTAGCTTGGGACTAGCTGAGGAAGGAATGCATAAAAGCAAACCAAAACACTAAGACAGAACTGGATCACTTTTAGGATATAATTTTACATGATGAGGTCGAAGTATTGGAGGACTGAACCAGCTGATTCCTTCAGCCCCAAGCTCCAAAAATCTAGCTAGAGCTAAACTTTCTGCTTTATCTGCTTGTGTTAGAGGAAATTTTTTAAGCTCCTCTCTACACACACTATTGATCTTATTAAACTATTATGAAATATAGCAGAAAAATAATTAGGAGATACATGTTACAGCAGTAAAAATTACCCCTCACGATATGAGTGAAAACAGACTCTACCCAGAAAACCACAGTTGTCTTGCCAAAAGGAAGAAGGTAAAAATAAAACTTTACAGAAGCCAGTAAGCATCTTCATCTGCTTGCAGCATTCTGTGAAGCTTGGCAGAAAACTTCAAGGCTGAGAACACCCTCTCACATTTTCTTTGTTACTGCCTCAGCAGTAACCCCTTCTGAAGGGGGAAAGGGATTTGTTTTATTCCATTGCACATAGTTATTTACATTTGGCTGT
The DNA here is from genome assembly GCA_018697195.1 of Certhia americana. Classification (NCBI taxonomy): domain Eukaryota; kingdom Metazoa; phylum Chordata; class Aves; order Passeriformes; family Certhiidae; genus Certhia; species Certhia americana. The sequence goes on from CM031860.1 coordinate 26,479,445, forward strand.
CCAGTCTAATGTGAATCCATTTTGTCAGATAAAATTCGACAGTCAAAAGTAAATCACAGAATTAAAATAAGCATGTATATGTATGTATTTATAAATATAGAATTATGTGCATATTAATACCTTTAAAACAGTCTATGCTTCATCTTTGCCCTTAAGGTGGTTCCTTTTCTACTGCTGGAGTTAAAAAAAGAATTGCTGGTATTTGTGAGGAACACTTCTAATTAAGTATGCCAATGAAAAAAACCTACCTGCGAATGCTAATGAAACAAGACTGATAATTAATTCCAAAGATAGGCATTCATATTTAAATAATATGCAATTGCCTAATTCTTTAAAAAGAAACTATTTTAATGAAGCAGCTTGTTCAACATCATAGTGAAGATGATTTTTAATCCTATCTGTGTTCAAAATCTTACCTGTTTTTAAATACTATTTGAAATTACAGCTGGAAAAGTGCACACTAGTAGTATGCTTGATTATCACTATCCCTTTTTTAGGCCAAGGCTAAGGACACAAATTTCCCTTATGCCTTCTCTCACACCTTCTCTAGCCTTTTCATTTTTTTCAAAAGTTCTTCTATGTGGAATAGAGAATGCTAATGGAAAATAAGCTTTAGAAAATGAGACCTGTTTAATGTTGATCAAATTCAAATATGACTTAAAAGATATTTTGCTAACTATTGCACATTTTATATTTAGCAGTGCTAGGTACAAACTGGCTTGAAGAAAACTCTTTTGGCATTGCCATGCATAAAAAACTGTGGTCCTGTGACCCCTAATGCCCTTCCCAAACTCTACCACCTTGCCTTAGCATTTCTGTGTTCATGACTTCGATTTCTGTTACCGAATAAACAAGATAAAAGCCAAACCAAACAACTCCTTTGAATTCTGTGCAGAAGCTTTGAAAAGGATCAATTTCTCCATCATCCCAAAGCCAAATTTTCTTCACTGCCATTTTGAGTGAATAAAAGACAGCAACACATATTCTAGCAGTTGCACAAACTTCAACGAGAACTTGATATTCCTCAAATCCGCCCCTTCACTACAATAAGGGATAGGAGGCAATTCCACTGGGAATAGCAGGAATTAAATTGAGATTAGGTTCCACATGAACATGAAAATGGTAGATATAAAGGAATGAAAAAGACATGAAAAACACACTGTCAAGTTCAATTGATGAGATCATGCAAGAGGTCAAAAATTCTAGAAGCACTTTTTTATTAAAATTAATGGCTAAGTCTTTTAAATATCTCCAAATAACACTATAATATTTTAGAGGACAATCTCCTGCAAATACCATTACTCAATTATAACCTTTCACTCATTAGATAGTCATGAAAATAATTTGGAAAAAAAATATTCCTCTTTGGCTTTCTATTTGTTCTAGATATTTGAAAGTGTCCACGCTGATGAAAAATTATATTTTCCATATTGTAAAATAGGACAATTTTAAAGTTACAACTTATAATCACAATGTACCATAATAAGAAAATGATAAATCATTACAGGATAATAAAGTAGAATGTAAACTTGAAAATATTAAGTACTTAAAGAAAACCAAGGAAAAGAAAAACAGATTCATTTCTATTTGGAATAAATATATGCAACCTTCCCGTGTCACTTTATTGAAGAAAATGAAAATGTTTAATTATTTTGTAAGTGGATGCTTAATTGAAGAGATATTTTTTGTGGATTAGTGCATGTAAAAGGTGTTGTGAGTGCTTGTGTACATTTCCATACATGGATCTGTTTCTGCGTCCATACTAATTCTCTGTATCCTGGTAAATCCAGACTTGGCATTACTAGTAACATCTCACAAGTTTTGCCACAGGCAAACAACACAGGCCTCTGGAGAGGAGCTGTCACCTTTTCTTTTCCTTGGGTTGGCATGGCTCTTGTGGAGAGCTTGGTTTCAGCTTTGTGTCATCTTGCTTAGCCATAACAGCACTGATCGAGTGACCAGGTGCCGTATTCAATTTGTTTTGGTTTTGCTTAGCTTACTATACTTTTACAGCATTATATAATCTTTGTTAATGCTGGTGAGAAAGGTCAAGCTGACTGAATTCAAACTCTCTAGTGATAAAATGAAATGGAACTACAGTTAATCCTCAAATTTATTTCAGGAGTATTTATTTTATCTTTGTTACAAAGCCTAATATTATGTCACATTTCTTTGGCTTTCTGGGAACACACCATATAATGAAGTACCAGCTGGTTTTAGGTTTTATAAGTTTTGTTAATGACATAAAAGAAAGAATCTTACTCTAGAAATCATCTTCCAAGATATCCTTATTGTTTTAAATAGGGTCTTCTCCACTACTCGACTGCAACAAAGAAACCTAAATAATTCCTTATATTATATAATCTAATGTTTTCATTAGTATTCATATTAAGGCAATGCTTAACATACCATATGGAAATTATTTTCATTATTCAAAAGTCCATTAAAAATATATAACAAAAAGCTATTCCTATGTCTGGAGTTTTAGAACTGCATAAAATAGTCCCTCAGAGACATATCGAAGTCTTATTTGGAAGAACAATGTTGTGCTTCCATTAATACTATGTTTGCAAAAATCATGTTAATGCTTTAAACATGTCTTTAACCTTCTTGGATTGTTGTATATGGTAAAGGCTTCTGTGTCAATTTCTACATCTATGCACTTAATCATGATCCAGAAGTACATCTAGCCATATAATCATAGCTAATGTATATAATAATGCTATATAATTCTGTACAATTTTGTAAGCCAAATTTGTATCACAACATTTAAAAGAAGAAATTAAGGTATTTCCTAGCGTTTTGCTGCTGCAGATGAATTAATTTATCTTAGCATCACAATGTCCTAATATATCCCATTTTCTTCCTCCACCTTATATCTTGGCTGTGCTCAGATTTCTTTTGCATGAGTTATGGTGTGACGCTTCACTTAATCAATTCAGGTCACACAACAGGATTGGGGTGGGATGTGGGGGGTGAATATTTTTCTGCTGAGTTAGTAAGTGACTCAGAGGAGAGACTGGGACTGTTAGAACACTTCAAGAAAGGCAGTCAGACAACTCCAGGAAGCAGGATCAAGTTATTTTTAGGAGCAGTAAGTAATTCGTTCAGCTAAGCTGCATCACAAAATCACACTTTCTGAAATACTTTCAGAGAAATAAAAATCTTACACAATGGTAAAATCCAAGATACTTTCAGGCAGTCTGTCTTGATTATTCATTTCAAGTTTATTCTTCTTGCTTCCCATGCAGCTATTTTTTTTCTAATTTCAATTCACTTCTTTATAGTTTAAAATACTTAAAACAGTTTTTTATCCCTTTTTAATTTGGCATTACCTAAAGTGGCTGAGTGCTCATCTGCCCAAAGATAAAGTACATGAAGATTAAAGCAAAAGCCTTGAATTTTTGAGTAATTACTTACAAAATTATAAAATTTTGAAATTTTGAGTAATTACTCAAAATGAAGATATGTTAATGGATTAGTCATTGTATAATAATGAATTATAAAAAAAATTAGGACAAACTTAATCTTCTGTGCTGCTATGTTACTGAGTTTGGAGCAACAAATTTTAAACCAAAGTCAGATTTCAAGACTAAATCTTAAGTTTGAGGTAGATAAGAGTGAAAAATCATCAGGTCTTATCTGGATATAACAAAATATATGGATATTACCTTTAACACACTGTATAAAAGCCCTTAACTTTATATATAACTACTGTATAAAAGCTTCTTCTGTCTGCTAACCCAGTGGTTTGGTCCAGATGTTTATTTGTACTACACGCATTTGTCCCCAGACCCTGCTGGCATCCAGAGAACAAATACCTTGTAAAACCACACCACAAATCTTTATCTCCTTCCAAGCTCTGTGAAACCATAAGGCACCTAATCAAAGTGGTACATTTGTTGCTGGGTTTGTCAAAAATGGTCTTATCAGCACTCATAAACAAAGGGTGCAGGGAGGTATTTCTATTGATTATGTCGTGACCACACTACTTGCCACTTGTGCACACCACCGACTTATCAATGCATGTTGGCATCAAGAAAGATTATCCAGGAATTCTCCATTACCAAAACCCTTCATAAATCTAGAAGCTACTGATCTAGAAGTATCATTGATTTCTGCTAAGAAGTTTTCTGTTATTTCATGACTATTAAATTGCACTAATTTAAGTACAGGATCCAGATGTTTCAGGCTTCAAAAATCAAAACCCACTATTTAGAAAAACAAAGCAAGAAAGAGAAAATAAGACTCAAGGAACAGGCTTGTACTTACGAAAAGCTCTATAGAATTCTTCTAGAGCTAGGTGCTTGTCACCATTATAATCATCATATTTCAGCAAATCGAACACAGAGCAGTCAGACGGTTCCTTGCCAAGCTCATCCCGTTTTATTACCTGACAAGAAAATTATAACCATGAAATTACATTTGAGCTCTTAGAGTTCTCTGGTATAATTAATTGTTTCTAATAATCATTTAATAGATCATTTTAAGGTTGCTGTGGGGCAACGAACTGCAACTGTGTAAAGTCAGGGATTTCCAGTTACTTTGTAATTATTTATTACATTTTTAAAAGTTAATACCTTTAGGACAGACTCTCCGAAATGACTCAAAGTTTTTTAGAATAATCACAGCATATATATATATATATATATATGATGGAGATAAACTGAAGCACAAAAAAGATACTGGGAATTTTAAATCTGATTTTACTTTATATGCACAGAAATGATGATTAAGAAACATTCAAATATACTTAAAAAATTAATTTCCCAAGTATAAATGGTGTAATTTCTTTTTACCCTAATTTCTAACCACAGAAATGAAATGCAGACACCTTCAAAAATAGCTAATATAAACTCTTACTACCCTACTAATTGTATCAAGCTCTTACAGGCTTTTAACAAGCCTATTACCTTATCAAAACCTGTTATATAAGTAGCTGACCTGAAAAGGCTCTTGTTTCTCAGTGGGGACACATACAATTTGTAAAGAGATCAAAATTAATAGCTGGTAGATTTTTAACTCAGATGAATTTATCCCAGAGAAATGTTCTTTAATATATGCACCATTTTGTTCTAGATGTGTGTACACGGTAGATATTTACTTAGATTTCAGCTGAAGAATTTTTTAGACGCTGAGAGTGATTTAGAATTGTCATACTATGTGGGGCATGTATTAGAAGCACTACCACATAACTGAAAGAGCAAAAACTAATGCAACATTTCATGCAATATTGCACAAAACCCAAGCAAATCATAGTTAATTCCTAGGAAAAACAATTACTCTTCCAACCCTTTATCTATCACCATGATAATTGCAAAACCATTATTATATTTGGATCAACAAAGAAAATCTTCTGAAAAACTACGGATACAAGGACTTTTGTGTTTCAGTTGTTCTGCAAAGGGATTCATTCAGTTACTAGTCATGTAAACACAAAACACATAAAAGAATAATAGGGAATAACAGGAGCATTAGAGGAAAAGAAAAGACACAAACATTTTATGCTACCAAAAGTCATCTCCTACATAATAATATAAAATCATTATAAAGGATAATCACCTTGTTAGTACATTAGAGAGTATGAAAAGCATTTACAATGGTAAAAAAAATCACTACAAAACCACCTTTTGCAATTATCAATTAAAAATATGTACTGTGCTACCTGAATATTAGGGCTAACTACTTCCTATCTTTTAAAAGCCTTTTTATTGAGTTCATATTAAAGTGAATTAAGAAAATATGAAATTGTGTAGATCTTGCAGCTGGTACATAAAGGACTAAAATGTAGTCTGGGAAAAATTAGTAATTCTAAACCCATTACAGTTATACAAGAAGTACTAAATATATAATGGTGTGCATTGGAAACTTTAGCAATCACTGAAGTTTCAAGGCCATGAACATTCAGTGTGAGAACCATTGTTCCTCTCATGGTTTCATTGTTTTAAATACTTGTTTTCACTATCTTCAATTGTACAAATAAGGATGAAACTTTACACCTAAGATTGAAGAAAACCTTTTTTACATCCCCAAAACACCTGCCTTTATAGTACCACATTTTAAATTTACAACTAATGTTCTCAGCTTCCATTCTTTGAATTAAAATTGATTATTCTCTTCAAATGTTGACCAATTATAAATGAAAAGCAACATATTTTTAAAAAGAAGAATCATAATTTAAAAAAAATGGATGGAATGATTCTGTGATTTCAAATAATGATACTACAGACAAGTTCATTTCATCATTCTGGCAATTATTTAATTTTTGTCTACAGTAAACCTAAAATGTTGATTACAGATAAAATACTCAATGTTTGGTCTTGTACAGACATTTTATGCTAGTGATGCACTTTGGGATTCTTTGGAAAATACACTCACTGTTGATAACTCCTCCAAACTGTGAGTCTATGAAGACAGATTTTAGAAGGTACAGAAGTGATTTCATATGATGATTAATCTTAATTGTCTGTGATTTCCTGCTATAAGAGCAGTTCCAACCTGATTTCTCTTGTGCAGGCCATCTCCCAATTTTCCAATGGGATCAGTGGACCAGATCCACTCTGTGATCAGAAGAAAATTAACCTCCATGGAACTTTTGGGTTGTTGGTTGGCTTTTCCTTTTGAATGGGACGGAGACTAATATTCTACCATATGAATTACAACTCAGAAACAAGTACAACTCAGGGTGTGGGGGTTTGGATTTTGAAAAATTATCTGTTTCTGTAGCAAGCTGAAGTGCAGACCAACTGTGATATGAAGTTACAAGCTATAAGAGACTTGTAGCAAAAGCAAAGCCAATGCATTTGTCTGAAGAATTAAGGTTGCACACTTCCTTATAGAAGTTTTTTGCCAGACATTACTTTACTTTAAAGTGTAGGATAAATGGAATAAAATTCCATGTGTATGATACACCATCATGTAATCACACTTGTGTTTCTCAGATGATCCAACAATGCACCTTAAATTTCAAATTCTATTAATCTATTAATTTCTGTCCACGGAGAAGACTGAAATGCAAGGAAACTCTTTCTTAAGACAATTCTTTAACCCCAGACTGTCTATTCCTTGGTTAAACTAAAGTGATTTGTTTGGGAGGCAGAAGAAAAACTGGCAAAATATTTAGCAAGTCACGACCTAGAAACCAAATACTTACTATAAAGGTTAAAGTCTGATTAAGATTATCTGCACAGCTTTATGATGGTGCCATACAAGTCAAACATGGATTATTTTATTTCCAACTTTTAAGTTGAAAATTCATACTAGAGAAGGTTCCAAATAATTATGCCCATAGATTTTAGTTTGAATTTGCACAGACAATGAAGCATTTACTTTCAACATTATAAACTGGTAAAAGACAAAATATGGACCAAAACAGTTTGTGGTTCATTGTGAAACCCCATAAATACTGAAAACTTAGAAATTTACCAACGTTTTCAAATTAACTATCTCTTTTCCAAAAAATTAATTTTATCCATCAGAATTTAATATTCTTTTAAACATGGAGGAAGGATTTGCATTTTCTGGAAAAGATTAAATTTCTAAAAGGTATAGCACACAATTATCTATTTCCTATGAAACACCATAATGTTACCTCAGTTCAGAGCCTCTAAGAAATTTAGTCAGTACAACTCCAAATTTTAGAAGATTGGGAAAGGTAATCTGATTAAAAATGACAAACTGCACATCAGAAAAGATTGTTTCATTCCTTTTATTCTGATTTCTGATAGTCAAAATGAAAAATCTGTAATGTTATGAAACTAGATTATAAGTAACATAACACATCCTTCATTAATCCACCTTACCTGAAGCGTTATCGGTCAGTGTTTTTTTGCTTGCCTGTGATTAATGGTCTTTATGTAACTCCCCAAAGAAAATGCTACATAAAAACAGCTACAGACAAAATCATCCTTTAAATCAAATATGGTCACTCAGTTAATGTGCGTTCATGTTCCCTAAAAGCAAGAACCTTATCACAACAGTGCCACTCAGTGCTTGGTAAAACACCAAGTACATCAAACACCAGATATTGTGAGAACTGAGATCCAAATTACTTCTGACTGCATAAGGGAGGGTTCAATTACTTGGTCCACCATCTTCCACAGAAGTACAACTTCTTATAAATTAAAATAATTTATTAATTATGAAACCAAATTGATAATAAAGTAAATTGTTACTTGCTTTAGCTTCCTTTAATCTAGTTAAATAAATATTTTTATAATTTACCACCAAGTTCTGTAGGGTAGCAAACAGATATCTGCACTGCTAAACCCACACCTGGCCTACAAAGGCTCAGTTTCATTTAAAAGTATTATCTCAATACTATCCCAAACTAATCAAGTTACATAGCTAAGGTATGAGATGTCTTTCTGGAAACTATTCCAATGAGAGGCACGTTTCCAATTCTGCATTTAGCAGAGGGAAGACCTAGTCTGACTAGGAAGATATAAATGTGTCCTTAGGTGTCTGCAAATGCCATAGATGCCTAGCTCACAGCAATAGACCGACATAGGTATTAGGGCCACACAGATAGTCTGGACAAAATTCTGCATCCCAGAACTAAACCTGGAACCATCAGCACTCTGAACCTGTGGCTCTGGACTTAATCAAGATAAAAAAATAAGTGCAAACAAAATCCTGCACCATTATACTTTGTGTCCACTTTGAGTTAGCACCAGTCCTTAAACCTTCTCAACAAATGAAGCTTCCTTCACAGCCTGCAAGAATATAATGGGAAATGCTGCTACCTGATAAAACCAAAGGCACCTAAGAAAGATAAAGATGGTAGAGCTGGTATGACAATCATAGTTTTTGTAAGCTTTATCGCACTACTAATCCCTAAAACAGTCTTCATTCCCCCCAATTTTAAAGTTTTATGTGGGGTTCGTATTTTTATTTTGATCCTAGAATTGAATATAGCACTTGTTTAGTTTTTCCTAGATTAGTGACAGTAAAAAAATAGATGATGCAAACTAAATAATGTGTCCCAAATTAATAGCAGAAAATAAATAGAATTATAACTCAATATGCAAAATTTTCTTCTGCCATGTAACATGTAGTGAAAACCATAGCTGATTAAAAACAAAAAGAGGAGATAGACTTACTATCCCTTCTCTGAGTTCTAAGCCCTCCAAATAACTCTAATAACAGCATTTATTAGATGCAAAATCTGAAGTCACGAAGGTAAAAATTTAAATGCCAAGGTCCAACCAAGTCTTTTGATCAGTATAAGAAACAAATTCCGACAGAGAGATGCAATTTTTATAAGTTGTGCCTCTGCAAACAAGTCCCATGTATTGGCTAGCATAAAGTGCAAAAGTGTTACCATTAATACAGAAATTAAAAAAACTTTTGGGTATTTTGTTTTTAAAGAAGTAAGAATAAGTTTTTATAGAAATGTAACTTATTTTCATTTGTCCTATGTTAACCTGGTAAGCAAAAGAAATACATTCAGGTATTTGAAATTAAAGATACCAGTTCATAAATAAGGGTGCTAACTTCTTTCTTTGAATCTAAAAACTGATGATTGAAAGTAGGGAAAGGAAGAGGAATTTATTACTATTATTATCAGTATTATTATATTATATATATTATATAATTATAATACATAATATATATTATATATAATATATATAATATATAATATAATTATATATATATTATATATTATATATATCAGTATTATTATTATATATTCTACTTGCTTTCAGGCCATGTCACTTCCTTTTCCTGTAAAATTTTGCTTTCTTAGTTCATTAGTGTAAGAAATAAATTTTAAAAAAAGCATCTCTAAATCTAATCAAGTATAGAGTTTTTCACTTCACACAGTACTTCCTTCAAAAAAGACCTTGAATTTCATTGTTGAGCAAGATGAAACATTTTTTGAGCCTATGCATCTTTCACTGATGGCAACCAGAAAAGGGTTGCTGTTCATAAAATGGCAGTTCCACCATAGCAGAATAATGGCATTCATAACTTGAAAAACGCTTTTTATTCTCATGTCTACCCATAACACTTCTGCTCTTTTTCCTCCTCTATACAGCAAAACCAATATACTGTAATCAAGCACTCAGCTGTGAGAGAAACACTGATATTTCATTTACAAATTTTTATTAAATTCCGGTTTGGTTTTGCATAAGATAAAATAGATTTAAAAAATGAGTTTGATAACAACTGAACATTAATAACTAACCAGAAGATTCAATTATCTTCTATTATTTTGTTTTAATTTAAAATGTGCCAAAGTGCTTTTTAAAAAACCCAACCTCTTCAAGAAACCACCTCACCTTACTGGAAACCTTGCAGATAAGTTGATGAGAGATGACAAAGATGATGAGAATCATGCCTATTTCGCAGTTTGCAGTTTGGGAAGATAGATACTGTCTCTGGTTTGTAGCTACTTCTTAAAACAGAGTGGTCTAAAAGGTTAAATTCACAAGACCTTTCAAAATAAGCCACATCTCACTTGCCAATACAGGATTTGGAAACTAAAACATTAAATGAGCCAGATGCAGTGATTAAAGCAGTCAAGGCAGAGAAGAAGTTATATTGGAAAAAATGTCCATTTAAGTCTGCATGGAACAACATAACCCCACTTTTTTCCTATTACATTTACACAGTGCATTGGGGCTAAAATTCTTTTTCAGCTGCAAATCTGTATTGGAGTATAAAGCCATGAAAAATATTATGCCAAGATGCTAGCATTGTTCACACAGTAGAAAAAAATAGTCTGTCAATTTTTAATGTATCACTATCATACTTGAAGTAAAAAACAACACAAAAACCCCCAAACAAATGAACAAACAAACAAACAATCCAAACAAAACCCAAAACAAATGAACAAAACCAACTCCAAAACCCCCAAACCTTTCTTACTATTTGAAATAGTTTTTTTAGTAAGAACACTAATTTTGCTTTTTGTGAAAGAAGAATATATTTTTCTATTGCATCAAGATGCAAATTCAATAACATTATGACTTTTGATCCAAAATACATCAATAAAATTGGAATGTTTCTGTCACCATTTCCAATCTCCAACTGATTCATTTCAATTTTACATTAGGTAGGATGACTATTTGGACACCTAAGAGATAATAAATGCAATCCAAGCGCCTGATTGCACAGCAAGATTGACGAGACGTAAAATTTAAGATGCACTATAAACTGAACTTCAATATTCACGTGAACATAAATTAACTTCAGGAGTCCTTGTTTTTTACAGCAAGTATGTTGCTTTTCATATCCCCTTAATATGATTACATTTAAAATGCAGACAGGAGCTATTATTTATGACAGCTCTGCAGATTTCAAAATTTTGACTGTAAGCGCAACTGAGAAAAATTCTCCTAATCCTGGGAACATTTTCAGGAGTGCAGCAATGTCTCCCTGGGGATGGTTGACCCTGACTGGATAATGAAAGTTTCATGGGCCAAGATAAAGTGACAGAGAGATCACCCACCAGTTACTGTCATGGGCAAGAGACTCAGCCTGGGGACAAATTAACTGAATTCAATACCAATCAGACAAGAGTAAGATAAATGAGAAATAAAACAAAATATCAAAAACTCCTTTCCTTCAAGGGGCTTAACTTGACTGAAATTACTCTCCATATTCCCCCTCCCCAGCAGAACAAGGGGACAATGAATGGGGGCTGCAGTCAGTTCATCACATGTTCTCTTTTCTACTCCTTCCTTCTTAGAGGGAGAACTCCTCTCACTCTTCCCTTCCTAGAGGAGGCAGCCCTCCATGAACTGCTCCAACTTGAGTCCTTCCCATGGGATGCACTTCCTCATGATCTGCTCTAGCATCAGTCCCTTCCAAAGTGTGCAGTCCTTCAGGAAAAGACTGTTCCAGCATGGGTCAGTCACGGGGTCAGTTGTGTCTCTTGTCAAACCATACAATAACAAAGCAAAAAAAAAATAACAATGAATTTACTTTACATTAATCTGTAGGTGAAAAAATTTGATTCTTCTGCAATGAATTTTAGCAAAACCCAAAACCACACATTTGGGGTTTAAGGCTGACTTGTTTCCATACTTGTGGAAAAGAAGTATTCACAGCTGCCATTATAAATTCTTTACGGAAAAAAAGCATGTTGGGAAAAGTATGTATAAAAAGTTTGAAAACACAATAACAGAAGGGTTTTTTAAAATTGATTTAAAACTATGTTTAGCACACACACAAAAAGGAAAAGTATACATATAGCAACTGAATACAGAAAATGATATATAGTTTGCAAATCTATATATGTATATGTGATTCCTAGCTATGTTATCTATTCATATAGTATATTCATATATAAATTATTATTTATAAGATCTATACAGGCACCAAAGTCCCTTAAAAGTTGAAGTTCTGAAAGACTGTAAAAACAGCAGAAAAAACACAATATTAGAGAAGTACAGAAAAATATTTTTACATTCATCATTTGAAATAGCGTATGAGTAGTTGACATGATACCTATATTTGCAATCACCCTCTGGTCTTTGGAATTGCAGCTAAATTTTTCAAAGTTAGCTGTATGGAAATGATAACTCCAGCCTATATCTTAAAACAGGATAATGATCAACACTCACTTCTAAAAAATCCTACTTTTCTTAAACTTTTAATTGTCTGTCTAGAATTAGACTCATTAATACAGTTTAGCCGTGATTAGTTTTCTCAAACACAGACCCCTAGAAAATCAAAGTACATCATGTTGCCCCATCAACACTCTTTAATAGAATCAATCCTTTCAGGTAGATTCAAGCTAGTGCTGTTATACCTACCATAGCAGCAATTACTGGTTTAGATCTGTAATTAGTTAAAATTTGCTATTTAGAGACCTCCACGAACTCTCCTCACAAGATTTCACCTGTACTTCTCCAGCCCTAACTAAGATAAAGCAATAATACTTCTTTATTATTACAGAAGGGATTTACCTCATTATTTTAATTGTTTTCAATTTCTACAATAAATCTATACAGTTGGACTGGATGATAGCATGCAGTGGATAATAAAACAACGCATGGTGAGAGCAGCCTAGAGTGTTCTAACACACTTCAGTATACTCCAAAGCATTATATCTAAATTTCTAAATAATCACGACAGAATTTCTGAATAATTCAGCCATTCAAAAATTCTCAAGTGAAGTTTTCCACCTCAGAGACTTGCATTTTCTAAAGTAAAGTATCCTAAGGCATGATATTCCCCGTGTACATGTCCTGAAAAAGACATCTGAATAGTCACTATGCTAATTAAAAAAACCCAAAACAACAAAACCTAAACCTCACCTGAGATAACTCATTAGTATCCACAAGTCCACTGTTGTCTGAATCAAAATAATTGAACATTTGATCTACGAGACGTTTCTTTAATGCCATTTTCTCACCAACAGATTTATCTTCTGATTGTGCAATGTATCTCTGGTTTTGTAGATCCAGTAACATATTTTTCACTTCAGTGTATTCAGTAGGTTTGCATTTATCCCCTGAAAAGAAAATAAACAAAATAAGATTATTTGGAACTTGATTTCCTATTAAGAGTTTAAAGGTAAACAAGACAAAACCAAACCAAAACCTGAAAAAGCACAGAGTATTAATTTCTTATAGTACTCCAAACAGGGTTCTTTTAAGAGATGAGAAATTCATTCTGTAGCAGTTTGATCCATAATGTTTCCTTTCTGGACTTCAAATTAAGATATAAACAAATTATTGCAGTTTTAGATACTTTCTTAGACAAGACTTTCTCTTTATAGGAAATTTCTGTCAGTTTCCAAGACTGTACTTTTTTTATTTATCATTCTGGAAAGGTGCATCTGAAGATTTATTAAAGTTTTACCTTCGGTAAAGCTTTTCATATAAATGTAGAAATGTTATGTATGCAAAAAACCCCTGTAAATATTATTGAAAAATAGATGCTATATATTTCATAATAATATTTGACATAAGAAAGCAGAAATTGTTCTTGAGTGCCCAAAAGCTATCTCTACCTTTTCATGTATTAGACATAGCAAGCTTATTTGAACAAGAAAAGGTGGGATTGCCAAAGGAAGAGAAAGGATATCTTTGACAAGATCTGATTTACTCTTTTCATTATCAAGTCTTCTATAAAGTGGAAGATGTTACAGAAATGTCCTGCATCATACAGTGATTAGAGTCAGCATTTATTTTAAACCAAGGCACAAAATAATTTAGTTCTCTTATGTCAATTACTGCATATTTAAATTAGATAGAAAAACAATTCAAAAGGGTTGGTTTGGTGTTTTTTATTAAGATAATATTAGGATTTTGAAAGGTTTGTTATAAGATGAGACATGTAAATGTGTACCAGCGTAATACCATCTATTTGTTGTAGATGCATATTTGCAGTTAGCCAATACTTAACTTCAAGTAGTGAATTCAAGACTAGAGCAATATACTGATTAGCAAAGATTCTATTCTGCCATCTATTTTTTAGTCACTATTCTGAAGACACAAGGACTTATGAGAAATAACTATTTACCTCATGGAAACTGCGTAGGCAGTTTTGTTTTGCAAGTGGATCTTTTAAGAAACATCTAATTTGCATGTATGAGACTGGAATTCATTATTTTGTTATATTTGAAGGTACGGGCACCATTATGGTGACACTGTGAACAACTCCATAGCCATTACAAAGAGAGAGAAAAGTTCCTAAATGCTTCCCTCTATCCTAGAAAGACTCTCATCTAGAAGAGGAGGATTTATGATAGAAAGGAAATCATGGAAGGAAAAATGTTTTTTGGAATCAAAACCACTCTAGACTTTTTTTGTTTTGTTTTTTCTAAAAGCCACCAACTGTCATGTAACAGAAATAGAAAATTTAAATAACAGAAATAGACAAACCCAAGCTGTATTTAACTGACAGCCTCAGCTATGCACATAGTATTTGCATATTTGTCCTCATCTGTCAGGGGCATGAAGATTGAGGCCATACAATTTGTAAGAGCTGAGTTCCGTGTGACTGCTTTTCAGAGGTCTAATGCAGAAATACTCAGTAGGGGAACATGTTTATTCCTCAGGCATTCTGAAGCTGCAGTGAGCAAACCTTGCCATCTGAATAGATGCAGGCTCCAGGTGGTGAGGAGGGAAAAGAGCACTTAACTTGAACATACTCTAATTCATTTGGGTGAACTCCAAGACACTGGGCCAGAAAACAAGTATCATCTTTGTCTCTCCTAGACAACTTTTCTGGCTGTGGTGTCCTCGAAAGGACAGCCTGGCTTCACTCTGCTGCAGGTGATGACTAACACCATTTTGCCTATGCTCGTGGCAGTCCTAGGATGGCAGGGGAGGTGAGACAAATCCTACTCGGTAGCATATTGCTCAGAGCTAGCTACCACATTCAGATTTTAACCCCTGTAAATGATCAGTCTCATTCTACAATTTAAAACTGGGAAGAGCTATTCTTTAGAGACACACAGTAAAAGAGTTAGCTTTCTTAATAGTATCTGTTAAATCATGGATTTGTCACAGTAGCATTGACAAGTTGCTTCATGTCTGAGTTAAAAAAAGAAACTCCCGCTGACAATTTTTTTCATTCAAGCACAGAATCATGTCTCTCACTTTAATGATTGATCAAGAATTGAAAAAAGGTTCTCATCTTTGCAGAGGCAATAATGATGCTAATGTTTATTTGAATACTGAAGATTATTTAGTTATAAATTCTGGACAACTTATGCGCAAATTGAACAAATATTTCCATGAGTGATTTTACAAGCAATGAAAATTTAGAGGAAAAACAATTAAACTTACGTATCACATGACCATGAAAAACATTGCAATAATCAGTTACCTTTCCTGCTTTTAACTCAAAACAGTTTATGGAAAAAGCTGTAAAGGAAGTTTGATCACATCTAGGAAAGACGTTTTAATGTACTTCAGACATTAACTTTACATCTAAAACTTAAGGAAAAGTGCACTAATGACATCTAAAACTTAAGGAAAAAAGGAACTAATGTATTCTGTCGCAACACCTGTTCAGAGAGAGAAGAATTCAGAAATCATCTTTTCCACAGCATTTCTTTCTATGTACGCTTCTCCTTGTATAGTACAAACTTTGGTAGATACTATAACAGTCATATAAGAGCACTTAAATATTGCATGTTTATAAGCTATTTATACATTTTCCCAGAAGAGAAAAACATTTGCATTACTTTTTAATATAAAATATAAACGCTGTCAAATACAAAATAATCTGAGAGACTGCTACTGCCAGAAGTTTGGGTACTTCCTGTAGAAATACTTAATTTACAAATTCAGCAAAGTAATCTGTTAGAACTGCTATATTATTTATATTGTGACCTAAAACCCACCTTCGAAATATTACAATGAATTTTAACAATGCACTTTAAGCCAGTGAGAGATGAAACTTCAGTTTATGATCTTAGCTAATTACAGTTGTGATAAACCAGGCTTCCACAGCTATACTAAATTAAAACCTTTTGATTTTATGCATTATTGAAAACAGTCCTTACACCAACATCTGGAATTGAAGGACAAACACTATAGATGGATGTTACTGACAGATAAGGGAATCACAAGGAAACAGTGAGAGACTCCTAGTGAACACAGGTTACAATTTCTTTAACAAATTGCTCTCTTATCTCATTGTCATGACTGCCTTTTACTGCAATATTTGAGGAAATGTGAAGCTGATGTTTAAATTACAAGAATGAGACTCTGTTTACAGGCCACCTCCCCCAGGCTGGAGTAACAGCACAGAGAAAAACTCAGCTGCTTTATTTATGCTCTAATTTAGCAAGCATTAGTTGTGAAATAGTTGTGTCAATGACACACAAATGGTAAATGGGGATTATGTATGCCAACCTTTATTGTGAGAAAAAGTAATTTGTGTTTAACAAAATTGAGAAAGACGAACTACTGGGAATATACTACAATTATATTACTTCCAAAAATACCTACTAAATCCTATGTAATTAGCTACATACATGAAAGGTAACCTGCATGTACATAACTTACTAAATTCAGTTTTCTCATAATTTTTCTTTCATTTTTGAACTAGAATTCCTATGAGAATAAATAGTTATTTTCTGAAAAATTCCTAGAAAGTAATGATAGAATTTAAAAAATCACAAAATTTGTCTTCCTGTTTGTTTCATTTATGAAAAGGACCAATTCTACTACACATCAGTTTTTGTCAAAAGAACAAACAAAGAAACAATCAAAAAAAAAACAACAAAAGAAACAAAAAAAATCCTAAATAAATAAATCCTGTTATGATTTATTTCACAAGTTTTCTGACATTGTACAATCTCAGAAGGTGTACAGAAACCTAAAAGTGGCAAAACAAACACAATGGAATCTAGTTCCATATCTTGCACTTTCTGAAGTAGTGATATTCTTAGGGTTTACTTCATTCAAACTCAAAAACAATAGAAAAATGGAAACATTTGCCGCTTCCTTCCATTCAGTGCAACAGTTTTGTAGCTGTTTCTTTGTTACCTAGGAAACAGCTGAAAGTTAGATTTTGAGTGCTATTGTCCTTCCAGACAGTATTGAACTGTGGTATCTGCCTATAACAGAAAAAAAGTTCTGTTTGATAATTAGTCTTCCCTAATTTTTAACTAATTATTTATGAAAATATGGGAAAGGAATATACACATTCTTAACACCTTTCTTAGCAGAAAAATATTAAAGAATCAGCTAAGATAATAGTTTAGGGAACACTCCTTACATCCAAAGTCAGATATCAAATCCTTGTATTTTGTAGTTTTTAGAAAAACACTGATATACACAAAGAAGAAAATATTTTTAAAAACCCACAATAAATAAAACCATTTGATTTCTTTTCTTAGTTCTTTCACCTCATTCATGGTTAATACTTTGGCCTTTCTTTGCCTGAGCCACTCCATTTAGTAGGAACAATTCTTATGTCAAAAAGTCAACGGCATGTCAATCCCTACCAAAGTCATCAGCTGCTGAGATACAATCTGATTCTGAGCTACAAATTTGCACTGAGCTACATCTCTATGTATTGATACATTTTTATCTTTATCTATATAGCACAAATGGTTCCCACATTGTTCTTTTGAACTTAAAATAACTTTGTATCTTTCAGACATGGCAACTAGTTTCCAGTCAAGCATATCTCATATGAATAGTTTCAAATAAACACGTTAGACCACTAAAATTGCTTAGGTTTATCTGAAAGAAACTTCAAATTCAGATATCCTTTCGCAGTATCTTGGTTTAAAATGTAAAAGTAATATCTTCCAAATCTAGAGGTAAAATGTTTTTGAGCCTTTTTCTTTGGTCTCCTCACTGAAGCTCTGGAGCTAGAAGAGAAACAATCTCACCTGTACACAGAACTAAATTTTGACCTATGGCCCAGAGTTTGAGGTGGGTGGAGAGAAAAGCTTTACACTCAAAAGCAAATAAGCAGGAATTAACATCAAAGCTTTTCCCTGTTGAATTTATGCTTTAAAATAAAAGGTGAGAATTTGAAAATTTTCTACCATTTTCTGAAAAATGTGAGATTTAAGGCCTGAAAATTTTGGCCCAACAGCTGCTCAGCTTTACACGTTCAGAGTGACTGAAAAAACGAAAAAAACCCAAACAAACATTTTGAACCTGTGATTGGCTTCTGGGTACTTGGTTTTTTGGGTGGGGGCTGGGTAATTTACACAGCACTCAATCAGCAGATGTGCTGTCTTACATCTTATTGTGTAGCATCCATCATTTCTAAAGACATATATAATTATTTAAATCTAAACTCAGCATTACTGCCAAAGTCAAGATACTCAGGTGTTAAGGGCTTCAGTTACTAAATTCTGTTGTGCAAATAGATCTGAGCAGCTACAAAAATTTTTAAGAATGTTCAACAGTGTTCTCTATTGTACTGGATATTTTAATAAAAATAGCTCCCACATAAACAAACCATGAAATTATCCAGAGGACAGCACTCAAACACAATATGTTAAAATTGTATCTGTCATTGTCCTTGAAAAATACTTCTAATTGATTACCATAGCTGGTATATAAAATAGAAATTAATCTAGATTTTGAAAGCCTTTGAACTGTATTTTGTAAATAAGGAGTAATGCTGTCCTTTCGTCAGGTACAACCAATTAATATGTTCTTAATCATTTCAATTTGTCAAAACTAAAAATCATAAAACAGAAGTAATAATTTCACTTAATTCCACCTATTGGCGCAAGTCTGGTGTCCAGACTTATCTGGGGACACATATAAACAGCTTTTCAGTGCCTAAACAATCAATAATTCTGATATAACTATTTAGATCTTCAATAGAGAAATGCCATTTAGGTCAGTAGAAGTAAAAGTTGTAATACTGTATTAAGATAAACCAAAAAAGTAACTGAAAATCGGTTACAAAAGTACTAAAATCAGCTTTTGGGGCAGTGATCTGTGTTGTTCTTTTGGTTGTAAATGCAGAGTAGTTGTTATATCACAAAAGTCTTGATGGAAGAAAATAGATCTTATAAACTTTCACCTTCAAGATGACATTTGAAAGCTATAGCAGGCTGGCAGTAATGAGAAAAAAAAAAATCAAAATCATTTTCCACAGCTGAGAAAACAGCCGATGCTGGGGTTGTGTGGACTGCATGCTAGCATCACAAAGACAGTAAGCAGTGCTAGTCTGCAACTGGGAAATGCAAGAATCTTCTACAGCACTGACCCTGTTGTGAAACAACTCAAATCCACAGCGCTTTCATACAGAGATATCACTTCTCAGAACTTCTCATGTCTTTCATGCTTATTTTGAGGTATTATACCAGGGCAAAGACATGAAAATGGGTGCATTTTACAAATGAAGGGTTTGGGGGTTTTTTCTTGTATCTAGCTCAAGCTTTTAGATCAGTATTTCTATTTGTTTCATATATCTTAAAAAAAAAATAACCTTCTGTTTCATCAGCAAACATTAATGTATAACATTAACAAGATAATCTGGTCTTCCTTGTCCTTTTTAAAACAAATGAGGGAGAAAAAGAGAAAAAACAGTGTATCCCAAAGGAAGGCATTATTAAAAATGAAGGTTGAGACAGAAGTTTAATGCAGCATTTTATTTTCCCCTCTAGTGGAGTTAATGCAACCATTGCTGCTGTTAGTCTTCCTCCCACAGGGCTTAAACAATTTTTGACTTGAAGTATCTAAAATGATACTCTGAAAGCTGTAAAACGTTTTAGGCCCATTTATTTAAAAAAAAAACAAACAAAAAAAACAAAAAAAAAAAAACAGAAGCAAAAAAGCATTCCACATGCATCAAGGAAACACTTATGGAATGTATGCCTCACCAGAAAATTTATGCAGAATTCCACTTCTGCTTCTTGTGAAGTGTGTATCAGAGGGCTCTCTCGTATTAAAAACAAAGAAACAAAACGTTACTGAAACAGATGAAATATTAAGTCACAATCTTTCTTTTCACAAAAGCTTCCCAGATATGTGGAGTATTAACAGGTTTATGAAGGTGAGGTATGAAGACTCTGCCAAGCCTAACTAAAACAGTACTAAAAACATTGGGGGAAAAAAAAAGACAGTTCTGTTGCTCCATTTTTATTTTTTCTCCATCATCACCTATGCCCGCTTTTTCCTTTGTTTCACCTTTAGCACAGTCGGGTTTTGCTGCTAGTTGCTGAAGTTGTTGCATTCACTCTTTTGCTACAGGAAAAGGAGACTTAGTTTTATGTGTGTGTACATTTATATGGGACCAAAAAATTAACAAAAACTTAACATCACACACACTTGTGTCTGAATTTCTGCTCATACTCACGCTTGAAGTTATAGCCGTGTAAATCAATGCAAGAGAAAAGGTAGGCCTACATAACCTGGCTTGCATTTAGAGATGCAGTGTGAACCTTGCAAAGTTCTCAGATTATGCACAGAGTTTGACCAGTCATCCTTAAACCATGTTTTGATCATTATTTTCTTTCACAGTCACAGAAAACCCTACCTGGAGAAAATAGATCAATATTTGAGTTGAATACTCTTGAATTCTTGTATTTTTGTAGAGAAATTTCTCATCTATGGTTTGATGCAGAAAAGGCATTAGAAAAAATTAGACTCCAGCTTTTCACCAATTGCAATGGGATTCATAGCTTTGTTTTCTTACAGCTGAAGCTTTGTTTCTAAGTGTTTTTGTTCAGCACTTAATCTTCAGCAGAAAATGCCCTTATTCACATAGACTTAGGGATTTTAAAAGATGTTTTATTTCTGCCTTGTTTCATATTAATTCTGTTTCTAAATACAAAGCAACTTAGAAAAGGGTTGTAAAGCATTGGAACAGACTATCCAGGGAAATGATGGAGTCACCGTCCATGGAAGTGTTTGAAAAACATATGGATATGATACCTGAAGATATGGTTGAATGGTGAACACAATGCTGGTGCTGGGGTTACAGCTGGACATAATGGTCTTTTCCACACTTATCAATTATAGGATTCAAATCGAAATCTGAAAGTAATAAGAATCCAACAAAATTTCCTACCATTTTAAGATGTGTTTTTCATGTCACTACATTGCTTGATTATAGTAAAATGAAGGGGATGATTCTTGTGAGATTTTTTTTTTAATTTATGCTAATTCTAATATCAAGTAAATATAATCTTTTTGTTTTTTCATTGTGACTGATGGATAGTGTTTTTTTACTAATTATGACTAAGTTAATGCTGCCTTCCAAACCTAAAGATGACTGTCTCTTAGCCATAACTTAAGACAATTTTCAGACATAACAGGAAGTCAACATGAAGAGTGCCACGTTCTGTCATTACAATTAACCTGCCAAAACAAAGTTATGTACAGACTGGCTTTTGCATCTGAAGAGAACACATCCAAGTGTGTTCTTTCAGCGTTAATTTACTTTTGCTTATGGATTCTGATAGCTGGCATTGTATACCCCAAACAAAGGTTTGCTTTCAAAGTAAGCATGCAATGAAATTAGAGTCTAAATAATTCTAATGAGTCTGTAATCATGTGTCTTTACTTGAATAGTACTTTTTGGTTTGTTTCCACCATTTTTAAGCCGCGAAAGTCTCTTTAGGAGAAAAGACATGTACTAAAAAAATCAAGGTATGTTCTTAGCTAAAGGATAACAGCTGACGATCATTTGTGGAAGAAAAGATCATATAACTATGATCAAAAATTTTAGATGTTAAAAACACTTTCCAGATCTGTATTGTTTCATGACATTAAAAAGTGGAAAACCTTCAAGAATTTTTTAATTACTCTCACAATCAAATAAAGTATTTCTTATTATGTTTGTGTTGGCCAGTTAATGATTTTTCTTAATAATATATCATGGACCACTGAGCTCAATGCTGAGATTGTAGAAGCTTATCTTAGAACTACTTAACACATACATCAATTCTTGAACAGGTATAGTTACTGTGTTTTATATAAAGTCTCTGAAATAGGTGGTCTGGTTTAAATATGGAAACATGGCAGTGATCACAAGATAATATCTAACACTTTAAAATATGGACTTTCAACCTGTCAACTAGGATGTGCCACAGAGCAATTTTGGGTATATCTATCCCCTCACAATAGATAATGTAAACTGACAGTTTTCATTCTATATGTCTCCTCTTCACAGATAAATGAACGGAGGCAGTGTAAGATTTCAAAATATAAAACCTACAAAATGGATACAATTCTTGTCTATTTGTAGAAGCGTTACACCCACATCTGCTATTTGTATTTTCCTCCTTTCAAACTTTTACTTCAAAGTAAATAGGCTTCCAGTCTCTTAAAAAAAAAACCAAAACATTCTGAATGCAAAAAAAAAGGACCTATAATGATAGGTTGTCATTTGGGGAATTTCTCTTTAGGGGGATTCTCATCTCACACCATACACACATAAAATGCTCTGCCCAACCATAAATTTTGTTAAGTTTCTGCACAGTCTTGAAGCCATGCAGGTTCAGCTGGTTTATGGAGAAGGAGCCATTTTCTCCCTCCAAGGAATTTTACTTCACCAGACAGCAAATGCCAAGAGTACAGCAAGAGGAGAGAATTTTTCATTGACTGAAATAAACAAACATCTGCTTACTGAAAAGACCCTTTACTGTGTAAGAAAATGATGCATATTTGTTAAGAAAAAGTCTGAATTTTTGTGAATACCACTTAATATATCTGATAGATCCCTAAAATTATAAATTAGCAAAAAGAGCCAAGTTTTCCTCAAAACTATTGAAGAAATCATTATATTCAAACTATTCCTAAATATAACGAAAAAACTAATTTTCAAAATCCCTTACTTTACCATATGATTATATTATTCTAGAATAAAATCAGCTCCAGTTTCAAAATGTGATATTTGAGTTACCCCTGTTACAAGACAGTAGCAGCAGTGCTGGCTAACAGAACAACAGCAGGAAAGTAATACAAGACGAGGTGTGGACAATGCAGAAACTTCAGGCACAGATCTATTATGAAAACACATTTGTTTCAATTTTCAGATTGCTAAACAACAGGTACAAATGTTAAACAGGTTAACAAATAACAGTAGAAACATTAGCCATTAAATGCAAATGAAAAGCAACCCCCTGGCACGTGATATTGTTATTACAGTTCCAAGGAAAATATGTTGGGAAATTATGTCAGAAACAGAGTGCGTATATAAATATGCATATTTATGTGTACTAATGGTAAAAAAGCAACAGCCAGGTTCATATGCAAACAAGATAGACGATAAGGTATTGTTCAAACTAATATCTAACATCTAATGTTTGGAAAGGTGTCAATTACCCTGTTAAGCATGGGAAAATCATATCTGCATAATAATGCTTAAGATATCATTGCAGAACAAGTTTAGCTGCTGTTATATTTTTGTTCTTTCAGAAAAACAGGAACACAGTGGGAACATTATAATAAAGTACTAGCTGTTGTGTAGAAATAATTGGAGCTATAAACAAGTATCCCCATTTCTTTTTTTTGTAATAAATAGAAATTAAATCCAAAATCTCATTTAAGAAACTTGATATATAAATTTCATCTTAGTTGGTTGCTTGAAATAGCAGGCACAGATTTGATTTAGATAAAATTCCCTCCATTTTAGTCTCTTATATTGAACAACACCATGGTAAAGAAATTATTATTTTGAAAAAAGACATTCCCTTTTCATACATGTGAGAAAATGCACAAATACAATTGTACTACTACTACTATCAGATTACTTAGTGGATCTGGTCAAACTCTATTCTACTTTTGTAAACTCATTCTACTTGAAAAGTAATGTACAAGAAAATCACAAAAAACATGTACCGTGTAAAAACTTATTTTATATGCACTGAAAAATGGTGACAAAATCTCTAGTGATTCAGTCTGAATTCTGTATACTAGTACCAGATTTTCTCATTGTAACTAATTAGACACACAATGCAAATGTTCAAAAAATTCCTGCCTAGAAATAAAATGCATGTATTAATTACTATTATTCTTGAAGTCTTCTAATTCTTGTATCCATAGGCATACAAAACTGATTTAAAGACTGAAATCTTTAGAAAAAGCAGTACACTGTAAAGAAGAGTGTACTGTGACATGTACCACATTGTGTTAATGGATGACAATCTTATTTTAAGGATTTGTAAATTTATGCAGGTTTAACCTAAATTTGCCTCTAGACCTTAACTGAAAAGGGAAGAGAAGGGGGAAAAAATGGTGAGAAAGACCTTCATATTATCCTAATTCTGAGATTATTTTCAAGTTAGATAGTTTTCAGCGCTTCCTACCAGTGAGAAGTAACCTGAATTTAGTCTGTCATCTGACCTGGAAACTGAATTCTATCTTTTACAATCAAGGGGTACCACAACATTAACATAATAGAGGCAATGAATGTTATTGCTGCTGTTATTATTAGTAGTACTAGTGCTGGTACTACTATTACTATTATTATTCCTATTCTGAGAAAAGAGTGGGATTAAATAGTAAGAGTAATTTTGTTTACAAGACATTCCAGTGGCCCCACAAAAAAGCAGACTTTCCAGAAAGACTCGGCAAATGACCTTGAGAATGAAACTCAATTTTTTTTTCTCTTCTTTTTCTACATTCCCTGTCTAATAAAGGGGAAGTGGTGAGAATAGACATAAAACTGTCCTTTAGAAATTAAAAAAAACCCCTTAAATTGCATAAATACTGAGCTGTTAAAAGTCATTGGTACTATTGTTTTCTTGCGTTGTAAATATGAATGTTCTTTGGATCTGCGTTAACAGGGGGATGTTCCTAGATTTTGTTTTCTTTTCAGGGAAAGCATAAATCAAAAAATTCTCAGCTCCATACATCTCAGAAATTATTAATCCATTATATGTTTTGACATGAAATAAAATGAACAGCATTTAGACACAGATTAACACCTTTATAAATGAATAACCTTATTTTGCCTTCTAACTTCACCCATTCTGTTGCAAGGAGAGGTAGTCAAGATCCTCTCACAAATATCAAAAATACATTTTTGATGTCTCAAACAGATACTAGTGTTAACCAAATTTAATTACCAGTAACCAGAATTCCCTGAGATGAAAATGAACCTGTGCATTTATCTTTTACAAATGCTAAGCATTAAAAAATATTTTCATCTTTGTAATGAACTGGACAATATAGCAATGTGTAAATTACAATATGGCTACATGTGCATATAGTACTCATAGCATAACACTGAACTGGAATAATAGGAAAAGGCTGGCAAGGGCACATGACATGCAGTTCTTTAAGAGCTTCCTTTTTGTTAAACTAATGATTCTTTAAAACTCGATTTCTCAATTCAAAACTTTAGTGACTTAAAGAAATGTCCTGAACAATTAAAATTACTTTGAGTCCTACCTCAGGGAATAACAACCTTCGTTAAAAGTTGTTAATGATAGCTAATTTAGCAGGGATACACTGCTGTGCAAGAGTAAACAGAAACTGCAAGAAACCACAATAACTATCTCCAAGAAAGGGATTATCTAGTTACATTTGTAGGTCAGCTGAAGTATGTTGTAAAACTTCAAAGCAGTTTTGTCCTTTCTGACTTTTAAGAGGTTTAAAAACATCCTTTACTCTTCAAAAATCCACCAAGACAAATAGTCAAGAATTTGAGGACTGCATTTGAGATCAAATACCCGATACATGGCCAGCTTCATAGCATCACAAGCCCTTCTGAAAAAAGTACCAGTAATTTGAGAAGACACACTAATCAAGGTGGAATTTGTTATTTAATATGAACCTATCACGTATACCAAATTCACTGCTTAAATTTATTCTGAAGATATGTAAATGCCTGACATTTACATATCTAAAAGAGCCCCTAATAGAGGCTTCTTCTGGAAGAACCTTTCAAGTTCAAGAATAATCTAAATAACTTTTTTCAATCCTCTTGAAGAATGCTTTCTATTTAGATATACTATGCATCGTGACAGACAAGAGGGGTGTACCCAAACTCCAAACTATTCTAAATAACAGAAATTATCTCATTAAGAGAACATTTTGCCTTTATGGCCCTAATTCTCATGTTCAGTGAATTAGTGTGTGTCAGCAAAGTGAACTAAACTCTATTCTCAGCTGCACTCCTGAAAATAAAGCTGATCTGACATTAAAGAAGGTGGGGACAGCCTTCCTAGGCCTGAATGAATGCCCAGGCTACAGAGGTATCCTGGAGGCATCTTGGCAGGCTCAGTCTCAGATCCTGAACAGGTGCCAGAGGGAAACAAGAATCTGAAGAGGAACTGGAAAAGATTTAAATGTGAACGTGCTGGCACTAAAACCTACTGAAAAAAAGTGAGATGGCCTCATCAAGTCATCTTCTTTACCAAGCAGTGGGAGACAATCATGGCATGACACTGACAGCTCTGCCTCTAGAGGCTTACCCATTTGTTGGCTCAGACCAACACCTTTGGTTTCCACAGGGGAAGCTTTTTAATTACAAGGCATGAGCTCAGGTGTATTTCAGGTGCCGAGAGCAGACATTCTGGCTGTAAACTAAGAAACCAGTCTATATCTTCACTGGATATAATCTTCTAGGTTGCCATTAGACAGTTCTAAGGGACTAAGAAAAAGGCAGATAAAAAAAGCCTTAGCGGAATAAATTCAAAAAGTCCACATGTGCCAGGTTTGTTGTGAACAGTTGACCAAGCAGTTCCTGACTTGTGAAGGTTACAAGCAGGTTAGCAAATTTATCATTCCATTTCTTTCCCAGGGGAAAAAGAGACGAAACACATTAAAACAAAATCACCATGATAAGGACAAATATTTTAAAAAGTAAGTAGGGCTGATTAAAAAAACCCAAAACAACAACCACTAAACATTTTTTAATTAATATTTTAAATCAGGACAGAAAGAAAAAATTAAGGATGTGGCTGGAAACTCCAACTTCTTTATCCACACAAGAGCACAGAACACCCTCAATAGATGCTGAAGCCAAAGCCTATACCAATAACAAACATTTCTGAAATACACAATTTTAACATACACATTGAAAGTAGGTATATACTGCAATTCATGCTGAAGAAAACACTATCACTGTTATGCTGTCACTTTGCTACAAATTTCTTTTTTTCAGACATATTCAGATGTAGGAATGTTCAGACAAATGTTCAGACATAGGAATCTGCATTCAAACCTGAGCATAAAATAATTTTATGTTGGATATTCAGCAAAGGAGTTGAGGGACACTCAGAAACTCTTCTCAGCAGAAAATTTTCCCAGTTTAGTGTTCACAAGTGGGTATATATTTAGCCAGTTATTTGGGTGTTCTTTTATCTCATCATCAAGGCATGCTACCATGGTGCAACCTTCTGGAGCACAGTCTATAGTAAATATTTTCCTTCAAAGCTATTTCTCATCACACAGTACTGATGGGAATATTTTTTTTTATTGTCAAAGGTAGTCCTATAAGTAGAATTCCACCAGACCTATGTCATATAACCATTTCTTGGTGAGCATTAGATATTGTCAGATATAAAGAAAAATATTTTTTCAGAACAGAAGCATTTGGTCAGCAACAAGAGTCGGCTGTTTAAAGAGCAGCTCTCCAAACAGATGTGGGTTTTGTTACCGTCCTTTTGCCATCTGACACTAAAATCAGGTCCACTTTATTTAGATTAGTATTTGTTCAGTGCTAAAAATGTTCATGCTCAGCAAATATAAATGCTATCTGTTCAGAAGAACTTATATTTTAAAGGCAAATTCACAGAATATGATCACACACCTCTTTCCCGTACCTTTTTCTAGTTCTCTACCACTAAATTTTCCTTGATGGTATCTTACTTGTTAAATGAGTTGATTTATTCACTACAGTAGGATTAACTATGCTAAAAGCAAAAGAGTCCTTGCATTCTTGTGTTGGCACTGAATTTCTGACTATCAGAATATTTTATTCCTCATAACTCAATGAATTAATATGCAAGGTTTATCTAAGAACGGCACACTGAATATTCCCACTCATTACTGCAGTTGCTCTAGATTATCTTCCCCCACCCCTAAAGCAAAGAGTGATAAAATTCTCAATGTGCTTTCCCTATGGATATAAAGTTTCTATCAAACAGATGGGTGGATTTCTTCAATCTTTCTAACAAGAATTAATGGAAATTAAAAAAGGATTTATTGACTAGTGGCAGATGGCTGAAGGATTTTGCTTAGGTACAACTCATGTAAATTACAAAAAAAAGCAAATTCAACCTCTTGCTGTGGACAAGAGGTTACTCCTGCATCAAATTAGGAAAATTCTGTTCACTGTTAAAAGGAAGGAAACACTTTCCTTTTTACAGTTGAATATTGCTTATTCCAAAAGTCATGTGCTTGGGAACACTAGGCCAAGGGAATAAGAAATTTTCCATTCCCACAGAATGGGAAAAGTTGGAAGGGACCACAGTGGGTCACATCTTATCCAACCTCCCTGCTCAAGCAGGGTCACCCCAGAGTACACGGCACAGGATTGCATCCAGACAGTTCTGGAATATCTCCAGTGAGGGAGACTCTGCACCCTCTCTGAGCAACCTGTTCCAGTGCTCAGTCACCCTCACAGTACAGAAGTTCTTCCTCGTGTTCAGGTAGAACTTTCTGTTCGTCAGTTACTGCCCGTTGCCTCTTGTCCTATTGTTCTGCACCACCGAGCAGAACCTTGAAACATCCTCCAAGACCCTCCCCTTCAGATACTGACAGACATTGCTGAGGTCCCCTCTCAGTTGTCTCTTTTTGAGGCTGAACAGGCCCAGCACTCTCAGCCTGCCCACGTAAGAGACATGCTCCAGTCTCTCAATCAATTTTGTAGCACTCCACTGGATCCACTCCACAGCTCCATGTCTCATTTGTCCTGAGGAGCTCAGAACTGGGCACAGCACTCCAGGTGAGGCCTCACCAGAGCTGAGCAGAGGGGCAGGATCACCTCCCTTGACCTGCTGGCAATGATCTTCCTGATGCTCACCAGGACACCCTTGGCCTCTTGGCCACAAGGACACTGCTGGCTCATGGACAGCCTCTTGTCCACCAGGATTCCCAGGTCCTTCTCTGCGTAGCTTCTTTTCCATGCTCATGTAAAATCTAACAGCTCTGTGTCTAAAAACATTAGGACTGAAATTCTAGAACACAGTTTCTTTTTTTTTTTTGTATTCATAGTAACTTATTACTGTGCAGAAAATTGATTTCTTCTTTGATAAAAAATTATGTTTGGAAAGAAAATATTATCTCTGCAAAAATAAAGAATATTTATAAATCCCAAATCAATTTGAGTAGATTCTATAAAATATTTTAATAATAACTACATTCTTACTCATTCACAAAGGTCTTGATAATATAATATTAAGTTACAAGCTCTGAAACCTCAGAAATTATACATAAAAAAGGCAATCATTTATTTATAGGTCCCCATTAAATGTTTATGTTTCTTGAGTTAAAAACAAAGAACACTTCTATTTTATGTTGCTGTAATTACAGAAACTAATCAGAGAGCTAATATCTGTTTCTGGCAAAAAATAAAATAATTAAAATATCTTCTGTCAAGACATAATAGTATTAATAATAGTATTATTATCTTGTCGTATACACAACCTACATGTGCATTTTAATATAATTTATATTTTAATATGTTTCTTATTATTAATTTAATTTTTAAAAGCACACTGGAAACAGGTTAAGGTGATGGTTTTGGGCACTGGTTTACTACTTGCTTTTTTTTTGTCCAGAACAATAACCTAGATATTTGTGTAACCTATTTGAAATGTGCTATCTTACTAAAAAATCCTCTATGCGAACAGTTAAAATTATAATTACTGGGGTATTTCAGCTCTATTTAGATAGTAATATTAGCTGATATTCCAAAATGTTAATGGATTTTCATGTTATAGGTTTTAGGTGAAGCTAGTGTTTATAAGCCCTGAGAGAAATTGCAAAACCAACCTTAAGTGACCTCTAAGAATTGCTACCTTATCATACAATATAATTTCTAGTAAATTTCAAAAACTAGCGATACTGTACCCAAATTTTTTTTTGTTCCTGAAACATTAATGTACGTATTATTAACACACATATATTATCAAACCTACCCAAGCCTACTCAGAAATTTAAAAGACAGTTTAGGCATCGCATGATTTGCTGGTAGATGAGTACGTTCTGAAGAATAGTGTGCAATTTGGAAAGTAGTCAACCCTGACTACAAGAACAATGTGTACTCAGAAACAGTTTTCCTTAGTAATGCAACAAAGGTACCTGAAGAGCTTGAATGGCTGCACACACAGGTAAATTGAGGAACATGACCCATCATGCATTTATCAAAAACAAATTTCTTGCAGCTCAGTCACTGCTAATATTGCTGCTCCGTTGAAAACAGAAGAAACTGTTCTTTACATATTTAGTCTACAAATCCAACAGGAATGCAATAACCTCATGAAAAAGCAAGTAATCGAGAAAAAAATACAACCTTATGTTTGACTTATCACATTAAAATATTATAACACAAACATACATACACACACACAGAAAAATTACAGCTTTGTCAGAAAACACAAACTTCTACAAACTTAGTCAACCAAACAAAGAACCAGTTTAAGGAACTACTTTCAATTCTTAACAGCTCTGTGGTTAAAACATAATTAGTGAAGTCAGTAATTTGTTACATATGCTTACTGCTGGTAGATGACAAAGCTGTCTTCCACATCCTGTTCTTAGCCTACAGTGAGGGCTATATTCTTAGAAAATGTTTGTAGAACTGGTTTGTGAAAAACGCAGCTAGGAAATTAAAACTAAATCCCATTAAGATGATACAGACACGTATTCCTTATCCCAAATCTAATTGGATTTCCAGATATTTGAAGGCCAAATAATTTAACTCAAAATTTTAGATTTTTCTGTTGTAGTTTCAACTACAGCTAAAAACAAGTCTATACCTTTTATTTAGAACTTACTATGGGTTTCTAACATTTAAAAATTAAGAAAGTGGGAAGTGAAGCCATTAAAATATTTAATGTTTAATTTGACTTAATGAACTTCAATTGAGTTTTTAAAGAAGTGTGTGTGTATTGCTAGCCTGAATTCTGCTCCATACTAATTCTGTTCCATTTCCAGGGAACATTCATACTGACTGCAACTAACTAACCTTTGAAAGGTATGTTGGCATTCTAATGATTTTTCACTGTAATAATCAAAATAGATTGCTTTTCTTACATGAATATTTACATTAAAAAAATTCAATCCCTTCTATGATTTACTATTATGAAATATGGCAATTATTTGTATTGCAATTAGTTCAAACATGACAAGATGAAACATAACAAGTAGCTTCCATCCATAAGGTAGGGCTCTTCTGAAAGTACCAAATGCAAGATGAAATACGATTATTTTGGTTGTTTTCAAGGTAGACTAAAAGATATAAATACAAGCCAGCTTTATCTAATTTATACACAAACTGATTTTTTTTTTCTTTTTCTAAATAAGTAAATCCACAAATTACAATTTTTTCAATGGAGCAAGTCTGCATATCAACTATTTGGAACAGATTAGTTTATGAGCAAGCCATTGAGTTTGAAGTTTGAAAAGAGAGGCATAGGACAATGATTCAAAGGAACAAATATATAAATATTAAAATGCTTCCATTTTTAATACAATCCAGTGACATGAGGTTTTTGAAACCATTCTTGCAAACTCTTTGGATGCTAGTAAAACCAAGCATCTATTAGCTAAATGGTTATAAAGAACTCCCAGTTAGAGTTAATAGAACGAATAAATGTTGAAAAAAAATTTAACATAAAGAACAATTTTCATTTAATCTGTGCTAGTAAGAATGACAGGGTGTAGCTTTTTCAAGGAAAAAATATGAGAATATTTATGGGAAAAAGTAATTTATTTTGCATAGAGTACTCAGTAAAAATACTCAAGAAATATTTCTACATGCACAGCAATATCCTTCAAAGTTTCTTTAGCATTTCCAACCCTCCTGAAAATATATTTTTATTTTTTTGCCATCTTGTCTTATCTTTCTTCTATTTTGTATTCTTCCTTTTATTCTAAGTAACATATTCCTCCTCCTCTCAATCTTTATATTAGAATAAAATTGTGTCCCCAGTATGTCTTAAAGAACACTTTGCATTGCATATGCAATTTTGTCATAAATCAATTCTTTGGCTTGAAATTTTGGATGAGAGTAGATGGATTAGTTCAAAAACTCACATGGATGGAAAAGGTAATGTAGATTCTGGTATCTCAGCTGCTTGAAGGAGATACAGGCATGTGCTGTTGTGAAGAAGGCAAAACAGACCAGTCTGCCTTGGTCTG
Source organism: Certhia americana (assembly GCA_018697195.1). Lineage (NCBI taxonomy): Eukaryota > Metazoa > Chordata > Aves > Passeriformes > Certhiidae > Certhia > Certhia americana. Next base: position 26,512,156 of record CM031860.1, read on the forward strand.
TTTTGTCTGCCTCTCTCACATTGGTAATTAAAGCCTTTTGTCCTTGTACCAATACCAACTTTGCTACATGTTTCCTGACTCCTTGCCACTTTTTTTTTTTTTTTTTTTACAATTGCCACTTCTCTTTCAAATAGCTAAGTGTAGGTCTAGGTGGGTGTTTGGAAGGTCAGTCTTCAGTGGTGCACCACATAAAGTAGGTAAGTGGGTTTGTACTCTAGAAATGCTGTAAGTACTATATACATAGACTGCTTAAAGTTTTCACTCATATTAATTAAGAAAAGTATACTGAAGAAATGTTGTCGTCCTCATGAAGGTTAGGAATATTCAGTATACCAATTATCTGAACAATATTATCTAATTCCTTGACTGGATTATATAATTAATAAAATTAAAATTGCAGTTACTTTCCTGGTATCTCAGACAATAATAAGGTTAAGTGCTCTAATGTTTTATTTTTTTCCTCTTCAGTTGTTACTGGGTATCTACAGAACTTCTGAACTGTATAGAAGATCACACCAACAACCTAACAGAGAATCAAAACCTCCTAAAACTTTTCCTTCCCACTCTAATTTCTAAATGAGACAAACTCTTTCCTTTTTAAGCTTTTCCCAGCACTAGTATTATTTTATTTCTAGTATCACAGCAATCTTGGCAGCTCAGGAAAATGGGCTCCGAATAATTTACCATTTTAAATTTATTTTATTTAATTTTGTAGTCTAAAAGGTTGGAGGTACCAATGTCAATTCACATAAAATTCTCATGACTAAAAAATTGATGGACATAATCTATCTAGATTACTAGATACACAAAAATAAGAACAGCAAAAAATCTTTGTTAGACCAATGTGCCCAGCCTACAATTATGTCTTGAGACAAACTGTCCGTCAATGCCTGTTACCTCCTTCTTCCTCTTGTCCAGTCTAGTCTGCAATGAGTCTTTCAGAGGCTACACAGAAATAGTTTCACACCTGCTTCACAGCAAAGTTCCTCAAGTACAATTCCAGAGTTAAAATGCTGGAACTAGGCAGAACAAGTGGGGAAGACTTAGTTACTGGAACTCTATGTATGGAGTTGGTTGGACAGCTTGATTTTTGTAATGCAGCTGGATTTTTGACAATCACATGCTTTAAAGAAGTTGATGCTTTAATAATTTTCTATTGATTTTATAAAGCTAAATTGAACAACTACAAAAAAGGAGAGAGACTTTGATTTTAAAAAAAATCTTGACACATTAAACACAATTTCCACCCTCTTCCCCCAAAAAATCCTTTTAAATTACAAAATCCACTGTAATGGGCAACTCAACTTATGCTACTCTTGGGATTATGAGAAGGAAGACTAAATATTTGGACAAAAATATAATTTTGGAAGAATATGATGTAATAATTCACCAAGCATTTAGAACTTGCCAAACAAGGTACCCTCAGAGACAGTGAAGTCATAATGGAGCATTCAAAAGGCTGTCAGAAGAATGTTGTAAGGCGACTGAGCAGAATTCAATGTCAGAAAACACAAACAGTGAGCTACTCAGGGAAATGTCACAAAAAAAGGAAAAAAAAAAAAAAAACCTTTTATTGACTAAGAGAAAAGAACAACACTCAAGTGGAACACAAGCAAGCCACTAACCACTCATTAAGTTGCTATTCCACAGCCTGTAAACTAAATTTAAAAGGGAAAATCAGTACAGTCCTGAAAGCACCAGTAGTACTGGGAAGTGCACTGCATAGGAGTAGTTGTGAAAGTGCCTCAAACAATACAGGGATAAGATGACTGCTACTTAACAAAAATAAAAGGTGCATATGAATGTCATTGTGGCATAGAAGTAAGTAATTCTTAACTCAGTCTTTTTGCTAACTTGATTTTATGACTGTTCATATAGTGTTTATTACCAAAGAATGTCAGGACAATCCTGTCTCCCAGAGACTATTTTAAGCTATAACTATAGCAGTTTAATACTTTGTAACTTGCTGAAATGGATAAGAAATCAATCTTACACGTACTTAAGATTGTAAAACTACAAAATGGACAATCTGGTGAAATACAGATTGTTATCTTTTGACAACAATAAAAGCACAAACAAACAAGTAAAATAACCCCCCAATAGGTATGTTTGCACTGCTAGAGACTATTATTAAAGTCGCTATGGACCTGTAGAGAGATTAAAAGCAACAGATATGGAAACGGGAGAAAAAAACCCTAGGTGTGATTTTGAGTTTAGAAACTGCCAGTTCTTTCTGAAAATTGTATCAATTGTTTGAGAGAGATGCATGTTGCAAACAAATAGGAAGCAGCTTTCCAGAGAGATTAAATCATTTTTCTCTGAAACCAAATAAAATATTTTTTGGTTTGTTTTATTCCATTAGGTCCAGATGTACTGTGCCTTTGAGAATGCTCAGCAAAATTTATGAATGAATTGTACCCTGCCAATAGTAGTACTGGTAACTCAGCAAGATCTTTACATATCACTTTGGCATATGAAAAGACTAACTCAATTTGTCCAATATTCTCAATATTCAATTCAATTTTTATGAATTACTTCATATTCTGTATTGTGCTACTTTAAATGCCTATGATTAGTGCCTTCAAAGGCTTTAACATGAAACAGACCAACTGAAATTGTCTGCAGGATCAGCAATAGGAAAAAGGACACAAAATTTGTAACTTTCTTCTACTTATTATACGGAAAATTTAAAGCTTTTAAAATGAACTAACAGTTGGAAAGATATCTCTTAGAAAAAAACAAAACCAAAAACATATGCTCAGCACATGCATGTTACTCAGGTATCTGCATGGCTTGTTAATTATATTATGAGGCCTTTCTGTTCAACAGCTCTGACAGTATTTGTCAGCGTCCTCTTTTGCAATTTTGTCTTACAACAGAAGTGAACTGTATGGCTTTGGGCTGACTGGCTGTGCTCCAGAGTCCTAAAGTGCCTGGTAGTGGAGTCCTAAAAGTGCCTTTTAGAGGAGGTGCAACAGGACTGACTACTGTCATTAACCAGGCTGCTCAGTTCGAAACATGCTGAAGCATTTCTCAGAGTTGAGACTTTTATTTCCATGTACAATTGTTAATAATTGAGCTTGAACCATTAATAGTCAACTTTTCAGCCTTCTGTTGCAAAGTACCTCATCTTTCAGGCATATTTTTTTTCTTTCTTTCCTTTTTAACTTTAAGACAGGAAGACTACATGGTTTAATAGTGTCAGTGAGGATTCCAGGAGTGCCCTGAACTCCTAGAAACTCAAGGATGGGAAATGTTTGATGAATAGAGACCTAAAGATATAGGTAGATCTACTAAATTCTTTTCAGTTTTTCTTTTTTTTTAAATCTCTCCCAGAGCATTGACCTTTGTTTCATTGTTCAGCTTTAATTCCCTGCTTGTCCTCCAAAAGCCAGGTCTTTTTAACCACAGAGACTGAAATTGTAAGGGACTTAAGGATTCCACTAGATTCAGTGAAATAGATAACTTTTAGGTAACATGAGTGAAAAAAAGGTGGCATTACTGAGGATTTGAACATTAAAGTTGAATAAATGTTAGGCAACTTAGCATGAGTATTTGTTAGGATGTAGCAAACAGCAACTAACAAAACTACAAATAATAGAAGAAGCAAGACCTAGAAGTTAGAGCAGTACTTTTTGTCTGCTATTCCACATGTACATTAGGTTCTCTGTTCACACAGCAAGGCAACACAATCCCAAAGAAATAAATATTAGAAATTCAAATGAGAAATAACTTATGCAGAATGCTTCCTTTTTTTTTTTTTCCTGTTTTGAGTACTAACAAATTTAAAACCAGATGAAAAAAATAGACAATATAGTTACAAGTTCCCAGCAAAAGATGTCTCTAACAAATCTCACCAGCAAACTACTGCTAGTAGCAGGAGGACCTAACAGCAGGACTGTTACAACAAGAAACACCTTGTGATTATATAGTCAACATCTGTGCTTCCTAAATGGCAAAGTAAATGAACATAATGGTTAGTGCCCTGTATTCACATTTTGCCATCTGCATATGCATAGAAATATGAGTAATCAAATCAGATAGCCCCCAAAAAAACACCCAAAACAGAATCCCTGATCTGCCTCTCCACTTCTCTTGAACATCCACATGAAAGGAGTTTATATGTTGCAAAGCAACATACCAAAGTTCTACAGATAATCCAAACAAACAACACTATAACCTGTAAAAAGACCAGGATGTAAGCAGCAATGTGACCTCATAATTTAGCAAGATGAAATAAAAATATGGGAGTTGGTCCTGCTTGCTTTTCCATGTTCAGTAATTTTTTAAATTAATTGTGTCATAATGCTAGAAATCTCAATTAAGCAATTATTAAAAGCTTACACATCTGGAGCTTTTTAAGAATAGAGGTAGTGAAAAATCCTTCAATTATTATTATGTAAGCCTCAAAACCCTCAAATAATATTCTAGGGCCACACCTGTTTACTTCTATACCTATCAGTACTTTAAAGCTTGATAATATTATTTGAATAAAAATAAAGGAGAGTATTAAAAATTATTTCTAGCTATCATGAATAGCTAAGGCTTCTATATGAAGGACTTCATACCCTTTTTTGCTGAGGGCAGAGGAATGTCTTCCTAGGGGAATGGCAGTCCATAAGATTAAAGACCAGGATTTCAGTTAAGGACAAATCAAGCAAATGCACCATCATTTTTTCAAGAGATCTGCTTCTTTCTAAGATAGGATTCAATGGGTGTTGAGGTTGTATAAATCTTCTTAAAAAACATTTTCATTTCATTCCATGACATATCAACATTTTTCAAACAGTTGTCTGCATTTTACGTGAAGCAGAATGATTCAAATCCATGTTTCATCAATGTTCCTAGAAAATGGTGGGGTTGCAATGACTCACTGCTCCTTAATGAGAAAAACAAGCTTGCTATTACTACTTGAAGTAATTCAAGTGCATTGGAAAAGCACTGTTTTGTATACAAATATATGAACATTCCCTAGTGCTAAATCTCTAATTAGTAAAATTCAACCTTTGAAAAAAATATTTAGAATGTAATTATGACTTTTTTTAAACACATGGATGAATTAGGTTGGTTTGAGGGTTTTTTAATTAGTTTTAATCTTTACCCAATTTTTAACTTTTTAAAGTACTATGGATAATCTCTAAATCATAAAATTACAGAGTCATACAGATGGAGGCATTTTACCTTCCTGACCTTATGAAATAAGCGTCTTAAGAAATATGATATGAAAGCACTATATTATATCAGGCAGAAATATCCAAGAGTGTTCTTCCCAGAGAGATTCAAATGTGGTTGCTCCTTTTAATTGGTGTCAGGAGTTTCAAAAGTCTAAGACAACTAGAATCCAAAGGAGATTAAACATGTGTTCTGTATTAGTTCCATAAATGCTGACACCATTCCCAAGGAAGTGAAATGGCTATATATCAACTATCTCTGCAAATAATTTTGAATTAGTTTTGCTGAAATAAAATTACTATCTAAAACACAGTAGCTATGCACTGAAGAAATTTCAGGGTCACCCATATTTTGCAAAGCCAAATATTTGCAGCAGTGAGAAAAGAATCATTTTATGCGCATCACAAAACACTTAAGAGGCATTTCAGTCCTAACTGTGGGCATGACTAGCTGGCCATGTAATAATTCCATAGACATACATGCATTACTGTCTTCTCATTGCCTACAGTCAATAAAATTGAGATTGGCAAAATAGTGGAAAGGGTACAGCTAGAGGTAATTAGCCCAGCTGGAAATGCATAGTGAGGAGCCTTTGATGTGAAGTGACATGCTAGGTGAATATTTGTTTCCAAACAGGGTACACTGCAAACAAGAAAACATCAGAAATAATTGGCTGAGCTTTTACAACTGAGTTCAAACGTTCCATGTAAAATATGTATATAGCATTAGTGTTTATTTTTGCCCACCTAGTTACACATGAATGTTATTCCATGCCAATAAAAATATGTTCTTTTATAAATTAATTTAAAATTCCTCTGCTCAGAATAACTTCCTTTTAAATTAGGAGGTTGTGATCAGAATGAAGGGAAATCTATAGGGAAGTTTCAAACCCATTTTTTTACCCATGTTCTGACTGAATTTATAATGAAGATGTGCCCATGACTAAGAAAATTAAGAATTTCTGTGTTTTGAATTTTGCAGAAAATGGAAGAAGGTGGGAAGAGGTCTTTGGTTTTAGTCCACATTGACATTGTTATGCAACTCTAGTGTAAAATTTACTGGTAAATCTTTTCTGTAAAGCGAAGTATGTAATGGTTAAAAAAAAAACAAACAACTTTTTTCATTAAATTTATCAGGTATCATTCTTTGCATCAGATGGTTTATGCACAAGGTGCTCGATTTAAATTACTCAAGATTCTGTCCTTTATAATAACCCTGAGCCATTTTGAATAAGTGGCAGGTTTTCCTTTTCAATTTTCCTTTTTCCCTCAACATTTCCAAAAAGTAGCTAAAATCTAAACTTTTAAAATATTTCATTGCAATCCTAAGCAAAACAAGGGCCTATATAACATGTATATTACAATAGGCTACATAACATCATTCATATGTGGAAGTTTAAGCTTATAGCTTTTTTTGTGCATTTAATTATAAAATTTTTATTAAGCATCTACCTATCTATATTTATATATGTGTGTGTGTGTGTGTATAGGCTGGCATTTTTTGACATTTAAAAAAACCACTACAAATCTTATGACTTATCTTAATGACCTAAAGCTGTGTGCAAATACATAAGACATTTATATATTAAGCAGTGTTGTTGAATTTTCACAAGGAAATACTACTGATTAGGACCTGGCTTTACTGCTCACAGTAATACAGGGGGAAACATTCAAATCTGAAGACAGATTTGAAGTAAAAATGGGATGGGCTTACAGTCTGCTGCTACATGTTCAATGTACTATTTTCTTTATTTACACAAAGAATTTAAGCTTACACTTCTAAGAGGTATTTCCATAATATTTGAAACACTTTTTAGTATCAAGTGGAATGGGAAAGAGCAAGTGCCTCTGAGACAAACAACCACTTTATCTTTGATATTCATATTCTCTCTCTTTTTAAGACAGCATGTGCAGGCACATGACATTTCCTGTCAGCCTTTGAAGGAATACACAACAGCTGTTGATATAAAATTATACATGCTTCTTAAATTTTATTTTATGCACATATATATTTTAGAGTGCTTTCTAATCAATTCTTACAGAAGTACCATCAGGACTACCATTGAAACAAACCACAATATAAATGGAATCTCCTTACATCTCAGACACAAATCTGGCCTCAGAACTCATAACTAAACTTTAAATTTCTTATCTCTTCAATCTAGCATAGCAGTTGACTAGATGTAGTCGGATTATTAAAGCCCTTCTGCAGTCAATATCCCCATGCATGAGCAGGTGTGCTGTAAGAACATTGTTTTGAATTTCATCAGCTGTGATCATTAACTTATCATGGAGTGGAAGGATATTTCAGACTGGCTGTAGTGCCAACACACAGTGTAAAGAGCTTAGGAAAAATTACTCAAGCAAGCACCAAAAACAGATTTTGTTTACAAAGAGGGACTGAGAAAAAAATCATTAACACACTCCAGTGTTTTAAAAGACAGATGGCAGAACACTAGACATAAATTTATCCATTTGACTGTAATCATATAGTACATGGAGAAAAAACCCACACTTTGAAAACTTGAATATAGTTAATGGAGTTTCTTTTGCTGGCTATATTTACACTATCAAAGCACAGACTTGGCCATTGACTGGTAGATAAGTGATAATTTTCTAAGACAACCTTGCTTCTGTGTTTATCGTTTTTTACTAAAATTTTTCTTTATAGAATTTATACTAAGCCATCCCAAAATTGTCAGATTGCATTTTGGGATGTGCACTAAACAAAGGAAATCATATGACATGCACCTTTTTGTGCCCATATCCTTGTCAAAAGAGGCATGAAGTGGAATGATGAACTTCATCAGCATTTCTCTTTCATAGCAAGTATTCAAGACAAGTGCTGAGTATTGTAGTAGAACAGAGATCAGGTCTGTACAGAGATCAATTTATAGTCTTGAATAGGCCTCCAAACAGAACTACTTCCTTCATTGCTAAAGCTTCCACATCATTCTTTTTAAATCACTTTCTTGCCTTGAAGGAGACCTAGGATTCATGCTTTCCATCTGAGATCATCAAGTAGCCCATTAGAGATTAAGGATATGCAATATAGTGAAGCAAAACTCAGGTTTCCTGTTCATGATATTCGCAAATGTGACACTTAAACCTTAAAGAAAACCATGCCAAAAGTTAATTATTTGGGCAGGAGGGAGCAGTCCCTTCTGTCTATATAAAAGAATACTCTTTGACTCCAAGTCCTCAAATAGGAATATCCCTGAAGAATCTTGAATCATTCTATCCACAGCTATATAATTGTATAGTCCCATCCACCAAAGTAGCTTCTCAATAAAAAAAAATAAAAAATCCCTTTGATCTTTAACTTAATATCTTTCAGTTTTACTCTGAGCCCATTTGAACAAAGGCACAGAATAAATCTCTATGTTACCTGCATATTTCAACAAGTAACTCTTGCCATTCAAGCTTCTGATTGTATACACAGGTTGTATAAAATGTAAATTTGTAATGTAAACAATTACAAATCTTAAACTGAACATATAATACTGTTTCTATTGACCAATGAATTGTAAACATTTGCATGACCAGTATGTTGTGGAAGGGATTTAAACTGGATGGCTTTTATGGATTCAGATGGACAAATATGCAGTCTTTATGGATTAGAATAATACTAACTGTTACTAATACATTCTGGCATGGCTTATAGACATTTTAAAACAGATTACACAATTCATCTTGAATAGACAATGAGTTCTAATACTGGTTTAGCTTCAGTGGAGAGAAAGAGATAAAGTTCTCTGACTCGTTACAGAACCTTGATAGAAATGTTTTCAGCCACTCAACAAATAATCAGATCTCACAAGTACTGGACTGCAAATGACATTTAATGCCAATACTCTTGTGGCCTCTGGTTATGTTCCTTACACACACACACACATTTTGCTAACCCTGTAATCTCATCCATTTGCAGTGCTGGTATGTGAAACAAACTGCCTGCTAGGCCAAGCAGGGCTAGAGATGCTGCAGTGCTCTACTGCAGTGTCATCTCTCTTACACTCATCACCTCATGTTTGACACCACCAGAGACCAACTCACACACAGCCTGCTCAAAAGCTTCAGTGCACAGTGCCATGAAGCAGCAAAAAGGCTGCCACAGTGCAGCAGCTTTTTAACTGTGCCCAGTATTCAAAGCAGCCTTGATAAGAGGCTCAATGCCACAGTTCCTTCCTACTCTCATAATATCAGGCATGGCGTCAAACAATGGGAAAGAGCATACACCTCGAGTCTAAAAGCCCAGATTCATTCAGCCAGCAAGGAAAGAAAAGCTTCTGGTACCGTTTTATAAATTTTTGTCACTATTTTACTTTAGGGACAAAAGCCTTCATGCAGTATTAAAATCACATGTTCAGAGTTTATTTTGCACAGCACTTCCTAGCAAAGTAAACTGTATAAATCAAATTAACAGCATTTCTTATGGCTCACAGTACCTCTTTAAACAACCTTTCCTCCAGAGTTTACAAAAGCCATGTATTAAAGCCAGAAAAATAAATTATGGGGCTTTGTGGCCTCCTCATCTGGCAATGACAATAAGTAGCATTAAGGCAGAGTTTTATACGTTTCTAGGGAACATACCATTTTCCACTGAAAAGGATTCTCCTGACATCTTTTATTAAAGGCAACAAGAACCAGGCAATTATCATAAGAGACAGAAGAGAGTTTCGTGTGTTTGGTTTAGGTTTGTTTTAGTTTTACCAACAATTTGAAAAAAGCAAGGTTCTTTATCAAAAAATTTAGAAACTGACCTCCATATGGAAGCAAAGGCCACAACAGTGGGTAATAGCCTGGATAAAGTATACAAATAATGAGATGAAGGTGATGATGACCTATATGATCCCATTCATAAGAAAAATACCAGCTTTGAAACTAGACACAAGGAAATCTGATGAGTTTCCAGCTTATGTGTGTGGTTAAACCACAAACAAATCTTATGATCATAAACAAGTTATGATTTTTTTCTTGCACAGTTTTACTCTTATATTTTCTCTAAAGCAGTCAGTATTGGTGCTTTCAAAATGGCAAAAATGAAAGTCACATGACAAGAGTTATTGTAATATCAAATAACAAAGTAATAACCGGAACATTTTTTTAAAGGCAACCCTACACTCTTAGAGGACAAGCTGTAGGAAGAACACTTTAATCTTTAGTTGGATGCAGCAGCAGATAGATCAAGTATCAAGAATTATTCTTATTGTAAAAAAAGGTTATAAGCTGTCAGCAGAAGATAATTCACAATAATAAAAGATTTAGAGAAAGCAGTGTACTAAGCTTCTGCCTACAGTGTTACAGTCCCTAGAGATGAAAGAACAGAATTAATTTTTTTCCCCTTGAGTGTTTCACTGGCTAAGAAAAGCTAGCAAATTCAATGCAAGTGCTTTGGATTTTTTTTTTTTTTTCCAGAAAACACAGACAGGGCAAACCAGTACTACTGAGTTTAATTATCTTCCTCAATGTGACACTTTTTTTTAAAGTTTCTTCCTGTTGGAGAAACCTTTATATATCACTCTTCATCAGAGGTTTCTATAACACTTTACAGAGAAAATAAGATACATTTTTTTCTTCAATTTGCAGTAAGTAAAACCAAATGAAAATCCCAATACAGGTATCAAGAGAGGTTCTCAAGGTTGGAATCACCTAAGAATTTTCAAACAATGTTCTGGTCCTGATGACTAACTCCCATAACCTTGCAAAGGCTTGCAAGAACACAACTTGCTTTTTCTTGGTACCCATGGAGACCAATGGGAGAGTCCCTCTGTTTCTCAGTAGCTCCTGGGAACCAGGGCTTCCAAAATCTACTAATTTCCACTTTTACCCCATCTCTATTCACAAACACAGTAAACAAAGACAGAAACAAAGACCAGGTTTCAGGAGAGGAAGAATGGTAATCTATGCACTAGCGAGCCTGAAAATATAGGCTCATTAATTTCCAGACATTGATTTTGCCACCATCGTCTATGACAGAACAAAGGAGACTCTTGACAGGCTCCATTTATGATCTCAAACCTGAGTGGAAGGATTTTTTAAGACAAAAAATTTTGAAAAAAAAGAGAGCAGATCACTCAGATCAAAATCAGACCACAAGCTGTGCAAACCATCAAGGTAAAGTCTAAGAAAGTCTTGATGGAGAACTTATATTTCTACTTGAAACTCCAATTGAACTTAAATCTAATCATCAGTATTTAATGAAATTGGAGCTTTTATGTTGCTAACAGATTTATCTTTTAATACTATATGAAGCTGAATACTGAAACTATAAATGCAGCATTATGGGGAGAAAAGTAAGAGAAAAGCAGTTAGGTTCCCATAAACCATTTTTATGCCTCATTTCCCTAACACAAATGGCCTCCATTTCCACTTAAAGAATCCCTTTGATTTGCAGAGTATTAATAGCTGCATTTCATTTCTGAAATACAATCTGATTAGTAATTATGTTCAGAGAGAGATAATGCACTCACATCACTCACGCTTTCACAAGGTCTGGAAATTATTACTGGACTACTGAAAAACAAGTTTGGAATGTGCTACAAGTTTAACAAAGAGAGAGTCACTCACAGAAGGTCAAGATCTTTCAGAAAGTTTTCAAAGTCCTGGTTTACTATTAGCTTATTCTGTTAGTTCTCTCTACCAGGTTTCAGAAAAAAACCTTGTAGGAAACTGAATTTTCAGGAAGACATTTCTGATCATATTGATCCTTCCATACTCTCCAGCTCCTCTACTGTTGAGAAATTGAATAGTATTTCTCACACATTTTTATGTAGCTAGACTCTTGTTTGTCATCTATCATTTCCTCAGCACCTTGTACAGTTTTCTTAAAATTGTGTTTGTTGGGTTTTTTTTAAAGTAATATTATAAAGTAACTGTGTCACAAGAAAGAAATTGAAAATGGTAAAGGTGCAATTTCATGAGCTACTTATGTCTACCCAAGTCCAAATTGCTGCAAAAAGTGGTAGTTCTCTGTTCCTTGCACACAGTCAATGTGTTTCCTCTTCCTATGTGTCAGCATTAGATTTCTAATACCTTAGATACAAATTTTAAAAAAACTTTAAATATTTGAATTTTTAATCCTCAAATAAAATTTTATTTTAATATATAAAATTTCTATCACTGTCGACCTGACTTGGCTAGAATTTTCCACAGGTTCCTGCAACTATATTTGATTATTACTGATGAGTATGTGAATTTTTATCATAAAAACAATCTCTTACTATCTGAAATTAGCATAAGAGAGCTTTCTAGGTTTAATATCCCAGTCTGCAGGCTAGTAGTACAGAGTATTAGTATCAGGATAACAGCTTCTTGGGACTAGATCCAGATGTCTTTAGCTTTTCTTGGTCTGGTCTGCCTAAAGTGAGGACTTAGCCATTCCACTTGCTCTGAAACTAAAAAAAAAAACCCAACCTAAAACCACCAAAACCAGCCAGAAAACAAACAAGCAAATAAACAAACAAAACACTCCAAACCCACCAAAACCTACACAGAGTAAAAACCCAATAAAACCTTTGTTAGCTTTTTATCCTTTAATCTGGCAACTTCCCATTCTCCATTCCCCAAAAGTCTGAAACTGATTTTCCAGGAGAGGATATTTTCTTTTGTGTATACTTGACATAAAGTAAGCTGTCAAATCTGAATGTTCTTGTTCTTGAGCTTCTGCTAACAGTGTGATGCTTGTTAAGGCTTTGTTCCATGGTGGCTCCACAGTGTGAACACATATGATGCAGGAACCCAACACAATTAACCAGACATCGCCAGGTTGTCCATACACTGATCTCTTGCAATAAGCACACATAAATTGCTATCATCTTTTGCAAGGTCAAAATTACAATGGAGATCTAGATACTTTGGGGCACTTTTCCTGTAAAAGAAAAATCTGTACAGCTCTGCTGACTGTAATGGACCTACAACACTTACATTGTTAAAGAACGTGATCCACTGTAATTTGAAACTCAAACACAGACATGATAAAATTTAATGTAGCTTGGAAAGGATCTATTCTAGAAACAGCTTGCAAGCATAAGATAATTACTCTCTTCACATAGTTACAAGGGTGGATTAATTTTACATCTTGCTCATTTCCATTTAGTATGATGCAGATGAATCAATGCTACAAGAGGAAAAATACAGGAATGTTTATCAAAATGGATAAACATATTTACAGTCTTTTGTTGTATGATCATTCCATCTCATTCTTATTTAATTACAGATAATCTTCACTAGTAATGAAGAAAGCTTCTGAAAGAATCCCTTCCTACTGAACTACAAAATCACCCAAAAAATGGCAAAAAGCCTATTTCTTTTGTAGGGACTAACTCTCTAAAGGTCAATGCTGATATCATGAGGGTATTTATCCTCAGTTATATAAATTATATATTTATATATAATTTTAATTTAAATATCTAAATATATAATTTAAATATCTAATTAAAAAAAATAAATATTTATTCCTTCAGTTATATAAATTGGTTTATTTTTAAAAGATCTTTTAGAATTGCATGACTTTGAGTGGTCAAAAAAACCTAAGAAATTTGTCAAACATATTACACTCAGAGAAGAGACACAAGAGAAAATTGCCTTTAGTTTCCAGAGCCCTGGATTGCAGATTTATTCTATGAAAATTGTATAATGGCTTATCTGTTCGGCTGCTTAGAAGGACTCCATGGTAGACACTTTATATTCTTCAGTTTCTACTCTTCTGAAAATGTTTCTACTTCTAGTAGCATCATTTACATTAAGAATACATAAAAGGAGATAGTCAGGTCTTTCGACAGGACTGAAGAAACTCCTTCTAGTTCTAAGTTCTTCTCCCCTGTAAAGGATTCCTTACTCAGTCCTAAGAGAAAATGTAAAGTAATTCAAGGGCTTTAGACAAGAATTATTTTCCTCTCTATCAAATCTATTAGATAAGTACAGTACTTTGAAAATGGAAATTGCTATACAAGAGCTAAATGCTATTGCCATTACTTCATTGCCAAGGGACAGCTGCTATTAAGGTCATTCTCTGTAGAATTATTAATTTAGCATTTTCCATGATGCATCTTGCTTTACATTACTCTAACCATGCCAAAATTTCAGCATTTAGACTGTGATATTGTTTGTAATTTTTGGCCTTTTCAATTTTAACAATCATTTTATGCTTTGTATGATGACATATGCAAAACCCAATGGCTTTAAAAGTTTTTTACATGTTCCCCACTATTAATGGAGCATTTTTCTTACCATAAATACAAAGAATGTCTCCAACACACTTGAAACCTGACTGGGTGAAGGATTCCTTTTGCAACTACAAAGATAACTTATCCTGGCAATACTCCTTGCAGCACTACCCAGTGTAAAAATTTTTTGTTAAAATATATTTTTAAAATAATATATTCAACATAGATTTTATTGACTCTGGTAGCTAAATAACAAGATTGCCACTTCAACAAGCATGCCTCATAAGTAGGAATACCACAAAGGGATTAATTCCTCCCCGTGCCAAATTGCTTTTCCTGAAGGATGAGAAAAGAATTTATGGGAAGATATTTAGAACTGATCTATGCATTGCAGCATTGTTATTTCAGTATTTTTCTTGTCCAGATATAATAAAAGAGAAAGCATCCTATTGATGAGACAAAGTGATTAGGAGCTATATAGAAAATAAGAGAATAATGGGAGGTTTGATCAGCATACAGTTATAAGAGGAATAGACTTGAATTATTGCACCCAGGTTAGGTACTACTACATGAGAAGGGAATGATTGTATGACAGAGGTTGGTCCAGAAAGACATAAAATTTGAAGAGTCAATAATCAGATATTGAGCTGCTATTTTTACTTTGACATTCTAGGAAAAAAAACTATGAAACTTAGAGACAAATACATCCTTTATTCTTCCTAAGTGAGGGGTTATATTGCACTGTTACTTCTGCTCTGAGCATGCAGGAGAAATGTTCTTCATGCACCTGAGAAATCCAGCCCAGCTACAGAGGAGCAATATGGTAGCACACAATAACTGGTTCTTGTTTATTTCTTAAAAAAATTAATAAAATATTTAAAATATTAAAGGCATAGATAAAATATTAAGGATGTCATGAAGTTTAAGCATAAGCCAATGTTATTTAGTTTGAACTTAATTTGACTTCAGTGGGCATAACCAATCAAATATTGTATTAAAGGAACAAGTGCTAATCTATTTCATTAAGTCTGCAATACAGACTGCACTCAGGGAAAAAAATGCTTAGGCTCAAACAAATGGATATCACCTCTGACTCAGTATAACATATTGAAGAGTTTTATACATTCAGATAAAAATCAAAATGTTCTACTTGGAAGGCATTCTATAGGGTATGTTCCTTTCCTGAACTGGCTTTTCCCTTCAGTATTGCCTTCTTCCTACCCATCCTCATGAAAGGCACTGAATAATTAGTGGTGAGGGGAAGAAGTAAAGAATCAAGTAAAGATTTCTAGACTAGACTATCCATTTACCTGTAACAAAACATCTTATAACTTGTAAAGTCTTATGTATGTATCTTCAGTGATGAAAAATGAAGTTATATTCTGAATAAACGACTACTTAGAACCTTGAAAAATATGTTCTGCATATTATAAGGGGACAGACGACATTGGTTAGAGAGGAAGAGTTTTCAGGGCTTCTTTTCCTAGAACTGTTGTAAGCATATGCTTGTTAACCTTTACAGAATTAGATCTAAAAAATATTTTCTGTCATTTGTATAAAACCTAGCCTAGTTTGCTAGGCTGCAATTAATAATATGAGAAAGTAATATTAGAAAACAATAACAAGTGTTGCATTTAAAATAGAGGGGTAAAAATACTGTAAATCTACAGGGAAGAAAACAGTCATTCAATTTTGAAATATGACTTCTGATTGAATTTCCTTCTTATTCAGAGGAGCACAGAGGAAATGGTAAACAAAGCTATCTAATGAATGAAAAGTTTTCCTATTTCAGTGAGTGATTTAGCACAGTTACAAAGTTAATTCATACTTACTAGTATTTGTACGGGAAGAAAATATTAATAATCTACACTCCAAAGAGTTTTAAGACATGGTGTGTATTGAGCAGTGAAAGGCCCCATCTAGGATGGTATACAGAACTTTACTGGGCCTAGTACTCAGCATACTCAGTAATAACCTAGAAGATTCAGTAAGAAATAAGCTGTAGAAATATATAAATTGCACCAGAGATAAAGCAATATCAATGAGACAAAGATTTTCACAACACAATATGAAGACAATGAAATTGCATTAGACTGGGAAAAATAATTTGGAAAAGTTTTAGAAGAAAACCAAAAAATTTTCAGAGAAACACAAAATCAGGGGTGTTAATAAAAACAGTATATTTTACTGATATGAATTGGTTGCAAAAAAAAACTCTGCTGCATTAGGCCATGCTTATCAGAAGATAATAAAACAGTGTTTCAGCTCTTGGTATGTTGCACTTCCACAGCTGGAACAGGAACAGCATATTCAGTTCTGGGCACATCACCAGGAAATTAGACAAGATTTGAAGTACAGCAAAGAACTTTAACACCTCAGGGAATTTTTTGTTACAAGATTTAGGTGGACTAAATATGAACTGCTGTCCTCAGCAAGGACCAAAAAACCCAAAGAATAAAAATAAAACAGTAAGGTTAAATAATATTGATGAAGAATATTTAATTGCCATATGAAACAAAAAAAACCCCAACAAAACCCACATTAAAGTTAACAAAAATGAAACATTTAACTAAATGGGAAAATATTCTAAGACTAGGTTAAAAGTACTTGGTGCAATTATCTCCCTGTGACAGGAGAAAAGCTTCTCTGGAAAATTTAAAGCTAGGCTAGTCTAGGACTTCAAATACACTTAAAGAAGCCAAGAGGCACACAGGACAGGGACAAAAACAGGATATAGTGGGAAATAGTGATGTATATTAATGCCTGAGAAAAGGAAACCAGTGCAAAAAGCTAAGAGAGCATGAATACCAAAAACTCCTAAACAAAAGTCTCAATTGAAGTGCTGAGAAATGGTATCTCAGGACCTCTAGTGTTTAGTATTTTGTGTCTGTAGCACCTATTCCTATAAAATATGTTTTTCAGTAGCAGGTGTATATTTGAGAGTATTCTAATTGAAAATTATATCAGTAATAGCAAATATTTATAATAAACTGTAAATGAGAACAGAACTAGAAAAAAATAATCCAAATCAAAACCAAAGTCTAGCTTTCTTACAAACTAAGTCCAATTTATTCTGTAAATAATTAGCTTATCTAGATTCAGATGCCCATATACAAAAGACATACTTCAGAGAGAACTGACTTAAACAAGAACTCGCCATGAAAAGAAAAAAAAAAAATCTCTACTGCAGAATAAAATAAGCAAAAGTCATTTTAATACACTCACACTTCAAGGGCCTCTCAGGCATGAAATATGAGAATTTTAAAAAGGTTAATTTCAGCTCTCAGGTATGCCTGACTAAAGGCAGATTACAATAAGAAATTGCTTTAATTATGGCAAGCCAGCTAACTGTATCCCTAAAGTTTTTAGCTCTAATAGTCATAGTTAAGGAATTTTGAAAGATTCTATCATAACCACCACATTCATACCAAAGCACATTTGGGACCACATTTTGCCCTTAGCTACACCATTTCAAATCAGTATTAAACTCTCCAAATCAATGTAGACTCTGTTTACAAAAGCCCTTAGAGTCACAAAGCATCCAGAAATGGAGTGCAGCTTTAATAAATAAAACAGTAGGTAATATTTCTCACAATTGAGACATTCATAGATGCAGTGGAAAAAAAAATTAAACTTCCAACTTTCTTTAGATAAGTTATTCCTTCTAAGATGCCACACCTCCAGGAAGATTACTCAGGTATGAGAATTGAGAGGATTATGATGAATCTACCTTTCTCTTCAGTTGAACTTCTGTACCTTAAAACAGTATCTGGAATAAGAATTAGGACTTGATCCTCCCACTTTAGTGCTCCAACTAACAACCTAGAGACTATTTCTGACCCACTGACTTTCACAATGGCCTTGTGACAAAATAGGTCAAACTTAACAAATGTGATGAGCTACAATTCTTGAGGTAGACTACACCCCAAATGAAGCAGAAGGGCCACCTGATTCTTGTTTTCCACCACATGATGAATGCAAGAGGGACACCAACACCTTCATTTTAATAAAATTTACAGCTGCTTCAACAGAGCTCTGAACACATCTAGCAGAAGCAGTCCCTGCAGGTGAAATACGTAGAAAAACAAAATTCTGACTCTATGCCAGACAGATTCCAAGCAATTTAACTCTGGATATTTGTGACAGTCACATACTTTGGCAGCAACAAGCTTTCAGATCCTCTCTAAAGCAATGCACATACTTATTTTTTTGCACTGAAATGTTAAACTACAATTCTGGAGGGACAGTGAAATAAAACAAAGAACTTAGTCCTTAGTTTCTAAGGGATTGGGGTGGAATTGGCTGGGACTGGAGGAAATATGTGGTTACAATGAGGGTTACTATGCAATTGTCTGGTTCTTGTTGGTCTATCTGTAATACCTAGTACTCATACCTTGAGTATTTTTTGATTGTCATGCCTTATCAACACTCTTTCTTCTACCATCATTTGTTCAAATTAATCTTTCCAACACACTTCTTCTGCTACCACCAAAGATTTTAATCTTATGTTATTTCCTGTTGTTGTTTAAATGGAATTTTCCACAATTATTTATGGAAATCTGTCTTTCAAAACACCAAAATAAACACAGAATCAAAATCCTGTATGACAACGTTAGAAAAGAGAACTAGGACACTTACTTTGAAAGTGATGTACATATGCTGCTCAAGCCACATAGAGTTTGATATGCTGAAGCTAATTACTACACAATACTGCATTAATAATAATTAAAAAAAAATAGAGAACAGCAACAGTTAGACCAGTGAAACAGATTCAATTAGCTATATTCTGAAAGTATTTCCCAGTGTACCACAGAAAAAAATTTCATGCAAGATTTGGCATAGAAAAAATATTTCAGTAGCTTGAAAATCTCCAGTGATGCAGGGTATAGCCATGCCATGAATTATCTGTCTCACTCAAAGAATGGAACCGAAAATAAATTTTCTAATCAGCAGATTTAAAACCCAAAAGGAAGACCATGCCATATGTGGCACAATTCAATTTAAAAATTCCTTCTTACAGAATGTTTCATAAAGCAAAAATCATAAATTGGATTGGCTTCAGAACAGGCCAGCTGGGAGTTCCCAGTCCTTAAATTCCTGGTTACCAGAATCTGGGAAGACATACTTGCGAGAGTGACAAAATCCATCTTCTAACTCTTGCTTCTTTTTCATAAGTATTCACTATTATAAAACTACACAAATGAATAGGCTGACTTAATTGATTTTACCATATTATATGCCATGAGTAATATGCAGACAGTAAGTCAGTAAGATATATGCTATAGCACACCACACATCCAGCAGAAGAGCTATGCCATGAAACAATATAAAAAAAAAAACAAAAAAACAAACAAACAAAAAAACACAAAAAAACCCACAAAAAAAAAAAACACATTTAAAAGAGTGCACTTTCTCAGACTCAGCAAATCTAGGTTTGTGTTTCTTGATCCTGAAGGTTCACTGGTACTTTAGATTATGTTGAGATTGGAAAAAAACTGAAGATGATGTTGAGCCAAATGAAAAAGAAAAAAAATAGCCAGGCATGAAAGTCAACAGAAAAAAAGCAAAATACAGATAAAAATTTGTAAACAAAATATATTTTTCATTGATGAGTCATGTAAAACTGTATGGACAAAGCAATAGGCAAGGGAAATGAAGAAGAAATTATCATAAAGGAAAAATAAAAGTTAAGACAGCCAAGGAGACAAACTGTGTAAGTGTATAGAGGAATAAAAACAATCTCTCCCCTTCCTGAGGATACAGTTTTACTTTGAAAAATAGTACTAATATTTAATGCTCAAATAAAAGAAAAGGGGAGCTATAAAATCACAATTGAGTAGATTGTTTGGAATCACAAGAAACATACCTATGAAAGTACATGTGGGAGAGAAATAAAAATGTGATCAAAAAACTTAAGTTTTCAGTTGCTGTCCTTATATTTCCATGTAAAATTATAGTAAGTAGCTTCATAAATTTTATGGCTGGATAGCGACACATGTGTATACTGATAAAGCAACAAAAGCATAGGTCATATGGTAGCTTTGAGAAGAATGGCGTTATTAAAGCAAGACAAAGTATTACATATATCAGCCAAAGTAGGCATTGATTGTTTCTATATTTGCTAGCTATTACCTATGTAAGATTTGGAACCTGAAACTGTTGAAGCAAAACAACATTTGACCATTTGTTATTTTTTAATCTGAGGACAGCATAAAATAACTTTAAATAAGATGAAATAGATTAGTTTATAAGAAATTGTATTCTTGAAAATTCTCAAGAGGCCTTTCTGTTGTTTCAACTTTTAAATAAAATCAATTATTAATTTCAGTGTCAATAAGCATTTTATTTATCATAAGTGAAACAAGGTTCCATCATACCAATTCTAAAGAAGTTCTTTTTTCCAAAGATTTTACTAATTTATTATATTCAATATGTAGCTACACATTGCTAGAAATAAAAAACTTGTAGTGAAGTTTATATGGTCAGTGTTCCTGCTAGCCAAAATTTATTTATGAAAAACTCTGTTCAAAATGAACTGAAAAAAATACAAACCATATACAAATTAATGGGAGGGCAACTTCATCATAAATATTGCATGGCTATTTTATCAAAATGCTTTTTACTTGCAAGAGTTTTCTGAGCCAGTATTAATTAAAAAGTTAATAAATAACATTCTTTTACCCCCTCATGCAAACCCTTACCACCAAAGGCATAGTCTCTGCCCATAAAACACACAGTAATTTCAAAAATGGTTTCTTCCAACATTGGAGATTAGATTTAAGTTATAAAGAAGTAATTTCCTGTAAATTGATGAGGTAAGGTAAGGACAGAACACATTAAGTCCTTATGAAGTGATGTCAATTGACATTGAAACAAGTGATGTGATACCTGGTATTACTTTGGCCATGTTACAACTTCTTTCCTTCCCATCATTTCTCTGTGATGAAATTTACTAGCCATAACAAAGCCAAGGAGGAAACACTCAGTGACTTCAGTTGAGTCAGCTTTCTGTGACTCCCTACAAGCCAGGAGACAGAGCCAACAGCCTGGTAAATCCCACTGCTATCATGGGCCCATTTGGGGAGAGATTCAGAAATGTTTTGGGTAACCCAAAAATCTCTCAGTAACACTTCCATATCTGACAGCAGCAAACCGATAATTTGTCTAAAACCGCAAAAATCACATTTAGAACATTTAAAATAAGGAATTTATATGCTGAATTGTGTTTATCCTACTGAAATTAATATGTATGTATTACCCAAAAAAAAAGAACATGATCTTATCTTAGTCAGTTATTACTTCTTAACACAAAGAAATTAATAAACAAAAATAAAAATCCAACAACTAATTCCCTACAATCCTAACTTCCATAGATTTTATGACATATTTTTAAGTCGCAAATTTTAATGTATAGAATACTTGAAATACAATTAGAAAAAGTATGAAATAATTTTAATCTTTAAACCTAGAATGTGGAGCAGACTAACATTTTATCTGGTTGATATTAAGAGAAACTGAATGGTTACTCTCATAGGACAGATACATATTATGCTGTGTACAGAGCAGCTGTCATTGTAAGCTAGTTTTCCCAAGTACATTAGTAGAAAACAGGAAGAAAACCGAACAAAATCAACCAACCAACCAGTAAAAAAAATTCAAACCAAAAAAAAAAAACCACCAAAAAGCCAACACCATGGTATTTTAAATAGCTGTAATTATTAAAGGAACATCAACTGGATCACTCTCCAGATGTATACACATGTCCATGTAGAGATATACCCAGATTACACCCTTAGAAGGGAAAAAACCCCAACAAATCTAGACATTAGAAATTTGTCACTGAGGATGTGGATCTATCAGAATTATTAATGTTGCATCTAATTTTAGCCATCATATTGAAAGAAACGCTTTCAAATTATATGGTAAGTATTTATAGAAATGATAGAGATGACTTTGTATACAGCCAGATAGTGACAAGAAAAGGGGCAACGATTTTAAACTGTGATGACAGGTTTAGACTGGATGTTAGGAAGAAATTATTCGTTATGAATTCCTCACTATGGTGAAGTACTGAACAGGCTGTGTACAGAAATTGTGGAGGGCCCACTCCTGGATGTACAGACACACTGGGGTCTGAGAGGTTGGAGGGCAGCACTGCAGGAAGGGACCTAGTGGTCCTGGTCAATGTCAAGTTGAACATGAATCATTGTGCCCTGGAAGCCAAGAGGGACAGGAGTGTCCTGGAGGCATCAGGCACAGCATGGCCAGCCAGGAAAGGGAGGGGACTGTTCCACTCTGCTCTTTACTCATCCTGAATCCTGTGTGCAGTTTTAGGTACCACAATACAAAAAGGTCATTAGACTATAAAAGAATGTGCAATGAAGGGCAACAACAATGGTGAAGGGCCTTGAAGGTAAGCTGAATGAGGAGTGCCTGGGGTCACTTGTTCAGCCACGAGGAGACTGAGAGGGGAACCTCATCCCAGTCTACAACTGCCTCATGAAGGGAAGGGGAGCAGCAGGCATTGAACTCTTCTCTGTGGTAACCAGCAACAGGACTTGAAGGAATGGCCTGAAATTGTGTTAGAGGTTAAATATTGTTGTGTTTATATAAAGGTTAAAAAAAGTTTTGTTTAGTTTAAATATTAGGAAAACATTTTTCACCCAAACAGTGGTTAGGCACTGGAACAAGCTCCCCAAGGCCTGATCACAGCACCAAGACTGATGTTGCTCAAGAAATGTCTGGAAAGCATTCTCAGGTGCATGGTGTGATTCCTGGAGCTGTCCCATGCAGGACCAGAAGTTGGGCTTTGATGAACATTGTGAGTCCCTTCCAATTCAATGCATTCTATGTTTAGGACCAAATTGGATGGGGCTCTGAGCAACCTGGTCTCATGAATGGCATCCTTTCCACGGTGAGGTGGTTGGAACTAGTTGATCTTCAGGTCTCTTCCCATTCAAAACATTCTATAACTCTATATTGCTGTGAGTAGTGGCACAGGTACCTACTCCTTTGTTCTCTATTCTAATTACATTCCAGCATGAAATCAATAACAAAAATAGGTATCCGTGCAAACCTTCCGTCTGTAGACTTCAGCACATTCTGTTTGGGCTAAATCTTTGGAGATTATCTCATGCCACATTTAACTTCCACTAAGCATGCAACAGCACAAGTTAACCAATAGGCTCAGACAAAACTGAGCAAATTTTTGAAAAGGACAAAAACCTGGAGTTGGTACACGAAACTCAAAGCTTTCTTTCTAAAGGATAAAAATGACAGATAACACAACAATGTGTCTGAAACAGTAAGGTAGTCTGTATTATTAAGCAGAAAACATAGAATTAAACTTCCTATGCAATGCTATTCCTACTGCTATCTGCAAACATACTTTATAATCACTCATGACATCATCACAAAACCCACGCACATTCATTTTTCAACCTTCTTTAGAATCAATAAGTCTGCTGTGATGAAAAAAAAATATACTCCATATGGAAACATCAGCTAAGTAATATTCTTCAGGTCATAAACCACTAAGCAACCAAAATCCAAACATCTGATCACCAGTTCATGTACCTTCAAATGTATAAAATGAAACTTCAGCCAACTTATCATGAGCATTTGCAGCTCATAAACGATTTAGAAATTATGAGAATCATTAACTCGCTCTAGAAAAGTTAACAGTTTCACCTTGCATAATGTACCACAAAATACACTTTGCATATCTTGTGCTTATTACTCAAATATTTGTCATAAATTTATTTCCTGAAAACAAGTATAACAGTATTTTCCATGCATAAAATTAAAACTCTTACAAAAAAGGTCAGCCAAGTAATTTTCATGCTTGAACATTAGTAACTTCCATTCAAAAATTTTTCAACAATTGTGATCACACCTACTTCTCCCTTGTCTAAACTATGGTGAAAAGCATTAAAAAAATTGTATTCAATTTTCAAAATCCATTTTGCCATCCAGTATCAAACCAGCACTGCACAAAAGCAGACTATCCTTTCAGAAATTCTTTAAGTGTGGTAGGAACACAAGGGAGTTTTACCGAATTAATTTATTGAAAGAATCACTAGCCCATAAATTATAAATTACAGATTAAGAATTATGGTAGTATACAGAGGGTGACTGGCTATTCAATTAAAGATCTTATGTAGTTTTCCTGCAATTGCTTTTCCTCTTGGATCTTATATTCACTGATCTGCCAAGGGACATCTTGCATACCTTCATCATTACTGCTCTCAACTATTTGTCAAAATAGCTTTGTTCCTTCTTTTGGAAAGATCACATGAAGAATTCAGAGCTCAGAAATGGATCTTTCAAAAATCTGCTTTAAATATAGAACAACTCTGTATATTAATCACAAGCTATAGTGTAAGACACACATTTTTATAGAGATTCCAAAATCCCTTTCTCTTCTCAAGGTGTGGATGCTGTGTTCATAGAATGAACCTTACTGTGGACTGCAATCAGCAAATCTGAAATTATTTGCATCTTCCTTATTTTTCTGAGTTTGAGTTTTATGGGTTTTTTCTTCCTTCATATGGTTTACAGAGATATATTATTTTACAACTATTTGCATTAGAATTGCTTAAGTCAGGTTCATCCATTCCTACTGTTAGAACTCTGATTATATTTCTCAAGTGATTTTTCTTCTCATCCATCACTGACACTCATTCTCAGACTTCATTTTCAGTCTCTTTTCCCCCTGCTGGACATTGTTCCCAGTTTGGCTAGAGATGTATCGATCCTTTCTTCTTAGAATATGTGAGTACTCTACATAACTGTCTCATCAAAAAATGTTCATAATTCAGGCTGGGTTTTTTTTTTTTTTTATGAGTACATACTTACTACTTCAAAACCATAAATCATTTACTAGTTCACCGTTAGACTTCCATATTGTGCACAGCAAAACTGATTTGTTGTGCACACTTCTTTAGACCATTTCAGACATGTAATTTGACTTATAACAATGCATTTAAATATGGCATTTGTAAGCCCACTCTGGAAAAGTAGGCATTGGCAAAAATAGATACTTGACAGCTTCATGTTCACTTTGTAGAGGTAGTTGGAAGCTTCTATCTGGTTAAGCAACTATAGGAAGACTATCCTGTGGTGTATAAAGTACAGTAAGACAGCAAAAGGCCTACAGATATGTATACAAATTTAAGAATTGGTCCATAAAAACTGTGTGGAAGGCTGGTTAAAGACATTGTTTCTAAATTGTGAATTAAGAAAATAATTGTATATTTATTAGACTGTCTGAATTGCTATGACTGTCATAATGGTAAGAGATGTATTTGAGAGGTGATACTGGATGACAGTGGAGGAAATTGAAAATAGTTCAGTTGATAAGATTCTTCCTTTAAGAAAATGGTGCTATTAAGAAAATGGTGCTATTGCCTGCAAATGCAGTTAAAACACTATTAAATGCCTCCACTTTGAAATGTATCCCAAAGCTGTTTGATGTCTCTTCCTGCATCTTATTAGCAGTTAAGAAAATTCAGATCACCAAAACATTTAAAAATGCTGCCCAGAGCAGACCAATTTTTATTATCAGTGGAGAGGATTATCAAGTAATCAAGGTACTTTTTTCCACAGGCAAGTCTGAACTGGTCATTTAGTGTTCATGCTGATGAAAATACTCCCTACAGAGATTCAAAACAGATGAAAACTCAATCTCAGCAGCACAATGAAAACCCATCAAGGTTCTTTAAATAAATCCTTCAATTGGAAAGTTATTAATTTAACAAACAGATATTTACTAAGAGGAAGGTAAAACATAGCTGCATTGAGAAAACATTGAGATGGCAAGAAAAAGTGGAAAGTAAAAGCAGGTGCAGAAGGAATGAGGCAATTTCATTTCTTCCCTTAAGAACCTCAAGAATTTCTAAGACTTTTCATCTCATCTCTTCTTCGTGTATAAACTGTGGTGTTCCTATCCTCTTTAACTACTTGAAACTATTTTTCCAACTCCACCCAAGCTTTTTACCATTTAATTTTTTTTCCTCAATGCTAAAACTCATTGGCTTGGGGTCTTGGGGTTCTTTTCTTCATACTTGTTCTAATATCATGGAAGTTCCTCATAAGAACTTGTTACTTCCTCATGGTGTTTGTATCTCGTGTCTCTAGAAGGTCCAAAGGACTGTGATAGCATACATTTAATGATCACTGGATAATTACTACCAATTTCTTCTGGTTACATAGTTGTCACTCTACACTTTGAAAAATTTGCACAAGTAGCAATTGTAAATCATCCCTCTCTGAAGACACAATTTCACAGCCAAGGTGTCTTTGTAAGCATATTGATATGTATTAATACATGAACAAAAATTTAATGCTATTATTTGACTTGCATATACACACCTATAATATACAATCTTTGTGGTTTAAATTACCTCAAAAACTAAGAATTTTCTTCCGCAGTTTTATATACCAACTCAAAGAAGCTGGCTCGATAACCCAGCAACTACTGTACTGTAAGAAGTGATACAGAATAAAACCTTAGAATTTACACAACAAAGTGAGTCCACTGTGTCCTGACTTTGGCTAGGATTGAGTTAATTTTCTAAACACCTTTAACTGCCTGCAGGTAAAACCACAAAGATCAAAATCTCAGAGCATTACAATTCCTTTTACAGACATTGAGAGATGATGGAGACGAGAAAGAAAAGTTTAACCTTAGAAAAAACATTGACCAAGGACACTTCAAGAAAGACCAAGCAGATCCTGGATACTTAATAACAGAATACTGAAAGGTGTGACAGCAATTTGTCTCAACTGTCACACCTGTCACCTAAAGAGGAAAAAAACTCAGTGATGCAGTTTTTAAAATGCAAAACAAAGCAGAACAACAAAATTGGTGCCAGACTCAGTGAATACCTTTTTATCACCTAAAATACAAAGGAAGATGAAGGTTTCACATAATAGATGTGCATCCTCTTCAGGAGAAAAAATAAATCCCTCTGATTCATTCATGCAGAAAAATTCTCCAAGTTAGGACTGTCTCACAGGGAGCAAAACCCACAAAATATATCTACCCAAAAAATACCAGTAGACTGAGACATAAAGTCAACAGGAAATGGAATTCCTCAGGAAATCTCTGTCCCTGTGTTCTATAACAAACTAGTATTACCTCTACCTGAGCCTACACACTCTGCTGAACAGTACTATTCCTCCATAAGCACAAGAATTTAAAGGGAAGAACACAATTCACTTCTCTTGCAATTGTAACAGTCTACATTTCAGAGGCCCAAGTTGTTATTTTTAGAGTCACATTTTAGGAGGATTTAGAGTGCACACAGTAAAAATTTAATGTTAGGAATGTGCTAATTTGAACTTCAAAACATAGTGATTTGTTGAAATAAGCATACCAAATTGTGTATAGCCGCATCTCAGCATTCAGAAATACTTTTCGAGTATTCAGAATGAGTTGTGCTCTCCATAATCTATGAAAGTCAATTGGTCGAGGTACACTTCAACAAGTTGAGAGAACCTTCCTACTTTGCTGTAGTTAGGAAAGCATTAAGTGAGAAATGCAGAAAAAATAATAAGATAATTGTACAGGCTTTTACTTGCACACTGATAACTTTCTATTTTTCCAACACATCAGATCAGAAGAGATCTTTATAGCATGTCTGACTACCACCGATCTTCCAAGACTGAGAGACTGGAGACAAGTTCACAGGCTAGAGAAGGCAAAATTTGTATGTCAAGAAAAAGGGTGAAATGCCTGTAGGATCAATTTTTTACAATTTATTTTGACAGGAATTCCAGCCTGACAGCTTCTTTTCTTTGTTGAGTGTTCTTGTCATAGGGGTTTTGTTTTGTTGATTCGTTTTGAGGGTTTTTTAAGGAACTGACTCTATTCTTGTTTGCATTTTAGTATCTCAGTTTTTTAGTCATTCAGCAACTTCAAGTAATTTAAGAAAGGTAAAAATTGTTGCAATAATTTAGAATATAAAAAAAAAATAATAATTTTTAAAACAATCACACACACTACAACACTGCAAGTGACAAATCAACCTAGCAGTGCAAAGTAAAACAGAAAGTGTAACATAGAAGAGAAAAGCCAAGTAATTCACCCTATCCTCTTTTCACCAAAACTTGTTTTTCAAAGTTTATCAAAAAAACTCCATCTTGATTGGTCAAAATTGTGATTGTACTATATCATCTGCATAATAACTCTTTTGGTTTAGTGAAAGAGACAGATCTCTCAACTTTATATACTTAGCTTGTATAACGACTTTTTTAATTTGTGAACAAGCTTTTCTCTCTTTTTTTGCTTTATGACTTCCTCATAAATAAAGATTGTAAATAAATTTAAACTGATGTAATTTCTGGAAAGGTACTAGGCCTTTTTCTACATTTTGTGGGGATTAATCATTCTGGCTTTGTACTCTTGCATCTACTCAGATCTACACAAAGAAAAGCTTTGTCCATCTGTTTTCTCCTATTATTACAATTAGAAAAAAAGAATTGGCATTTAAATGTTTTTTTTAAAGTAATAATGGAAGAATTTTCCTAGAATATTCCTGTTAGTTTTTACTTCCACAAGTAACTTCTATTACGTTTGCATTCCACTTCTTGCAAAGTGAATGTCCTCTTTTCCACCATCCCAATAGGCAAATAAAAAAGGTTACCATATTAAAATGAAGTTATCTCACCTTTGCTTGCAATCTTATGTATAATCACTCACTTTTACAAGAGACAGAGAATTAAGATCCTTTATTGCTTGATTTATCCTGTGCCTTTTAGAAATAATAATACCTCATTCAATATTCTGCACTGAAAACTCAAGTCCTTAAATTCTGCACTATAAAAGGTTATTTAAGTACTGCAAATACCAAAGCTTTGGCAGGTGAACTCTGCATGAACATTTTGTGTTATCAGATTATCACGCACCACCATTCGCATTTCAAAAATTCCTTTAACTTCAAGCAAGATCCAAAATGTTTTGTCAAAAATTTATATACAACCCAAGAAAATATACTTAGCATATGTAGACTGAAAATATATCTACAATTCATCCTTTGATCATCTTAACAAAAGCATTGTTCAGGAAAACAATGCTTTTTTAGTCTACATACTCAGGTTTTCATCTTCCAGAAGCACATATGCAAAACAGGCACCACAGATTAGCCCCATCTACACTCCATTCATGGTATGAAAAAGAAATATTAAGATGCACACCCACATCCCATGGGACTTAAAAATATCTCCATTGCCACCATCACCACTAATACTGGCCTATAGAGTAAAACAACTAAAGAAATAAAGCAATGATTTTCTTTTTTTTTCTCAGTACCATTTTTGGAGTGAAGTGGGAGATTTCTTAACTGATGTCAAAGTAATGTATGAATGTATAGGTTGGTTACACAAAGAGAATATCAGGACTGGTCTAATGGCTGTACATGTGCCTAGATTTATGCTCGTTTATCTGTGAACTGAAAAAAGAATAATTCATAAGTTTCTATAATTGGCTATTTTGTATGTACTCCTGGATCCCCCCACCAAATGTTAACTCATGACTTAACCTGTTAATGTCCTTCTGTCATTGGTATAGGTATTCCTCCTGCTGCCTACAGCAGCAGGACTATACCCTATTCCAAGTCCATTGAGAACAAAAAGATTAACAAAAATGTTTCTATTTATTTCCAGAGTCCAATATAAGGAGTATTAAGAAAAAAAAAAAAAAAAAAAACAACCCAATTAAATTCCAACAAAACAAAAAAAACGTCCCAAACCATCACAACAAGCACATGAAATATCATAGGAGTCTCTTCTCATCTCTCCTTTTCTTAGAGAATCACCTATTCTCTAGAAGTACTATACATAAGCAATACCTCTACATGCATTCAGAATACTTCTAAACTTTTTAATATTTTAAAGTAATGATAAAATAAAATCTTAAAAAAATTAGTTAAACTGTGAGGTCAATTTCCATAACATACAGAGTAGGTAAACCCCATCCAATATAAGTGAGGAACTGCCACCAGTTGTGATGTTTACCAAATCAACTGGATTTTCAGGAAAATCCTGAGACCATTTCAGAACAACATCCAAGTTTACATCACATTATTGGTACAAACAGCGTGTTTTCAACTGTTTATTCACATTTGGGTAGAGGGAAGGGAAAGAGGGAGGTGTGTGGTTGTTTGGTTTTTGTTGACTTTTTATGACTTATTTATTTCAAACTTCTAACCCAGTATTCTCTCCCTTGGGCTCCCTTTTACATCTTTCATGTTTGAAATATAACAAATATTCATCAATTGACTGATTTGAATGAATCTAATCTTCATTAGACTCAGTAGGGAAGATTGAATAAATTCCTGAGATTACTGAAATGACAGCGTTAGAGAAACTCCCATATAAACAAGGAGGTTTTCTATGTCCCACAGTAATCCTTAGCACTTTTGGATTCTTTGTAAATGAAAATCTGAAACACAATTTTTCATTGCTTAAAAAATATAATTATAAAATACTGTAAAAATAAAAGAAAGCATTAACATTCTCATATATTGTATGCATCATTTGTGCTCACTCAACTATCTAATTTATACCAATTTCATGTACTCAGTATTATTAGAGGCTTTTAAATCTTTTACTGGTTTGGGTTTTTTTTCCTACAAGATTTATCACAAAAGTATGTTTTTCCAACTACCATAGCAAAAATGTCTGCTTTAAAACTTCATCATACAGTAAAGAAGATAGATATATTCCCAGAGTGGCCATTCACCATCTGCTTAAGCAAATACACTTCAAGATGCTTCTACAATTGTGATAAAGTGACAGCAAATCCAAGAGCACACAGAGCTCATATTCTAAAATGATGATTGTACAACTATAGTTTGCATCATAAGGGACCAATAAAATCTTTATGTTCTGTTTGAACGGCAAGGACTTGTATAAAAGAGAAGATGGAATAGGAAAAAACAAAGAACTGATCCATTCAGCAGTTGTCTTAAATTTGGAAGCACTAATGAAACTTCTTGACCATAATTAGTATTTAACATGGCAAGGATATTTTTCCCTCTTTCAGATATATAATTTTTTTTTTTTTTTTACTTATGTACAAGGCTTGCCATTTTATTAGATCCCAGGAGTGCTTTTTTCTCATTTTCCAGGTGGGATTAAGAGTATGGAGTGCTCATGATTAACAACACTTCTGCTATTCTCCATGCATTTAGATTTTTATTCTTCTAATTATCAAAGTGATGACTGGGAAATGCTAATTCATATCTCCCTCCTTGCACAGTGAAATATCCTGACAAACAGGCTGAATACTAAGTGAATACTTGCAGTTTTATTAGCCAATAGCACTTTTTCTATTCTGTACAACAAACACTATTAGACAGATATCAAATCTATATCAAAACACTGCTAATAGCAAAACTTTAGCACACTGCCTGTTCACCAGGATTCCTAGCAATAACCCTATAGCAAATACATCTAAGAATTCTACTGCTTGAAGGCCAACATCAGCAGTTTTCTTTGGCATAAATACTTTTTCTTGTAGAGATTCAGCAGACTTGGTTTCTAAATGGTGAGAAGAAACAAAAAGAATCTCCACCATCTGTTCCAGCCCTGAGGGAAACAAACTTCCCTGGCACTATATAGTTCAGGATTTAATTGCACCCAAAGCCAATACAAATACTTGCAAAAATATAAAACATCATTCTTAGCAAGTGGAAGTTTTGTATAATTTTACTTTAGCTTATTTCTTAGGGCTACAGTTTAACTTATATTTGCTGTAATCTGTTTTCCTTTATTTTGTCATTTGCTTTCAACAATTTTAAATTAAATCCACATTATCATTCCAGACGAAGAGAAAGCTAAAGGATCTAATCAGATTTCATCCCCCAGTTTATCAAATTTTATTTACTCTCTGCATGAATATCAGGAGAAGTACATTTGCTAAGGTCAATGAGAAAGCTAGTTTCTTCATGAAAAAAGTAAAAACTTCAAATAATACAAATTTTTAAAATTTCATCTAAATTATTTCAAATAATCAGTAAGAAAGCTCTGATTTCAATGACAGCAAAAGGGAAAATTTCCGAGTCAAACAAGAAGAAAAATAAATTAGAATGAGGTAAAAATCAACTATTTTAATTTTCTGAAATTAATCTTTTAAAATCAGTTTCAGCTTAAGGATTCTTCGGCCGTTCTATATAACTTTAAGTATGAGCCACGTTTGTTTTATCCCAGGATAAACAATTAAAGAAGATTATATTATCAGACTTTATGTCAAAAGGAGTATTGTATAACCAACAATTCCATGACAAAAAATGCCGTAATTGAATCACTAATTATAGGTCTCTGTAAAACTTTAAATTATTCTCTTTTGCTTGCAATGTTTCCTGTTAACAGAAGTAACAGTATAAACTCCATTTACAGTGGTATAAATACTTTATTTTTTAAAAATAAGGTAGTCAAAACCGCTAAGTCCTGGCAATAAATAGAATATATTGTATAGAATGTTCACCAATATCGTGTTACTTTATTAATTTACCTGTCTATGACACAATTGACAGAGTATACTACCCATGTTGTCCTCTTTAGAGAGTGCTTGTGGCTGCTTGTTTTCTGGTTGCTTCTAATAATTGTTCATACCATAACTTTAAAAGTTAAAAACATAATTATAACATGATAGATGCCATCACAAGTATGGTGGCAGGAAGCTTTCTTTATTTTCTAGTCACAAGATGAGGTAAATA
The DNA here is from genome assembly GCA_018697195.1 of Certhia americana. Classification (NCBI taxonomy): domain Eukaryota; kingdom Metazoa; phylum Chordata; class Aves; order Passeriformes; family Certhiidae; genus Certhia; species Certhia americana. Next base: position 26,545,213 of record CM031860.1, read on the forward strand.
TTAGGGAAAAACTGGACGTCATCCAGGTAACAATCTACTAAGTAATGTAATTGGAAGCATCTGGCTAATGCATTTAATTATTTATATTCTATTAGATTCCAAAAAGGTTGAAAAAATATACAGTTGAAAAATATTTACAGATATTGACAATTTTCCTAAACTACTGTCAACTGAGTATATTAAGTTTAAGTTTCTTTAAACCAATTTAATTTCTCACATTCAACAAGGGTGCTACACACTAAAATCAAGCAAATAAACCTAAAAAGGTAACGCTACATTTCTAGTTTAGTTTTCTGTAAACCCCACCTACCATCCTATATTAAAAGAGAGTTAATGGCAAATCACAAGAGAAATCTTTAAACTTACAGGTTTTATCCACTGTAAATTTACTTACGCCATCCATTATTAGCTATAGAGCCAGAAATGGAAATTAAAAATCATTTTTGCATGCCTACTTCTCTTCAAAACATTCTGATTTTGTACAAGGAGCAATGGCTTTTTTAAAGTTGGCATACCATATACTAGCCAACTTGAATTACAAATATGCCAGTACCTTCTATATGTATCCAACTGCTAATGATTTTTAAAAGCCAAAAATATGTTTCATCAGAAAATTTCCCACAAGACCTAATGATAATTCTGATGTCATTTAATTTAAACATTTTAAAGTTTGCATTAGACCAACCAACGTTCAGTAGTTTAAGACTTTGTGTTTACTCCAAACTTAAAAATTATTTCTCTCACTTAAATGTCTGTGTGAATATAAGGCTTCTTTTATTTACTATAAACTTATGAGAAAACATTTAGTTTGACTTATTGTATAATAAAATTTTCACTATCCTATACATCCAACTTGATAGCAAAAATAGTTCTTATTTTGAAGTACAAGCAGCCATTTTGTCACTACATTATGTGCTACCTTTACATGTAGTTTTAATAGCATTTCCAGTTTTAATAACACTTGCTATTCTCAATTTTAGGCAAAACCAATATGTATTTTAGAATGTCACAAAAGAAGTTGTGTGGTGGTTTTTTTTTCCTCTTCCCAAACTTTTTTATAAAGGCTATTTGAGCACAGAACTTGAGACACGATTTGAACCATACCTATACAATGCTTGCACTGCTAGCAACACACCAACACTTTGCTGACAGTAACAAAAAAGCAGGAGAGCGAAGAATATTCTATCCTGTGAGTGGTACTGCTCTATCCACAGGACCAAGCTACTAGGTTTGAAAGGAGGGCACTAGTAGATCTCTGTACACTGATTACACTTTTGGCAGAACTCTACTTCTGTTCCTCTTCCTCGGCTCCCTCCAATTCTTCATCAACAGTACCAGAAACCACTGGCTGAACTTTAGCACCATGATCTACATCATGTTTCTTCAAAATCAGGCTGAAGGTGTATAAGTAAAGATGTTTTTTCAGAGATGCTTATCTACAGAATAGTTGAGGTTGAAAGAAACCATAAGAAATCATCTGGTGCTGCTCCCCTGCTCAAGAAGAGCCACCTAGAACTGGTTGCCCAGGATCACATCAAATCAGGTTTTTAATAGCTCCAAGGAAGAAGACTTTACAATGTTGATTGTCTGATTCAGTGACTTGAGAACGCAGCTTTCAGGTTAATACAGCTTCTTTAAACAGATTCAACAGAATTACTGTAAAAATTAAAAGTTTTAAAACTTTCTATCAGTGAAAATCTGTCGTGTCCATAGACCCATTTCTTTGTATGGTATCAAACAGCTGTGATGGCCTTACAAGAAATTCAAACTTCATTAAGTTTGCACAGAGATTAGCTAGAGATCACATTCTTCACCACTATATGAATGTAGAATACACAATAGGTTAAAGCTGATGAATAGATTTATCCCAGCATCGAAGGCATTGATATACAAAGACTGGGACTGCTCCAGAGACTGAAAATAAAGGATTTTTTTTGCAGTATATCTTTAGCCAGGCAATAAAAGCCAAGCCAACTCATAATTTGTTTTATGAATTGCCCCACTGTCATTGCCCCATCCAACATTTTACAGATATGAATTCAATGCAAAAGAGGAAAGAGCGAGTAGAGTTCAAGACTTCAGTTGCAAAGAGGTCCAATATCACCAACAGCAGTGAAGCAGGCAATGTTGAAATTTTAATTTTTAAATTAAGATTCTTATATGCATGTTCTCATAAATACCTTGAATTTAGCTTCACTCTGCAGATCTAGTAGCAGATATTACATATGTTGGCCTTGCATGCCAGTTAGTTTAAGCAATTTAAGGCAACACCGGGGAATTTAAAAAAGATATCTAAGACAAATCTTGCACAGACATTGGAGGAAAACCCACCAGTTTTCCAAATCTCATGAGCAATGCAAGTCAGGAAAATGAACAGTGTTGGGAAAGCAGAGTAGAGGAAGAGTGCTCAAATTTAGTATGGTTTCAATGGGTATTAAAAAGAACCAGTATTCTATTGCTTAGAGCATCTCATTCCAACAAAGTGCTGAAAGTAGCACACCTGCCATTAACAGTGATTTTTACCACTCTGTGAATGTGCAATTACTAATGTTATCTCTGCATGAATTCAGGATTTAATATTAATTTAAGTGTCGCACTAAAGTGAAGCTATATAGATCATTGGCTGGATTAGTAATCTAAATCTAATAATTCCTATCCTATGTGCTATCAAATGTTTTAAGATCAAGCAGAAACTTCAAGTTCTGAAAGATTTTTTCAGTTTTCTTTTCAATATGCGGCTTGTGTTGAACATACTTTTGGAGTGATAGCTGAAGCTTGACACTTTATTGGCAGCAACTTTAAGGGTGATGTTATATCCAGAAATTCAGGCTCTCAGAAAGAGTGTAATAATGATGTTTTTGAGAACTTCAACAGAGAAGTCAACTGATAGCCAAAGTAAAAAAGCCAATCCATCTTAGAAAAAAGTTCTTTTGCAATGAAAACACTGCATTTATATTCAGATTAACATGTCTTAACTTCTTTTGAAAGATGACTAATGATCAAACTTAAATAATGTGTTTAAGATTTATATAAAAGACAAGATGAAATATTTCTAGAAGTGAAACTCATAAGATGACAGAGACATTTATGCTTGCTTTTGAAGTATATGAACATCAAATAAGATTAAATAAATGTCAGTGCTCCTAAATGAATGCACCAATATTTTAAGAACCAAGCTAAGATCAGCTAGGGCACAAATCAAACACACACAAAAATTTAAAAATTACAGTCTTTGAATTAATCCTCTGGAACCACTGTAGAAGCTAGACAACATCCTAGATCTTTTCTTCGGGATAGTTTGTATTTAGTTCACTTCAACTAATTCCCCCAGCCCTCTTTAAAAAGGAAAAGCCTATAGACTTTCACCTAGTATTTAGTCTGCTGCTGAAATCCTGTGTAGCTTTTACTTACAGGATCTGCTGTGTGTCAAACACAAAAGCTTGCTTTGAATTTGTTTCTGCTTTCTTATTTCATAAATTTTATTTCTTTTCTTGGAATACAAGGCAGCCTACTCATATCCACTCTTAGCTTACTCTGATGATTTTGTAAGATGCCTTCATATCTTTTTAAAGCCATTTTCTACTTTTTGGTCATTCCTGCTAATGTCTTCTGAACTTTTTCCAGTTTGCTAATAATTATTTTGAATTTGACCATAGTCATCTCATATCCTCTACCCTGAACAAGCAAGATTTCCAACCTCTGTTTATACTTTGTCTTTCAGGAACAGTCAGAGGAAAAGCAAATGTTGCAACAGTCATTAGATATATAGATATTTTAGTAATAGTAGTAAGAAATCTGAAGTTCACAGGCTTTTTAAGAGATAAAAATATTCACCAAATGAAAATGAGGAAAAAAAGGAAGATAAGAGATTAAAATACTAATATCATAAGGATGTCACAGAACCTAAGCATGAGTAAAAAGCTTACATATGAAGTAAACTTTATTCTACAAAATTCAAAGTATATAGGGGTATTTACTACATTTCTGAAGATTCAAAGCAAATTGCCATTTGTCATAATGACTGAGTGTATCGCTGTAAGGAAATAAATATAATGTAAAATATTCAAGATGCTCATGGTGCATAGAAAACACAAGATGAATTTATCATGGGAAGTTTTTACTCTCTTGCTTATATTTACTGGCCTGGGTTTAGCAAAGTGAAATAAAAGTGAACACAAAAAAATATAACTGAAGCTTAGCTGACATCCTTAGAATACCATTCATGACCCAGTAATTGTCCCACATGAGTTCAACTGAACTTTATAGAAGCTGAAGAATAATATTTCCAGCCTTCTCTGCTCTGCACAAAGCCATTAACTTCACAGAATAAAGATAAGGATGGAGACACCAAGTAAAATAATTCTAAGGTGTTTGACTCCCCATCCTCTGGGGCTTGTCAAAGGTATGGCTAGCAAAGACCAGGGAGGGGTTAGTCAACAGTGTCAAACACTGTGAATCAGATGCTCCTATTGCTTTTCTTACACCCAGCAGAAGCTGCTCTGAAACACAAAGTGCCTGGCTTGAGAACATTCAGGACACTGGAAGAAGAGAGCATGCAGAGCATGCACCTACCCCCTGTATGCCTCCATGCTCATGCTCTTCAAAAACTACTTATTCACCCAGCATATTATAAAGCATATTAGACTTCCCTGCTGATATGGTCAATATCAGATGTAATGAACAGTCTAAGCTTCAAACTTCAAATTTTGTCATTAGTGTTTCCTTTAGTTCCATTTATGTTTCCACTTCTTCCCATCACTGAACACATCAGTGTGGCACTTGACCATCTCTTTTTTCTTTTTTTTTTTTGCTCTTTGATATGAAGATCATTCTTAGAATGATGTTAGTTCCTTAGATCACAGGATCTCAAAGCATTTTCTAAAGAGTTCTCTTGCTTTATTAGAAAATCTTAAATATTTTACATTTTTTAGATCATTCAGGATTGAGAACTCCTCTGAAAGTGATTGCAAAACTTTCATTCTCTATCATCCAGTTATAGAACACTGGACTTTACCTGAGGGAAATAGAGGACTCTACAGGTATACAAAATACTTCAAATTTAAATTCATAGAAAAGGGGTTTATAAGTAATTAGCTTCTCTGTAGAATTAATTTTGCTTCTGTATGAGATGAAATTGAGACAGTTTATTGACTAACTCTCAGGGTCATAGTTGGCATCTGAATATCTAACCAAGCCAGTAGGAAAAATCATTCAGTGTCTGATACATCATAACATGCCAATAAGTAACTGAGGGAATAATTATAGAAGGAGTGGAGGAAAATTTCTAATTTAGTATGGCCATTATCTTGGTCCATGTGAAAAATGTAGCATTTGCATAACAGTCTCAATCATCAAGGAAAAACTTTCAACTTCAATTACTCTTTTGTATGTATTTCACATATATTTCGCAAAAAGGGGTGATTTAATTTGGTGCAAAGAAATAAAGATAGCAAGCAAAAAGGGAAAAAAAAAACAGGAAAAATTAAGTAGTCCAATGAATCTGGAAATAAATAAGCTACAATAAAGAGCAGGTAATGGATCAGAATTTGAAATTTTAGTTTAAAAAATAAAAACAGAATGTAAGCAGAGTACAGATTTGATACAGCTTTCACTACCTCAAAATGTATTTATAAAGTGTTTCAGAAATGGCTCTCTGTGAAGGACTTGATGCTTATTGTCTGTGTTCTATGCACAGCTTAGCTAAGACACATATTTCTCAGTGACTTTAATGGAGTTTCAACATATCAGCCAAAGATCTCTCTCATTTAGCAAGGCAATCTTTAAACTCCACTTAGCATATAAGTGTTTAAAAGGGCAATTTTCAAACCATTAAGTAGAACTCATGATGTTTGAGATCAACTATAAATCATTTGGTTACAAGATGTATTATTCAAATAATTATAGCTACCTAGCTACCATTGTAATGTTAATTGGGTACATAGAACATTAGCTTTGAAAATTTTATTCTCCAGACGCAGAATACTAGTGTTTGCTGGCAAGTTTACTCATTTAAATAAGGTGTATTTCTCAGCTTCTCTCATCTTGAGCTCCATGCCCAATCTAAAAATTTCTGCATCAAGAAATATTTCCCCCTGAAGAAGGGAGAACAGAGAATCCAGTATGAGGATTTGAAGCACAAATATTTCAAAGTATGACCTTGTTAGAGATAAAATACACCAAAAAAAACCAGCTAAGTACACAGTACTTTGATCCGAAAATCACTGATTAGCAATGAACCAGAAATTTAAAATACTTAACTGTTGTCTTAATATAGTCATTGTTGACAGTGACTATCCTATCATGTAACAGCACCTTGCAGGTGCTCCTTCACCTCACAGTCTGCCCCAGTTCAGACTAGCCTCTTCTAAAGGATTTTGTGAAAGCCTAAACAAAGTGCTCTGAATATTTGTTTTCTGATCTTCTTTGAATTTTTATAGTCTCAGAAGAAGCTCCTTGAAATGAGATCATTTGTGCTAGAGGATGTCAGCTAAACTAGCAAGGAGGACACTTGGCAGTGCCCTTCTGACACCATCAGTAGTGATGGGGTTCACCATCTCTGTCCAGGAGGAACACTCTTGAGTGATTTTTCACATTAGCTTTTTAATATTTTTGACCTGTAACTGACAGAACCTTTAACTTTATTGAAGGCAATCTACTAGTGGTTAGCTTAGAAATGTTTTGTAAAAGAACGAAATCATATAAAAATAGCTTGACATCTTCTGCCTCCTTTTCTATATAAATATAGTGAAGGCTGGAAAACAGTTACAAAAGAGAGAAGATGTTTTAAGATAGTTACAAAATGCAACAATGCTTTAACAACACTGTGCTGAACTACAACAATGAAGCAGGTGAAGTTAACATAGAAGAAATTGAGCCTGATAAGGCCCATATATATGAAATAATACTAAAAAAATAACTGTTCCCATCTCATCTGTTTAACCTGACTAAAGTCAACACAAGATGAGAAAGAGGAAAGAAAATGAAACATTTGACATTATTTTTAGGCATGTAGTTGTGGCTCAAATTAGAGAACTTGATCAATTACAGTTTTCAGAAGGCATCTCAGACAGAGATACCCTAGTTGTCAGAGTATCTCACTCAGATACCCTAGTCACTCAGATACCCTAGTTCTTTACTGAAGACTGTAATTGACTAAAGGAAAAACCTAGTTTTTTACTTTTTTAATCCAGCATCTTAAGTTGAACACCATTCAGATATTCCATTGTCCACAACAAGTGTGAAAGAAGCATGGTGAGTTTAAAACAAAGCTGACCTAACAAAACTTCTGGCAACCTTTGGATTATATTTCTACCTGAAGTATTGTGTCATTTCCATAAATAAATCTCTCTTTTTCTACAGGGAAAAATGTAGCAATGCCACAATTTTTCCCACACATGCTCTGTGCTCTATACACCATACCAAAGAACTGGAATTAGCCCCATAAATTTAAACATTCTGTGGTTTTCTACTGTCATTTCTTCTATCACAGCACTGCATCATCAGAGTTTTTAAAAAGGGATTGTGATTGTTAAGATGGAAGCATTCATGTTTGGTTGTTATTGCACAAACCATTGCACAAAGCCCTAAGTACATGTTATACTCCTAGAATCCATTTTAATTTTCCACTGCCTCAGAACACATGCGACATACTTAAGGCCTATATATTGTGATGATATATCACTTTTTTACAGTGTCCACAGTTAGTTTTGAACAAAGTTAAACTTATACTATTACTTATATGTGTGTTCCTTCTAGAAGATTTCCACACCCCCAGTTTAACCTATGGATACCTGTACCTCAGCATTTTTTGTGAAGTTGCTAAGCTTATCATGTTTTCAGGAAGCACTAGAAAGACTAATAAAAAAGGGCCTTATTAAAAGAAGTGCCCCTCCCACCAAAGGCATCCACCATTTTTTAACCAATGAAAACACACTCAAAATATGTCAAAGTAGACACAAATATTCAAAGTCTGGCAGAGTTCCAGAAAACTGCAAGGTATGCTCAAATTATACAAAAAAAGAGCATGTTGCAATTGTTGATATTATCAACATAAAATGCTTAGCATAAGGTGTATCTCTCAGAACTCAAGCTGACATCTCTTAGCATTCAGAAGATTAAAAAGTAACTAATCTTGCATACTTTGATGCGTACACGAGTAAACTTTCTATTATCCAGATTCAAAGCAAGAAAGACCCATTTAGCCATGAACAAGCTGCTGATCTATCAACTTCAACACCAAACTTAAGCTTAGGTCCTGCAACCTTCCAAAACCTCTCTGAAATACTAAATTCTGTTTTTCCTGCAGCAAAGATTAATATCCTTCAGGCTTTGGGATCTAAGTACATTTAGTTGAATGAGGTCAACAACCACATTTGTAAGGCAAGCTGCTATAGATTAGTTTGTAAGAGACAACTGGTTTATTCAGGCTAAAAAGGGGTGATTGCCCAGAGCATTGAGTATAAACAAAAGGAAAAAAAATCCATAAGGTATCTCTGGAGTGCATTACTTACTGTATTAATATTTCAAGTCATTTATTCACTGTACACTCAGTGCCGATGCTATAGAGATTTAACTGAGCAGCTTGAAAACACATACCCAATAGCAATATACCAGATATTGTTCAGCCATGCTTACCTTTAAAGAAACAATCTTCATTGTGAACAATGGTGATCTTTTGTTTTTTCAGACAGGCAGCTCTGTGCACTTCACAGTGGTTTTCATAGAATTCTCCATCAGACCCACACACAGGTTTGTAGTGTGGTTTGCAGTGCTCCATGCACAGACACTCGGCTTGGCCAGTCTTTCCATTCACAACGCAGTGTCTGCCCAGACCACAGTACTTGTTTTCACAGGATCCAAAATGGCCATCCTGACCAAGATACCCTTAGAAAAAGAAAAATAAAAAGTTCTTATTTAACAATTACATTCGGCTTAACTGCGTGCAAGATACAAAAAGGATTGATTTGAGTAAATGAAGTGAGACTATGCCTTTTGCTGCATCCTTGACTAATATTAAACATAGGTCAGCATGATGTTAAAAAAATTTAGTCTCTTCATCATTACTTTTATAGTTTTAATTGTTGTCATAGGCTAACTGTAATTTAGAGCAAGCTCTAGTAAACAAGAGTTACTCTTCATTAAGAAATTCTTAGTAAATAATTACTTTTAAAATGTACATTGACGTTTGTTGCCTTAAGATTGCCATACTGTTGCATGCAATAGAACAATGTATTCCCTAGAATTAAGACCATAGGATGTCTCAAATTGGAAGGGACCCCTAAGGACTGAATCTAAATCTGTGCTCCTTGCAGGACTATCTGAATCTAAACCATGTGACTAATAGCATCTTCCAGAAGCTCCACAAACTTTGACAGGCAGATAAAAGAGACATTCCCACACTGAGACTGATCCATGAGAATAACTAGAGCTGAATCAGGGCCCTAAATCAATGTGAGGTATTTAAAACAAAAAAAAAAAAAAAAAATGCCAAAGCTCTGTGGAGGCATTGCAATGACATTTCAGGAAACAGGATGAAGGATTAGGACTGATATATCAAGGTGGCTAGATGTAGTCATATGAACCTCTAGTGGTATTTCAATGATGACAAATGTGATTTGGATAGCAAACAGGGCTTCAAGAGTGCTGCAGTAGAAATAGAGGTGTTTCTATTGGCCACAACTTTCAGTTCCTTCTGCTCCTAAAATAAGGAAATGGATTGTCTATATTAGGCAACCAAAGCCATCTACCTGCTTTCTATCCTATCTGTGCTGCTGCCACCATGTAAGATAAGCACTGTTGTCAGTAGCAGATCTCTTGGTGAAAGAGGAAATTCAGTGCACCGTAATATTTCCTTATTATCTGCCCAGTTTCCATTTTCACTGCCATAGAACTAACTGTGGCTTTTTGGCAAGAAAAGGTGTATGATGTGAAAACCATGTGAAAATTAAAGTTGAATTGTCAATTGCAATTACCAATAAATAGGTTTTCTAATAACATAATTGTCATAAAATATGTATAAAAATACTAAAAAGTTGCCAAGTGTGGGAATAGTCACTGCTCTTCACAATTACTTAATTCTATTCTCTTGCTTCGTACTCCTAATGTCCAGAACAAACACCTGGTATTCTTATTCCTTGCAATACTTTCCTTGTCCTCACATCCCAAATGAATCCATCCTTGGCTAACCCATATAAAAATAGCATGAAGAAGCAAATCACAATGGATAATTTTTAGTAATTTGGTTGTACTAGATTCATGTCCCATAGTGAACTGCTAACACGTCGATACCATAGCTTGATGCACATTTCTTCACTTCAGTGGCAGAAATAAAATCTCACCATTTTTTCTTCTGAAGCCAAGGGGTCTATTAGACAACCATTCTTTGATTTCTTACTTTCTCACACAGCACAAATTTTGTAGACAAATGTACTACAGAAAGCATACAACCATGAAATTTGGCTCTAATGACATGCTTTCCCTATATTACTTGATAACAATTTCAGCACAAAATTTAGTGGACTACATATTCACCTCAGGGGCTGTATGGCTGATATAAATAAGCCACAGTGATTTCCACAGACATGTAAATACCAGACTGATGGTGGGTTTACCTGCTCATGCACCAAAATTATTTGAAACGGGAAAACCAAACTAAACATTAAAATTTTGCCATAAGTTTTTGAAAGTGTTCCTCCTTGTGCCAAAGTATCACCACTATACATGAGCAACTGACATGAACTGACAGAAGTTAATGCAAACCCAGTTTCCCTATTTCCTTATACTAAAGCTGAGCTCAAATAAAGCTTTGCAATCTCCAAGACTACAGCACAGGACATGTATTCATGTTACAGAATCTCAACTTCTTTGAAGTGATGGAATTGTTACAGTTTGAGGACAAAGTACATAAACCTTTATTATTTATGCTTTCTGAATTGAAGATAAAGATCTAGATTTGACAACTTCTCTGAATTATTGAGAGGTGTGTGGTGACTCAAAAATGTACTGTGCTGTATGTTATGAAAATAGAACTTAAGACTTCTCTTGGGACTTCATCTTAGCACTATAATTGAATCTGATGCCTGAATGCAAAATACCTTCTTACAGATAAGGGAGCATAATTTACATAATATATATTGATATTTATAATATTGGTATTTGTCAACATATACCAATTATGTACAGCAATAAACAAGCCACTTTTCTGTTCTAATGAAAAACTGTACTTATTATGAAAAGTTTTATATATGCCTTCATTTTACACCATTAACTATTCCAAAACAATACATAAATTTGCATACATCACTGCATATGCAACTCCTTCAGCTGAAGTCTGAGGTAAAATTCCCATTGACCTCAAGAGAAGCAGGATTCTTTCTCCAGATAGAATCTGAAGCTTTTAGTCAGCATTAACCTACAGCTTTAAGTTTTAGCATGTTTAACCAGCACTGTTCTGTACTGAGAAGGAGCAGCTATGTAGTGTTTCCAGTGGTTTACAGTACATATTTAAGAAAAAACAGAAGTGTACTCTTAAACAGCCCACCAAACTACGGTTACCAGATTACCAGATCACTCACAGCAAAGAAATAAATAAAATACGTGCAATTCTAAAACAGGTGACAAAATGCTCACAACCATAAATTTGAACTAAACATGCACCCAAGTATGAACATTTAAACAAATCAATCAATCTAAAGAGCCACAGAGAAATACCAAGAAATGTGTTTAGATTTAATTAAAAAAAAAAAAGGAACAATCAAAACCCAGCTTAAGTAAAACTAACTTCTGCTGCTTTTCACTGCTCAAGTCCAAATTGCAAAAATTGCTATACTTCCATAATTTTAATCTTGGAGTAGAACTGCTACTGAACTACAGGAATCTTGCCCATTAATAAGAGACACCACATTTTAAACCAATTTGGGCTGTGACATGCAGCCCATTCATGAACATCTGAATATTTCAGTCACCATTAGGAAATTGACACTATTACTTTTCATTCCTGGATTTGTTATTATTGGAGGTATACTTCTGATACCCTGATAATGGATGAGGTGTTTTTTTCAGTTTGGTGGGGTTTTTTAGGGGATTTTTTTGTTGTTTGGTTGGGTTTTTTGAATGTCAGTGTAGCTAAGTCTCCTGGGATAAAACTGCTTAGGGCCTAGCACCCATTCAGGAGACCATCATCACAAACACTGAGTTTTTCAGAGGGCTGTTGTTTTATCTAAGCACTTAATTTTAGGAATTAAATTAGTCTGAGAAGAACTTAGGATGCCATATTTAGATATAATTCAGTAATTTGGTTGAGAAGTTAAGCAGCACAGCATATTCAATATTAAGAGTCTGAAAGCCAGTAACTCAAGATGACAAATAATCTAGCCACAAATGCAAATATTTTTCCAGCAATTGTTATTGCTTATGTGATGATAGGCAAGTCTACATTTGTCAAATGCCACAACACAAAACCAGGGAAGTGTGTACCCATATGAGCTACGTACTCTGAATTTTCAGTTAAAAATTTACAATATTTACACATTTTGAGAGGATCTACAGTACTACAGGAAACAAAATGCACTTTGTTCCATCTGAAAGTAAGGAACATCAGGAAATGTTCAAATTATCATAGCCTTAAGTTAAAAAAAAATAAAAATTACACTTTAAGAACTATCACTAAAATGTATTACACCCAAAATAGTCAAAGTAGTCACACAGATTTTTTCAGATTCTCTTGAAATTTAAAACTCCAAACAGATATCAAATGGACAGGCAGAAGCTTTAATTTTTAGGTGATAGACAAAGTAGAATTGTTTTAACTTTCAAGAAAAAAAAATAAATACAGTTTAAAGTTGTCAGTTTGGATTTCTCATACAGGTTTACTATTTAAAGGCTACTTCAACAGCTTCCATAGCTGAGCAAGCTGTAGGTCACAGTTAGATTCATTTACATCTGGGAATTAAGCTGATGTTTTAGCATTCAAAAGACTCACAGAAACACACACAGATACTTTATCCTTTTATCTAATCTGTTTAGAGATATGTTGCACAGTGAAACCTTGGAAATTCATGAGAGTATGAAAGTTTTACAGTTGGCCCTGGGCTGGAACATACAGAGGCTTTCTGTATGCTGAGCATTCTCTCACAAACTCAGACTGTTTTCTTATTTCCCTAACAACATAATTTACATTCATGGCTTCTGTCTTAACTTGCTGCATCACCCACGTGTCATGTAAAACAAAGTGGTAGCTATTTCTCAAGACAATGCATCAAAATTTTGTGTGCAAATAACTAATGGTAATATCTGGGGTCAAAAGACCTGTGGTCCCATTTCCCCCTTTCTATTTAAAAACATTCTGTAAATGACAATTCCACCTCTACAGCTGTATCTTTGTCTAATACACTATCAATGAAAGGCCCAACCAAGACTGTAATCCTTATTTTAGTAAGTGTTCACTGTAGTCTCAGGTTTTAGTAGCAAATAAGATTGATCACCACCTACCATTAACACTTGTACGGCATTAACACTGAGCATGACCCCAGTATGAACTGTGAGAATCTGCTCATAAATATTAAAGCTCTAGACTTTTTCTATTTTTGAACTGTATTATTTTAGCAACAGTTATTTAACAATTTTTTATTTCACTAGCCAGAACAGCTTGTAATTACACTGATTGAACATGACACTAAATCTGCACTACTCATTATCCAGAACTCTTGGTATATGAAATTCTTCAGAGATTTAGATTTTTTATTTGGTTAGGAATATTTTGGGCAGAGGACAAAATTCAAAGGAAAAAGTGAATTATTTGAGAGCAAATTAAAAAAAATAAAATTTAAAAATTTGTCAAGGTAATGATTATAGTAATGAAATTCCACCTCATAACACCACATATCTTAAACTAAAGAGAACTAGTGGTTCAAAGATGGAAGGGTGGAAAGCAAGGACAAACAAAAGCCTCCCAGCCATGCAGGGAAAGGATGAGGAGCTGCAGCTGCAGCCCATGGCCCTCAGAAACAGCCTCTTGCAGCTGACACCCCTCAGCCCTGCTCCTACCTGCAGGAGTGAAAGAAAATCATAGACATGGCTCACCATTTTGTGTCATGGTTTTCTTTCAGCACCAGCCAAATGAGCTGGAGTGCTTTATACAAAAGTTTATTCTGCCTGTGTGTAAAATAAGCTTTTGGCTGGGTTTTGTACTATCCTCTTCTCCTGTCTTCCCTACCTGCCCTCTCTGCCCTCAGACACACCCACCTTTCCTCCCTCTCCCTCCTTCCTTGGAGGGGCACTGGAAGTACTGTAAAGATTTACACCAGCATAGAACTTGATTGAGATCTTCTGGTGGGCTCAGTATTTATCAGTGAGGACCAGCTAACACAGAAATCGACAAAAGCATTATGACTGTACCGGATTTTTTCAACCTTAAAAGTCAAGCCTAAATACACTTAAGAGAATAGGGGATCTATATTCAAACAGAGTGACTTTCTTATTGTCCTAGAAAGGTAAGTTGGAACAAATTAGGAGAAAGTACCACACTTTTAAAGGAAATAATATACAAAAAATACAGTGAGAAAAAGGAGAACACAATAATACCAAGCAATATCAGGGAGATCTGTAAATTCTGAATTACCTAGCTCTTAACCTGAAGTATTGAAACCTCACATAAAAGTGTGTCTGTCAGCCAGAAACAGTCAGGTTAGCATATTTGCCCATATGAATTTGTTTTTCTTGCCAGCACTTAGAAGATATCTTCAGCAAAAATCACAGAATTTAGTTTCCTCAGAAAAGATAAAAATCAAATAATACCTCCTTTGCTTGGATTAAATTGAAAAAAAAAAAAACACAAAACAAAACAAACAAAAAAACCCCTACATATGAAAATGAGGAGAAATTACAGTACGACTAGAATTACACAAAAACCTCTTTTCCTTATTGGGCAGAAACTTTTCCCCCTTTCTAGATCCTTCACCTGCTCCTCTCTTGCCCTCATAGCAGGACTAGGCTACACTAGGGTGCTCACACTAGGGTGCTCAGCAGCTGCCTGGCCCTTGCCTCCTGCAATTACAAAGGCTTTCTATGTGCTCCTGCCTCTGTAAACTTTCTTGATCACTAGCAGGCTATTAAATGTTAAAAATCAGAACAAATGCCTGTGACAACTCCACTACAGAGCAGTTCCTCCAATGAGGTGCCTGTTCAGATTTCTGTCTGTGCCAAATCCAATGCCCCCACCCAAGTGGTGCTGAGCAGTGCTCTGGCCCTGTGTCCATGGCCCATACAGCAAGGTCCTGTGTGCCACCCCTCAGCCCACGGCCCTGCCAGCTACCCCAGGTGACACTATTATCCTCACAAGGACAGTTCTCTTGCTTATGGGAACCAAGAAGGGGCTGTACAATTCTCTTTCACTGCTAGGAGGTGATTCTTGTGCACAATACCAAACCTTGCAAAAATCTCCTTCATTAATCACCCCCCTTACATTTGACCAGTGATCATTTAATTTATAAAATGGTCTGTGGGTTCCAGACATGATACTTGCCTTACACAGGGGAATAGAAAATGCACACAGGTCTGACACAAACAGCTGCATAGATTTGGATTAAGACCACTGCTGGCTCTAAGTGTAAATATAGACTGATATCTTGGAGCAGTTGCAAGCCAGCAATTCACTACTTCCAATTAAATCCTCAGCTCTGATTAGCATTAAACTGTGTTTGTCTTTCTCACATATTATCTTTATCTTTTGAAAAATGTTTACTATTCATTTAACATCAAACCAGTGGCAAAAAGTTTCTTTAACACAAAGCAGGAAACAAATTACACGTTTGCTCATCAAGGATACATGGACCTTTATTCAAATGGTTGATTGCTTTTCAATTGCAGCACAGCAGGCAATCCTCTATTCTGCCAAACACATCACCCAATGTCACCAAGAGCAGGAAATGTGCATCGTAGCGACAGCAGTTTTGAAAAGGTCATAGTCTGAACAACCTTTCACACATTTTAATGCTTATTTGAAATAAGGCTTTATGAATATCACAAACGGATAGCTTACTTCTCAGTCAGACAAAACAACCCAAATATTTTTTTTTTTTTTTTTTCAAAAGCCATACTGATTAGTTTAAGCAACAATGATCAAAACAATCAAAAGTTTTGGTAAATTATTGACTAGAATTTTCCTTTTACTTAGTTAAAATTAGGAAGGCTGTTAGGATTTGTTTCCAAAAAGCAAGGTTTAACTGCTGCATCACACAATAATATTAACTATTTCTCTTTGGCAACGTTTCACACAAAGAACACATTTGTCCATTTTGAGCTAATAGTATAGCAAGAAACTATTGTTTCCTTGGTAGGTGTATATGGCTTTCCCTGGGATTAAATATGCTTCTATAACATTATAAAGAGAAAATTTAACTCATCCCTGACCAAGTAGCTTCTCGGGTTTCTGTGTGGTTTTGTTCTTCCCGAGAATGCAAAAATCTTTTTGCCTAGCACTGAGATCGAAGAAAAGACCAAGAGCCGTCTCCTCTGCTTTTTCAAGGTTGCTTATTCTCTCTTAGCTATACATTTTCTTCCCTGTCCTACAGAGATCCATTCAGCAGGTCAGTTCACGGCGAATAACACAGCCCTGAAAGTGACAAGCATTTTTATACTAAAAGTTACGTCTACTTTGTTTATAAAAGATTCCCAATACCTATCTTTCATGTTAGGAAGTCTGGCTCTACTCTAAACCAACCAAAGATGCCCACACCACAGCAGAAAATGGAGAAGGTGAAGAAGGAAGAAGAAGCCCCAAAGCCACGTGAAGACTTCATACTGTGTTTTTCTGCTTACCAGCCTAAAAACTATATAAATCTATTTTTCACCCCGTGACTAACTATCACTCTACTAAACTCTCCTGGTTTGTAAATCCTCACATAGAGGTGTTAATTTCTCCCAGGGGGTAAAAGAAAAAGCACAGGAGTTTTTGACTCCTTGCCAAGGTTTCCCAGCCCCCTGTCTGGGTCTGGAATCACCCAGAACAGTCAGAGGAGTGTTCTGGACTCCAACAGTAGCTGTCATGAAATAGGTCACTCAACTATCCATAGTAAAAACTAACATGCCATAATCCAGATATTATTCAATTCCTGTGTTAGACATAGAAACAACACTCTTTTTTGTTGGAGTTTTTAACTTCAAAGCCCTCCTTACAGATAAATCTATGATGACTTTCTGCTACCTTCCCCAGGGACCTGTACTAGAAAAAGTAGCACACACACTGAGCAGCATTTAAACCATATGGTTAAAGTGCAGCATCATTTCTGTTCAAGGAAAGCTAAAAAAGAAATGTCAAGTATTTTCGGTTTTACTGATGTGAAACATTTGCTCTTAGTAAATTTTACATTGTCCATTTTTTTCCAGTTATTACTAAGGAACTGTGGTGGGTTGGTCCTGTATACTATACCCATATGTTTATAGGTAGCTGCCCACCCAGTCACTTGTTCACTGTCACTGGAATTCAAAAGGAATTCAGTAAGAAATTTACTCACTAATTTCCTCTGGCAAGCAGATGGGGAGGCAGGTATCTATTCTGGAAAACAGCAGAAGTAACAGGGCCATGTCTTAACCACCAATATCCCCACCCCCACCCCATCCTTCTACTTCTGCCCAGGAGTTATCACTGAGCAGAATGTTTTATGGAGTGGGATGCCCCTTTGGCCAGTTCGGGCCAGCTCCACCAGCCATGTCTTCTCCCAGCTTCTTGCTTTCAGAGGGGCAGAGTGGAAATAGAAAAGAATAGGAAATAGAAAATACCTTTATGCTGTTCAAGAGCATTCAGTGTTAAAACTCAGCACTATTGTGGTCACCAATGAGAATATTATGTGGGCTGCTTTCATGACAGAAAGACCCAGTTCAGGAACACTGTGGGAGCTTTGAGAGATTTTCAGGCATTAATAATCCAGCAAAGGGCATGTGGGTGTGTGTGTTGTAATCCAAACTTTTAATCAGTGGCATTTATTAGGAAAAAAACATATTTACAAGAGTATCATGATATTTTTGTTGTATGGAATTTCTTATTCAACGTCCTCTACAAAAGCAGTAAGACACTATTAATTTCCATGTCTGTTACATGTGTGGAACATAAACACATGAAATTTAATAGTGTAAAGATTATTAATGTGAGATACCATCTCTGCAATCCCTTCAGAAAGAACATCAAAACACTATACACTTGTATACAAGAGTATAGCTGTGAAAGACACTTAGCTAACAAACTTTGACACCAATGACCCATGTGATGATTTCTGAAAGAAAAAAAAGAAAACAGCAGGCAAAAAACCCTCAAAATCCCCCCAAAAAACAACCTGCAAATGATAAGTATTTTCGAGACAATAAGAGGGAGTCTTAAATATAAATATTCCATAGATAATATTTCCCTCTGGACTTTGATAAAAGAAAATTATCTTAATTATGCTTAAATTTTCTTGACTTGATGTTGCCATTTTACGTAAGCTAAAAGTGATGCAGACTCCCACGCATTGTGTATACATCTCTTATATATTTTATTTTTTCCAGGACAGGCCTGATCCAAGCTGCTCCTTATATTCAGCAAAGTTTTGGGCTTTTTTTCCAAATGTTAGAATTAACCCAAAATATCTACAAATATAAAAAAAATCCCACTTTAAGCTAGACAGTAAGGGGCAAAATGCTTTTACAGACCTCTTTTAGGAGAGAATATTGCTCTATGAAAATAAAAAAATATATGGAAAAGTCAAGTATCAAAAATCTTTATCTTGACATATGAGAATAGTCTACATGAACAGCCCATTTTAAAAATACTTCTACATCTATGTATGTCTATTAAAAATACCTGATAAAGCAGAGATTTTCACTCAAAAATATACAAAAGTGATTACTTGCACAGAAAATGCGTGAGTGAGATGATTCAGTCAAGCAATGACTACTGAAAAAATTTTCTTTGCTTATACAAGATATTTTCTGTGAAATATAATGCTTAGAGGAAAAGAAAGAATAAAGTATAGTTTACCTGCTAAACCTGAGTAAACCCAGTTCCAATTTTATATCCAGTAGTCTTAATAGAATAGTTTGTTATAGAATTGATTATTCTCTTATAAATATGTAAAAGCAAATGGAAGTCAAAACAATCCTATCACCTTCATGGAAAATCAATCTTATGAGAAAACCATATGTATCCTTACAAATGAGAAAGCATTTAGCTTTCAACAGAAAGAAAAAATCTAGTCAGATATTTCATCTATCATGTTTTTTGTATTAGTTGATATAACTTCTGTCTAGTGACAAATTGCCCTTCTAAACATGGAAAAAATACTACTTTTTAATAGATAATATTAGAATTTGATAAAACCCACCAGCATTCTACATAAGAATTAATCTAGGGCTATAGTAATAGATAATCCTTGAGCTTTAAAGAAATACAAGCTACAGAGTGCTAATTGTACAAAAACATAAAAGATAATTTAAAATAGACTGCTGTCCACAAGACCATTTTCAGTGAAGCATAACTTCCACATACCTGCTTCAGATGTCGTATTTCTTCCCACCAGAAAATGGCAGAAAGTTAAACTGAAACCTATGGTCAACTGAGCTAGCAAATCTCTGTCTGTTGTTTCAGTGGTTCAGCTACTGAAGTGCAGAAATATTTCAAATGAAAGAAAATTAAAATCCTGTTATAATATTTGTTGTAGACGCAGTTTCTAAAAGCAAGGCTAACTTTCATACCCATTAATAAAGCTAAAGAGTCTGCTACACGTCGTACTTTCTTAGGTAATTTCAAGAAATCTATGAAATGAGATACACAGATATAAATTTACTGTTTATAACTGGTGAAATAAACTTTGCCATGGGAATAACTACTTTGTGCTACAATTTTTTAAATTTATTTAACCAAATTAAAAGTCATTTCAGGTCACCAAAGCCTGTTTATGCTTGGCAAAGCTAAATTATTAATTGAAGCAGAAATAAATATTTCATCACAAATCCTTTGAAAGTAGCAACGCCTTTGTAACTCAATTTTTACAATTGTTTTAGTCATAAACAGTTTAGTTGAATGACTGAAATTATAATCCACAATATATTTTTTTCTATTCCTAAAGGCTGACTTTACAGCATTTTGAAAACTATCAAGCAAACCTATATGAGATCTGTGTGAAATGACTCATTAGTTCAAAGTTGCTGGAATGACCCAGATAACTGGCTTTGTCTGCCATAAAACAGTTATCTCCTGACTCTATACATTTATCCTTATGCACAAGCATGACTGAATTACAGCTGTATGATTTTCTTTTCAATACTACATTGTAAGGTAACATTCATATAATCCATTTTAAGTCATGGCAGAACTTATTTTACTGTCTTAATTTCATTTTGTATGCAGATGAAGTAGCACAGTACTACAGTCTAGGGAAAAAAAAAAAAAAAAAGCAGGAAAAGGAATGACTTTTAAAGCAGTTTAATCCATAAACTGCCATAGTTTTTTCTGAAGAATTTGAGCATTAGTGTACTTCCAGTCATACTGGTTAAGACAGACTTGTTGTTGAGTCTTTAAACCTATTTTTTAGTTCGTACAGAATTTAACCTGCATCACTTTTTGAATGTTCAACTAAAGCTAAAAGACATTTTATCAGCATTTCTACAGATGTATTTGTAAAGGAATTTTACAGGATTCTCTTAGCACTACAATTACCAGAAAACAGAAAAATGATGGATAATGTGTATGTAAAGTTTTCTGGAGTTCTTGCACCTTTTTTGAAAAAGAGGTGAAAAGGCCAGTACCTTGAAAAAATGCTACATATTTCCTTTACAGTTATTTTTAATTTTCCTCCTGAATTTAACAGACAGTTTAAACAATATTCATCAATATATATGGCCTATTTCTTTTTTCAACATAACTTTATTGGAGTGATATTTTTCTAGGCATTCACTTGACAATGTGCAGGTACTGAACTTCTATCTTTTTCTCTCTTCCTCATCCCAACAAGAATTGTATGACTTTCCTTCCCACATTTCCCTTTTTGAAGCATTTTTTTGAACAGACAGAAGTCTTGACAGTAATATTCCTCTCACAGGGACAACAAAAGAACACCACAAATTAACTCAGAAAAAAAAAGAAAAAAAAAGTTCTGTGGATTCTGCATCACAGTCAAATCAAATTGTTTTTTCAAAACAAGGCACACTTTCCTGTAACTTGATACCTGTGTGCTATGATAAAAGAGAAACTGAAGCTTTCCAAGGCAGTGATGCAAGCTGGAACAGATAAAAATGTGCAAATGATTTAGCAAAGTGTTAAGTGCATCATCTGAAGTTGTGTCAGTACCATGAAATTCCTGCAGCTAACAGAGAAAACATTCCTAGTGCTAGTGACTAAACTGTTTAGATTTTCAAGGTTTGTTTTTTATTTGGTTTAAATTCCTTTTTTCTTCCTCTAAGTGGATTATCTACCATTTTATTTTGGCATTTGCTTAACTTGACTACTGTAAAACTGAAGTCATGCTGTCATACTGAAAAAATGTATTAGAAAACAACTGACAAAAAGTGCTTAGTAAATACAGTGATTTTTCAAACATTATCTATTAATACTGTATTTTAATAAAAACTAAACATCTTACTTGCAAATTTCACAGGGATTATTTGGTGCCTTTTATTTTAAAATAACATGCAATCTCATAATGATATCCATCGATAACTTAAAAGACATGCACCCTAAGAAACAGCAGATGAATAAAGTATTATTTTTGTTTCCCAATTTTCAGTTCAGTCCCTAGAATCTAAATGTCAACAGCAAGGGCCATACTCCTATTCCCACATCTGAATTCATATTTAAGGTAATTCTCACTACCCTCAGTTCATTTTCTTTATTCCAATATGTGAGAGGGAGGAAGAATCTTCAGTCCAGAGTAGACTTCTAGCGGGATAATCACTAGCTTAGGAAAAAATAGACAGAGTAATGCTTTTAAAAATCAATTTGGCATTGAACCATTGAATCATTAAGGTTAGAAAAGACCTTTAGGATCATTGAGTTCAACTGTTAACCCTGCAGTGCCATCTTCACCAATATACCATGTCCTCAAGTGCCATATCTACATATTTTTTGAACCCTTTCAGGTTTGGTTACTCTACCAGCATGTCTTTGCTGGGCAGCTTGTTCCAATGACTATTCTTTCAGAGAAGCAATTTTTCCTAATATCCAATGTAACTAACACACACATACATTGACACAACTTGAACCCTTTTCCTCTTTTTCTGTTGCTTTTTACTTGGAGTAAATTAATCCCCACTTACAACATTCTTTCAAGCAGTTGTAGAGAGCAATAAGGTCCCCTCTGAACCTCCTTTTCTCCAGGTTAAACACCCTCAACTCCCTCAGCTAATTCTCATCAGACTTGCTCTCCACTGCCCCTTTCTGGACACAATGCAGAACCTTAAAGTCCTACTTGTAGTGAGGGGCTCGAAACTAAACACAGGGTTTGAGGTATGACTCCACTAGTTCTGAGTCCAGGGGGATGATTACTGCCCTGGTTCTGCTAGCCACACTATTCATGATATGAGCTAAGATGCTGTTGGTCTTCTTGGCCACCCCTGGGCACACACTGGCTCAGGTTCATCTGGTGGACAACCAGCACCCCCGGTCCTTTTCTGCTGGCCATTTTTACAGCTGTTCTGCCACAAGCCTATAGCACTGCATGGGGCTGTTGTGACACAAGCACAAGACCCAGCACTTGGCCTTTTTGAGTCCCAGACCATACAACTGGTCTCTGCAGAGCCTTCCTGCCCTCCAGCTGATCAACACTCCCAACCACCTTCTGCAAACTGAAGGTGTACTCAATGCTCTTGTCCAGATCATCAGCAAAGATACTAAACAGGGCCAAATAATACTGAGCTCTAGGGAATCCCACTAGTGACCACAACTCACCAACTGGATGCAACTCCATTCACCACCACTCTCCAGGCCTGGACATCCAGACAATTTATTACCCAGTGAAGAATGCACCTGTCCGAGACATGGGAAGCCAGTTCTCCAGTCATGAACTTAGATTTGATGGAAGACACAGAGACGGGAAAAAAATTAATGGAAAATCTTAAGCATGTGATTTTGGTTCCAAAGATCACATCTAAGGAAATACACAAAATGCAGCTAAAAATAGTAGATCTTCAGGTTTCATTTGCTTACTTGTTTCAGCCAAAGCATTTTGAAAAAAGACATGTCTGTGTTATGATCTCAAATGTGGTAATAATCTGTATGTCCACTATGACTTGTTTTCAATATCAAGTCATTGAAAATGTTTCCCAATGGTAAAAATATCCTTCTATGCATATACCGTAGCATTCCTTTGCCAATATTTTAAACATAAGAAAGGGGAAATAACTGAAGACCAAAATATCAACCAATCGTATTTTAACTAGCTGTTATTTCAAACATTTATCTGTTCTAGACTTCAACTGAATTCTCCACTTTGGTTTGTGTTATTCAAAGATTCCATGTGGACTTGATTTAAGCATTCAACGATCATGCAGGAAATAGTTCAACTTCTGATTTTTCTGAGAAAACGAGAAAGCTAAATAAGGTAACCCATTTCAAAACAAAATAAAACCCAGAAGTCTTATATTGAACAATAGGGTTTTCCCTCTTCAATAAATAAATAAATAAATAAATAAATAAATAAATAAATAAATAAATTTATTTCCCAGTGTAAAATAAAGCAAGGATGTATGTGTTTTTCACTGCTTCCCCACAAGAGCCTTATTTTACATAGCTTCCCTAATACATTCCATAAAACTCCAGTTTGGCATTCAGTCAAGTGTAAATTCAGGGCCTTGAATAGCCTGAATTCCTACATTAAGTGGAAAAAAAAAAAAAAAAAAAAAAAAAAAGACATTTGGTGACAGTAGGAGGAATTTTTTCTTGAGATCATGAAATTTTGAAAGCAAGATTAATTCCCTCAAGCATGGTAGTTCTTAAAGTAAACCCTAGTGACTAGGACTGGAATGTGCAAAAAGACTATCATTTCTACATACCCTCTAGAATAAGAGCAATATTAGAAAACAGTCATCTAAACAAACTCACTGTTTATTTTTCTGTTACTATTGTTGAACTATTCTGAAACAATCCTGTCGAAAAAGTAATTTCCCTGAAGAAGAGATGCAAAAACAAAGCAGAAAAGCTAACTGGTACAGGCCTGTTAAGAAATGGGAGGAAAATAGAAGGTTTATAGACCCTAAGCTGAAGTAGAAAACAGTAGGACACTCCAAGACCATGACAATTCAAGTGCTATGAAATTAAATAAAAAGAAACTTAAACTCTAAAAGACAGCATTGCAAGTATGCATAAAATAATGTATAATTCATCGTATATAGTATCTCATAAAATGAACTCAAATAGCATTAAAAACTAGATTTACTTTAATGTTAGTGCTGACACTGACTTTCAAGGATAAACATCAACAAAATCTGAGGCTAAACTGAAAAAATACTTTTTATGAATAGGTCTGATAACATCTATCATCAGGCATATAACTCTGTATCCCTATGTTAGAATACATATCTAACTGGTTTACAAAGTGTGAATTCCAAGCTCTTACACAATGGAATTTATGAAATATTGACATGCACTGTGGTCTGAGTACAAAATATATAGCAATGCATGTAATTCTGAATAGGAGAAAACAAAGGAAAGTACATGAGGTGAAAAGAGCTGTTATTGACAGCTATTTTTCAAGAATGTTATAATACACATAGCTTGTCCTTAAACAGGGAAGCATAAAGAGCAAAGGACACTTTCATTCTTCTCTGGGATGGAAAAAGTAAGACATTATTCTAGAACTCTCTGATTGCTTTTCCTGATATTGCTATACTTTCTGAAAAATAAAATGGAAATGTAGCAGGGTAAAAAAGAAATTATTTTCCTCTCATTCTTCAAGAAAAAGCTGCTTTATTGCTGTGACTCTCACCCATTCTTATAGATGAAAAAATAGGTAGTGGATCTTTTGGGAGAAATAAGGTGTTCTGGCTTAACACTTCCCTTTTCTTCCCTTCAAAAACTTTCTTTCCTTTCTACTCTCTTCTCATTTGTTCCAATGACAAAGAAAAGAAAATTTTCTCTTTCTGAGACTCACAATTTACAAACACCTACACCTTTATGCTTGTCAATCAAAGCTTGCCTAATGTGAAAAGCTCTGGCAGGTAGCTTTATTATTCTTTATTTATTTCCTTTTACTTCTCTGGCAGAAAAATAATGAAATCCACTATTATGTGATTCTGGAAGTTGTGACAGAAAGTCATGCTTCTATTTGAGTCCACCTAGACCAACATATCTGACTTACACTCTTACAAACAATGCACAATAGGATGAATTTTGAAATTCTTTTTGCATTCCTGCTATGTGAGAAATGAACAGTTTGTAAACATCATTATATATAAAAATTATACAGAGATGAGAAACAAGCTATCACAACTCTAAAAACTAAAAAGTGGTGTGTAACAAAATAGGTTGCTCATGGATTTCTTTGAAAGAAGACTAGCTTCAGAATGAGCTGGTGATCTGGAGTTGAGTCAAATAATCTGTTCACGGAGAAGAGGAAACATTCAAGCTTAATACAAATTACTATTTCTCTGTACAGAATTCCAATTTAAAATTGTATATTTATACATTTTAATTGTAATCAGATTCAGTTTCCTTTTTTAAGTAGACTGTTTCTGAGGGACCAAAAGGCAAACTGCAAAACAACATACAGACCACATTAACATCAGCTCTAACATGGACAAAGCACAAACCACTGATCATTAAATAGTTCCTGAGAATAAAGGAAATTTATATGTACAGAACACAATGATCCCTTCAAGAAGCACTGAGCAGATTTTTCTTGGGGATCTGTGGTTCTATGAAATGAACACAAATTTGGGGGAAGGTATCATTGTTCATCTATTCCAGTTCAAGAAGAAAAGTCAATCAGTTACCAAAATTGTCCCTGAAAAATCTCTTGGGTGAGATACAAGGACTGTACAAAAGGAGGATGCATCCATCACTGCATAAACTCCTACTGTAAATCCAGTTCACTTTCTTTTCAAAAATAACATTCAAATTTTGATCAAAAGTTCATTCTAATTAAACCATGATTCTGAAATCAAAATATGGGACTAAAATGACACAAATGGATTCATAGGCATATCAAAGGCACTTAAAAAAACCCCAGTGCTTCTGTCACTGCAGAGAAAATCCAAAATCTTTTCACATGTTCATTTATTGAATCCAGAATTCCAACACTTTTCATTTGGCTATAAAATGCTGTATGCTGTTGTATCTTTGTCCTGTAACAAAACTAAAAAAAAAAAAAAAGTGATATTTTAGCATTAGAAAAACCCCAATTCCCCAGCATAATCTAAATTATTCTTGTGAACATTAGGGTCTTTTCCTCATTATTAAGTCAACCTTTTTGGACAGTACTTGACAAATACTCATAGTTTTTTCTTTAAATGAGAAAGGTGGAAACATCATATTTCACCAAATTTTATTAGTTGATATATTCAAATCCAGTCTCTGAATAATAGTGTTTTCTATGCTACCTTCAAGTGAGAAACATGCCAGAGGTACCTAAAGATTAAATATAAACAATACCTAAAAATTAAACCAAAATAAAATAATTGTAAGTTGTCTACAAGATACTGCTATTTTTTTTCCATGTTCCCACTTACATAGTATGATATTCCCATAAACAATTCTATGCATGAAGTCAACTTTAGAATAATTGCTAATAAAATTAGCAATTTGTCAATATGAAAAATGAATATAAGAAACTGATGTAAAAAAAGAAGTAACTAAAAAGGTGAGGAAGAATAAAATGTGTTATTTAAAAAGGCTCAAGCATGTCTTTAATAGTAAAGCTAAATATTTCATTTGGGAAAGTCAAACTGTCACATAAAAATATTTTGCCATACTACAGTTGTTCTCATGCTTTGTTTGCTAGGAATCTTATGCTTCAGGTCTACATAATATATGACAAGTCATTCCACAAAATCAAAACTGAACTTGTAATGAAGATAAATATTATGAAGCAATATGAAGGAATAACGAAACTCTGTCTAAAAATCAACTCTTCATAGGCATTCTGCTAAAGAACATTGCAAAAATCATTATGTAGTTTTATGCTTTTGTCAAGTATTTTATAAAATCAAAGGAAATTAAATTATTAAGGAATAAAGAATCCTGGTGAACAGATAAGGATAAATACAGTTTTCTGCTAGATAGAATTTTATCTTCAGATTTTGAAGTCACACTTCAAGTTTTCCTGCATGTGATAAAATCACAAAATATAGCAGAAGTCATCTCAGTTGCTTTCTTTACTATTCAGTACACTTCAGGATCACAGATGAGTTTAAAATGCATTAGTAAGCATTTTGATGCTAAGGATCTTGAGAGAATAACGATCATATGGAATGAAGTTGGCTGGAAACACTGTTCTAGCAAGAATCAGATAATGTAACATAGATTTTATTAGAAAATATAAATTTATTGGAAAAAAATCTCCACTTGAAAAAACTGACCAGGTAAAGTGGTTGAGACTGTACTGGACAGTAGCCTGTTTTTTCCTGAGGGCACAGGGTACTAAAACAGTTCACATTTAAAATACTTGAAGGCAATAAAATTTACTGAGGGTAAAAAGACCCTTGGCTCTGAACAAATTGCAATTCTTAGAAGTCTCAATTCACCGTCACTATAAAATTTTGATTCACTTCTGAAACAGAAGAGGACCATCAACTTCAGTCAACTGTTGCCTAAACTTGAGTAACTTTTGAGTTTCCTCTCACTGGGAAAGTCTTCACCATATGTCTCTGATATAGTACAGTACTGTAGTGTAAAGTAGAAAAGCTCCCTTCACAGCTTACTTGTCATCAATTCTATTCTCAGTAATGGCACTCAGTAGTATAAAGCTTCTTAACCCACCTAGAGTAAAGACTTAACTGTATAAAAATCTGACAGCACATAACAGAGTACAGAAGTCCCATAATCTATTCAGAGACCTCTCTTCTATCCTCATGGAGTGAAATGAGTATTCTTTCCGATGTAATTTCAGAAAAGGAAAATGATGAATACTACTCATTCTGCCCTAATACTCATGCACATCTCTCTTCTCTACTATCATTTGCAACACTTTAGAACAGAATTTTGTCTCACTACTCCTAAAGTACAGAACCTAGAACTTCTTTCTTTTATTTTTTTCCATTTCTACTACTCCAGCTTTAAATAATTATATCTTCTGAATACCTCCCGCTATTTCTTCTGAGATTAAGGTTTTAAAAAGTGCAAAATGTCCACCCAAGGATAATTCTAGAAAAGCTAAGAAGGAATTGTAATGGTTTTGTTCCCCACAGAATACCATATGATTGGAGCTGTTTTTACACAGCAGTGCTCCTATAAACAACACATTAACACCAGAGAATAATAGTGATGGCTTAATAAACAATAAAGTGTTTTTACAAAGGTACTGTATGCAAACTTACATGGGATGACTTAAAAAAATTATTTAATGTAGCCAAGCTCCATTTAATAAAAATCAGTCACAAGGCAGAATTAAGCCACATTAATGTGAACTTATTTCTCTAAACACAAGGCACTCTCCTAGCCACTGCAGGGAAACAAAGCAATTCACATCACTTTGTGCATCAACAGAGAACTATCCATGCAGGCCACCCATTGTTCCAAGGAAGAGGTGGAAGCCAAAGAGGAAAGACAGAAATTACCCCCTGTTGGCTAATGACTAATTTGAATCAGGTGTTCAAAGCCCACAAGATTCAGTCCTGAGATTTATGAGCAAAAATGAGTGCTAAGGTCCATATATCCACTTGAATAAGGGTTAAGATTTAATGTCTCAGACACTTTTCTGTTTAAATCCTGAGCACTCTGGATTTAAATATAAATTTTAAACAGTACTCTAATCCTGAACACCACAACTGAGGTATTCTCTGTGGAAGACACTCAGTCTTCCTTCAGCAGAAAAAATGTTCATGATCCACTTTGCTTTCTTCCAAGTTCTTTATGAACTTACATAATTTTCTTATTGAGTAAATTACAATAATTTGGCTATATCTGGTAAGGATTAAAAATAAAGAGTACAGATTGCTCTTTGTGTCATCAGCCTAATGAAACTTGTTTTCTCTCTGTCTTCTGTCTCTCAGAACTGCCTTTGCATTTTACTTTTTCTTGCCCAAAAACATTTTCTCATTATTTTCTCAAATTTTACAATAAATCCATGTCTCCTATAATATCCTACCATATCATAGTCACCGTACATGAGGAATAGACCAAATAGACAAACCAACTGACATGCCAGCATGTATATAGAGGTTAGCCTGACTTTACTTAGGTGCAGCACATCTTGAAAACATCTTCTTTTCTCTCTGTGAAATACTAATTAAGAAGTTAATTTTGCAAAGTTGTTAACAAGGACAAACGTGAAAGAACGTACTTCTAAAACTACAATTTCTGCTTCCAAGTTGACTCAACCTGATTAATAAGCTTAAAATATTATTATGAGGGGACTGACAGGAGAAAAAAAGGAAAAGATGACTCAGATGACTCTATAACTGCCTTTTCTAAATAACCCAGACTATAAAAGAAGAAAAAGAAAAATATAAGGAATGAAATGGTAGCAAATAAATAGTTAACTATGTACTGACTAGGAAGTATTTAATTTACCTTTGGACGGAGCTGATAGTCAAGGTAAGAAAGCAGCTTATATGAAGTAGAAACTATCAGAAGATTTATTAGAGTGAGAGTGATACAAAATAATTTTAATGTTACCTAAAATTCATCCAGCAGTAAAACTCCTTGTGCCAGGTCTATAAAACATCTTGTAAGTAAACACATTCCTGATGCTATTAAACAGTTTCACTATAGTCATCAAAGGCAGTCAGCATCTTATAAATGGAAGATGAGTTCATGCTAACATTGTCACTGGATTTGTTTGCCTATTTGATTGTTAGCTGTATTCACTAGTGCATAAATTTTCTTGACATTTTTCTCAATGTTAATAACCTACAGCATCTTTTAAATAGTCCCAAATTCCATATTAAATAAAAAATTCTTAAATTTTAGACATTTATAGACTTGCTCACTTCAAGTGTGAAAAGGTCAGAGCTACAAAAATACAATCCTCTTAAATATGCAATCCTCTTAAAATTGATTTCTGTCTTCAATTTGTACTCTAATCACAGACGACTTCTGTGTCAATGTTCATTTTACATATGTTAATATGACAGTGGAAGATCATGAAGAGTTTATGTTCTAAACACTGACATGAAAAATTTTGAAGACTGAAATTGTAGACAGGCTAAATTTTCTGAAAAAAAGTATTAAAAGTCATGTGCTATTCTGAAATCTCCTTCATCCCATCTTCAGATTCCACAGAACACCAACAGAAAACACTCCCAATATTTGCAGTTTCTCCTCAGGGCTAGAAGTGCTCCTTTCTCTCTGTGGTCCTGTCATAACCCAGCTTAGGGGTAGATCTCTGCTCTATAATCACAGTGGAATTAACATCCCACTCACATAAATCCAGAGCTATCAGGGTAAACGACAGAAAGCAGAGACATTACAGCTAAAATATTGTTTCAGGGATGTGAAAAAATGCCAGTTGCTCTCTTTTTCCTCCTTTCATTCTTAATTTTGTTGGGTTTTTTTCAGAGCTTAGAAAATCTGGTAGCAGACAGACTTTTCAGATTGCTGCCTATAGTTGTGAGATGCATGAGTGCACTGAACACTTCAAGTAAATCACCATCAACATCACAGTAGCCATGTTACTGAGGAGCATAAGCTCCTTTTGTTCCTAATAATGAGGAAAAATTTTTGCTGCATGGTGCTTGGAATGACCGCTGCTACACAAAGGCTCAGTGGATTTTGGAAATGAGAATGTTTTCTTTATTAGGTTGGTTGCAATTTCTTATTTAAAGTCCCATGATTCCAAATACTAAGTGCATGCTTATGTTGAAAACTCACCTAAAGAAATCCCATTATGTATTAAGGAAGCTCCACAGTTCTCAGGTTTCAGGGACTTGAAAATAAACCTACATTTTTTTTCTGCAGTAAGGAGATAATGTGGAAATGGGAGGTTTTTTTCTTCTTTTGTGGTTCATGATACAGTTTACTCACATTTTCACTATGTTTATAACTAAGGAAAAAAAATCAGAAGGGAAACATTGTATTAAAAAATCCCAGCACCAACACTCAAGGCATATGCCTCTCAAATGATTGTGTCTCCTATGGACACTGTAGATAGATGGACAATGGAAGGAAACTTACTTCTAATGTAGCAGATAAAGCATAAATTCCTATTAACTAGAAAATGTGGCACAGAAAGTTCATTTCCTATTTTGGTGGATGTGACCAGCTCCCAGAAAAAAAAAGGGAATTAGTACCATATAAACACACATTAAATATTGAAATGAAAGATATTATTTACACAATATCCAAACAATTTTAGCTGTAAGAAATTATATGAAATGAGATTTTGAAACAAAATCATTACTCTCACATCTTCAATTTTTCCCACTGTCTTTCATACTACTAAATCTTCATATACCTATAGGTATTATATTTATATATTATAGATATGCTTCAAAAACCATGTTGTCTAAGGTATGAGATCAGAGTTAAGCCAACAGGAGCATACCCCTCATGGCGCTAATATGCTCTGCATTCATTAAACCAATGTATGCTAAATGTTCTGAAAATAATTGGTTTTCATTTCTTGTAGCTGTCTTCCTAGAGTCAAGAATATAATGATAAATTGCTAGAAATGTAGTAGTATTTACAACACCTGAAACAGAATGCAAATATTCAAAATACAGGTTCCTTATTATTAGACTCTTGGCACTGCTTTGTGTCAATATCATTACTGTATCTACAAGAATGCCAATAATTTTCTGAGTCCTTCCTCTCTTGCCTGTGTGCTCTATTGCAGTTGACAGTTACACAGTTTTTGGGGTATTTTTTGGTATATATAAATTCACTTCATACACAAAACTAAACTCTGAAAGAGAGAGACTGATTCAGGCTTGTCTGACTGTAAACAGAAAAATTCACATCAGAATTTGAACTATAATCAGCCTGAGTTATATTGTCTTCCAGCAGAATTCCAATTTTAACCTTATATGGTTTGGGGACATATAAAAATTTCCTCTCTTCTCTATCATAGAGTGCCACATTCCAGAACAACAGAAATATTGAAAGAGATTCCTGCTCCAAAAATGAAAAATAAACAAATATGAGACTCATTTCTTCAAGCTGAAGGCTGTTTGTCATGTTAGGCAGCCTCAGTATGAATGCAATCATCTTCCTGCCTATTGGCATAAATCTTGTTCTTCTTTTTCACATTCACTTGTAGATTGAACGCTAGATTCAGTGAAAATGTAATAACTTAAGCATATAGTCTTGATTATCTAAGTTTTTGTATATCTGTCCATGTTCCTAAATTTCCAATATTTCTTTTTTTTTCCTCTCAAGCAGAAACCAGTGATCCCCAGGCAAAGTTATAAATAATGTTGCCAGATAATATAACTTGTACCATTCACAGGCATCTAAAGCTGTAATATAAATGTCTAACAATAGCACAAGCATATTGTAATTATACATTTTAGCCATGTTCAGCTGAGTCAAGAAAGACAATTTTAAGTAACTAGAGATGACTCCCTCAAGACCAATCCGAGATTTTAAAAATTTTTTTTCTTTTTTTTTTTTTTTAATTTCTGAGTCATAACCATGAGACCACACCAGTTTTAGACTCCAGATGGGTGCATTCATGCTAGTTTGATTATTTAATGATTAATTTCTATCTTGTACGCTAATTTTGTTCTGTGCATCTTAACATTGTTTCAGTCAAATAAGGAATTGTCACCTAGTAGGCTTGCCCTAGATAAACAATAGAAAATCCCTGAAGAGATTAGTGGCTTACAAATGCTTTAATGGTTTCCTCTGAGACAAAAGTCTGGTCTCCTTTAATGCAAGCAAGGATTACAAATGTAATCTCATACTGGGGCTAGCTCTCCAGTTCAAAAATTCTGCTACCAAACCACTAAAATATCCGTTAGGTACAGAAGAATATGACTTGTAACCTACCTTGTGTGCATAAGTCACTAGGGTACTTTCATATATTCCATATAAAAGGAAATATATATGTATATTTCCAGGAGAAAAGCTGGTGGAAAAAAGCACAGAAGTCCTCAGATTAAAGGCTCTAGAGGACATTAAAGATGCACAGCCAAGATCTGTGCAGCCATATAATTTTTTCAGACATACAAGATTTCTTTATGAAAATCTGGTTTGATGTGCTTCACGTAAAATATGCATGGTCATTCAGTGCCAAAAATAAAGAGACAGAAAGTCTTTAAATTTAGTAGAACCCTTGGAGCATGAAGTAGCTACAGAAGAGTACTGCATGGTCTAAAACTAATTTCTGCATTTTTGACTAGTAGATTCTAATATAGCTGTTTAGATCATCCATACATGAGGGAATCTTCAGCACACAGATACATGTGAAATGCTATAACTTGATGTCACCTGCATCAGCTGAAAAAGTTAGCATTCAAGAGAATATTAAACTAAAGGAATTAAATTAATTGTGGCACCTCATATGTATGAAGGAAGCTCAGTGGTTGTTCTGCTGCCCAAAAGATTTTTTTGTTGCTCTTTCACGGAATTTTTTTAAAGGTACAGGATTGCAGTAGCTAAAACAGAAAATATTTGCAGCTGCTTCATGAACTCAACACCACACGGTTTACAGTAAGTTCTGATCAGACCTTGTTGGCAAGTAAGTAATCTAAGGTTGAGTTAAAACAAAAAATTATCTGCTAAACTACAGGATCAAATTGTCTCTCGCAGTCCTGCCCATCTTGTTTACCTGTGTTATGATGTAACCTTGATAGTAAAATCAGTAGGATCTCACTCAGACCTAGAACTCTCACATCCTAGAAGAGCATATTAACCTTTACATGACAAATGTAAGAGTATAACCTTCATTTTACAGTGACTCCTGCCCAGTGTTGGTCAGGGGTGGAGCTGGCCAAGTCTTGATGAGTAAGCTACTCGAAACCACTAGCTGTAGCCATTGATAGGCCCAAGTTCATGGTTTTTATTGACCGACTATATAATCAGATTTTTAAAATTTTCAATTACAAACATAAAATTAACCTCCTCCAATCAGTTTAATTAGATTTTTACTTATCCGTGGATGGTTTACAATTCTCACGGGCACTTATCTATCTCACTAATGTTTCATTCTATCAAGTGTTTTTGGTCTCTCATTGCTGCTCCTAAACTGGCTGCTATATTTTGACATCATAGAACAAAGACATTAAAATATTTCAAACCCAGCCAAACTGGAAAGATTTTCCATTCAAGCAACTACTGTAGTGAAAAAAGACATAAGTATTTTTCCAAATACACAAAAATAATTGCAATGAATACTTGATGTCCTATTGCAATTTTAAGTATTTTTTTTCATAAGTCTAGTTCTATTTTTAAAAAATATAAATAAATCTGTGATTCATATTATATTCTGCTACTAGTACGTACTATAATTTGTACACACACACAGTTTTACCTCAAGGAAAATACAGCATTTGTTATTAGGTCTTTTCTGGATGTCTTTGAAAAGTTGTATTACACAAGGCAGCAAAATAGATCTAAACTACCTTATTTGCTCAGTGCTGATACGGAGATTTTAAAAATTGAGTGTTACAGATAAAAATTCCATTGGGCACCATTGATAACTTCCCCCCACCAGCAATTAAAACTTAGCTTTTGCTTTTGAAATGTTGCAGCAAAGGAAGAAACTTTCTTTTTCTGAATAGGTTTTACATACAAAGAATATAAACATCAGGTTAACCCCTGCATAGATGCTTGGAAGTCTATATGCACAGAAGTTTTCTTCAAAAAGCTTTCATAGGAACATAAATTATATCTCCCCTGTAAATCTCTTTCACATTTACAGGAAGATGACTTTTGCTTAAGTCTCCTAAAGAATGCAATCCTGTAACCTTGGTCACATCTATTAAGAATCATGTTTCCTTGTCATTTGGTATCTTTCTGATTTATAACACTGTGTCAAAAGCATTAGACAGCACAAAACTGTCTTTACAGTAGTGTCAATAGAGGTGTAAGCTCACCAGTCATTTAGCATCCAAAAAGTAGCTCCCACACATTCTAATTTCTTTTTAAGAGTTTCCCCCTCCCTTAATGTTGAAATTATTTTATTCAATATAAAATTTACATGTCCAAACAATAAGCTCAGAAAACCAAGTTACAATAATTAAATTCAAATGCATTATTTACTAAACTTGAATATCTTTTCAAACATTTATTTTGTTAGGCTGTTAGGCAGCTGTTAAAATGTTTTAACTTTTCACAACTGTTAAAAATGTTGCAAAAAACCCCAAAAGTTTTCTAGCTTCTCTTTATAACATTCAATCTTAAAAGGTTGCTTGAATTCAAGGGCTTTTTTTCAATTATTTTAAACAGGATTTTCATGGCATTATTCTAAACTTTATAAATTATTAAAGAAAAGAGAAATAAAGAAAGGAAAGGAAAGGAAGGTATGCTTGCCTGGCATATAATTGTGAGATTCCGCATTTCTCATAGTACAAGGTCTTCACTGCAATGGACAAATTTTCATTTATATTCATTTTTCCTTTTGTATTTTAGATCAAGAAAATTATTACTTATTTAGGAAAAAAAATTACAAATCAAATTTATACCAAAAAGGTAGAAATGCTACCGATTTTAGTTCATAGGTTCATCCAAAAATTTACATTGTTTTGATTAAGCTGCAATCATTTTGCCAACAAAGTGACTTTTGAGGTTCTAACAACATGTGAGATGTGAACAACAGAAGTACAAAACACATTTTTGTTGCACTGCATAATTTATGCCAAATCTCTTCAGTGTGGTAGTACCTCACTGGGAAAGCTCAGTCAAAATTCCATATTGAAACTCACAACTAAAGCACACACAACACATTATTTTAAACACAACTACTATAAAAGAGAATGTCAAGCATTTTGACATCCCTTCAAGACATCTGTATGTAAATTTGCATGTAAAACATATGGCTCTCTGTCAAAACCAGCATACGATGGCATGCATAAACTGGAATCAAGATAACACTAATTTTGTAAACAACTATGATTGAAAACGTAGGTAGTGTTATTCCACAAAATAATTACAGATCTCTTGTTAAAATACAAGTAGAAAATACATTTTTAGTACCAAGGAATTAACTAATACATTTTT
This sequence comes from Certhia americana, assembly GCA_018697195.1. Taxonomy (NCBI): domain Eukaryota; kingdom Metazoa; phylum Chordata; class Aves; order Passeriformes; family Certhiidae; genus Certhia; species Certhia americana. Next base: position 26,581,490 of record CM031860.1, read on the forward strand.
TATCTTTGAAGAAATACCAGTTACTATTAAGACTACCTTTTGAGCAAAAAGTTAGTCAAAAACCATTATGCCATTGAAAGCCAAAAAATATACTTTGATTTTTCTAATACCTAATTTGTAACATTCATCTTTCTGGGTTTCAGAGTGAACAGATAAAACATATTCTGCTAAACCTTGTAGTTGTATAGCTGAAGGGAAAAAGCAGATCAAATCCAAATGTATTGCATATTTTCTGTTACCTGAATAATGTAAAGCCTACAAACTAGTTATCAATTTTTCAGATAACATAAAATAGAATGGTTTATTTTTTCATTATATGAATTTCATTATTTAGTAGAAGAAAATGACTGCTCCATTATTTATCATTTGCTGCTTATTTATTTAGTATAGGGGTAGCCAAACCAAATAGCCAAAAAAATCAGTTTGATATTGTTCAAGATGACATTCTTTCTAACTCCAGAAAAAACATGTCAAAATGTAAAAGGTGAACAAAAAAAAAAAAGAAAAAAACAAGAAATATCCTGTATTCCTGCGCTTGGGACAACAAAATAGAATCAATCAAACAGTACCCACATGGAAACATATTCTGAAACTATGGAATAATTACCAGTGAGAAAATAGTTACGAGTGCATCAAAATTAAGCATTTCTGTGTGCTTTGTAAAGCTGAGCGGAAAATTCTACTTATCTAAAATATTTCTGATTTTTCATTGCAAAACCGGCTTTCAGTTTCTGTTTTACACACAACATGACATAGTTTCAGAAATCAACACATAAGCACTGGCATTGAAATGAATACAATGTGTATTTCAAGCTCTTGGTCTTGAACCTCTGTGGAACGACTAACAGATTAAAGGGTCTAACAAATTCAATTCATGCAATATGAACTTCAGTTCCTGCTTCTGAAAGGCCTAGCTTATCCCACAGAGTTCTTAGGAATAAAAGAAACACTAATAACTGATGACATACAGATGCTGGAAATAAAGGTCATTTTCAGTAGCTGACTGTACTGCAATATGCTCTATAACTTTGATAGAACCAAATATTAATATGGTGTTGGGGGTTGGGTTGATTTCTTATAGAATTTTTTCCCAGAAGTTGCTAAGAAGCTAATGGCTGGGTGCTTTTCGGTACTTATGGGTGCTTGGGAACAAACAAAGGAAGCAGCTACACAGAGACATTGATTCCACTTCGCTCGGGGCAGTTTTTCTGCTCTGGGGGGACGGCCAGGGCTGCTCGTCTCGGCGAGGCGGAGAGCTCTGACTTTTCCCTTCACCTCGGACTCCGTGGGACCACCGGTCTCTTCGTGTGTCCCCCGGGATTTTGGGAACCCGTTTCCTCCCTGCCCTGCACCCACGGTTTCTTCAGTTCTGCTCGAGGTCTCCCCACGCTGTTTCTACAGCCCCTGCCAGCCGGGACACTCTTTTCCAACAGCTCCAGCCACTGTGAACCCTCGGAATTATCTCACCCTCCTAGAGCTGCCGCTAGCCTATTTGCTTGTGACGGTACTGAGGGGGGTGGGGGTGGGGGGTTACCAGAGGAAGAACTGTGACTGACTTGTTGTTTTGGGTTTTTTTCCTCCTCTAGTTCTGTTTGTTGTCAATATTGTAATTATTGTTAATTTACCTCGTTAGACTAACTAGTAAAGAACTGTTATTCCTACCCTCCTTATCGTTGCCTAAGGCCTCTTTTTCAATTTTGGAATTATAACAAACCCCAAGGGAAGTTTCCCTTTTCTTTGGTCCCTGTCTTTCCAAACCAAGACATATGGCATGATATTCAACTTCCTCCTTCAACTTAGAGGATGTACATCCTATAGACAGATTTAAATTTAACATTATTCTTGCAGCCTGTGCTGTTGCATGTTGTCGCTGATAAACAGCTTTATTTTTTTATTTATTTACAAAATAACAACTTATTTAGCCCCTAGGTTCTCCTGCTCACTGAGTTAAAGAAGAGCTTTCCTCTCTGTCTATTTCTTAAGTGGAAAATCATACATTTCACAAAGTAGCATTACCACAGTCCACCCTGCAACTCAAGTCAGCTTCTCTGGACCTCTACATCTCAAGTTAAAAAACATTCAGGACAGAATAAATATTTGGGTGTATGCCAGTCTTCCTTGCACGCACAATGTGATTCACTCACTTGATAATCACTAAAGCTCACAAGTCCTGAGTCAAAGCCCAAGGAAAAAATTAGGATACAACTAAATTGGCTCACTGGTATCCAGCTTTTCTCTCCTATTTTGTGAATGGAGCCAGAAAAAGTGGCCAGATCTCCCTCTTACTACCTTAAAACACTTCCTGGGTTGCTCTGATGTCCAGCTCCATCTTCTACAGATACTGTCTTTGTTGAGCAGAGGCACAGTTAAATTGGCTGGTCCAAATTATGTTTAACAGAGGAGTATTCCTTTCAAAGGAAAACTTTAAAATACATTGTTTCCACCTGCTGTTGGAAGATGGTGGGATTTTTTTGCTCCCTGTTTTTGTGCTAAGCACAACCCACCTCTCCTATGTCAACTTAATCAATGAATTTAGAATTTTTCTGTGTGAAAAAAAATAAGAGCATTTTCATGAACTGAATCACTCTGAAAAGAGATTTCAAAATGAATGACCTCAGCCCAATATTTCCTAAAGCATAAGGGAGCAATTTTGTAAATGTATTGCTAAGATTCTTTGATGGTACTCTGAAAAGGATTTTTTTTTCTGCACTTTAAATCTTTCAGAATTACGTGCTCTGATTCACATCTCTGTCTGACATCAAAATCAAGCATACCTGCAGAATCACACTGAAGTCAATCAAATTCAAGATATGTATATAAGAATCTACCAGTAGAGAATGTTTTTGACACTATGGCCTGCAGAAGGTGATTGCAGACACAATTCAAGAAAATCATCATATTCAAATTAGGGTGCTTATTTTTAATTCCATCAATTAATTTTTAGGCCATTTAAAAATCATTAATCTATTTTGCACTACTGTTTGCAAGGAAAACAACGTTTCTCAGCAACCAGCATGATTCAAAAGTTCTTTAAAAAGTGATATGCAAACATGAACTAAAATGGCATCTCTGTGTACACTTAACATTCCATGAGTTGAAGCATTTTTTGACATTTTTCTTCAAGTTGTCCTTCCAATGCCCTATCTGAAATTAAAGTACAAAAAATGCTAAGCCTGTTTAATTTAGAATAGCAATGAATTAATCCTAATAATGAAATAACTTCAATACAACGTTGTCTTTGAATCATTAGAGGATTTGCAGATAGTATCTTGTGAATGCAAACAAGATAATCATAGAAGCACAGATACCAAATAACCCTTTTTCCAAACACTGGTGGGCATGCATATTCAACAAAATGCAAATATTGACTTTTCTGATAGCAACTAGATCAGATTGCTGAGGTGCCTGATGAGACACTGCAATCCCAGTGTGGGGAACAGTACTGACCTTCATGCTTTGCATGGCAAGCCTGTAGCTTGCTTGCATTTATGATTGCCCTAAACAATGAGCGCTTGCCACAACTGCAAGAATAAAGTAGACGTGGAAAAGGGCAATCTCAGTCAGTACAGAAGAGCTTGAAAGAAAGCAAACAGGTTTCATGTCTCATAATACCTCTCCAGAGAGACAAAGAAAGGAAGAAGTGTCATTTCCAAAAGACTGCTTATGAAGAAAAATGGGCACATACAAAGACTTTTTTTCTTAATAATCAAGGAAAGAGGATAACAGGTCACACACCTTGCTCATTCAGGAATCAGGATGTCCAGCATGTGTGTTAGAATACAATGAAAAAGTCTAAAGCTTTAAAGAGTGTTCATCCAGAATGAGTGCATACAGTCACACCTCAGAGTCATGTGACACCAAGAACCTCCCCAAACACGCTAAAGAAACCCAAACTTAAAAGAAGAAATATCTATAATGCTGTAGAAATTTGAGTCTCTAGGTTTTAATCTTGAACTACATTACACTTGTAAGTTTTTCCTAATCCAACACTTCAATTTGAAGTGGAAATAAAAAAAAAAAAATGGGAAAAAGTTCAGCATTTCTTGCTACTTTTATTATACTTGCTATAGATGACATGATACCTCAAAATGGTTGTTAAAAATATGTATTTAAAGGCTACTAAAGACTCATAAGAAATCCTTTTTTCCCTAGATTCTTATTTCTGTTCTGAGATTCTCTTTCTACACATTTTTATTGCATGTCTGTCCTGACATTTTATTTGTACCTCTGTGAACATATAGACATACTACTATAAGTTTATTAATATATATTTACACAGGAGTATGTTGAACCACCTTAGAAAGAATACGTTTAAGTGACATAAATACCTTCTCTTTAGCTTTCATCATTCTGTATTATCTCTGCCAATACATTTCATTTATGGTACTCCTAACTCTATGTACTGCTTTTATTTTGAGATGTCAGTTCCAATTATAAAGAGTAATAAGATTTTTCAGTGTTTCTGAGGAAAGAAGGTCAGATTACAGCTAATTAGACCAGAGTGCAACCTACATATATGATTCTTTGAGAATAGAAATTATGATTATGATACCAGAATGGTTTTGTTAGGTTTTTTTCCCTACACTTGTAATGCATTTTTAGTGGGCAATTATCCTTAAGGCTACAAAATCACAGCTTTTACATTTTATGAGGAAGAATCAATGTGTGCTTATTAGAAACTAGGTGGCATTTATAATACAAATGGGAATTTTGTATGCCTTTCTACTTGCTAAAATTCTCTAATCTTTCCTTCCTTCTGTGAGCCTTCATTTAATCAGCTCTATGCAGGAATTGAAAATGCTAAGAAAAATGCTTGTTTTAACATTCTTGGATTTATTTTTTCTGAAATAATGAAATGCTTTCTTAAATTTCCATAAAAGTAATGCTGCCATGGATTTTTAATAGTCCTTTAAAAGAATGAAAACATCAAGATTTGACTGATTATTGCTAGTGGGCCAGCATTCCCAAATGTATTTGTGGGTTTTGTGCATAATTTAAATAGAGAGTAATTTGAACCTTATCACTGAGAATTTTTTGTTTTGATATCCTGCCAGCATAGCAATCTAAGCCTATGCTTAGGTCTAGACAGGACACCACATGCTAGAGAAACAAAAATTGCTAGCCTGGGAACCATATGCGCAAATAAATTCTATGTGCTACAAAGTCCAGCCAGCTCAAGGAGAAGAAAGAATCCCACTCTATCACGTTGACATTGAATACAAAGAGTCTTACAGAATGGTATTTATATGTGTAACCATTTGTGGCAAATCTCTTTGATTATTTAACCAACAATCAGACATTACTTTATCGGCCATGGATTCACCTTTTAACCAACCCCTGTGCAAAGAAAATTCTGATAAGTATATGGACAAAAATCTATCCCACTGTATTTCTTTCCCAGGCTGGAAACTCTGATAAACAGCTTTTTGATCAATAACTGCTGCCTGAAAAGCCAAAGGCCTTACCTTATGTAGTTATGAAGGGCCACACAAAATTAGAGTTTGTTGCTGTCATTACAATGATGCCATATGGATATCCTTTCCATAGATAAGCAAAACAAAATCTGGCAAACCTTATTGTAAACTATTAAAATTTTGAAAGACAAACTTTTTCTGACAGTTATCTATACATCATACAAACTTAAAAAAATCTTTAAGATTCAGTCAAAATTTACCCTATTATTATTTCAGATAATATTTTTAAAAATTAGAGTATATTTTAATCCCTAGTAGTTAAAAAAATACAATTATTTCTTGAAGATTCACCAGGCCCTCAAAGGGGATGGAAGAATAGGTCAATTTATAAAAAAAATAAGCCTGTAAAGATATGACCAAACTGAATGCTTACCTTAGTTGTCTTCATTCACACCCATAAAGCTCACTACCTTTCAGAATCTGAAACTAAAAACTATGTCTCCTATGACTACGAAGAAAGGTAGAATTTACTTCAAATTCTTAATTTCTAAAAACTTTTGGAAGTTCAAAGGCATATCCTACCCTTCCATATTCAAGGGAGGTTGCATTTTAAGCCTTACACATATTCTCCCCTGAGAACATAGATTACTTTCTGCCATGCCAAATCTTGAAAGATATGAATAACTGGTATGAAAAAGGGAGACTGAGCTTATGCAAAATGGAGCACAGGTGGGAAAGTACATGGAAAAAGAAGGCTTTAGAGAAAAGGATCCAAGCCAGGGTTGCAGAAATAGAATTATCTTTACACAAGTATTTAAAGGCATAAAACTGAGCATTTTATCATAACCCATAAAATGAAACATTTTACCGTAATAAATATAAACAGACACCATAGATTTATCTTCCAGATAAGAGAAGTCTTGCTTCAATTTAAAGGAGAAGCTGAGTGACTCCTTGTACCATCTCTTTCAGGCAATTTCCTGAGGTTTTTCTTTCATTAATGAACTTTTTAACTAACTTTGCATGAACTCAAATAAATTTGTACACAGGTAAAGCACCAAATCTCCTGCTTAGTTTCACAGAACCAGGGAAATTTCTCCTGAAAGAGATTTCATTCAATTTATACTTTATTATTTGCACAGGATCACACATAGCATTTTTAATATCATATTAATTCACACAAAGAGGAAAAAACTGCACATGCAGAAATATCTTGCTGCATGCAAGGAGTACTGCTTCTTGTTTAAAATAATTATAATCTATCTAACTTTTCATTTCAGGAGTTCCATGTTTTTTCAAGTATTTTTATCAACATGCTTTCAAAGTTCCATTCTGCTAGGAAAAACAAACTCTGTTCTTGAGTTTTACTTTAAAAAACTGTCTGATCACTAAAGTAACCCTTCTCTGTATTTGCTTATTATTAAATTAAATTCAATCAAAAACATCAATTCCTTCAGTAGTATATTCAGATCTACATCTTAGTAACTCTAGTACCAACTTCTTGCCAAATCAGAAGTTTCCATTTTTTCCTCCCAGGATGCTGTTAATGTGTATTTAAAGAAAAGAAAAGAAAAAAAAAAAAAAAAAAAAAAAAAAAAAAAAAAAAAAAAAAAAAAAAGCCCCAAAACCCCCAAAATTTAAAAAACCCTCCTTTTTAATAATACCAAATTAATTTTTACATTTCAGCAAACATTTAAAAAGAACCTTTTTACTTTTAAAATTGACCAGAAATTTTAATACTAGCACAAAAGGATAGAAAGTTGTATTCATCGGCTAAAGATGTACAAAATTGCATAATCAAAAAATTTTGTATGCTTTTTATACTAATCACTTGAATAGCTACAATATAACCATAATTTTCAAATTTACACTCGAATTAAATTTTAAGCTATGTCTTTTCATTTTTTTAATAGAATTAAATATTTTATGTAAATAGATAAGTTTCTTTTTGATCTAATTTGTGACATGTAGGAATATATACAAGTGCATCTATTTTTAATATTCAATGCATTTTAGTTCACATCTCCTTCATCTCAGAAATTAGCTTTTCAGGTCTTGGGGAGCCACTTTAAGGATTAAAAAATAAATTTATAAAAAACCCTCATATAAACAAATATATAAATATAAATATAAATATAAATAAATAAATCTCTATACATATGTATATATATGAATGAGAAGGAGAAAGACGTTTGAGTGACTGCAACCCCTGGCATGGATCCCTTCAGAATAAGGTATAATAATTACCCACATTTAAACTGGTAGTTAAAATGGATGCATTCATTCCTTGCAAAGAGTTTCCCTAGAAACACTAGACTCTTAAGCATAATCTAAACAGACAGCTGGGTCCACCCTTTATGATAATGTGCCACCCAGCTTTATTAATCTGACCTTTGGAAACAAATGAGAAATTTTATACTGCCCCACCGTAATTGTTAGTGGCAGGCATTTTAGCAGTCTGTAATTTGCACTTCACTGTAACATCTACTTTCAGTTATGATGTAAACGTTAAGAGGATCTGACACCATCAATCATGTTCTGGTGTCTAAGGCAAGTGACAAAAGAGGGTGCTTGGAATAAACTAGAACACGACCTTAATGATAATGGAACACATCAACCTTTGCTATTCAAAGACAAAAACAAAAAATTAATACTGTAATTGTCTCAACCAGCATCTGAATGATATACAGCATTGCAATAACTGGGAGTGACAGTTGAGGTGGAAATTATGTTCAACACTCATTTTCAAGTTTATACAAGTTCTGATTGTCCTTTAAGTTGTTTGCAAGAGTTACTTGATGGGAGAAAATATATTTCTAATGTATAATCAATATTATTCTGAAGAATAATATATGAATGCAAGAGGTAATTCTGTTTAATATGGCATGAGTATGGAAATTATTTCTATGTAACACAAAAGTGTCGGACTTTTTCTGTTTAAGTGTTCTTAAAAGTTTATGGCCTATAAACAGCACAGAAAACTTATATGCAAGTTATATTGATAGCTATGAGTGTTATAAATATCAAATAGCAATATCTATTTTTTATTGAGTGGCTTCATAGCTGAATGAAAAAGATACCAATTTATATGCATTTATTGTTAAAAAGTATAAATTAAATAGGATTTATTTCTGAAATACCAGTACATATACAGACCTTTTGCTTCTGAATATTGTGTATTCCTCCTCAACTTCACATTTTCTTTCATGACAACACTTTCTCAACTTTAAATACTTTTTTATGAATAGTCTAATTGAACTATTTCCTATATTGGATTTTAAGTTCATATCTCAAAATTATTGTAGAGCTTGTAAAGATATCTGTGGATTTTTAAAATTATCTGTATGCATATCTTTTTCAGTGATATAAATACTATAGCCCCCTTTCTGTTCAGTAACAAGGTATCACAACAGACTATTTTATATAAACATATTGAGCTAACACTGAAATCTACTGATAAAGCAAGGGTTATGCTAAAGGCAAATAAAGTCCAATAACAGAAGTTGTTTCCCCAAAAATTCTAAAATAGATTTTTACATTATACATTTTTAGCTATTCCATTGTATACTTTTTATTTACAAACAAAACACAAGTTTTTTGCATAATAGCGTTAAGACACTTTCTGGCATGCACTTTTGAAAATCTATTCTAAAAGGAAAACTTCAAGTTGTTCAGATAGGAAGATTCTATTGCTTCAACAATCTGTTACACAAAATGTGAGCTGCATTTTCTACCATTCTCTTTTTTTTTTTTTTTTTTTTCATTTTTGGTCATAATAATAGTCTGCTACATCACAAGTAGTGTGAAATAGCCTGCTTCACCCAGCTATTATATTCCAAACTTAACTAAGACATCTATGGTGCTGGCACAAATCATATTTTGCTCTCCATTCTGAGAACGAAGGTTTTGAAAAGGTGTAGGGTATGCAGAAGAGGTAGATAATATTTTAAACCAGCTAAGCTTCTGAGGTAATGACCCATTTTACTTTTAAATTTCTATTGTTAGTGTAATCAAAGGAATATTCACTACATGTGAGAAACATGGTATGCATAGCCTACAGACACTGCATTTATGTATATATATATATTTGTATTAAAGTATCCAAGTATACTTTTTCTGTGAATTTAGAGCAAATCTTCAGTGCTCAAGAGCTAATTCAAATTTCCTCATAGAGCCATCTGTGCTTTGTGTACCTCTTTTAAGTTGAAAGAAATAAAGCCATTATTTAAAATACACATTGTCTTAAGCACAAAGAAGATTCTTTTAAAAGCTACAAAGCTTTTAGCATTAATTTTTAACTTTAAAACCTCAACATTATTAATAATAAAAGACTAGACTAACTGAAAGTCAAGTCAGATTCACTAACTCTTCTCAGACTACTCCTGAAACAACACAAGAAATTACCCAAAACATTTTCACTGTAATGTTCAAGTTAAGCAGTAGCTACTCTTACATGGAAGCTTTAAAAGAAAATTTACATGGAAAAAAAAATTTTAAAAATTAAGCTGTATTACTATCCAAAGTCTTTTATGGGTCACACAATATTAAAATTCAGACTACCAATACATTCAAATTTGAATAACCAAAATTGCTACATTCATCCTCTAAGTGACTTGTTTAAAGCTAGTAAAGGCTTAATAGAAATGAATATGTATTCCAGTCAGTATCCAGACTCCCCTCCCCTGCCAGTGCTCAATCTCTTCTCCACTGTATCTATTCAAATTAAGTGTTTGCGCACTACAGAGAGAAACTTCATGAATAACACTGAACTTATTCTCTCTTGTTAAGTTCACAATGTCTGCTTTGAAATAGATTTAATAATTTAACAGAATGCAACCTAAATTTTAGAAGAACATGGATGAATTTAAAAAAAAAAAAAAAAAAGAAAGAGGGATATCAATCTCTTATGCTAGCTCTACTATGCTACTACATGCAGAAATAACCATTGTATCTCTTGTTAGAATAGATATATTATTTTGGAGAAGAGTTCATGCCTGGAATTTTGACACAGACCATCTTTTTCCCTTCCAACTTTCTGAATGTCATGAATATTACATATGAGAAGAAAACCAAACTCAGATGTACATTTTCCTGCTGTAAAAAAAAAAAAAAATCAAAGAAAGAAAGAAATCCTTTGTATGTATAATTCCTAAAGCTGCTAACAAGTCAGACACAAAGAATTTCATAACTTTATGAATGCAACAGAGCAGAGTTTTAGAATATTTTTGCTTTCTCTATTTTCTCCACTATCATTACATATATAGTACATAATGTATATAGGATCATATATATAAATTATCATATAATACATATTATAATTATATTTAATAAATGTCAGTAGTTATCTTTGTAGTCATTACCAGAATACATGTGCATCCCCCCACATAGTCTTAAAAAGTGGCAGAAATAATGGATGTGCATTTAAGAAAAAATACAGATGCATCTGATTATTCCAATTGGTTTTTTGAACATACACTGACATCTATGAATTTTTTGGATAATTTACGAAAAATTTTTATTCTCATTCTGGCTCTTTTGGTATTTAGTTATTATATCTTTATATATATATTTGCTCATAGCAAAAATGGACTTTGAAACTTTGCATCCAAGTAGTACAAAGTTGGAAATAACTCCTCTGTGAAAATGCAGACACAATTTGTAACAAAACACTCAAGAAATTCTATGTGATACTGTTCCTACCCTGACACTAACACAATAAAACTGCAGACAATTTTTCACTGGTGTGGAATCTAAGTCTGGAATTTAGCTTAAGGTAAATGCTGCAATTCTGCAAGATATATGCACCATGTTGTATTCACTTGTTATTACTTCAGCATTTTTAATTAATTTCTTGACTATGATAAAGTGTGTTTACTTCAACAACTGGTGAGGCCATTTTTGTGCAGTTTACATTGTTTATGTCCATGGCATTACACTGGTAGCAGGTCTGACTAGGTTACTGTACAAATACTGTGCTGCACATTAACAGATAGATATCAAAACTGGATTTCAGCATTGTCAAATAATACTTTGTTTAAAATAAATAAGAAAACATTTTCATAAATCTGTATATACAGGAGAGACCTTGATCTTAGTGTATACTTTCTATGTTGGGTAATCACACTGTCCTCAAAGATATTACCTAGAACTGATATCTGACACCGAGTCACACACTTGACTTTCTCAAAATGAGCTTCAAGCCTACTGAAAAATAAATTTTAAGATTAACTCTTATACTAAAATGATTTTGACACATGAAGAAATTTGTTTCTTTTAAGTCCATTTCATAATCTGACTCTAATTGATGTAGACCCTAGCATTATAATTTCTATAGATGTTAATAATGATAAAGCCATTCCAATATAATAATAAAGAAATAACACTCCAAAACATTCAGTTAATAACACTGTGTCTGTGGGTCTTTTGTAAGACAGGGAAAGGAGAATTATTCAAGTGTAAAGCAGAACTCCATTTCTTATGACAATTCTTAAGTAACAGAAGAGATTTGAGTTTCTGTTGACTCGGCCTTGGAGGAGAAAAGAACAGGATAAAGAGGATAGTATTTGCCAGGCTTAATTCAAAAATCTTCAAATCAGCTCTCAAAAGTTTATTCACTCAGGTAAATTGGAACATAATGACAAAGGAAAGAACTTTAGAACAAACACTATAGGTCAGATTGAACAAGCATTTACCAACCTTTTGCTGCTACACATGCTCTAAAATACTACATTTTTAATACACAATTAATACAGGTCTGTTGAAAAACAAATTAATAATCATTTGTTTGAGTAGACAAAATGAATTGCTGGATACATTACAGAATGTAATGAACTGTATTTTTTTTCACAGTAAATGGTTTTAACATAACCTAGGTGCTGATATTGTGTATTCTGCATCAGAACATGCACAGCTTTGTCTATTATCAAAAGTGATAACAGCCAGACATATTGCAGGATAGATCTAACAGTTTGTTCATCCTCTGGCATTTGAGAGTATCTCCAGAAACAATTTCACTTTTACAAGTTATTATTCAAACAAGTCCTTACTGATTTTGGCCCTTAAATTCTTTCAAGTTATACATTTCTTAAGATTTTCTTCGCTTCTTCTTGTCTTACATTCATCAGTGCATAGAAGAATATTACACCAATCTGGGATTTCAGAAAAGGCCAGGAATATTGTGAAGGTATAATAACTATTTAAAGAGTAAAAAGCAAGTAAGATATGCAGGTGATGCCTAAATTATTTCCTCTCTAATTTTGGTAGGTAAAGATTAGAAAGTAACAGATGTTTGTTAATGATATCAGTAGAGTCTGGCAATATGTTCATAATCATGGATAATTATGTTTTTGAAACTAATCTGTGAGTCAACAATGGTTTTACATCCAGATTATTAAGGTAAGCATAAAATGAGAAGTATTGTGTACAATTAGAAACTCAAGTTGTAATTAAAATTATGTCTGTTAAAATTCTCTAAATGGTTTAATTTTGAGTGTTAGTGATGTTCAAAGCTCAGCTCAATAGTAGCTAGCAAACATTTTAAAAGCATCCTATACAGTTGGTACTGAAGTGCTCTTAAATAAAGTAAAAAATTCTTCAAGTTAATAGAATTAAAATTATTTGCATGCACATTTTTAAAATGTTATGAAAAGTACATATTTTCCAAATCTTAGGTGGAGCATTTTTTCTTTCAAAAGGTGTTCTTTAAGTTGCTAAAACTATTATGCATTGTTCAATATCAGCACGCCACCTTACTCTCAGATTAAATTCAGAATTTTTTTTACTGATTTTGCTGGTGCTCCTTTAGAAAAATATTATACATTGTTTCTCTATACTGAAATCAATTTTTAATTCTCAAAAAATAAAATTATTGTACTTTAATTCAAACTATGACTAAGCTTAGGGACCAATCTGAAATGCTACCAGTTATCTGAAATTGGTTTTTTGGCTCATCATTTCCTATGTGCCAGTGTTTTTTGTGTGACAAGGAACTGAGATATCTTTCATGCTTGGCAAACAATTGATGCGTGTCACTAGTCAACCTTCTGGTACTTCAGAAGTAAAAGTCTTTCAGAATAATATTGTCAGAAACTATTTCTACTTTGAAGTTTATAATATTATTTATTAAAAGCATGTTAGTGTCTCCAAAGTAAAGCATATGCTGGGACCAAAATTCTTCACATTGCTTAACTGTAACACAATTTCTGATGTTTCCAAATCATCATTAAAAAAATCTATTTTATCTTCCACTAGAGGTTTGGAATAAACCATTCTTTTGTCTGAAGGAGTTAACACTGGAAAAGAAAGGTAAGGAAGGTCAAATGGGACTTCAAGCTAGCAATTAAAAGCACGATTTAGTTGGTAATTGCCTTGTCATTTCTTTCCTATTATAGAAGTGCTATAAAATAAATTTCATTTGGTGAAAATCATTTTCACATACAAAAATTTCTCAGAAGCATAAGGAAGTTTGCCAACATACATTAAAACTGTAAAATGTTAGCATAGTGTTTTACACAAAAGCAGTGTTGCTTTTCTCATGCAGTGTACAAAAAGATCTGTTACCTGTTAAGTAAAACAAGAAAAAGAATATCACAGATCAGAAAGAGATGAGATTAGTGTCACAACAGAATGTGTTTGAGTATTGACTTCTATTCTGGTGTGATTGACTTAGAGGCTGAAAACACAAGTAACAGATGAGAAAAACAAGCAGGTCAGAACTGTGTCAGGAAGGGAAAAAAAAACACTACAGAACAATAAAAACATCCTTACTAAAATAAAAATAGGACTTAAATGTATTTTATAGCATTTTTTTTTATGAATTAGACAAAATGAAAAATTTCTAGGTATTTATAATGTAATAAAAGATACAGAATGTTCCTTTATACCAATATACTGGTCCTACTGAAGTCAAAAAGCATTTGACTTGAATTCTTCTGCAATATCCTCCCCTCTTAAAAAAATGCAATCTAATGAAATTATTAATAAAAAGTTAGATACTGAACTACTGACTTAAATAGAAGTTATAACGCACAACAGAGACGCCAGCATTTCACTTGGTAAGGAATAGCTGTAATCATCCTGTAATTGAGAGCACTGCTTCTGAAAGCATCAGAACTGTTAAGAAACCGCAGAAAACATTTTGTCCTTTTACCATATGTAGTGGCTGAAATATGAAGATTGTAAGGAATATTGTTAGAAACCCATGGCAAGAACTTAAGGAAAATTTACCTATCTCAGAAGAACATATGAAGTACACAAAACATTTCCATATTGCAAGTGAACTGCAGTTGCTCATTGACAAGACAAAAATGCTTATGTTGAAACATTAATTTAGTCTTGTTTCATCTAAACCAATCAGTATTTTAAGTAGAAAGAGTTTTAAGATTTTCTGTGCGGTAAGCAAAATAAAAATATCATTCTGAAACTTTGCAATAACATGGATAAAGAACACATGAAAACAAATAAATTTAAAGAATATGAAAAGAGAACACCACAAAGAACCCAATCATAATCCCACCTCAAAATAACATGATGCAATAAAGCATAACTGTAGATAAATGTATGCTTCAAAGACTACTCTGTGCATGATTATTCTTCCAGACCACTGAAATCCTCTAAGTTGAATTAATTGTCAGTTTAGGCAGAGACAAACATATCTTGCAGGATGTTTAGCAGGTTAAATATTTCTG
Source organism: Certhia americana (assembly GCA_018697195.1). NCBI lineage: Eukaryota > Metazoa > Chordata > Aves > Passeriformes > Certhiidae > Certhia > Certhia americana. Next base: position 26,596,590 of record CM031860.1, read on the forward strand.
CTAGTTATGTTACAGATCACAACAAATTTTGTGCAGCTGAGCACCAATATCACTGCTTATTTGGAGAAAATGGATATCTCCCTCCAAGTAGTTTAATGGGTTCCTTTGGTTGTAGCTGTGGGCAATATTTTATAATCATTTGAAAATTGTTTCTGCGGTTAATTAACTACACTAACAGCTAACGAATAAGATGGGCACTCCCATCCATGCAACTCATTAGTTTGTTCCTACTTTCACTTGTTGATCACATGCATACCATAATGACCACCTGGCAACAGCATGGGGTGGGGTGTGTGAGAAAGACTGTCAAACATCATGTAGAACTGACATAAATCATCACAATCCACCAAGAATGGCCTATTTCAGAATCCTTCAGTATTCATAAACAGTTTATTCCTGTAATCTAATGTGATTTTTCACAGTCTTTTTATAATTTGTATTAAGTCATAAGACAGGAAAGTATATTTGAAACAATATATCATGGATACACTCACTACATCGAGAGAAGATTCCCCTTTATTTTGTATTACTTCTGAAAAGAAAATTATCAATTACAAATTGAAAATAAAGGGAATTCTTTTGCTCAATTATTTTTCCCATGCACACTCTTCAAATGAAGGACCATAGGTCATTCAGATGATGTAAATTATCATGCCATAAATAATGTAATTGCCCTGACACAAGTCCAATCAACCATCAGCTTGAGTTTGCCTTTAGCTGCTTGTGTTTAGCCTCTGTGTGAGAGAAAGCAAGAAAACTGAGATGAATGAGCACTGTGATAGATAAATAACTGAATTAAGAATAGCTAACTCAGGTGATATGATTACACATTGCTTCCTAAGGCAATAAAAAAGATATAGGTTGGTTTGTTAATTAATTCCCTCCTCTCTGCAACATTTAACTGGCAGTCTTTCTCCTATCATCCATTTGTTTCCCTTTTAAAGTATCTCATATCTTATCTCTATAAAAAACTAAAATATCAAGAGGACAATCTTCACCACCATTGGCAATTTTGCATTTCATTGCTTGGTTAGCAATTTTTAATGAAGTTTGGATGGTCTGTCTCTTAAAAGATTTTATGTTAGAAAAAAAAGGTGTGAAGTCCACATTTGAGTTTTGGAAGTCTCAACATTCTTGATAAAAGGTTGTTTCTTTAACCTGGATCATCAGTTTCACATAGCGCTTAGCCACTGGCACAGAGTAAGGTGCAGTGAAAATATAAACTGTACACAAAAACCACCCACAACAGTCATTTTGCAAGGCAGCCTATTAAGGACATGATTAATTTGTGCACATATTGGAATCACATCCAGTTTCAGACTTACTGAATGGAAAGGGAGAGGCTAAATTGATGGTACTGATGTTTCATGGAATTATAATCACCAGCTGTGGTCAAGGACACGAACTTAGTGAGAAGCTGTGCAGCCCATCCCATCCAGAGTGCAGCAATCAGTTTTGTTCATCTCAGAGTTCCAAAAATAGCAGCTAATACATTTACTTTCCAAATTACAACCCCTTTCCTAGACATATTTTTGTCATTTCAAATAATAAAATACTTAGTAAACATCCATCTGGATGTTTTTTTACCAAAAATGAACGTTACATTTGTGATAATTATAAGAATGTCCACGTTTTGAAAATAATTGGCACTTACCTTTATTTCTTGAGCTTTCATGATTCTTTTCCTGCTGCAATTAAAAACAGAAAAATGTATTAATTGCAGAATTAGTCATCACAAAAATCATAAAATCATAGACATACTTGATCCAAATAAGACAGTGTAGTTACTCCTCCATCCTGCTCCAAAGTAAAATCAACTGCACTCAGCCTGATGCCTAAAGAGTCCTATGTAATCCATTCTTAAACTCCCCTAGCATTCTTCTATTTTTTTTTTTTCCTCCCACAATGACTGGAATTAAGTGCTGAAAGATATTACCCCATGGGCCCATGCAGTTTCTGTCACCTCTGTCTTGGGAGATGCTCATAATTCAACTGCACAAGTCTCTGTAAAACTGGGACTTGTCCCTGATGTAATTTTGAAGCAGGAAAATTTACTCAAGGCAGTAATTCATCCCCAAAATTTCCAACTTTGATTTTACATAATATTTGCTCAGAAAGATGCTCTTTATTTTGGGTACTGCAGTTCTTCAAATATTTGCTCCTATATAAGTTTATGACAAAAAAATTATAAATAGCATTAGGAATAGGATAAATGCAAAACACTTCTACATTTTGTTCCATTACAAGATAGCTTTTCTTTTATAATTTTAACAAGAAAAGGAAATTGTATAACTTTTTTTTCTTTTGCTTCAATTTTTAATGGGCATTTTTAAGCCACACACCAAGGATTTGTAATTATTGTGCTCATAACAGGTTCATTTAGTATTAAACGCATCCAGACTGAACACAGAAAACTGCAGAAAGAAGTTAATACTTCTACACCAATACATTTGTCCTTTAACAGTATATCTGTTAATATTTTCTAATTCACAGGAACATAGAAATGTTTAGTTACCATTAACTTAAGCACAAGGCCATCTTATCCTCAAACAATGAAAACGTATTGTTCCAACCTTTTTAATTTTGTGGAATAATAAATAATATGGCTAGTGATGCAATATTTTTGTTCTTCCCAACAACCCAATTTTACAAATTGAAGTCAATGATTCTTTTTTTGGTTTTTTCAAACAAATAAATGTGTGAAAAACTTGTATGTATCTGGAAAATATGTTTTCAAATTTCTCCATGACAACACTAGAAACACTAGTAAGATATTAAAAAAAAAATTCATTATCAGTAAAATGTGATGTACTAGATGTAGTTTTACTATTTCCTAAACACAACAAATGGTATTTCCTGAAATACTGGATATGATGCACTGAATTTACCAGCACCAATTTTAATGCCATACTAAATTTAAAGCAATAGTTTTAGTATTACCTAATTTCTTTCACGTTTCATTTTACATTACAGTCAGCATTGGGTTCAGAGGATCTTCCTAGTACTTTCTTCTAGTCTTCTAAAGGAAAACTTGCTTTTAATTTTTATTTTATATATATCTTTAGAAGTCATGGAGTGAAACTTAGCCTTTAATGGGCCAGTGTAAACTCAGAGGAATCTTGTTCATGATAAGAAGTCTGTGCTTATTAAAATTATCAACCAACCACCAAGATTTAGAGTCAAGATGAAGCCAAGCTGTGTTACCATTCAGATAGTGCAATTTTATGGGCTCCACAGACACTCTTTAGTTCCCAAAAGCTCACTAGTCTTTTCTCCCTTCTTTAGTTTGAAATCAGAAGAATGGAATTTTTAGCCAACAAAGATGCAATAGATTCTAAAGACTTAAACCAGGAATTGATTACTAGATCAGAGCAGCCTTGCAGGAAAGTAATATTAAAAGTCAAATACTGGTATCAAAGGAGGAGACAAACGCTAATTCGGATGATAATTACTTTTTAGGAAGAAGAGAGTTCAACAAACTTGGCAAAGTTTAGAGAAGAAACAAAACTATTTAGATGAAATTTCAAAATTAAAAATAAAATTTATTACGCATTTTTTAAATGAAATGTGTTAAGATTTCAGGGAAAGGAGGTATTAACTGAAAATATATTTTCAGACCTATTTTTTCTAATGTATTTATTCTCTTTAATTTCAGCTGAAAATTTTGGAGTAAATTTTTATGGCTTAGCTTTCTCAAAATACTCAAATTTTAAGCTGCCATTCAAACCAGAAAGAAAATACTTTCTTAGCAGATCATAGACCAACCCCAGTGTGATATTCCTTGAGCCAAGATGCTTGGTAGCAGCAAAGTGCATCCACATAGAAATAAAAGTCTCTGCCTCAAGTTATTTCAAAATTAACCAGTGATTAGACTGGGTGCATCATCTCTGAACTCAGAAAATAGCTTTCTGCCTAGAGAAATCTTGTTAGATTAAACTTTTCAACAGAAAACACAGAGTTAAAAAAATGCAAACATGTTTAATAATGAGGGTAAATTAAATACAGAATCCTCCTTAATATTGAAAGATAAATTATGTGAAATATTTTCTGTAAAAAATCACTAAGAAGCAATGAATTATGCTAGTGAGCCAACACTATAAGCACCTATAACTTAGGAACACTAATTTCAGATGCTCAGGGAAATAGGAACTGCACATCCTGATGGAAAACCCAAACAAATACACAAAATCTTCAGGGTGTTGGAATGCGAAAGGTAACTTTTTTAACCTTCAGTAAATCAATTGTTCATAATGACATTTATTTCCACCTGCATTTGTGCAGTGTGCTAGGCTTTTAATGCTACTTGGACTGAAAATAACAAAATTCTACCCATATTCTATTAGGAAGCATTTAAATGTGCAAGCATCACGGTATTAAGTAAAACATACTTCTGTATAAACAGAAGGACTTTATAAATCCACTCTTACACATTTCTGTTATTTTTCTCCTGCATTGCATTATGATACATAACCAAAATATTTTTATCTAATATGTTAATAATAAAAAATTATATATAAATAAACGTTAAACGAAATTTTAGATAGACAGACAGATAAAAAGATTGATACATCTCCATTCATGTAATCATTTTGGATATAGAGATCCAGAATGATTAAATGAACTAAAATACTATATTGGTACCTATTGATATGAGCCATCTGTAAACAGAACCAACCATTTTGCATTCTAGGATATTTTTATCAGCTTCAATATAGCAAAATACTTTTGAATTGAACAATTGCCAGACAAATTAATGCATGACATTTTATGGCTTTGTGTTGCATTACAGTGTATCAGCCTGATGAAACGTATCGATGCAGAACATATTAGAACTGTAAAGAAACCCTTCCTGTGTGCCCAAAAGGCTGAATCTAAAGTAAACTTTTCATGGAGACAATGTCAGATTGCCTGTTATGTTTCTGAACTGAAAAAGATCAGATGGTTGACCATAAAAATTACTATTGTTATAAATAATGTTATAAACTGTTTCCAATATAAATCAAATGAAGCTCTGCAAAGTAACTTATTTAAATATACACAAATGTTTTTCCAAGGTACAAAAGCTCCTTTTCTAGTGCTATTTTCTTTTTTGTCTTAATACACAAACACTATCAACATCTCTTAAAACATTTTGATATCATCATTATTTGGAAATGCCATGTTTGCTAAATAAGGCTGGCATAGTACCAAGTCTTATTTACAAAGGCTTCATATTAGCAATAAGGGATGTAGAGAAGGATGGTCAAAGGGACTCTTAGTTTACCGAGAAGGTACAAAGCTATTCATAAGAAAGACCAGAGCTGATCTGTAAAGGCAGTTGACATTCTAGCACTAAGAAAATACACCAACCACTTAATACACAGTAAAGCTCATTTCTTAGCTTTTTTTAAATATATATCCTGTGAACTTTGTTTGGTTTTTCCCTTTTTGAAAGAAAATTAGTGTTTTCAAACCTTGGATGTGGCACATAAAAGCATTTCAACTGCCACTTAATTCTGTGTTGTTTAAAAGACGAACTACGTAACTGTATTTCATACAGAACCCCACTTTTGGCTCTGCCTGAATCATCTGCTGAGGATCTGGGTATGTGTCTGTCAGAGTGGGCTAGTGATAAAGAAAAGGAGCCTTATTTTGTCTTTGGAAAACTCAGTCAAAGCCTCCTTTGCTAAGCTGGCTCTATTTAAAAAGTAGCTGCTGAATTAATCAAATTCCTAAAATAAACAAAGTACTAATTAGTGTAAAGCATATGGTAGATTGTCCTTGACATATGACAAACATTTAAATAATTTAATAAATATATGCCATTAATTACAGAAGCTGATGAAAAATGGAGTGCAAAGTTCCTTGCTGGTCTAAAATTTTATAATGAAAATTTACCATAAGACATATAAAAAATAATAGTTAAAGTGCAGAAAATCAGTTTTGTGTTCATTACCTTTATGGTTAATGCTGCTCTGGTAGTACTATATAGATAATAATCATGATAACAGTAATAATGGAATCATTTTTATCAAAGAAACTATTTCATTCAGAGAGGTACCAGGATAGTTATTATTTTCAAAACATGTACAAGCTAGAGTAGCTGAATTAACAATGTATTCACTTAAATTAATACAACAACTTTAATTACAAGAAATCTGAATTACAAATGTACTGAAATTTTTTATTCATGGGTGAGATTGCAGCATGGTCACAGTCAGGGAGTCCAAGCAAACACACTGCACAAAAAAAAATCTAGTAAACTATTCTCAGACCAAATTTGATCAATGACATTAGGCTGAACATTTATGTTTCAAAGAAGTTTTACAGAATCAGACTTCAGCAGACTCTTAGCAACTGCAGTACAATTGCAATTTAAACTAAAAATGCATGCAAAGCAGAAGCAATGACATTTACATTTGTAAAGCTGTTCTGTTAAGCAGCAGTAAGCAAGGCCCTGCTTACTATGGTAAGGAAGAAAGAATGTGCAAAAAGTGAACCATTTTCCTCTGGCTCTTGTCAGAATGCTATTTACTGCAGAAAGCTTTTTAGTTTAATGTTTGCAGCAGGACTCTTGTCAGAGCCCAGTCTTCTTAGAGATTGCCACCATTTATAGCCGCAAATTCTGAGAAAATAATATGCCACAGGTTGTTCTTGTATTGATTAAGGCACCACATGAATATAAGATTGTGTGAAGGAAACAAGATGTGAATGAGGTTGCTAGGCAAAAATAAGGTAATATATAAAGCTGTTGAAGTTTTCAGAATTAATGGTGTTCCCAAGAATATTACTAAATATTGCAGTGTTAAGATTAAGCCTTACAGGTATGTAGGGAAAACATGATGAAGTCTTGAATTCATGAATCTATATGAAAGCAGCCCAATGGTATTTGGGGAGCCTCGATACAAGAGTGAATTGATTGTCATTAAAACCAAAACCCAACCAAGAAAAGCCCAGCCACAGAGACAGGAAGGGTAAACTACAAAATACACTGATTTGGTCCTTGGTTTGCTGATTTAGGCCCCTGAGGAACATGAAGAACAATCATGGTAGACCCAGGAAAATGAATCTGAAGTAGTTGCTCCTCTCTGCATATAGATGACAATCACTTAAAAGCAACAGGAAAGCAGAGAAGAAATAAAGACATGAAAAAGTTCATCATCTTGTTTATGTCTACATACTCTGAAGGAAAACTATCTCTAGACCAGGCTTAAAAAGGGTGTGATTTCTATGAATGAAAACTGGACAGAAGAAGTTCTACACACAGATCCACAGGTTTTTCTATTCAGGCCTGTCTGACGTAAGAGCAAATAACCAAGATGGTTGCAAGGGCATATATTATTCTTACAGGCAGCCTTGGATCTTATACAGCAGAGCAGACAGAGCCTTTGCCCTCAGGGTGAAACTGTTCTGGGCTAAAGTTACTGCCTAAATCCCAATGTTTCTTCAGTACCAACTGAACTGAAGGAGCTTCCTGCTAATGACACAGTAACACTGTTTATCTCAAATCTATACACAGGTTATTGCATTCCAGGAAATAACATTTCTTTTTTTAAAATAGGCAGAGTCAGTCAGATTAGTACATTTAAAAGCAACAATTCCTTCTGGTAGGATTGTTCACTATCCATATAGACACATCTCCAAAACAATGCTAGTGTGAAAAGATCAGAGTGCAGCAGGGTGCAGGTAGCTCACAAGACAAATAAGCACCCTATAGGACCCATAAGCCCTGATTATTCTTGCAGTTGCAAGGAAGCTGAGTAATAGTTTAGTTTTATCTTGAATTTCAAGTATTCTTATTTCACTAAATCTTTGGGGCTTAGTAGCACTATAAAATTTTTTTTTTTTTCTGTTTCCAATGTAACACCTAGTCCAAGAGGCACCCTAATGATTCTACAGTCCAAATGAAACTGTAGTGAAAGGCCAAATATGCATTCTTGCATTTTACTGAAGCAGAGAAAGGCCTGTTTTCCAAATCTTATCATTTTTCCACAATGAAAAAAAAAAAAAATTCTAATAAAATCTACGTGCTGACTTTAAGTATTAATTCTTCCACTGGCTATTATCCTTGTATCCATACACCTCATTATCATCAATTGTGCTAGAACTGGCCACAGTTCTGAGCTGAACTGGAAAAAAAATCCCAAGAGAACATGCACAGAAGGTTACTCTTACAGAAATACAGTGTAACTATCGCTTCTTTAATATGAAGTCTTCGTACTTTGTTCTTTGATGACAGGCCAAATACATTCAAAATTTATAAGCAGTTTCACAGCAAACGACAGAAAAACAGTCTACCAATTTTATACTGCTGTGCAGTGTTTCTGGTTTTGTAACGCTTTAAGCATTAAGAAGCCTAATGCATGGTTTAAGCAACAGCTGAAGTGTATATTTTTGCAATAAAACATGCACTGCTATGAACAAAACCACTTATATACTGAAGATATTACAAGCCAATTTATGTAGCTAAATCCAGGCTCCAGCTCCCCTTAGCTAAGTTAGAGGACCTATGTAAATAATGCTTTACAGAAGTAATTACTGCTATTTTTGCATATTTGCATTAAACTTTATATGCTCAGACACTCAGTGCAGTATTACTTTCCCATGCATCGACAGCATAAGATGTATTTTCTTCAAACCTACCAAGAAAGAAATGCAATAACACAGGACAGTCAGTGAGGTGTTGAAGATGAATATACATATCTGATACAGCTCAGAATCATATTCAGCGAATATATTCACATGTATTCATTTTGTAATTTTCTGAGAACACTCTAGATTTGAATAGGCAAAGAAGGGGGAAAGAGATCTGCAAGAAGCAACACTTTAGCATATTGAATTGACCCTGAAAATTCTAAGATACAGTATTTAATGGGTATTCTATTACCCTCCCCTTTACAGGAGTTTCTAAAGCTCCAGGCACCCTCACACTTACAGAACAGTACTATATTCCTTGACAATATGGTCCTACTCAAAAAAAAAAAAAAAAGAAATACAAGCTACTACAGATGGATCTTAGCCACAGAATTCCCAATGACATTAATGGAAGCAATTTGTCTAAAATCTCTATTCGTTTTTCTTTTTAAATTTCAGAGGTGGTTTTAAGTGCAATTTTCTAAAACCGCATTATGTATTTTGCTTTTTATTATTCAGTCTGTCTGAGGCTCATTCAGATCTTAATTTTCCTCTTGGCAAATTTTTATACAGATAGAAGAAAATCTACAGGAAGAATGACAATTAGGGAGTATAGACATGAGAGCATAAACATCAATTACCTTCTTACAAAACAGGAATGCAAGTAATATTTAGTCTGCATTAAGACATAATTATGGGTAAAATTGTAGTCTATCCACCAGTATTGATTAAAACCAGTATGCTGAGACACTGCTAGGTTATAAACAGGTTGTTTCTACCATTCATCTCATAAGGACAAATAAGGTAGTGTAGCAAAGCAAAAGAGAAGTTCACTGTATGAATATTAATAAATTGCAACTGCCCTTTTGTAAAGTGTTCAACTCCATGTTTGAGGAATATATTCATTTGAACCAGAGATTTGACGAAAGGTTATATCATATTACCTACTGTGTGACATTTAGGAAACTAGAAATTTAAATTAGGATCATATTTTCTTCTACTAAATCTTAGAAAATTCAGGACTAACTCAGTATTTGATTGGTGAATTTCAACTTATTTTGCAAAATTAATTATGAAGTGCAGCTATATACTCTGCAGATATACTAACAATTGGTGACAGCTTTCCTACTGTGCAGTAGGCAACATACTGTAAAGCTTTTAGATATTTTCTGTTGGCATTCATGCTGGAAACAATTAGCTTAAAAAAAAAGGTTGCAGAGAGCTGAAATAACTAATAAATAGCTGAATTTCTAATCTAATTGACAATATTTTAATTACAGTTCATATATATATATTTAAAAGATGTCTCTTATTCTTCTCTGTCTCAGACTGATACAAGCAAACAAAATAAAAATAGGGTTTGTTATGAATAATAAACTTCAAATAATGTCTTGAAAATATTTCCTTGTACCAAACAAATGAATTTGAATTTATTCCATCTAATGACTGAGTAGGTCCTAGGAAACAGTCACTGGCAAAGCAAGACAGATGTATCCAAATGGTAAGCTCTGTTCTTTACTAATTGCTAATAGTAAACCATCAAAATAATTCGTTGAAAATATGAAGGTATAGAAAATATTTGAAGACTCAGTAATTTCCTTGAAGGACATGCGTTACTCATGCCTCACTTACAGTAGGAATGAAGGAACAATAAAATAAATAGGTGAGCTTTATATGGAAAGTCAGACTGACTAATGTGATGGTTTCTCAGACCTTTATAAAAATACCACTGCCTATTTGTTGCAGTGGGATTAGTTCTTTACCATTTTGGGGATCCACTTACTGCAATACAGTAGTTACTATTAATTTCAGAATTGTAACATTAAATAATGTATTAACAAATAATGACATATACCAACAAGTTGAATGCATTCTATTAAAACAATGTAGTATTAGAGCTTTAGTACTTGCATTGATGTATTTCAATAATCCTCAGGTAATAGTAATAGAAAGTAATGGCATTTTCATGAAACATTAGTGAAATAAAAATTCCACTGATGCCTCAAGAGAGTGATAAGCCTTACTTGTCCCTAGAAAATAGACAAATTATAGGCCGCTTATTCCTGGTTACATAGCCAGAGTTATAAGCAACACATGAAACAAATGACTAATAATTTTTGTTTGGTTTGTTTTCATTGGAAGAAGGGGGACATAACAAGCTTGTAAAAATTTTCATACTTCAAATACTATTTTGTTAGAATGCATTGGGCAGGAGAATTCAACTCCATAAAGTTGTTTGACAGAACTGACAATGATAAGCAGTGCTATTAATATTATGAAATGTTATAGAGATATTTATTGTTATTAAATTAGTTCACATAAATGTCCTGTTCATACACTGCATTGTTTATAGATTGTGTTCATTTATATAAATAATATAAATGTAGTTGACCACTGTTTACAAAGTACATTAAACAAAAACTTAAAAAAAACTAAAACAGATGTGTCATGTCAAATGAAAGTCTCTTACTCATCTCCTGCATCTCATGAGAGCCCACCTCAAGTACTGTGTTCAGCTCTGGGATCCCCAGCACATGTACATGTACCTGCTGGAGTGAGCTCAGGGGAGGGCCACAGAGATGCCCAGAGTACTGAATCACCTCTCCTATGAAGACAGGCTGAGAGACCTGGGGTTCTTCAGCCAGCAGAAGAGAAGGCAGGGGGGTATCAACTAGCTATCTTTAAGACACGCTCAAGGCCAAACCATTCTATGATTCTGGGAGCAATTTTAATGACGTCAAATAGCAACAATTTTGTATTAGTGAAGTTTGGGAGAGCTTTGTTTTGAATGTTATGTTTCTAGGCATTAAGCTTCCATGTTCTTAGCACTATGGTTATATAACCATAGTTGTATTAATGCATAATAACAATAAGAAAAAAAGAGGCGATTAGACATCTTTTCATTAGGCTGTCATTAAGACCTCAATTTTCTTTGTGTCAGGCCTAAGCACAGATACCAAAACCTTTAATGTTTTCAATGGGCATCCTATCCTTTAGCCTCATTTTTTGAAAGGACACTGGGGTTTGTTGTTGTTGTTGTTACTAATGCTGCTGTTTGGGTTTTCTTCATAATGAAAAAAAAAAAAAATCTGAAACGGGAAGACATCACATTCCCTTAGCTCATGGTTGAAGAGATTTGAGAATTCTGATAGATCAGTGCTCTTTTCTGGTATGATTCACCATGGAATCAGTTATCAGGAACAAATGCAATGCTCTGAGCTGGACTACTTACATGATCCCACCAGCAACTATAAAAGAGAAAAACTAACATGTTATAACCACTACTGTGATCTTGCAGTCACCTTACCCAGAACTAAAGGCATTTTAAGGTAAGAATATCCTATTTCAGTAAGTTCATGAGGTAAGAGAAATTTCTTACGGCTATTTTGCTTTATAAACAATGGAGATGAAGTCACAGAGTTTTCCAGTTACAAAATTCTCAAAAGGAAAGGCTGCTGAAGAAAGCCAAATCAAATAAACCTAAACCTAAAATACATAAATATAGATCAATGCTTCTTACCATGCCTCCCTGAAAATATTTCAAATGAAAAAATTCAAACTGATCAGGATAATAAATGCTAAAAAATTGCTTAGGTATTGTGGTGGCAAATATTTGTACTGCAAGATTAGAAAAGCTATGGTTCATAGGAAGTACAGATGGGTTGTTTACTCTGACATCTTGGAAAAATAAAATCAGAATAGTGGGTACTGTAAAAGAAAAAAAGGAAAAGGTATAGCATCATTTCATTAAATATGGTTTTATCTAAAAAATACCAATCTGTGCTACCACTGCAAATCACACACTTAGTAAAATTATCACAGTTCATAATGACAACTGAAAATATATTTAGAAAAAAGTAAGCAATGAAGAAGAAAGAGTTAAAAATAGTGATATATTTTCCCTAAAAGGAAATAATTTACTCTGATTTTGTTTTTCTACCACATGAAGTATAGGAATAAAAGTATTAAGGAGGTTTTAAAATATGGATATTGAAAATAAACATGAGTGCAAAACTTAACATTTAACCAATCTAATTAGGGCTGATTTAAAAGTGATATAACAGTGCACAAATATTTTGATTTGATACTAAAGCCCAATGTAAGAAAGAATTTTCTTTCTTTCTTTTATTACTGTATACCAGAGTTACACTTCCTCAGCTGGGAATACATCACTGTATACTAACGTTTAAAATAGTAGTGGATTGACCCTGGCTGGATGGCAGCACCAACTAAAGCTGCTCTATCACTCTCTTCCACAAGTGGAAAACAGGGAGAAAATATAATGAAAGGTTCATGAGTTAAGGACTGGGAGAGATCACTTACCAAATACTGGCACAGGCAAAACGGACTAGAATAGAAATATTGCCTGAATTTATTGCTAACAAAATCAGAGCAGGATAATGAGATGTAGAATAAGACCTTCAAAACACTTTCTCTGCAATCTTCCCTCCTTCCTGAGTTCTCCCTGTTCTGCCTCAGCAGTGCAGGGAGATGGGGAGAGCCGGTTTTGGTCAGTTCATCACACATTCTTCCTGCTGTTGCTTCTTCCCCTGTTCCAACATGGGGTTAGTCTGGGAGACAGTCCTTCTTGAAGTCCTCCAACCTGAATATATCCATTCTGCAACACTTCTCCACATAATGCTGTTGTTGTAACATGGGTCAGTCTTCCACAGGATGCAATCTTTCAGGCACAGACTGCTCCAACATGGGTTCCCCACGGGATCACAAGTTTCACTAGAAAACCTGCTCCAGCATGGGCTCCTCTCTCCATGGGTCTGCAGGTCCCTGCCAGCCTCTTTTCATGCCTGATTTGATGTGGGTCTCCTTCACGGGCTGCAGGTGCATCTCTGCATCCCCGTGGTCCTCCTTGGGGGGCACAGCTGCTTCACCATGGTTTTCACCAGGGGCTGCAGGTGTGTCTCTGCTGGGACACCTGGAACACCTCCTCCCTCTCCTTCTGCACAGACATTGGTGTCTGCAGAGCTGTTCCTCTCACTTGTTTTCATTCCGCTCTTTGCTCAGTGCAGTCATAGCTGCACAATAACTTTTCTTCCTTCTTTTCTCCCTGCTCACAGGGGTTAGCACCACCTCTGACTGGCTCAGCCTTGGTCAGCAGTGAGGCCATCCTGGAACCAGCTGACATTGGCAGTGTCAGAGATGAAGGAAGCTGCTGGAAGCTTCTCCACAGAAGTGATTCCTGCAACTCCCCTGCTATGAAAACCAGGTCATGCTAACCCAACACAAAAGCCAATGCTTAAACTGCATAATTATTTTCATTTAAAAGCAGAATTCGAATAGATAACTAGAATAAAAGGTGAAAAAATAAACCACAAACTAAGTTGATCATTATTTAGTTAAAATAAAATAAAAGAATCTGTGGTACATGCCAGCAAAACTGTTATACACCACATGTATTACCTTATATAGTTGTCTATTGACTTTTGCATATTATTTCTCACATTATAAGCATTGTCTATGCTACAGAATGTCACTTTCATTTTAGACATAATATAGACAATAAAAGTCTACATCTTCTAGGTAATAAATAAAGGTATTAAATCCATGGGGAAAATGATTGAGAAAAAGAAACAATGGAATAGAATAAAATAAAGCATTTGTCGATTAAGAAAAAAAAAAAAAAAAAAAAAAAAGAGATGGAATTAAATTTCAGAGTAGTCTTGAGAACCTGAAGAATAAGAGGCAACAAGGAAGCTATGGAAAAGAGCCAGATTTCATAAATGAAGTATTTGGCTTCTGTCATGATCTTAGAAATCCAAATTGCACAAATTTAAACAGGAACAAATCACCTCAAGTAATAGATCAAAAAAAATCTCTCCTGGCTTTGTTTTGCTATTACTGCAATTGTAATTTGTGATGACAAGTTGCCATCATAATAGAACAAGAAAGAACATGCTAATCAAGAATCTGAAATAATAGCTGATACAGATTGTGATCATTCATGTACAGATTGTACTTTGAATCCCAAATACCAGAAAGGTAAAAAACCATTTTTTATTTATACAGAGGGTAACTAGAAATCCTCCTCCTAGGATTCAATGTGAGAAAGCCAAGCTGACTACTGGAGAAGATAATTATATTGCCTCCATATGCCACCATGTTATCTTTTATTCTTTGTTGCCAACCTGGCATGTGAAATTAAAAACCAATGTTAATCAAAAGGTAGATAATACATGTGAATCTCAACATCCCTCAAAATATTTGGTCGAGATTAATCTTTTCCACAGTGATTATATTCAGTAACAAGGACAAAAATGATAGGTACAGCAAAAGGTTCAGTCCAGTAGTTAAGATGCACCTTTGCTCCCTGACTGGCCCTCTTGGTTTGACTACAAGATTATAGTTAGTCATTGCTAATAAGTATGAGCAGGCATCTTGAAAGGAGGAATCAGCCTTTCCTTGATTCCAGATTTTGACACCACACTCCCAAGTGACTGACTAGTAGGAAGAAGGATTATAGAAGTAATTTTACAGGGAGATTTTAGAAGCAACTTTCCCACGACTTAAAAAATGCTTTGAGCATTTAGTGAGAGATAGCAAAAATCAAATGTTTAATTTATATTGGCTTATTAATGCACAGTGATTGTAATGGGGTTAAAAAAAAATTACCCATACTGTTTTAATGCCATTCCCTAGAGGAAAAATCAGATTAGATTGTAGAATTCCCTCCCTTTCCTGAGAAAAGGAAAATAAAATAAAAATTTAAAAAAAACCCACAAACAAACAATCAAACAAACCCTAAAAAACCAGACTTCTTGACTACACTTACAAGTGAATAAGGGGGGGAAAAAATAAAACAGTCTTGCTACTTCTAATCCTGGAATTTGCATAGGACATAGATACTGTGCTCATGCAACTTCAGAAGGAGGAAAACTCTCATGTTACTTTAGACCTGAGAACAGCACTGACATGACAGGAAAAGCTCTGTTCTTAGTCCTCAGGATTCGCTGCTCATCTTCAATAGATTTTTTTTTCCCTTCTCTCTCTCTCTCTAGGACAGAGGATTTTAGAGGATCAAATTTTATGACTTCTCAGATCCTGCAAGCAAAGATTTTCCAGATAGACACTGTGAACTATAAATCTCAGATTGTTTGGAGACCAGACAACACAGGGAAAGCACAGGCTACTTTTGAATCCTGGAACACTACTTTCTGTGCGTTTCTTTCTTGGCAATGACACCCTAAACGACAATAAAATCATTGAAAACTCAGCCTGTCTATATTTTACAGGCATTTCAGTGCTCGTAGTAGAGGGAGAACATTTTATAAGCTTTGGGGAAAAACCTTAAAGTCATACATGGTTTTTTTCTTTGTGCTTTGTGCCTATGCATTCAAATTTGCTTTTAATAACCTGGGACAGAAGCTTACGTTCTTCTCTTGCTTTGTTTAATTCAGGCAAAGTCCTTATTGCTTAAATACTTCTAAACTGGATCTAATTCTAATGTAACCTAAAGCCTTCTAAACTGACCTAGTCTCTAACTTAATGTGAAGCAGGTTTGAACTGATGAATTTAGCAGCAAATAGCAACAGTAAGAAGGGAAGGAGACAGGAAAAAGGGAGAGAGGCAGGTTTTGTAAAGTTAAAAGAAATATTTTAGTCTGGAGAAATATCACAGAGAGAGGATTGCACAGCTGAGTCACTTGCCCTTAGCCCTTTGGTAAAACAAGATGAAATCAAGGTAAGTCTGGAAAGAAGTTTGAATCAACAGATCAGCAGAACCCAGTGATAGCTGGCACACCCCCTTTGCTGTATCCTCCATACTCCCCTGCTCAGCTAGACAACAGAAGCTCTTTTCTGATGAAGCATCCTCCATAGGCCTTAGCCTGCAAGGCTAAGGCTGAACTCCAATTTCCCTGGATTCTCCCCTCTCTCTGTTCCTAGGTTCTCCCAAGCCCACCCCCACCCACACTGCCAGGGCAGTGCTTGCTCTCAGTGAGGGGTCAGCACTGACTAGTGGGAACACGATTGTCCTAACCTTGAAAGTTCAGCATTTCCCCTAAGTAAAAGGAGTCCAGGTGACAAGGACTAAGTTACATCTTCACCGACTGTCCCTCGAGACTAAAAGCGAACTGCTCCCCACCCGTGATGAGATCAATAAGAACAAGGCACTGTCACCAGTATTATTCCCTCCTAAATCATGTGCACCACCTGGCTTGCCAAGGAGGGTTGTGTGCACATGTGTTAAATACACAGAGTTGGCATGCTCTGGAGTACACATATGGATGTACAGGCTATATTCCATATTTCTGAGTGTCTGACAGAAAATCGGCAGCCAACTGTTGCCAGTCTGTTGGCTGCTGCCTGCCTGTTTATACCTGGAAAGCTCAGAGCATACACTCTTCCACTGAAGACGATGCATAAATATTGGTCTCTGTCAGAGGCATGCAAATTAGAAGGAAAAAAAATTCATTAGGATGCTAAAAATACTTCCTAACAATATCAGGTGGGAACTTAGGTATTAACAAATTGCTCACAATACTTCAGAAGCAATGCAAGAAGACTCCCAAATGGAAAGTACCTTACAAACTTTGTCAGTGTTTTGACAAATGAAGAACCAAGGATTACCTAGCTTAACAAGAAATTCACATGCTCTTCAGACAGCCTAGTACTTTTCAGCATAACCATATAAATGTAAGCCACAGCAGTTAAACAAGGGAAGGGGACTGAAAACAACTTTGAGGAGTGCTATGTAATAATCTTTCTCAGTTCTGGTTCAAGAGAACTCATCTCTTCCTGGGTTTGAATGTTTCACACATAAACAATGCAGTCAAACATTTGATCTTCGTTACCATTATAACGGCCATGATAATGAACATTACTATAATCAATGGTGTATTATAATGAAGTTCAGAATCAAAGAATGATAGGATCTTTGGAGGTCACCCTGTCATATCTCCCTGCTCAAGCATGGTCAACTGCAACAGGTTGTCCTGAACTGTGTCCAGACAGTTTTCAAATATCTGCAAAGAAGAAGACTCAACAAGCTCTCTAGGCAATCTGTTCTAGTGCTCAAAGTAAAATAATATTTTCTTACGCATAATTGTTTTCCCTATTTATAAAGTTTTTTCTAAGGAAATGCTATTCTTATGTTTTCAGACTATCATATATGTAGACTAAATTCCTACTTGTAATTTCTATGCATGAGAAGCTGAAATTGTTCATAATCCCTTTTTAAACAACACCACCTCTATGATATAAATGCCTGTTTCCACCACAAACACAATCATTATTTCAAGATAATATCTAAGTACCAACAGGATTGTTTTTCCCTACAGGCTGACATTTAAAGTTGCTCTGGTTGGACTATTGTTCAAGTCAGATAAATTCTCCTTTATTAGAGCAAGAATGATTAATATTTTTTTTTTAATCTTTGCACACATAGACTTGCATGCATATTGCCTGATCAAAGCAAACATAACTGAATATATTCATTATCATCTCTTTATAGTAAGTATTCTATCAGCACTAAATCTAAGCACTTGATTTATTAAGTGTTTGATTGAAGAAGAAAGTTTCTTTTACCGTATTATTTTGAGTATGTGTATCTGTGCCAAAGGTGGGTTTAAAAATTGACTGTAGGAAAGTTTTATAATCCTAGCTTTTTTACAGAAACATATGTCCCTAATACCAAAACTGAACTATAAAAAAAACATTTTTTTATCTAGACAAATTGCCAAAGAAAAAATGTACCATATTTTTCAATATAATATTTTATATCAAGTTTTAATTATTTTTATGTTGTTTGCATATGTCGGTGTGTGATTCCCCCAATATTAAACTTGGCAGTCTATTCCAAGAATTATATGAGAGTTATCAGTATATTAAAAGTATATTAACAGCATAATTAAGAAACACCAACATATGAATAGTTCCACATTCATTAAGATCAGAGACCATCTAACCTCAGAAATAATGTTAATCATACCCCATATTTTGTCTTTCATTATTCTCACAGTCTTCATGCTTTTGTGTTGGGGTTGTTTTGCACATGTGATTTCTTTCTCAAACAATTCATTCCATAGTTTCATTACTAGTCTTTCTCTTCTTTCTAGATTTCAAAGAACTTTTCTTCTGCTATTTTATTTTAGTTTGCTTACAGCTGTCAAATGGAAATAAAGTGATGAGGCAAAGTTTTGAATAATACTCAGCATGAAAACCTCTGTGCTGATACAGTTATTTACTTCCTTGACTGTGGCCTCTTTTAGTCTTTATTCTGATTGAGAACATTCCCTAGAGGGTGCATAATTGTATAATTTAAAGATTTTATTTTCCATCTGTTAAAAAACTTTTTGTATTTAATCTACATAGCACACATTAATTAGCTAAAAGGCAAGCATTTTACTTGTTTGAGAATTCATGTTGTCATTCATATCTTCCTTATATGCTGAGATAAAATCACATAATATTGTTTTTATTAAACTGAGGACCAAAACGAAATATTTTTCATACTTTACAGAAAGTATTGACCAATAAAACTAGCAGTATCTTGAAACATTAATAGAAACTAACATTTAGAATTTCTGGCTATAATACAGACCTTTTACTTGTAGCACAAAAATCCAGAAGGGTGAAATTTTTTTAATGATCTCTGTTGGCCTGACTGTAGGTCTTGAGGCTCCTCAGATGCTTCTCCCACAACTACCATGCCAAGAAGGAGTTAAGGTGATCAGATTTATGCTAACTTTAAACAGGCCAGGGAAATATTACAGCTCTTTTCCTTGTTTTACAGAACCACCACAGAAGTTCCCTTTAGCTACCAGACAGGTAGGATTTGTTAGCTGAGAACTGTTTTGGGATTAATGACAAAGGGGCATCGGGTAGGCAAAATTTGAATGGCATGTAGTAGTTTAATATGGGAACCATGCAACTCAGAAAACATCTGCACTATGCCATGGTCCTAAACTGCTAAATTTAGCAAGCCCTGGGAACATCTACCTCTTGCAAACAAGTTTTCATTCATCAGTTAATTTCAACACCACTCTTCTCTGATGGGCAGCTTCCCTGTTTGCTGCTTGGACTGAAATTCACCGAGGACTGGGACAAGTCATTGCCTTAACCAGATGCTGACAGTTGCTTTAGGAGAGCACCTCTCCTGGCTCTCCCTCTGAGTTTCTGTTGATATAACTAATCCCTAGTTTTTGAAATTAAAACTGATCTTATCTCATTCTCTTCTGAAAAGTTAATTTCTGAACATTACCCCAGTAAACACAAAAAGACGAGGCTGGAGTGTAACTGATCCCTTGACCATGGAAGAAAAGGAGGAACTATTAGAGAATAATCCATACCTTGTGCCGTAGTCTTACTAGGGGCTGATAGGGCCTAAAATCGTATCCTTCTTTGACTGGCCACCCGTCTGCTCCCAGCAAAATGCATCCAAGAAGCAAAACAGCAGACCACCACATAAACATCTTTACAGGTCTGTTTCTGTGAAAATAAAAAGTACAAGATTCAGAGATGCAACATTACTTTGGCACAAGCCATATAATAAAGGTTTACAATACTGATAATCTAATTGTGGACTTGAATAAAAGTACTAGATATAGGATAATCCATCTGGCACAACAACGAAGAGAAAAAAAGGTAGCAGTATATGGGAAAGCAGTATCAATTTGGTTGCACTGAACTGAGAATTTTCTTATCGCCATTCAATACTCATATGAGGGAGTCACTGAGGAAACAACCAGGAAAAGTCAAAGAAAAGATGGAACATAAGAGAAAAGCAGTGGTGAAAAATGCAATACTTTTTCTCAGATGAAAGGGAAAAAATTATCATCAACCACATGTTCATCAACTTTTTATTTTAAATGTGGTCCCTTGTGATGCAATATTCACAACCTAAAAGTTTATAATAACCATACTCACAGATTTATAGATACATATGGCATGAGAATTACCTTATATGATTCCTATATATACATTATATACATATATACATATATTATATACATATACATATATGTACATTATATAAGTGGTTTCAGAACCTATTAGAGATATGCAATGTTTATAATTGATATTCAGCATTTGTGTTGAACTCATCATGCTAAATAGACAAACACAGCAAACTGATCTTCATTATTTCAAGGTACTCCCAAGTCAGTCTGCTTAGTCTATATTATTTTGTCCTGCACTGTGGGGCAGAGATGAGCCACTTTCATGCATGAGTGGTTTTTTTTTCCCCTTTCTACTTTGCTTTTAGTTCACTAACCCTGCCAATGTAGAAACCTCTGATAAGAATCAAGATATATAGGAATAAGTACAAAACATTGTAAGTGTGCCCTAGGAGCCCAGATTGTGCACTGAATTTTCAAGTCTTGCCTGACATCTTCTTTTCTATGGGAAATCATCTGAGCATAAAATGTGAACAAATTGGGGATCACTTATTATCCTGTATCATTTACAGTCATGCTCCTGGCAGTACTGTTACACAAACTGTAGGTTTGATTCCTATCATTCTTCACATATCAGTAGTCTTCACAGTCACCTGAAGGCAGAGAGACTGAACAGAATTAATTCCTGTGGAGATATTAAATGTAGCAAATGGACTCTACTCTTACATCTATTCACAGTCTCAGTAACAGATCCTGCTTAAGTCTGCTACCTTTCTTTGAGGACTACTATACCAAAGTTGGTAAAACCACTTAAAGGTCTGTTTCATCCTCATTCCAGCTGATTTTTACCAGCCTGCCTTGCCTTCACACTTGTAATTCAAACAAAAGCTTGACATTAATACACCATATTTACTTCAACATCACTTACCTTTTGTTCCACCAAACCCAATCTCATTCTGGGACTCCCTATTAATCAAATTTAACATTTCATCTCATTTATCATTACTTATTTCAACAGTTTCCACTTCAATTACCTTTCTTTTGCACTCCAGCTTTTCTAATATACATAGCAGAAGTATCTCTCTTAGGAGAGCTTGCACAGAATACATTAAGCAGAGAATTATTTGAAACACAGAAAACAAGCTCTATTACAGAGAGATGTTTTACATAAATAACTTGAGGCTTGTTCTTCTACACCTGTTCAGTAACAGGATATTATAGAGAGGATAGGAAATGACACAGTGAAATTTTCTTCTTGAGTTCCCCTCACACTTCCACCAAAACAGAAGGACCTAATCAGATGTTCTGGTGGACCTTCACTGTGAGATTATTACAACTAATTTAGCTCACTGGCGGGAAACAACAAAAAAAGACTGTTTCAGAACTCTGAGGGGTCAAGTACATTATTGTATGGCATTTTCCTTCACTGATTCGACGTTAGTTCTCAGTATCACTGTTACTGAAAAATTAAGTCCATTAAAAAAAAAAAGGAAAAAAAAATAAACAGAATAACAGAAATAACAAAAAATAAGAATCTTGATTTTTAATCTCAAAAAAAATCTCTTTATTTGTATTTGTTGGTTTTTTTTCTTTTAAATACTTAATTGTTGACCTTCAAGGTCAGAATCAGATGAGTTTAGCACTTGTGCATGCTAAGACTAGTTAGGCATGGTTGAACCTTTGTCCCCTTTGTGCACTTCTGGAATTCTTCTCTGTACAATGAAAATTTGGTTGGAAAACAGTCATTTCACAGAAGGTTGTAAGAGCAGCCACATTCCACCACCCTCCCACAAACTGAATATATTTTAGTCTCCTGTTGTGTAAAAGAACAGAGTCCTTATAGTTTTGGAAATTGTTTGACCTTGAAAGGCTTATGCTTTGTACTTGTAAAGAAAAAAAAGAAAATTATTACATGCTCAGTTTCTGACTTCATTGCCTGATACTTGGATGAACATTTACAAAACAAATTTAAAAAGTAAGCTTTTTGGATAGATGCCACCTAAAATCCCAAAAGTATGCAGGGCCTATGCAGCTATTATTTGCCTTTTTAGAATTTAAAATACCCACTTTTTTTTTATTTTTTTAATTACTACCAAAATCACAGTCCTCTTAAATACAGTACTGTTATGAAGCCTTTATTTTAAGAAACTTATGATCTATCCTAAAAGCTTACATTGTTAAAGAGTGGAAGTAAGAGCAGGAATAAAAATGATTTTTCAAAGCTTCATTACAACTCCAGATTTTGGTGCTGCATACAGCAGTACAGAAAGAAAAAAGGTAACAAGACTATATACACATGCTACCTAAAATTGCTTTGTTCTTACTTCTACTTGAAGGTACAGTGCAAATTATAAGCAAAGTGAGTTTTCTTTTAATATTGCATGATCGGTAAATCAGAAGCTACGTTTTGGAAGAATTGTTGTATCATGCATTCTGGGGCAAAACGACATATTTCTGAACTCAAATTTGCATTAATGATCTAGACCCTCTACTCATTAATTATAATCTGGCAGAACTTGATGTTTCAATGTTTAGATAACATTCTTCTGTATTTTTAACTTCATTAATTACATATTTGTAAAGGAACTGTTTATAGGTTATTATTATATGTCTACTTTTATTTTCACTAAAGACTGTTGCTTCATTATATTCATATAACCATGTTTGGAAATCTGATGAGTTTACTTGGTTTACTCTCTCTTTAAGCAGATACCAGCCTGTATCTCTGCATTTTCATGTTTCTCTCTGCACACTTCTCACTTATAATATAGATTATAGGTTAAAATGCAAAGAAAAATTTTAAAATTATAAAATATTCCAGTACATATTTTAATGTATTTATATGTGATTTGTCTGCCAGTAAACACTGAACTGAAATTCTTAAACAACAACTAGCAATAACTCTGTATTGTCCATCCTATTAAAGCAAACAGTTAATTTACAGCTACTTGTTGCATGTACATAATTACAGTGGGGTTCCCTCCCCCATTGCACACAAATAAGTAGGGTGCTGATTTCCTTATTAACAATGAGCTTAACGCACTATTTTAGCATCAAATTGATCTATGTTGTAGGAGTCTTATTGTTGTTTGTCCTTAGATTTTCCTCATGAGCTGAGGAGGAATAGAATGGAGGATGTTGAACAGATAATTGTTGTTCCTTATTTCTCACTGTACAGTAATTTCATCAGTATCAAATTTAGATTTTCCTTTCTGATTCTCAGAAGGCTCTGTCATTTCACTTTTTAGCCCATTTTGAGAGCACTCATGAATCTGATGTACTCTGCAGTTTTCTCACTATTGATTTCTTTCCATTTCAGTTATTCCTGATATTTTTTATAAATTATTATCCACAAGAGGATTTTTTTATTCTGTGTCAGGTCTATACCTTAAAACTCTTGGATGAGAAGGACTGCTGGGAGAGCTCCTGAGCTGACAGAAGGAATACCTTAGGATATCTCACTTGCTTTATTTAAGTAAGGGAATTGGGACCCTTAAATAATTTTCAGGGTTGGTTTGGGGTTTTTTTAAGCAAAGAAAACTACTTGAAAAGTTCACAGAGTTTCCACCATCGCCCTGATGATCAAATAGTCACCACTGAGTTTGAGACAATTTCTTTTTATTCTTGACAAAATATAATGCAAAACTCTATCTCCCTTTTCTCTCCTTACAAGTCAAATATTTAGACAAAAACAAATTAAATCCCAGTTCTGACACCTTACTCAAGAATATTGCATAATGATTAATATATTCTACAATACCATAGTTAGAGTTTCCACTCAAAGTTATGACTTCTAAATCTTCTCAGCAGTTCACTGGCAATAAAAATTTTGTTCTTTGCCTAACTTTTCTTGTTGGACTAGGAAAGAGGTTGCTACTATGAGAGTTTAGCAAAAGCATAATAAGCACTACTTTACCTGTCCCCATTCTTCACAGAGAAGATTGAAAAAATGTCATATTTCACACAGTTTCAAATGTGATAACATATATTTACAGTGTACTAAAAAATCCATTTAATGTAACCTGGCTTAGCCAGAGTTTATAAAAAGAGTTAAAGCATTTTCCCAAGAATGTCCTATTTTAAAATGCACACATACTTAAAATTAGGAACTTTACCATTTTCAAAGCTCTTTTTTTTCTTTCCAGAATTCCTCAGCTGTTATGCTCTGCTCTGTGTTGATAAATGGTGACTAGCCAGGATATTTGGCATTAGGAGACATAATTCATTTTAAAATGTAAATATTTCACCTCAATAAACTGATCTGATCAACTCAATGCCCCTACAAAGTATAATAAATGAAATCTTAAATACTGGTCCAATCACTGCATTTCTCCTGCCTTTGAAAGAAAAGATATATCAGATATTAACCTCACATTATTTAAAAGGTCAGTTTCAACATATCAAGGAGTAGCACTGTATGCTCTCAGGAAATGTCAGTGTCTGTCTTTTACATATTATTAATCTGAAAAAAAAATAAAATTACTTGTCTATTTTGTGGGGATCTGAAAAAGACCATAAGCTATGGCACCATTCAGTGCCATATTTGATGTTATTAATAGGTTTATAATACAGCCACAGTAATAAATATAAAGCATGCTTCATTGCCTGTGACTTTGAGGCTTTCATTGCATATAATGATGGACACAAATAACCAGCCATGAAAGGATACACTGCTACCATTTCTTAAGATGCTTTTATCTACCCTTACATTTTCATGGCAGAAAGGTAGCAGCAAAGAAAGTATTTTCTTGTGTAGAGACTATTATATTGCATTAACTTTGAATGAATAGCTGAAGTTTTAGCTAAAAGCATGTGTTTTCCCACTAGCCTGCCTCTACTCTACCCTGGTGCCCCACATTGTCATATACAGACTGCCTTCAAAATTCTGACAGTAATCTTCACACCAAAAATGGGATTCTTACAAAGTAGTCACAGTATCATATTTTCTTATGAATGCAGCTGCAATCCATATCTAGCAATGCTTCTCCTTGTCAAAATGCAATGTGGAAAGCAGATCACAGTGTCGTGGGGGCAGATCTCACCCCCACAACTCCCTGACAGCTTTTGAGGACTGCACACTTCATGCTGTCACCTTCCAGTTCTCCTCCAGAAGTGGCAGCCACACTCTGAACCAGAGTTGTTAGGTCACCTTAACTATGTGCAGCAGGCTTGGGGCTTGCAACAGTGATGCACAGCACTGCCACGGCAGCCAACAGCTCGTACATCTGCGTGCCAATCTGTTCTGTCTATCAGCTGTGACTTGATGTGGCTGCAGCCACTCACTGTGCAGGCACATGCTCTTCATCCTTCACCGACCAAAACAGACTGGCAAGTCATTTTGGAGCAGCCAGCAACGTTACTGACAGCTCATGTGCTGGAACACACAGGATAAGTATTTTTTTAAAAAAAATCTCACAAAAAGCCCTCGTCATCCCAGATGTATCCTACCTTCTGCTGACTCCTGTCCATCTCTCCCTCACTCTTTTCCTGACTTAAACTGCAAAACCATCACATAAGCATAAGCAGAAGGTGGAGTGCAGGCCCTTGAACTCCTGTACTTGGTCTTTGTGCCAGGTGGCTCCAAGGCAGGTACATCCAGGCAGCACCATGGTGAGCAGCCAGCACAAGGGCCAGATTGCCCTGCCTTTCACTGTTACTCTCTCTCTGCCCTCCCACCGCTTACACTGCCAGGTGTTGCTGGGTAGGAGTGGCAGCCCAGCAGCCCATCCTCTCTCTGTAGGGGAATGCAAGCAAGATCCATTTACCCAGGACTTTTCTAGGAGGGCTTCTTTGGAATTGGCCCTAAAGATTTACAGTGGCTCTTGTGAACCTATACACAAGCAGCCTGATCATGGAGGGCCATACCTGAAAGATCAAAACACCTGAAATGCAGATGCAGCAAGGACATTTATCTTTGGTGCTAAATTCATGCTCTAATTGATCTTACCATTTTCAGTGTCTTTATTTATTTATATGAAAGGTGACACCCAGAATTCCTGGTGTTAGCGACCCCAGTTTCAATGAATTATAATAAAATGAGAAATGGCAATTTTAAACCTTTCTTGTAAGTTCTTCACGTGGTCTCACAATTTCTTTAATATTTCAGAAAGAAGAACAAAATGAGGGTACTATAGTTCACATATCTCAGAGGAGCTTTGTTTAATGGATTAGAGTTGTGTGGATTGATCTATTTTTCTCCCAAGACTTCAGTATCAACCTCAGGGTGGTTTTAGCACCACTGATATATGCAAGTGCTGGTTTGTGGAAGTTATACTGTTAGCGAGGTGGTTTCTTTCTTCCCTCATTAAGCAAACTTGTCACAGCTGGTTCCTCAATATCGTAGAGGATTATATTTGCCATCATGGCACTATCTGAACTGATGGGAATTCAACAACTTTATGTTATGAAACCAGAAAGAGAAAACCTTAGAACTTAGAAAAGCTTAGAACTCAAGTGAATAGCTTGGTACTGGTTAATATTTTACAAAATTTTTAAATCCACACCCAGCCTACCACAGTGTAGCTGTGTCCTTTGCACATGCTAGAAAAGAAATATTTTGGTTTTCAAGTTTTTAATGCTTTTCTTCTAAAATAAAACATCACTAACATTAACTAACTGTAAGAAGAAACAGCGACTGTTGGCACTTCCATAGTAAATTGTTAGGAGTACATTTGAGAAAAGACATTATCCTAGAGAAAGCAAAATGGCCACTTAAGATACAACTTCTTTTTTAAACAGGTGAGCTGCTGAATTAAAGACTAAAATTCTCCATCTTTGCTGTGATGTACTCATCTGTCACCTTTACTTCTCTCCTTTGTTATTCAAGAAAATATTGAAGTTTAGTAAAACAGTTACCAACAAAACCACTGAAGCCTTTGTATTATTGAACTCGTTGGATGAACTAAACCACAATATGTCTATCATTAGTTCAAAGAGCCATCATAATTTAGAGAATCACTTTCTGTTAAGTATTCTGGTTAAAGTTATAATTGTATCCCTTTACATTTATGAAATTCTCTGCATTGAAGTACTGTAGCCAACAGAGATGGATCCCATCTTTTTTACTCAGTGAAAGAGATTCTTCAGTAACTCAGATGGTTTAAACTCAACCCACCTGGAGATTGTTCCTCAAGATCACCATGAAAATGGCAAAGGCTGGAACAGGTTTGAGTTTTTTACCTCTAACAGGATTTCAAGTAACAAAAGAATTACAAAGAACTGTAAAGGAAACCAAGTCCTAAACCATAAAAATGCAAAGAGATAAGGTAGTTAGGGACAGGGGAAGTAGCATTTTAGCTGTCTTCACAGGATAGGAAGATTACTAGAGTGCATATCAGCAAGAGATGTGACACGGGAAAATCTATGACATGCAATAAACCACAAGCTCCAGAAATACAGAAGGATATGGATATACTCTGATGTGATGGAGAGGAGTATACACAGCAGTACAAACCCTGACAGAAAATATGAAATTATCAAACTGCAGAGAATAAAGATGTATGTGAATTTTGGTATAATTGGGTCAAAGCACAGCTCAATCAGTAACCAGACAGACCGATGAACATTGCAGCTATTTAAATAAATAAGGACTATTTGTAGCTGAGGGCAGTTTGTCCTTATCAGGATTGAACCAAAAATACATTTGCCCTCCAGTACACACCCCAGTGCCCACTTAATTAATATAATTAAGTTAACGATAGATTAAATCCTCACCTAACTGACAACATGAAAACAACTCTAAAATCCACATTTAATATGTGTGGTCCAGAATTTCACCCTATTTATACGATATAGTTACAATGAACATTCACAAGAATAGAAACAAAACTTTAAAATAACTCAGTTAACTAAAATTAAAAAAATTCAAAGTTTCTTGTGATTATTTTTAGAAAAAAAACTATGTCCATTCATAGGTTCACAGAAGTATACAAAGATAGTAAAGTGTTCTGTACTTGAATAGCCAAAATAATTACAGGTATTTTCTATTTTTCAATTTAACTGATGTGGAGCTTTTTCGCCTCTCTCCTTTCCTGCTTTGTGGTGACTCAACTCTTTCTTCTTTATTGTCACAAAGGTCAACTTTCTTCATGAGCCTCAATTCAGCACAATCAGAAAGAAATACAGAAAATAACACTTCTTTTGTCAGTCATAAAGCTGACATAGGTTCCTAGTGCCATTTGCTTGGATGTTGAACTCCAAGTCTGTAAAAGGATTTTCTCACTTTATGTAAAAAGAAATTGACAGACTAAGAAAAAAAGGAAGGAAACACATACAGTTTCTGAGATCTGATAGAACAAAAAACCCTCATCCTATCATATCTGATTAAAAAAACCCCAAACTACCCTGACAGCTGACTTGGTCATTTGCATTCTGCCATTTATATTAAATGTAGTGCATTGTTATAGTACATAGTAGTTTTCCTAGAAAAACTGCAGTCGTCTTTAAATTTTGCAAAGTTATTTCTAATCAAAAAATGCATTCCTCATATTGTATGTTTATAACACCATTCAATAGGATCTGAACCTACATTTCCTGCTATGTTTTAACTGTCTTATACTATTTTACTGGGTTTTATATCACTCTACTATAGCTACTAGGAAGAAGCCTTCCAAATGCATGCTGGAAAGCAGAGAGTAAAACAGAAAAATCTACCATTTCCTGATTAGGTTGTAGCTAAAGATTGTAAAGAAAGACTTTTTTCAAAAATTCTTTAGCTAAAAAAATTGTCATTTCTAAGAAGAATGGAATGGAGATAATACAAAGCAAGGAGCCACAAGTATGTGGTGATGAAATGGTAGTATGTGAAAGGACTTTTTTTTGTGTCTCCTCAACCACCATTCTATAATATATTGAAAATAATTTTTTTGTGCTCATTGACTTTAAAAAAAAAAAAAAGTTTATATATTTTATTTGGTTTTGGTTTTTTGGATTTTGAGGGGGCAATTTTCCACTCTTTGGTTATTTTTGGAAAGGAAAAACAGTAAATATCTTCAGTTTTATTTATACAATAGAAATACGTAAAAAAATTAATGTAGAATTGACTGGAATTAAGTTTTGACCATCAATGTGCCACAAAACACTAGAAACAGCCTCTTAAACAAAAAAACCCTCTGTATTTCAACAAGAAATTAATGCTCAGTTGCCATCACCAGATACTCCATATCACATCTGAGATGAACTCTGTGCATAGGCAAGAGCATCCCACCTCTTCTCATGTGAAAGCATCCCTCTGAAGCCTAAAGAGTAACCACCCACCTCCCTGAAATATAAGTTTGTGCTCCCTTTTTCACCCACCTTGACGCTTATCTCGTTTTTTGCTTCAATCACATTAACTCTGGGATTGTCTGGGACACCTCTGTGAAGTGCAATGCTCATGAGGGGGAACCAGGAGATATTGCTGAATGTCACATTCCAACTGCTCTGTCACAAATGCTGACCACGTGGCAAATGTCCAAGTGGTCCTTTATTGACAAATCAGTTACTGTCGCATGAATTATCCTCAGTGCTGACTAAGGTAAGCATCCCTATGCTGTTAGGACTGACAGCTTCTCTTGCCTCTGACTGTATTTTGAAGGTCTGGGAATGCCTACCCCTCAAATTTCAAATATTTTTTCTTATCCAGATGAGATTTTCTGGAAGAAACAAAATACAGAAATTCATCAAAGCAGAGAAAGAGGGTTTTGAAAGTTACTTTGAAGGTTTATATCTGATTCAGCAACAAGCAATAGAATCTGAAGACTGTTTACTGTCTTGCAGTCCCTTTGTGACTATTAAGCAGTGGAAAGAGCCTTAGTGGAGGATATGCAAATTACTTTAATCACTTTAATATTAATAATTTTCATACAATTATTCTTGCATTCTGAAAATCTTTAATTCTGAAAAATCAGAATTACCCTGCCTAAAGATAGAGGGAAGAATCCACCTTCCTTTGTCATCTTCAATAAGTTGCATAAATGAGGTGATCTGACATTTAATGAAGAGTGGTGAGATTAACTTCCATCTTCCAGAGGAAGACACGGATCACCTCAAACCACAGCTGATAGCAAACCCAGGCCAAACCTTCTTTCTTTGGCTCCTCCAAAAATACTGAATATGATCTGCATCAAAAGAAAGTTCCAGCAGGAATAAAAAGAGAGTTCCAAAGAAGGATAAAGGCAATAAATGTAGGGGACCAAACTCAGGCATCAAGTTCACTGTTCATCTTCTTGGCATGGTGCAGATGAGGGAAAAGTGGATGATGCTGAGGAGGGAGAGAGGATAGTCCTTGTGTCAATGCATACTGCTCATATTCTCTAATTCCTCACTTAATAAAAGAGTGTCAACTGCACCCAGTGGCTGCAATTTCTATGTTGAACACTCGGAAACAGAACAAGAGCAGAGCCATTGCTGCTCTCTCTCAAAGTTGACTGCTTTGGGCAGCCTCCTATGCTTAAAGCCAGCCCCACCAACAACCCAAGATCCAGTTTGTAAGGTCCTGCCACATACTCCCTATTCACGTTCCGTAATAATTCACACCCTCCAAGCTCCCTATAGTTCTGAGTGAGCCATATAGTACACAATACACACTGAGGAAAAAAAGAGAGTAGGTGCCATTAAAAGTATCAAAGAATACCCCTTATTTCTAAATTCCCTTGGCTTCTTTGATCACCCATGAAAGACAGCCTGGATTCAGCTCTATGTTTTGCCTGTTTTGGTACTACTAAAGCCCAATGGAGATATAAATCTGAAAAGGGAATATTTAAAAACTAGTCCTGAAGAAACATTTACAACACTGAGAAAGGCAGCCCTTTTCAGCTTTTTTGGTTTGTTTTTTTGGTTGGTTTTGTTTCTTTTTTTGAACCTTAATGGGATATCAGAAACATGCCTGGGACAATAAACACACGTACTGTTTGCTTTACATCAACCTCTTTCTAGATTAGCATTCCCATAAGGCTACCCTCACTCATGTGAGATAATACTATAGGAATAAAGTATCCCACTAGAAGCTTTGAGAGAAAAGTCTAAAGCTATGTCTTAGGATGTAAGGGGTTGAGAGTAGTTACCTGCAGTTCAGTGTCTAAAATCATAAGACTATACTGATTTGTTCAAGTTTTATCCCAGGCAATTACTGCTATTAGTCTATGTCTAGAGTAACACACTGGGTCAAATCAAATCAGTTTTATGTATTTTTGAAGGAAGCTGTCTTGTTCCATGAGAGCTTAAAGTGATCTTTGGCCATGATATTCCAACTGATAGGTAGAGAGCAGTGCAGGAAAAGGTTAATTTCTAGCCAGATGATCTCTGTAATCCAGCTCACCACTCATATCAACACCACTGGCCAGTAGATGGAAAGGAAAGACTGATCAAGAGGTGTAATAGGATGTGAGGGATAGCAGTGACCCCAACACAGTTCAATTAATACTATTAATCTATTCAGCTACAAAGTGAAATTGCACACCTTATTCCCTGATCATAGCTTTACTTGCCCAATTATGTCAAAGTGAACACAAACTTTAAAACAACTTATTTAAAATATAACTGACAGGCTGTTTAAGCACACTCAGTACACCACTATGTCTCTTACATTGTTGTGACAATAAATGTGACCCAGAATCCCACAGCAAAATGGAAGACTTTTATGCTATTGTGACTCTCAAATATCTGTTATTTTATCTATTGTAAATACCCATCCTAGAGTAGCATTCTAGTTTTTAGGGTGGTTTTTGGGTCATAACAGCCCTTCATGAACATCCAGAAATTTAGGACTCTTCTTTGGTAACATTGACTTTCACCATTAATAGTTTTCTGTTGTTAGATTTGCTCATTGGCTCTAATTTTTATAATATTTCCTGCAGATGGCCAGAAATAACATGCATGCAAGGATAAAAAAGAGGATGCAAATTTCAAAACAATGCCATAATCTTCACTACAGAAGTGTTAGTCTAGTAATTAAGTGTGGAACTGCACATATGGTGTCTGATTTATCCTCATATTTTCACTGATGCAAACTTGCTATGATAATATTAATATAAATGTAACTATACCACTTTTCAGTCTGGGAGCACAGAAAAGCTTTTTTTTTTTTCCTTCTCTTTTTCTGCTAGAAATTGCACTTTTTTTTCCCCACTGGAAACTGAAAGAAAGAAAAGTAGCTAAAAAGTCACAGGTTTAGCTATTGCATACTTTTCTTCTTCTCCTTCGTGTATTTAAGGGAAGTAGCTACTTCCCTTAAATACACACAGAATTTAATTCTCTTTTGGTGGTTTAGCAGTTACATTCTTCTGGTGTAGGCTTATTTCATTTATGTTTTCACTCCCAGCAGATCCTATGATATCCAGCAAACAAGAAAAGTTTCTCTAGTGAAATATGTCCAAGACTTCTGCCCTCTGCCTAAATACCTGATACAAAAACTTAATTCCTGCTGAAGAAAAAAATATTTCTCAATCCATAAAGTCCTTCCCTGTAAGAATACTTAACAGCACACACTTTTGGTTTTGGTAATTTGTATGTAGAACTAGGTTTTTTATTTCACTTACCACTCACTTTCCACTCAGTTTTTTAAGCCCATATCTGCCAAATTCTGACCCTTCACTTGTGACTTGTGTATCTTTTTCTGGGTAGAGATGTATATTAGTACAAACCAAAAGAAGTAGCAGGATTCAACTCCTGTTCAGACTGTTCTGTTCCTAGAAAGCATAACCTACTTTCTGTACTCCAATTCTTGATAGTCTAGAAAGACTAGGCAAACTCTGAAATGTCCTAAATTAGAGATTTATGAGCAACACTTCTTAAAAGGTACTTTTTCATATTCAAAACTCAAAAATGAAGTTTCCACATGGTGATGTGGATTCCCCCTGCTCCCAAATCCTCGCCCCACCCCCCAACTTTCTAAGAAATATAACTAAATTATAAAAATACTTGCTATGGAAAAATATCTCTCTGGATTGTTTCTACTCCACTTGTACTTATTAACAAAATTCAGAATAATATTTTTCCCTTTTCAATCAGGAAATTTCAACTCTGGAGCTTCACTTTTAAGCCTCACATCTTTGCAAAGTAGTTGAACCTTCACACACACTGCATACTCATTTTAAAGCAGTTTGACTCTTTTCAGTAGCATTTCTCTGAATATTTCATTGTGCCTCAAGTTCCTTATGGAGGTGTTTCAATTTGTGAAGTCTTACAGATAACATTTTTTATTCCATGCAAAGGCTACATGACAAAGAACTACAAATTGTTGCAGATAATTAAATACATAATCTTTAACACAAGAAACCTGGCTTTCTGAAGCTAAAAGGCCATTTGTGAAATAAATTGCTATCAAATACAGATCAAGTAAACACAATGTAAAAGACAACACAGGAAAAACAAACTGTACAATTACTGATGGACCTAAATACCAGAAACAGAAGAAAATCACTTAAGCATTTTTTCTGCCCCATGCAAATAATTCTAATGCAGTTATTACAAGATTGTAAAAGAACTGTTCTCTCAACCACTGGTCAAAAGCAATGAAAACTTCATAGTGATTATTGGTCTACAAACCTAGTCTAAATACAGAACAAAGAGTGCTGAGAAGACTTTTTTTTTAAAATATTCAGTGATTAGAGTGATAGCAATAAACTCTTTGCAGCAAGTGATATTCCTTCTCAACCCCCCCCCCAGATTTGCTGTGATTTATAAATCAGCTGACTTTACCAATGGTAATCTCACAAATCCAGTCCTAGAGAGAAATGGTGAATTAATGCTTTAAAATCCCTCAAATGACCAAATATTTTCCCTTCTTAAAAATATCAAAGCAGGTCTCATCATTAATGGATACAAATCAATATGCCACAGAAACCTTCTGCTGCATGTTGGGGTAAGAAAGATGATGTTGAAAATCAAAATTATAATCTGAGATGTTAAGGATCTCAGATGTATGGGAAGTTTAAAATAGGCCCTCCCTTACTTTGAATATTGAAAAAAAATCCCAACACTTATTAATGATTTTTGCAATGCTTATTTTCATAGCTCTTTTTGGAAGAGCCCCAGCTGAAGAGAATCACTGAATCATTAATCATTGGAAAAAACCTCTAAGATCATTGAGTCCAACCCTTAGCCCAGAACCCTGAGTTCACCAGTAAACACTATCCCCAAGTGATACATCCTCATGTTTCTCGACCAGGGACAGTGGCAAAACCACTTCCCTAGGCAGCCTGTTCCAATGCCTGACCACCCTTCCAGTGAAGACATTTTTCTTAATGGAAAACATTTAGTACTCAACACTTCATATTTAAACAACACAAATTTTAAAATTCAGAATTTCCATCCACACACACAATCTCCTGCTCGCTTTCTTGTTTAGAAAAAATAACAAAGGCACAAAACTGTTTGCTTATTTTTTTAACCACTGAGAGCTTCGTGATCAGCCCTGTCAGCTTTCTTTCACCATTTACTCCAGAAACATGCCCAGCTTATAAAAAAAATACAAGTAACTCACTAAAATTGGATCTTTGTTTCTCAAAAGGCAAGCAGAGAATTATAAAACTGAAGTTATTAGCCATAATACTTTGCACTGTTCATCAAGGTGCAGCACATAATTTAATAAAAGCACTCTTAATCATTAGAGTCAGCAAATTATATCATAAACCATCATTTAAATCTCTTTATTAATGTGAGAGTGGTTCTGTCTGAGAAATCATTAGAACAGGGGGGTACTATTTTTTTATATGAATTTCTGATACTTTGGAAGCATAAATCAAATTTTCAGTACAGATTTCTTAATGATTTATGTGTATATGATGTATAGTTTTACAAATACAAGCACAGCAGCCCTTTGAGAAGTTTACTTATGCATGGAAGAGATTACTGAGAGCCTAGAGCAGTAGATGAATGTGACTATCACACAGCAAAGATATAAAGGATATGAATATATTAAAATATTAGATTTTTGGTCTTTTGGGGACACCAATCTGATGCTTGAAGCACTCTGCTAATGCTTCAAATACAACCTCCAAGGTGCAGAAAACCTCCCCACACTCCGCTGACTGCAACCAAGAACATACAAATGTGAACTGTTCAAATATTTCTGTGGGAAAAATTTTCCAAGCATGAAATAAAGAGAATCAGCCTTCATCAGCAGAATCAGTAGACTAAAATGCAACAATAGGTAAGTAACACACTTGAAATTCACTCGAAAAACTGTCTTCAGTTCAAAAAATAATTAATGTTATACAAAAGTTAAATCTCAGGAGAGATGTTAATTACGTTTTTTTCTTTCAGTGTCCCAAGGAAAGAACTAAATTAGCCTATGCATCTCGGTCTAGAAAAGATTTGACAGAATATTACTGTTTATCAAAATCACCCTTTGGCAAATATCAAAAATTTGAAAAGAGAAATAGATTTTTTTGTGTTGAAATACTGCCACATCACTGGGATTCTAAATTACATGAGAATATAAAGGTAGTAAAAATGAAAGATAGAAACATAACATAGTGGTTAAAGGACCAAAAATTTTAAAAAATAATATTTTAACTCTCCAATATACTTGCTAAAATGCATTCACCTTAAAAGGCTTAGGAAATAAATGAAAAATATAATCAGTCTTCAAACTATCATAACCTGCTGCTGTGTCTTGTAGTTTATTTTAAATAAGGA
Organism: Certhia americana; assembly: GCA_018697195.1. Lineage (NCBI taxonomy): Eukaryota > Metazoa > Chordata > Aves > Passeriformes > Certhiidae > Certhia > Certhia americana. The sequence goes on from CM031860.1 coordinate 26,632,669, forward strand.
TTTTCTCTCCATCGAAGTACTTGATAATATGGAAGAGCAGCACTGTGATGAACTGTATTTCAAGTTAAAAATCAGCCCACAAGATTAAAAACATCAATTTCTCACTGAAGCTGAGGTTATGGCTAACCTTGGCTGTTGCAAGGAGAGGGAGGATCCATGCAACTTAATTCCACTTGGCAAGGACAAACCCAAAGTACTGTCATAAGGGATTTCTCTACTTTCTCTGTGGCCTTTCCACTGCAAAAACTGATGACGAGATGAACTTATGTTTCCATCTTGAAATAGAGCAGAGAGAAAAGAATGGCTCACTGTCAAAATAAGATGCTACTCTTCAAAAAATAACTAATTTTAATTTTTTTTTAATCTAAACTAAAAAGACATGGCGTTGATGCATTGACCACTCAGTGGATGAGGAATTGGCTGGATGGTCAGAAACTCAGTGCCCTGGTCAATGGCTAAACATCCAAGGGGAGACCAGTGACAAGTGGCATTCCTCAGGGATTGATATTGAGATTGCCACTACTTAACATCTTTGTCAGTGACATGGACAGTGTGGCTGAGTACAGCATCAGCAAGTTTGCCAATGACTCCAAGCTGCATGGTCTGGTCAACAGGCTAGAAGGAAAGGATGACATCCAGAGGGACCTAGACAGGCTTGAGAGGTGGGACTGTGCATAACTCTTCGAGTTCAACAAGGCCAAGTGCAAGGTCCTGCACTTAGGTCGTGGCAATTCCAAGTACAATGAAGGCTGGGTAGAGAACAGATTGAGAGCATCCCTGGTGAGAAGGACTTGGGGTGTTGGTTGACAAGTTCAACATGACTCAGCAATGTGCACTTGGAGCATAGAAAATCTTGGGCTGCAGCAAAGGAATTGCGAACAGAAGGTCAAGGGCGGTGATCCGCCCCCTCCATTCTAATCCTGTGACACTCCACCTGGAATATTGCATCCACCTCTGAGAATCCCAACATAAGGATGTAGCCCTGTTGGAGCAAGCCCAGAGGAGGGCTACCAAGATGACCAGAGGGCTGGAGCAGCTCTCCTAGGAAGCACCTCTCCAGGTTGAGAGATTTGGGGCTGTTCAGGCTGGAAAAAAGAAGTTCCCAGGGCGACCACACTGAGGCCCTCCAGCACCTAAAGAGGCTCTACACAAAAGACGAAGAGGTACCTTCTACAAGGGCATGTAGCGATAGGATGAGGGAAAATAACTTTCAACTCAGAGTAGTTTTAGATTATGTGTTAGGAGGAAATTCTTCACTATATAAGAGTGTTGACACCCAGCTTGCCCAGAGAAGCTGTAGATGTTCCAAGTCCTGAAAGTGTTCAAGGCCAGACTGGATGGACTTTGAGCACCATGGCCTGGTGGAAGGTCCTTACCCATGGCAGGGGATTGGAACAAGATGATCTCTAAGGTCCCTTCCAATCCAAAACATTCTTTCCTTGATAATACCAGATTTGGTACTCTTATGAATACTGCAGAGACAACCGAACAAATGTTTGGAAATTATACTGTCTTTCAAAGAATTTTCTGAGCATTAACCTCTCAGACATGAGGAATGTCTGCAAAATGCTGAGAAAATCTGCATTTAACAAAGATACCTGGCCTCAGATATCTTTTAGGTGTCAAATCTCTAATAAAAGGTGAATAGTTAACAAAGATCTTGTACAAACGTCACTTCTTATAAAATCTTCTGCTTTTCTGTTGATTTAAGACTCAAAACATTTTTCCCCTTAGGAGGGAAAAATGAGGATGCAGAAAGAACAAAAACCTCTCCAAAATGCGACAAAATAATTATTTTTCTCCTAAAATATAAATGCAAGAGCATTTTCAAAATTAACAAGGTACCTCTCTTATTTTACTCGGGCACAATAGGTAATTTTCTGCTCTATGAATAAAAATTTGGACTACTGTGACTCTAAACCACAGGTATTTGTGAATTGGTCATTAATTCATGTGCATTTTGTTTTCCATTGCACTTCAGTTTACCCTCAAAAAGCATACTAGTCTTTTCTGCATATATACTAAATGTGTTTGAACTTTGCATGTTTCTTATAATCACTAGAAGGCGATAATTGTCACCAAATACAATCCTCAATTACATAAATAATTGTAACATTAGTGCACTATGTTCATTTTTTAACAGAATCAAAGGTTGCTTTTATTCTTTTGACTGCTTTTGCATATGAATCAAGATTTCCATTGATTTACCAGTACGATGTAAAATTGCTTTGTTTTTTCTTTCCCAGTTATCATCTATGGCAAAATTTAATAAAACACATAAAACACATATATTATCAGTTAGACTCATGTTTTAAGTAAAGTTTACAAAAGAAAATACATAAAAGAAATAGAACTTGAAATGAACTTTGAAACAAATCATAATCTGCAAGCTTTTTGAAAACAAGGTTTATTTCTACTGCTCATCATGTAAGAATTTTCTACCTTGTTTTATTGTTAATTAATTTGTTTAAATGTGTATAATGATTTACATATCATTTAGGAAGACAAATTTTTATAATAATAAAAAAACGTACAGTTCAGACTTACAATGCAGAAAGCCTCTGAAATATTTTTTTCCTAATGGAAGCAAAACTATGTAAAGTAATAATCTAGAAGTTCCCAACATTTAATAAGAGAGCATTTTTAGTAATGAATAAGTTTTTTGTCTGATTAAAGTTATGAGCTGCTTTCAGATTACTTTGTTTCTTTTTGTAGATATTAGGAAATTCCTTATGAAGGACCTAAAAATACTTTCAGAAAGTTTTTAATATACTGATGTAAAAATGATAGTGGCTTTTACCACAAGACTGCCTATTCAGTGGTAAAAATATTTCAGATTACAATAAGCCACACATGGAATAAAATGAGAAGAAAGCTGTCTCTGTCAGGAAAAGAAAGAAGTATTTTAAATATCCTTCATCTTCCATCTAACATTTTCAAGTACTTTATTGCACAAAAAAAGGTCTGTCTGAAGTCTGCTCTGAAAAGCACTGCTGGACACCAACCTCAGTTAATTCATATGCAAATAAACTGTGAACTTCAACCTACTTCAAGAAATCAGTGCAAGCATTGCCAACTCTCCCCTAATTTAACTCTTTAGAACTTATTTCCTTAAGATTTGCACAATTCAGCAATGCAGCCAAACAATTCACCACTAATTTTACATAATGTACAGTATAAAGAGTGATTAATTCAATAGAACTACTAAAATCATTTCTAGGATAGTAAGTCTCCTTAATACCTGCATAAATTTTGCTATCAAATAAAGCTAAAAATAGATCACAAATACACATTTCCAGTCATTCTCATCCCCACTTGATAAAGAATCATGCCTAGCTAAACCACAGCAACCTCTCTTGGCCAGTATATTTAGCCAATACAAACAGAAGTAACAACAGCATAGAGAAAACTAGAGATACTGGCAATTAGGGGGCCTTTTTGAAGACCTTCTGCCACAGTATCTGCACAGAAATTCCTTGATCTGCACTGGCCTATCCAAAAGAAGACACAACAATTAATAAACCCAACTGCTAGAAAGGAACCTACCAGAACTTTGTAAGTAGAGGTTACTCAACCCAAAACTTAAATAAAGAGGTTGCAAAACAGTACAGAAGAGAATAAAGCTGTGGGTTTGATTTCTTTTGAACATTTTTCCTGGGCAGCAGTAACCCTTGATATTGGTGGTGTTAGAGGGAGTTTCACACAGCACTATTTTCAAAGGGGCTTGACTACCACAGCTCTCGGTCAACCCACAGTTTTCTCAATGCCTCTTTACTAGAGAGAAAATATTTGACTTGCTGGTCTTCTGATAATACAAAATTATTCTTTTTTCTGTCTACCAAGAGGCAGGGAAAAGCGTGCTGCATTAAACGTGTAAAATATCACATGCAAACAAGTTTCCAGTCTTTTCATTTGCTGACAGCTATTCCTGATGCTTCAGAACGGGGAAAAAAAAACAGGATTAAATAGATTTACAAACAAATTTGCTAATCTATTTACTTTAACATTATGTATCATCACAGACCAAGCTACACCAAATGGTTAATGATTGTGGTCTTGCTTTTGCTTAGAAAAATTGTAGAACCAAGTCAAGAGTGGCATTTGAGTCATTGCTTCCCCTTGAGCCAGTGATTCACTCCTGTGATATTTAATGTCCACATTATCCCATAATATTTGCCAGTCTGGAGAAAAGTAATCAGAAATGACTTACCGAACTTCATTTGACCTCCTGTCTTTGAGATATCAAAACCAAGGTTAGATCTGTTAAATGGCAGAACCATTCCTATTGGAGCTCCATCTTTAGATTTTAAACTAACAAGACTGAGCAGAGCCTTGTTTTTAATATTATTTTATAGTCTCTAAAAGAGAAGAGTAACAGAAAATTTGTATTTTCTGAAATGCCATATAAAGTAACCATTTGGGACAGCATGTATTTTTCTAAGAAAGATAAAAGTTTGGTATTTTTAAAAGACATAATTTATGTGATGGTAACAGTTCTCTTATTCTAAGATTGAATGTTACTTTTAAACGAACACTGAGGATTATTGGATAAACTCACACACAAAGACAGAATGAAAACATGACATGATTAGGTAGATCTAGAACACACCTAGAATGGAGCAACCACAATGTTTGGGCTTTTACTGATCACCATTTGCTGTCAAAGGCCTTAAACCAGGAAATAACTAAGCAATACGTTCAAAAAAATAAGCTTTGGACCCCTGATGGGTTGTGTATGTGTTGATATTTTCAATAGTTGTAAGTGTGTGCCCTCAAATGCACACCTTTGTGTGTTGGTCAGCTTAAGGGTCCATAAAGTAGTTCTTCAAACCTGAAGTCTCTCTAAATCCTGTTTTTGTAACAAAACTCCTCCCTGATTTCACATTTGTTCTGCAGTCAGCTGGTTGGTCAAGTCATTAACAACTTTCACATGATGTTGATAAAAGATTTGGAACTGTGTATTATACAAAATCATATTCTTACAAGTTTAAAAAAATGCTTGAACAGGGTTCTGCAGACAGACTTCTAGTCAGAACAAATTACCAAAATGGCAATGAACCACACAATGCATACATATATTTAGAATACCATTTTGTTGAAAAACAGAAGTGCCATTTTACCTCCTTCAGAGTATATGTATCGTTTCAAACACCCATTTTTCAAACCTGATTTACCAAGTAAATCAGCCTACTACAAATGAAGGCAAAATATTATATAGAAAATACAATCACATATAAATTTAAAAGCACAAAATTAATGTCTTAATATCAAAGTTTATCATCTGATGCTGATAAAATGACTAATCTCAGAAAGGTCAATGACTTTTAATTATGTAATGATGGAGATAGTCCTGTTAACTGGAAAAAGACTATGTGTATGAATAGGGACCACTCAAGTGAACAATGATTTGCAGATTCAGGCCTGTATAAACATTAAAAGTTTTACATATAATTAGTGGGTTGGGTTTGTAGCAATGTGGTTCCTTTTTCCCCTCAGTATTATTGTGGCATCTGCACCACATGGTTCAAAATAACTTTTTCAAAATAATTTTGCAATGTCTACTTAAAAAGTAAACATCCTGAATCTCCGTACCTTAAAAGTCATCATTTAAAATTATATCAAAATATTTCAAAGCAAATCAATATTCACGTCAATGACAGATGAAAAAAGCTGTCTTAGCTGATGGAAAGGCTGTCATCAAAGAGGCTTGCAACCAGTGCAAGTGCTACATAATAAACTTTCATTCCCTACTGTTGAGAGATGAAGAAGGGAGCTGTTTTATGGCTGGGGAGAGGAGAAGAGGGAGAGAACAATACAACATATTTCCTAATTCTACCCAAATGCAGTGAAAGTCTTCGCATCCTGAACTACTTTCTCCTCATTTTTCTAGCTTTTAACTTTACCCATCAGTAGCTCTGTGCTGCTGCCTGATGGTTATCTTTATATTTTAGCTGATACAAACATTCAGCAAAACAGAATCCACCTTAACATTAAGGAATGATGCAGGAGTTAAAAATGCTACAATACTAAGAAGCAGCCTCATTGCATCAGCTTCATCCCATCAACAAAAGTTACTTTATGCTCACAGCTACTACAACTGCTAGCACTTGTGCAGGACAACTGTGTAGAGAAACACTTGTGGTTTAGGTCCCAGTTCCTAAGAAAATTCATCACAACCAAAAGAATATGAAGTGCTACATAACCCTGAAAAACACAAGGTGGGGACCTCATTTGCCTGCTTATTCTGTTCAGTTATCTCAGAAGCAGCGGCTAGCAGCAGCAGCAGCTTATTCCCTCTGGAATCTGCCTTAATCTCAGCCAGCCACCCCCGCATGGTGCTCAGCTCTGCGTGTGCAGAAGTCACTGCACGGCACTCAGCTCTGCGTGTGCAGAAATCCCCGCGTAGCACTGAGCTCTGCGTGTGCACAACTCTGACAACTCACAGAAGCAGCAGCAAACTCCTCCATGAAGCAGAGCTCCGTACCAAGCTCACAAAACGTTAAACAATGCTGAAAAAAAAAGACATTACATCTGCCCACACTCCTCAGTTCTATTCAATTACTGCCAACAGCAGTCCTATAAATGCAACAAAATATGGTATTATTAAATCCAAGATTTGCATTTACACCGAGTTGCAGCCTGGAAGCAGGCCTGATGTTCAGCCAACATCAAAGGACAAAAATTCACAACTTTCACAGACACACACACCCCACACTGACCTTGGAGGTAGAGGTGGTGATGATCCCTTTCATAAAGGTGCTGTTTTCCAAGTTGACAGCATAACAGTGCTGAATTGTTTATCAAGTGACAGGGTATCACTGTCCTTCTGTTACACAGGATACAGGCACGCACAAGAACACAGAGCGACATGCGGCTATGCTTTTAAATCCTCTTTAATTCCTTCTTTACTCTCTACTTCTCAGAATGACCTCGCATATCCTGTCTTCCCACAGACAGAATCCACCAGAGCTTCTCTAGTCCCCCCTAAATCGGGTTTTATACAAAGTAGGCTCTGTAACATCTTTTGAGATCTTTCTATAATATTTAAGATTTCTAATATAAAACACTTTCAACCATTTAAAAATTACCCTGAGAGCCAGTTTCCAATAAAATTAAGCCTTGAACTTTCCGTTCAGAATCACCTATTGTTTATGGAGCCCTTTTCACTGAAAGCTGCACCCTTTATCCAAGCCTTGCCCCTACACTGACCTAAGGGCTGCCAAGCGTCCAACTTTGCTCTGCCTTTAATTGCCAGCTCCTCCATCCCATCCAGCACCCCGCTACCCATTATGCGAAAAATAGCCGTGTGTGTGAGTGTATACATATTGCTTTTGCCGCTTACCTCGTCCAAGAGTCACTAAAATCCACAAGGGGGAAAAAAAAAAAAAAAAAACAAAAACCCCCAGCTCGACAAGGGTCCTCGCACAAACCGCAAAGAGAGGAACACTTCTTCCTTCAACAAAGCCACAAGCGGCGATCCGGTGAGCGAGCGAGGGAGAAAGCGAGCAGCGCGGAGCGGAGGGGCGCAGCTCCCGGCAGGGCGCTTCCCGGCGGGAGCAGGCGCGGATGCTCCGCGGCCCGAGGCGCCGCGGGGAGGCGGCGGGCGCCCTTCAGCACCGGGCGCGGCGCGGACAGCAGCGCTCCCGCCCAGCCCCGCTGCCGCCCGCACCGCCCCGCTCGCACCGCCCCCGCGCCGCCCCCAGCGCCGGGCGGGCTCCCAAACTTGAGCTCCGCGCTACCCACCGCCTCCCTCTCCCGGTTTGTGGCGTTTTCCGGCGGGGCAGCCGAGTGGAACGTCTGGTGTTGCCCCAGCCCTTCCCTGCCGGCGCTGGGGGTGTTACCCCGGCAGAAGTCACCGAGTCCCCCCATAGCCCCGCTCCCTTGGCCCCGCTCCCCGCGGTGCGCACAGAGCACCCAGCGCCCGGGCAGACGGCAGCAGGAAGAGCAACTGCTGTGAAACAGCGAGGAACTCGCCCATGGAGCACAGAGGGGTGTTGTGCCGGCGTGTTTCAAGCCGTGGGGATGTTATGCAATATTCATAAGCTTTAATATATCAACGGGCTGTCTGAAAGCTCAAGTATGCTGGAGGCTTTGCACACCTGTGTCGGTAATCCCCGGCGTCCACCCCAGATTGAGGCGTTTGAGTGCCAAGGTGGAGGTCCCTGGTAACCCTTGCCAGAAACATGGACACGTGATTGGGAATTTTATTTCGCTATGCAAAACATAAGGGGAAAAAAAAACTCGCCTTGAGATAAAACCATTAATTACATGCTCCATTTATAAGCAGGAGAAGAGGTATCTTTGGATGAACAGGAACAATCAAAACAAAAAAACCAACTGGAATCTAGTCGCCTAAAAACTTAGAGATATCTTTATGTGAAGTAAAGCAGAGAAGCAGTATTTTGAAGTTTCACTTGAATCTGCTTTATTGCGAGATAACAGGTTTAGTTATCTGATTTATTACTTTTAAATTAATTTACTATCCATTCCACTACTTTTAAAGAGTAGCACTTTCATCTTCAATGTGAAATCATTATGAAAATTAAGTATCTACTCCTCATGCCATTATAGGTTACCTGTTTCGTGCCTTTTGGGAAAATACATTACAGATTAAAGTATTAAACTGTCTTTAAATCACCCATGGCTAGGGTAAAGCCAGACAGAGGTCAGCTGCTCTGACGCACACCAGCTTTCTAGATTAATTACACTTGTGTCTACATGTGGAACGAGCACACAGTGAGAAACAAAACTAGGTAAATACCATACCTAAAACCTGAAACTTTCCTAGTTAACATAGGAAATAATAAAACGGGACAGGTTGGATTGCATTAGCTTATTACTGTTTTGTGAGGGAGTTCTTACTGGACGGGTAATTAGGTCATGGCACGGCAAGAAGGAACACGATTAACTTTGACACACAGAGTGTGGAGTATAAAGCCAAATAAACCAGACCTTCATTGACCCAACCCTTTCTAATTGCCAGTTATGATGAAGGCAGCTTGTCTGGCATCTGGGTTGCATTTCTGAAACCCTATTATTTTAACTTCTCATTTTTCTCTTAAGCTCTCTCAGTTTTTTTACAAAGTACAGACAATATAATTGCACTACTTAAGGACAATTTCTGCAGTACAAAATTGACACTGAGTCTACTAGCACAGCTGCACCAGAAATTCTCGTGGGATAGAGGTAAACTACAAACTGGCTTCTTCAAAACTGAGGCTGAATAGAGACCTTGTTCATCCATTCTCCTTTGCCATTATGAAAGTACATAAAACAAACAATCAATTACGTAGATGTTTACATAACCCAATTATTGAAGTAGTCCAGAAATCAGTCAATTTATGCAAGGTATGATGTATCATAACTTATCTTTGCAAATTAGTAGACAATGAATCCCCAAACTAGCATATGGAAAACCCTCAAAACTTCTGAAGATCTCTGTATCTTGTGAGGACTTGCACTCCTAAATTTCAGTGTAAATAATAATACAACCATGTCATAGGTTAAGGTATCTTGTCATTCTTGCATTTTTGAGTGTGTTTATCTGATCATACATACCTTCACTCTTTGTAAACTCACTGAGGAATTCAATTTGAAAGCTCATATTTAATTAAAATGAATTTAATGTATTTTTAGCACATACATATTTTCTAATTTTTCCTCTAATTTAGATCTGTATCAGCCACAGACCATAGCTGGAAAATAAATTTTGCTCATTCATATCCTGACATCTTTCTGTCTTCTGCTTAATGGATATTATTTGTGAGCTCCTTTTTTTACACTGTTGGGTCTGCTTTTACATACACACAAAAAGTATGTGAATGAATTTGGGTTTTTTTACTGTTATTGTTTTGTGTCCCATACCCTACATCCTACATAAGTATACTTTTTAAGTTTTAGTCTTATTTACCACATTGCAACTGTTGAATAATTTGGGACAACAGATTAATTAACATTTAGTAGCGTAAGATATTAATATCCTAAATTTTTTCATAACTATTTATGGGAATGCTTTTCAATTCAAATAGATCAATAGATCACAGGAAAATAAGAAAAACAATATCATGCCTTCATGGTGACTGGCAATTAGAAAGGGTTGGGTCAATCCTTATCATCTTACAACTTACTTTACAGTTCAAACTTTTTCTTCCACAGAGTGACTGCGATATTAATTTATTGGGTGTAATGCAGACCAATATATATTTTTGCCATGAAGGACTTATTCTGTGCCTAACAATTATTGCTAGTCCAGAGAGACTGTTGCTGCTTAGCAGTATATTTCTGATTTCCATAACTTAATTTGATACTTTACAATCTTACTTGGCAGATTCCACATAATATGTCAGACAGTTTTCTGTTTGGTGTACTCCTGAGCCCCATGTGCTTGACACAAACACTATGCCTGGGTTTTATATTTTCTACCCCAATTACTATATTTGAAGCATTTGCCATTGGGCAGAGGAGAACACATGCACTAAGTACTGCCATTTTCTTCTAAAGATGAGAAACACAGAAGAACTTCAAAGCTAGTTTATGTTTGTTTAGACTATAGACATTAATAATAAAGATTCTCTATTTTGTATTTATGAGATGCTGCTTAATATAATATCTGAATCAGCAGGAAGTTTTATTCAAGACAAAGAGAAGACCAAAGTCTCAGTACATTAAAGGGAAGCTAATGCAAATAATAGATGATAAAAGATTTTTATAAATCTATTCAACACTGTCCATGCTGTAGCTTGGCTCCAGTTAGGAGTCAAAAACCAGGACAGTCCAAAACATTTGCTCTTATAATTTACAGCCTATCCATAACTCACTGAAATTAGAACAATAGCCACTTGCTTTGTCTGGTTTATATCTCCTTTTCTACAGCAAAAAATTCTGAAGAAGGGGTTATATTCCTTGTCAAAAACATTGCACCCAAAATGAATGCTGAATTAGAGAGTAAGCCTAGTTTTTCACAAGTGACGTATTTTCTTCTCTTGGCTTTTCTACCACTAGCACTTCTAACACAATTAATTTTTTTTTAATTTTTTTTTTTATTTTTTTTTTTTTACATCTGTGCTTGGAATTTTATGCTAATAATCAGTAAGGGACAAAAATCCACATTTCAAAAATTTGAGTTGTTACTCTGTTACTGTTCTTGTTACTTACTTCAGAGACTTCTGTGTGGCTTGGTACGCTACACCACCTGCAAGTTTAATAACAAAATCTTATTTTTCCATAATCTATCTTTAAACATTTGAATTGAAAAGCATTACCATTAATAGTTACAAAAAAATTTAGGATATTAATATCTGATACTACTAAATGTTAATTAATTTGCTGTCCCAAACTACAACACAGTTGCAATATGGTAAGTAAGTCTAAAAACCAAAACCAAATAATTATTTTTGTCTTTGAATGAAGAATATGCAACACTTTAAACACAATTATATTTGTAGATTAATATCAAAAGCAGTTTTAGGTATGATAAATTCTAACAATAATGAAATTTTATTTCAAAATGTGCAGTGCAAAGTACTGCCCTTTGTAGGATTCAATTACTTCTTAATAAATTATTATTCTTTTTTCTGAAGACAACAGCTGCCCCTTCAGTGCAGCTGTTACTAGTGAAGATCATTGATTAGCTTGAAGTCAATGACAGCAAAGGAACTCTCAGGATTTTCTGATATGAGATAGCATGAATAATCCTCCAAATCTCTCTCTCTCTCTTGCACACACACAGCACGAAGTTTGGACACATGCATCTTTCTCTCATTTTCCACTAGTCTAATTCAATCAATGTCTGTTCAATGTTTTAATGAAAGGTGATAGTGCACGCACTCTAAACTCAGTCCTGAACAAAAAGCACAAGAAATGCATAGAGACCTGGACCGGTGCTTTGATAACAGCAGGGCATCGTGAGCACCAGAGTGACAGACACTGGCAAAAGGCATAGAGGAAAATTAGCTTACTCATGGCTCAGAGAAAGGTTGTGCCAACCATCTGTCACAGGAGATCTCCCAAATGACAGCAAGGATCATAAAGGCACTTTAAGATTTTCCCCATATCACCTCAAAGCCAGTTCTCCCAAAGGGACCCAAATAAAATAAATATGCATTATTTTTCACACACAAAAAACTTACCTTTGAAATTCATCAAAATAATTCAAATGCATGCCACAAAATAACAGATGTAGAATTAGAGTGTGTGTGGGGGAACCTAGGCTTTGAGGTAAGATATATAGATTTTTTCATTATGTCTAATAAAATAAATGCTATAAATTCACTTCAGTGTAGTAGATTTGCAATGATTTTGATTCTGACAAGATGACGTGTCCCAATTCTCATCTTGTGAAAATAAAGTAACAACTGATTAAATAGGAAGGAGATAATACACTACAGAATTAATAACCACATTAAAAATTACTTTTGGAAAAGAATTAGGCAATGAGGGTAAATATTTAATTTCATATCATCTAGATTTTTTCAACTTCATTTGGGATCAAATAGTTTCATTAGTCATTATCATTGAAATCTAAACGTATACTACCATTCGATAGTAGAAAATACAGATTCTATTAGGAAAAAAAAATACACACAGAGAAAGCTGCAGATACTCAATTTCAGTGCCTAGTGATAACATTTATAAGAGATCTCTTAGGGCACCTACTGGGGAACTTTAGCATTACATGCCAAAGAAAGCCTGTAAAAAGGGTAAAAATCTTTCTAACTGATTTAAACCACAACATTAATTCAGCCTCTTTTTTTTTTTTTTCCTCCTCTGGGCAGTCGTCGTTCTATTGACTGTAGTGCTTAAAGCAAATAACCAAATGAGAAAACTTCACACTGAAAGTATTCACTGATGGCAGGGAAAAAGCTAATACTCTACATTTTGGAATCTGGCAGCTCTTGACTATTTGACTATGTATTAAGTTAAACATATCATGTTGTGTTTAAATATTTTGCATTAAATTTTTTTCTAAAACCACAATGATAAATAAAGCCTTTCAATTTAGATATTTTGATTTTTGATCTATAAAGTTCTGACATCTGTAGTAGTAATCCTGACATCTGTAAACATTTTGCCATATTTTCATTTGCCATTTATTTCTGTCCACTAATACAGAATATTCTCTATTTTATAGCTCATTTCCTCTAAGTCCCTCACAGGTGATTTCTGGAGACATATGGTGTGTAGCTAGGAGTTGATCTAGCCTGTGACAGAAAACAGTTGTTTAACTCATTTTACAGAAAAGATAGATTTTGAAATTTTATCAATAAAGTAGAAAGCACCTCACAATAGCCTCATAAAGATGGATTTATTTTTAAGAAAAAGTTCTGTAAGGGCCTCTCTCTGTTCCTTCAACATTTTTTCGTGTTTTCCAGTAGTCTGTGACCTGTAACAGTTACAAACTCTAGGGAGAACTGCCTGATACCTTGTTAAAAAACAGCAGCACCAAACCCAGAACAGCAACACACCTTAACCTGCTGCTGAGGCACACTGGCAAGTTGTTAATATCCGCTATCACTGCAGTTTAGGTAGTCTATTCCAAGCCAATAAAAGTCTCCTTGAGCAGGGGATAAGTATCATCCTTATGGTCAATTTATGCGTTGCTGTAGGAATTGAGCTTCACCAAAAATTTTGAAAAAACATGCAGATTTCTCCCTACGTTTACCCTAAATCTCAGTGATGGAGATGAAACACAATCACTTATTTTCAAGTGGGTTTTCCTAGGCAATAAGCCAATAAAAACAGTGATGGCACGTCTGAAAAAAAAAGTCTAAATTAATATACGGTGTTGTGTAGCCTAATGCACTCCTAGTTGTCTATCGCATCAAACATCTGATCCCATCCCAAGCTGTACTAAGAATATAAAGGAGCCAGTTCTTGAAAGAGTACACTTACTGACTTTGAAGCAAGTAGGTCTGTGAACTCTGATATCGGCACAAGGAAAGAGACATTTCCTACAGTTCTAGAGAACAAGAGGAGAGTATAACAAAATATGTAGAGACATCTTACCCAGTCTCTCCTTGAGACCAATCAGCTTGTCCCAGAAAAGCATAAGGAATATTAAATGGGATGAGTATCCTGGCTTATTGTCTTTGTGATTTTCATGCAGCAGAATTTCTCACTTCTTTAAGAATAAATCTCATTAAAAGTTCATACACATATTACAACAACTACATATGGTAAAGAATGCAGCAAATTTTTCAGCTGGGAGACAATGGCATAATTCTACATATAAGTGTAGTTCACAGCTCTACGCAGCCAGAATCCCTCTTTGTCTTTGCAGACAACAGTCTAACAGTCTGGATAAGAACAAAAAAAAATAAAGCTAAGCATTTGAAGAAAAATGGAAATTTCATCCTCTGGCAACTAATTTCTAACCATTTTGCCGCTGCTCCTGCACAGAGGAATGATGTGATGTAAAAGGGCTTTGGATGTGCCATGACAGCTTTATGTTGGTGCATCCTAAAAGAAAAAGGATATATTAATGCTTTTTACTTATAAGGTAGTTCCTGGGATGAAATTAAAGCTGTAGTCTTACATTCTGCACGCATTTTTATTAATTTTATTTAATTTTCCTTTCTTTTTCATAGGTTACTCCATAAACTCTGACATTCTGAGAAGAAACCAACTTACTCCTGCCATTAATATAGTGTTAAATATTAATAAGCACATATTTCTTAAATAAATGAGGGATGTGAAATGGTTACTTGAGATTCCTCAGTTTTTATACCTCTCAATGAACCCAATTCATGAATCAGCCATCTCTGATCCAGAACTTATCTAATTTAAAGTGACAGAGCTTTAATTACATATGACATACTATCCAATTATACGTGGAAAAAAATCTACTTTCACCAGTACAGTACTATTTGAAAAGTTGAGGTTTGATTTGCCAAAAAACATCAAATTTTCTCCAAGTGCTTTACTCAAGAAGAAAAAAAAAAAATAAAGATTGCATTACAGCTTGTTAAATATTCAGTTGAAAGACCATCTTCTTGTAGTTTATTCTACCCTAAATGTAATTTCTATTGAAGTCAGAAATAGGCAAATAGGTTCTTGTTTATCATTTTTGTGAATTTTTAGAAATTTGAGAAGGATTACCCTGTCACACATGAATATAATAAAATTTGGAAGAAAAAGCTAGGAAAAAATAATATCTTATTTTGGTTTTAAAAGCAATTACAAAAATGTTGTTGAAATTAATTATACAAGAAATTTATATGTTTATTCTTAACAAATCTGATTATGTTACTACTATTCACAAATACAGATCACATAACTTCCATATACTTCCACAAGAAAAGAAAACACAGATGCCCTCTTTTTGCTTAAATGGGAAAAATACTGAGAGGCTAAGCTGTTTTACCAGTTACAAAAGAAATCTGGGGCACTGCTGGGAACAGAAGTTTCCTATTTTTTATTCATTCTTAATCACATGATAATCCTGTTTTATCAATCCCAATGTCAATTTAAAAGCAGTGATTACAAGTCATCAATAGTGATGATCCAATATTTCAGTACAATTGAAAAAGACACAACTGAACTTTAAAGAGTTCAGAAAAATCACAGTAGCCTGCCTTTTAGCATAAATGGTACTGCTTGCCTAATACAATCCAATACTGTTGATTCAGGAAAAATACTTATAGTCAGTCAAAATGCTTGCTGTGCTCACTTGCTTAGCATGTGCTACAGAATATACACACACCATATTATTTCACTGAAAATCTCCAGAGGTGCAGACAGTACAGTTACACTGTCAACATTTTGAAGCAGGATCAGAATACATACCATGCTTTTGCATTTGCTTCTTGGCTAAATCAGTTACTTGTTTTCAGTAGGAAGCCAACATCATTCCCAAATTTCAGAAATCAGAGATTTACACACTCCATAACACACATTATAAAAAGATATTTTAGGTGCTACTCACTCTAAGTATAGATATTTAAGACATCAAGTGAACACAAATTTACATTAGAAAGCTTTAATAAAAAGCTAGTAAGTTGCTTAATAAATCATTAGATTTGAAATGCAGGTTCAATATGCATACTCAAATTACACTTATCTATAAGCATATATATTCTAGCACAATTTCTGTCCACACCCACCAACAGTGGTTCTCTTCACCTGCTCTTCATTCAGTGAATAGATATGGGTAAGACAAAGTCTACTTGCAAAAACTGTTTTCTTCAGGCAGATGTAATTGCTAATCACCTATGAAGTGTTTGCTCTTGGTGGTTTTCTGAGCACCAAAGAGGCAGAAGTCAAGTTTCAAGGCAGCAACCAGGAGAATAAACCCAGAAAGCCTCTCCTTACTCCACCTCCAATCATGCACAACATAAACTTATTGTTATGGAACTCGTAACATGTTTCATATGGGAGGTATTTTACCATGTGTTGGTGTTTCACAGTTTTGAGGGGTGATAGAGAAAAAAACTAAAGCCGAGGTCTAGACAGAGCTGTGTGGATTAGATAAAGTGACTTACAACCAGTGTAGAACTGGCAACTTTAAAACAGGAACAAAAGACAAGGATTTGAAGAAAAGACAGTTATATTTAAGGAAAGGGTATTTCCTGAGAGAAAACATCACTGGAACAACCAAAGAGGTTAAATGGCAAGACAAGATCACAGACAAAAAGATTCTCTGGACAGTTGAGTACAGGAAGTAGAGATAACAAGAAATGACTAAGAGACCAAAGAAAGAGTTGCAGAACAGAAGAAAAAGCAGGTGAGATGGAGAAAGAGAGAACAGAATTAAATTCCTGGAATAAGTGAAAGGGCTAGAGATGGAAAATGGATAAGAAAACTCAGTGCATACAATATTGAGGAAAGGGAAAAGATATATAATGAGATCACCTCATGTTTCACCTGTTTTTTTTTTTTTCTTTATTTTTTTTTTTATGTAAAGCACTCAACAAGATTGTTAAAAATGAAAGAAGCAAAGAGGAAGTTTAGAGGGATAAATCAGTATTTTGTTTCCAAAAAGTAGCAAACTGTAAACAAAAACTGTCACTCTGAATTGGAGAACTAAGTAACCTCAGTTCAGTATCTGCTTGAAAATAACAATTGCCATGTCATGTTAGAATGTCTAGCTATTACAGAAAAGACTATACCAAATGCAAATTAGTAATCTTGATAATCATTATTAAAAATTGTCTACAGACAAAAATATATTCACCTAAAAAATTCCCAGATAAAGTTGAATAATGAATGTATATCAGAACCAGTGACTGGGCAAGTACAGAACTAGCAAAATTAATGAGATATCTGTGGAATATATTTACTAAGTTTTAGATAGTACTCCCAAAATGCAGGTGATAAAAAAGAAATCAAAAACATCTGTACTATGTATGGGCTATAGAAATGCAGCTTATGGTAGAATTAGCAATAATACGATTGGATAGCAAATAAATACCCAAAGCTCTTCAAAATAAAGTCCTGTTGCACTCAAACCTTTTATAGGTATCAATCAGTCCAAACGCCTATTAGAAGAACTGCTTAGACCAGCCACAAAGGCATAGGAAAATTACATTCTTGCATTTAAAATTGCTATTCATATAGGACCATATTTTAGTCTAAGTGTCTGTGGAAGCAAAACAGAAGCATTAAGAGTGAAGTTTTAGCTATCTCAGCTGTGGCTGCTAAGCCCATCTTGTAACAAAGAAATAAGTCAGTAGGTAGTTTAACACTAAGTCAGGTACAAGTGTCACAGAATCACAGCATTTTTAGAGTTGGAAGGGACCTCTGGAGATCATCTAGTCCAACCCCCTGCCAAGACAGGGCTGTAGTAGCAAACTAAGATAATACACAACCTACTGGTAGTGCAGATTTAGTGCAAATATCCTTTGAAATACAGTTTCAAAATGGAATACAGGTTAATAATTGTGGCAATTGTATCTTCTACTTTCTAACTCTTTTCTAATTTTGTGGTACAGTTATATTCAATGAACTAGCCTAACTCTAAGTACGCAGAAACAAAGCCAAGTTCATCATGCTGTGAATATGCTAAAGCCTTCCAACCACACTGTAAGAAGAGAGAGTCAAACAGTTCAGAAAAATGAAACTGGTACAACATAGCTGCTTTCAAACATGAAGAGCACTATTACAGGAATATTTGATTTGATTTTCTGCCCTTGAATCTAGTCAACTAAGACTGCAGCCAGTCCAGTGGATCTCTTTGACTATGTATGAAACAGTGTGTGACTTCATATGAAACAGAGTGAGGACTACAAGATTAAACCACATCTGGGATAGGATGAAAAAGTGCATTGTCATATAAACAAAGTAGGAAAATAATATGGATTATTTAGATATATTTTGATGCATGGATTTTATTTCTGTCCAATTCTGTGGAATATTTACTAAGTACAGTTTTACCAGACCAACTTTGCATGTTAGGATGCAGAGGTGTCATTTCAAATCTATAATGTCTGTTTAACTAAGTTCAATGACAGTTTTAGTAAACCTTTCCTCAATGTATGGCCAGCCTGCTTTAAATTCTATTCTAGCTTTCAGATCTTTCTTCAAATCCCTCATTCATACCCATCTGAAACATGTAATTGATTGCAATTAAACCCAAAATAAGGCCACTATACAACTTTCCTTTATTCTTTATACATACATATATCCAACAGGTCTTATCATACTTATGACTAGCCTGCAGTTTACTGTACACAGGTCAGTTCATAAAGCCTGTTTTGGATAGACAAATTTTTGTGTGGTATTAGAAAAACTATCATTAAGTTGTGTTTCAGTTTATATTGATTCTTTCCATGTGTTGTCTTTGAAGGAATTAAGTAAAATTTGGACTGAACCAAGCCGTAATTTTCTTC
Organism: Certhia americana; assembly: GCA_018697195.1. NCBI lineage: Eukaryota > Metazoa > Chordata > Aves > Passeriformes > Certhiidae > Certhia > Certhia americana. The sequence goes on from CM031860.1 coordinate 26,651,493, forward strand.
TCCAACTGATTGCATCTTGTAGCTTTTGGAAATGTTGTCTGGTTTAGAATTGAACTTTGTACAGTCTACAGATATATCATCAACCAAACATTTCTCTTTTTACAAGTAATCTTTTCTTTTTCCTGATCCAGCCTTCAAAATCTCCTAGAAAGGACAATTCTGGTGATTTTAAATGTAGGACAATTTTTTTTTAATTTAGTATATTACTAAGACTATTCTTCTGTTGTTTCCTTCAATGAACTCTAAAGCAATGAGACAATTATTTTAATACATTCCCTTAGAGTCTAACTGAAGATTTAGACACATAATTTTAAGCAACAAGACTTGAAGAATAATCATCCTTGTTCTACTTGAGTTCTTCCAGTGGCGTTTGTTTTGATTAGATAAACATAAAATAATTAGCAAACTCTCAATATGAATGTTTGGTTGATTTTGACACACCTTCCCATGGTCTATTTTGTCATCCCGCATACAGCTCAAAATTTCATGCTGGCATTAACAGCTGCACTTTATGTTTCTATTATCTTTTGTGCCTTTTTCATCAAACATGAAACAGGAGAACGTCCTTGGTGTGCTACATCATATCTGTGTTCTGAAGAGGAAATGGAGAACTGTAGAAGTATAATCTGTGTTATTGAAAAAATTAACAAGTGGAACGATCTGTAGAACATCAAACATTCACTCTACATTGCTTTCCTCTTTTCCTTGCAAGATTACATGACTCAGAAGTGAACTGCATACATAAAAGCACCCTATGGAGCTCTATGGAGTACACTGCACAATGCAGATCAGAATTTTTAGAAGAGTGCTCTCCTGAGACATGGGCATTTCAAATGTTATACTTCATCCCAACTAAGATGAAAAAAAGGCAGTTGTTTGCTTTTTAGAATGTGACATATACTTAAAATCAAAATCTAATCACATATTCTTTCTTTGCAGAGGATGATTAAGTCTTCTGATATTGTGGACTGTGGCTGTACTTTGCTATAAAAACCACTAATGAGTTTAATGGAGTCTTGGTAATAATAATTAAATTATTAAAATTTTAATAAAACCACAAATAAGGAAAGCAGCACATTTTCATAATACTGAAAAACAAATTATTAATATAATTACAGTTTTAATTGCATAGTCTTTATCTTACTTGATTTATACTTTTACTTCATTTGAACCATGTAATCTTTTTTTCTAAATTCAATATACTCCTCAAAATTATACTAATAGTGCTTTTGCCTCCTTAATTTCCAAGTTCTTGATCCCTTTTAATATACAAATACACCAGGTGCTATTTCTTTAGGCTTAATCCAGTTCATCAAGGTTTTGCTCACATTTTCTTCTAGGAAACAAGCTTACACGAATTCTCCTGCACCTAATCCAAAGGATCGTGGATGTTTTTTGGTGGAATATTGGTACATTCAGTGTTTCAGGTAGATTTCCTGATTTCTTGAAAACAGTCTGAGGATTTCTCTTACGTTCCGTAAATCAGACTGAGGACACCATGTCCGAACAGACATTTATTTATCCTACAAGAATTCAACTCAAATATTACAAAACTGACTAAATCCCAAGAAACTGATTATCCATAAATAAAGTTTGTGCTACATACTTTATATTGTGTTAGTTCATTAATTTTGTGTGGTGTTTTAGTCAAAGTATACCCAAAAATAAAAATTGTAAGCATAAAAATTTTCTTCATAACCAGTACCAAAATTGTAGGGGAGAGATGCAAGGCAGCACTCAAACTAACCTATAGTGACTGTGATTTTGGTTAAAATGCCCATGATGACAATCACCCATTTTGGTAGTGATAGTTTAGCACATTGTTCTATTTCTTATGCAGAGGCATACAGAAAATTGTGTGGAGGTTCAAATCTGAATTGAGAACAAAGTACATGTGGAAACCCTTAAATACAGATTTACAGAAACCTGCATGTTAACTGTTCTATACTCTACTCCTCTCATATTCTCCAAGAATAGCTGACGTTTATTAAGTGTCAGTAGCATCACAAAGACTGTGAAGCATGTCTAGCAGTCATCAAAAGAGCAGCCAAAGGTATAAACATGAAGGTTATTGTTTGAAAGATACTTTAGGAGAAAAAAAAAATTAATTCCATGGTGTCATCAACTTCTGTGTCCTGCTCCAAAAACTGTAAGAATTACATGTTTGTACTAAATGCTACTTCTAACTACTCAGAGTTGTGCACTTTTGTTTTATTTGCTAGTCTTTTGCTTTCTAGTTAAAGCAGCTGAGGCATTGTTATGATGATGCAAGTTCTGTTTGTTACTGTGTTAATGTATTACCTGGAGACCATATTAAAAGAAAAGCATCTCTTGCCTTTCTTACATTAGTCCCTGTTGTAGCAACACTGAGAAAAACAAAGGCTGAGAAAGGGAGCAGAAGAATCAGAGCATTGAGGAGGTCACTACAACTAGTTAAATAAGTAAAATAAGTAATAATTCTTCCAAACATGTAATCTATTGAACTTGTCCACCTTGCTCTTGTGAGATCACAGTCCTTTGCAACCTCCAAACTTGCCTGTGACATCACAAATCTGTAGTGAAAAGCCTGCTTCCAGGAACAGGCAGCCTGAGTCTTTGATTATCTATTCTTCCTTATAAAATATGAACTTCCTCTGGTGTCAAATTGATTTAAGAGTAATGCTTTTGGTATCCTTGTGGTTTTTAGTGCGACTACCTGGGGAACTCTTTTGAGAAAGAAAATGAACACTTGAATTTTGTATGAGAACGCATTCAATCGGAAGATTACATAATTTGCACTGAATTTGTTAATCTTTAAATTAATTATAGAGCAAATTAATTTTAGAGTTAATACATGGCAAGTTTCAGCTAAGAGTGTTATACCAGACCAAGTTTGCAGTCTCCCAGCTTCATTAATACCATTCATTTTCCTGATCATTTTCAGAATATTTGATGTCTCATACTAGTGAGATCATTAGATCAACAAGAATGTTGAAAAATACTTATTCCATATTTCAATTTGGGAGAATCCGGAATTGCACTTTGACACTGGTTTTGCATGAATGCTTTCCAGCAGCTGCTTTGAGTGCCTCTGTCAACCTCCCCTCCCTGTAAGCTCTTTTCAGCAAAATAGTTATGTATCTCTTATTTTTATCCCATATTTTTAACTCTCTTCAATCTTATTAAATCCTCTGCAAGAGAATATAATGGCCAGATGATTCAGTGGTTCCCATCTGTACAGGAAAGGCTCTAGTAGCATCAGTGAGGATTTTTATGTAAAATCCTCTCATCTGGGCAACATTATTGTGCAGTCTATCTGGGAGATTTCATGAAATCATAATTCATTCAAATTCAGAGGTAAAATAAAACACCACACATTCAAGAGGGTAGGATTTTACCCATTCCATGGCTTGCCTTGCCTTTCTTGTGAAATAAGGTGAAATAATTCAAAAGGTCTGCTAATTCAGAGTGGCATTTTTTAAATGGAAAATTATCCTTTTTTTTCCCCACGTTTTCTAGTCCTACATCTCTAGAGAAGTACAGTAAATTTGGAATTCTATGTATTTGTACCAAAAGGGCTTATTCAGGGAGTTTTCTATCTATTTCTTATTTCTGTTATTGTTCTGAAGCATGCACTTGATATGCCTTGATATGCTGAGATTGGTTCTCCATTGCCTTTTATTTTATTTGCCTTATTTTAAGACTGTTGACCAGAAAGCAACACAGCTGCAACAGAATGCTCATACATCTCAACACTTTCCTATTAGTCAGATCAAAATTTACCACTTCAGAGCATCATGTTTTCTCTTTCCATCATGCCTTCTAGATCTCCAAGGACTTCTTTTTTTTCCTTATATTTGCTTCCTGTAGTATTATTCCTGCTCACAAATGATCTCTGCTATAAGAACTGTAATTAGACTAATGTGCTTCAGCCTTCAGGCAAATTTGAGTAAATATGAGAACAATGCTATTTGAATCCCTGAAAATGAGTGCTGCTTCTTTCATTTGGTCTTACATATAACCTGGGGTCTAGAAACTGGAAAAAAAACCCCATAGGTTTACTGCTGTCAGTTCCCTGCCCCTGCAACACAGTAAACCTAGCTACTATAAACTTGAATTACAGCACATTTTATCTGAGGTTTTAACTTGATGGCACCCGCATGACCTGTGATATGGGATTGGCAGATGCAGCTTTGGGACATGAGGCCCAACAGAAAACACCCCTTTACCCAGCTGTGATTCCCTCTGCTCACCCCCAAACCCTCACAATATGTAGCCTTCTCCTGCTGTCTCCTCTCAAACTATAGTACTCAAATATAAGTCAGTAGGGATATACTGGTTTTAAATTTTTCACCATTTCAGATTTTATTTCCCTCCTAATATTTTTCTTTGTTTTTTTTCCTGAGCTCTGTATTGTTGTTGAAGCAGACAATCTTAAAATAATATCATGACAAAAAGAAAAAAAAAAAAAAGAGAAATTGTTACTGGGAGAAAATTAGAAAACAAAGCCACATTTCAATTGGAAACACAAAACAGTAAATTGAAGTCCTACCTCAAAAGAAAGAAGGATATGAAGTTGATTTTATGACACAAAGAGAGAAAATATCAGTATAGATCCTAGAGCGTAGAAGAATACAACATTAAATTCGGCAGAAGAGCACAGCTTCAGTGGCAAATATTTACAAATCTTTACTAAATATAAGAATAAACTGATTTCATTCAACAAAGAAAACAGGCAAAGAGATATAGCTATACCTGGTAGCTACTTACTTAAGTGACACAAGGAAATTGATGGAGGATTAAAATGCAAGATTGAAACTGTGGGATAATGAGCTATAACTACTTTGCTTGAGGTTTTTGCACAAATTGGGAGATACTACACTAATCTCTGACATTATCAGACTGTTCAAATAATGTTTAGTTGATGTCATAACCAGTTCTTATCTCTCCTTGAATGATAGTGAATTCTTAAGCTATTTTTAGTACCAAGTCACTGATTAAATTAAATCAAATTTGTTGAATAAGTTAGCTAATTTTACACACATACCTAGAGCATCGTTGTCTATACCAATGCTACTTTTGTATCCAAAACTGCAGTCTAAATGTGATGACTGCATCTAATTTCTAGCAATCTCAGCCTTAAAGGCACTCCTGGCATCACAGCTAAAAGTCTTCTCTGTGTCAGGGAAACATCCAGAGCCCTCAGTTTGCCATCTTAGTTACACATGAACACACAGTGACAGCAGGCACATGGTCATACAGCTATTTTTGTACCTTTAGTATTGTTATACTGTAACATAACAGCAAGAGAGTACCATGTTCCACCCAACATGGAACACCACAAAATAACACAGACGTAGAAAAAGCCAGCTGGGTAGCCCAGCCTACCACATCTACTGCCTTTGTAATGGATTTTACAACACTTAAACACTTTTTACCACTTCTTGAGCCGTCGAGTTCTGAAAGAATTTTGGTATTTGAGACAAACACAAAATAAAACAACACAGGTTGCCATGATTCAGACCAGTTTTGATTCAGAGCTTCTCGTGTGCACATCAATATCTGTAGCTCAGGCTGCCATTCCATCACCCACAACCATTTTTAACAAACTTCTGAACATTTTCCTTTGCCTTATGTATATCTTACTCCTTGTCATTGTACTTTTCTCCATAACTCCATACATGATAAAATTAAAATTAAGCACTCTGATTAAAATCAGCCCTACACTTACCACTTTCATTTGATGTTGTGCTTTCACTGCTCCATGGCTGTCCAACTTGATTTCAATTAACTTTTGTTTGAAGAGTGATTTAAAGCACAGCTTTAGTGCCTCTTATTTGTTTTTTCTCACTATACTCACTGGGTAAGTTTCAAGGACTTTGTTTAGACAGCAACAACTCTAGGGAGGATTGCCTCTCCCATGAGGAGTAAGAGACTCAAAGATGGGCTCAGCTGGAGCAAGGAATTGGGAATACAGAGCTCCTACTCAGTCCAAGAGATAGTTGAAAGAATAAGGATGATATAGAACCCTTCTTCTAAGACAGAAAGGGCACAGTCCTACAGACCAAACTATTCAGAAAAGACTATAGAGCCACCTGAAACCAAACCTGGAACTGAGGAGTTGTTCATTAGGAAAGAGTCTATAAGACCTTAGTCCTGTGCTTCTCTTACCAAATAATGTTATTTTTAATGTAAAAAGAAAAAAAAAATATCTGCTTTGTAAATAAATCATTTTAACCTTAACCTCCTTTTTCAAATGCCTTCAGAATTAGAAAGAAGAGCTGCAAGGCTTTGCTCTAATGCTCAGGTTGTCTCTGCACCAACCTTAAGACCAGTGCTAATAGAAGATTAAGAGCAAGTAGAAAAATAAATGCTTTTGTGCTAAATGTAAAACAGCAGGCAGAAAATTTTACAGGATACTTTGAAGGAACCAGTGAGAAGAATTCAGGGAGTCATGCATAAGGAACGTAAATATAAACATAAATACAAGAAAGAGAGACAAAGGCCTGAAGAAAATACCAGCAGATTTTATTCTTGTCCCAGAAGTTTCTGGAACAAAGCAGGAAACTGTAGCTCCTGTGTGAAAATAAGTTTCATTCTACACTCTAAACCCCAGGCCGTAGCACACACAGGCTCACCTGTAGGCTGCATAATCACTTGTTTTCAAGGAAGATGAATTCAGACTACAACTGAAACAAATAAATGAACCCTGGGCTGGAGTGTAGTGAGGCTCAGTGGTTAAAGGAGAAGTTCTTGGTTTATCCACCTTTGCAAGAAACAGAATAACTGGGAATATAACACAAGTTATTAAAAAAAGCCTTATGCGAAAAACAAGGCTAACAAAATTTTACTTCTATGTTAAAACAAAGATAATACTGGCATAAACAATAAATAGTATATACTTGTCTATAGATTCAGGTCAAAAAAATAGTCCCAGGAGTAACATTGAATTTATATTTAAGCAAAGCCCTCCTGACCCCTATTTTGAAATGTTATTTGGCTGCCTTGTGTAAGGAATAATTAGGATATCTTTCAGTAAATCTATGAAGGAACTAACTTCTTTTTCTCCCGTGTTCCTATTTTCTGATGTTCTATGCCACTGTTTAGGAAATTTCAATAAAAACAAGTACATTTAGCTTTTAAGAACCTTGTAACATTTCTTTGAAAACAATGAAATATAATATTTAATGCTACTTTTGCTTCATGGGATGTAACCCTTAAATTAGCATTTCTGCCTTCAAAATGTGTGCAGAAAACCCCTGGTATAGGAAGGAGAAATTTCCCATTTTAGGCCACATGAGAAAGGGAAATTCTGCAATGCTATATTCTGTAACCAACTTAAACCTACATTTTTTTTCCTTTTCCCTTTATCTATTTCTGACATTGGAAAGTGGCATCAGAATAGTAACTAGATGGACTGTATTCAAGCAGGTCTCTCAAAGGAGCAGGGTGGGGACTGCCACCACTGCCATATACTGTCAGATTTCTTAAAGTGAAGATAAGAAAGCTGTGTCTGAGGTCAGAAGTTCAGGAAATATTTAATTGCTGCCTCTGACTGACTAACAAGGATCTAGAGAGAAGATAGACTTGGTCTCTTCTGGAAGTGCTCAGTGGAATGAGAGGTAAAAAGTAGAAATGGCAGGAGAAATTCCCAACTACTTGCAAGAAAACTATCCTCAGAGTAAGAGCTGACGAACATTGGAATAGATTGTCCAGACGGTTTGGACACTCATCTTTGGAGATATCAAAACATGAAAAAAATAAAAATGCAGAAAATATTACATGCATACTTCAAGCTCATAACTTTCTGATTATATTTAAAGAACACACTATGAACATATTAACAATTTAAAGCTTACTAATTAAGTGAAAAGTATTATTAAAAATGAGTAAGACAATCTTATCCATGAACTCCAAAGCAGATAAACTAAAAATAGGTCTTGTGGGCTAATTTTACAGAGACTTAGAAATCCTAAGGTGTGGCAAGTATAAGAAAAAATATGCTGGATCCTCAGGGTAGTGTTAATGTCTTCATGCTAGGAGAAGTAACAGTTAATTGACATTCTGTCAATGAACTGTTTTTTCTTACCTTCATTTAAAAAAATAACTAGCTTAATATTCATAAAATATTTTGTAAATATTGAAAGGTGGAAATTTATTATTCCCAAACCTTAGCTATTGCTATTAGGCATAACAACAGAAAAATTATGTGAAAGGATATTTTTGCAATAAATAGGACCTTCTTGTCATAGCTGTCTGAAAGTCTAACAATTTGTTCTGACTAGAAATGTGCATAGTTCAGATGGTGTCAATAGTTGCACAGACTACTAATAACATCCTCTTTCTTCATGCCATTAAAATGAGATGCAAATACTTTATTAAATGATACACTTGCAGCATTGTTCATTTGTCCCTTCAGAAGCAAACGAACAGAATAAATGTGTAGCTCTGTGGTCCTATGAACACAGTCCTGCCATCAATCCTAGGAGGTCACAGACTTCCTATTGGGTTTGCAAGGCCTCAGGACTACAGTTTATAATTTTGCTTTCTTTTGAGCTTGTCTTCACCTGCCTCCAGGCTTCCTTTTGCTTTGTTTGGTTCTAAGAGGGATTTGTTAACAACCAGATGGGCATGTTCGGTTTATGTGTCCTGATCCTGGTGTGGTTTTACACGTGTAGTAGCAGCAAGTAGTTATTCTGTGCAGAGGGGGGAATTTATGGCTTTACTAGAACAAAAAATTTTAGAGAAATAGAAGCCTGAAATGACAGCAAAGGCTTCCAGAAGGGGCAGTGCCAGATGCAGGAGAGAAGTGTACTTGTTGAGTAGGGGTCTGGGCTGGCAGTGGAAACTCCTGGACTGACTGGCTCCTCACTAATGGTCATGTGAAGAGACAATAATCCAATTTCAGACAAAACTACGGGGTTTGCTTCTAACACGTAAATTGCACCACAGAACACACTTGCAGAACAGTGAAGAAACTAGGTGGAAAGATATCCTAGCAACATATAAAAATCCCTAAACCTTTATATGTTCCCAACCAAGGAAAAAGAAAACATCGTGAACAAACTTCTTGAAGCAAAAGGATGCTGGCAACTTGTTCTATTTTCTACCTTGTCCTTTCTCACTACTCTTTGCAACAATAAAATATTAAGAACTATTCTGAAGAGTGTTTAACTCTATGATTACTTAAATTTATCTTATTCCTGTACCAGTATTTGCATTATTTCTTTTTCCTGCAATAATTAAATATTAACTGCTAAAGGTGATTCTTAGATTAATATGTTAAAGTGTCAATTATGAAAAATTAAAAATTCTAACTTATCTTAAAAGATCTTTGCCTGTTCTGTCTGTAACAAGATACTAAGGAAAAGATTTATTTAATCTTTGTTAAGTGTCATGACAATAATACGGCCAACAGTTAACGATGCCTAGAACAAAATTTAATTACTATTTTAATATTAATCTAGACATTAATCCAAAAAAATGGGGGTCAGTAAGGAGAGTTTACACTGTATTTAAGCAAAAATGACCCTGCATGTTTCAATATGCATATTTTAGCACTTCAGGTCTAGGTTAGTCTTGACAGCACCTACCCAGTTTTCACTGGTTTTCTTTTGTTCCACAATGCTCTAGAGTACAATTTTATGATAAGAAAACAACTTTTTTATCTTTAATGCAAACCCATAAAAATTCCCAAATTATTACTTTTTCTGGAAATCAGGCTCTTATTTGCAGCTATCTATATCCATAAAATTGTCCAAGTACAGAAATATACTTTATGGATGAATTTATATTCAAAGTAAAAATAGATACTTCCCCTCCACACCCCACATCATCCGCACTCCCATCCCCTGAGAATAATTGATGAGTACCTCATGGGATTGTTAGCTAAGTACAAACAAACAAACCTCTTAGAAAGGTGTTCTCTTTGTATTATATGTGCTAAGAAAAATTCTTATTGCCTTTGATTATGGCTTTCAATTACTACATATTTTAGTGATCTATTTACTATTATTTTAGTGAAAAGTGCCCATGGCACTTTTTTTTAACATAATCCACACTACACAAAATAAGTCAGTTTCCTGTCTCAAATACATCAGATCAATTGCTCTCACTCTAGTGAGTTCCTTCTTAACTGAATTCCACTGTACGCTAATTAGTACAGAATTAAATATATATGCAGCCAACAGGGAGTGCTTCGGATTTTGCCTGGAAAATTTAACAGCCCAATGTGAGCATACTCAGAGTTTTGGAAGATTTCATTTTGTCTTCAATATGCAGAAACTTATGCTTCCTATCAGAAAATTGCAAAGTGCTATCATGCTACACGTTTCTGGAAGACTCTTTTACAGCATCTCCAGAGGGGAATGAATAAAGAGTATTTTTAATGTACATTGAGCTCATTAAAGTGTTTCTTCCCTAAAGTCCTGTTTCAACCCAGTTTCCAGAACAGATTACTTCAAGTTGAAGGAAGACTTTTGCTCCCATATAGAACTTTTAGAAATGTCAGATGATTGCTAATTTATTTTTGAATGCTGATTGTGTGATTGTGTGACTGGGAAGGAGTTAGAGGGATTTGTAGATATTGTGGTCACAGCAGGTACATTGTACCTCAGAATCTCTGAGGTAAATATCTTGTGCTCTCTTGATTAGATTTTTTTTTTTTTTTTTTTTTTTTTTTTTTAAGGTGTGGCTTGACATCTTGGAAATCCTTACTCAAAAAAATACCCTGTTTATGTCACTACTGTTTCTGCATGAAGGTTTAGAAATCAATATACATAATGGCTCTGTCTCATAGTGTCAGATCAAAATTAAAAGTGACTTTCATGATCCTAGTTACAAATTTCTTGTGTTCAGTGACTTCATGAGTAACATTTGCTGAACTTTGGACTTTGCACAATTATTCTCATAAACAAAACATGAGCCTATTCCTGTAAAATGTGTGATGAGTTCAAATACAGCAAAACATATGCTCTTTGGCTTAAAACAAGACTTCAATCCCAGAGTGTTCAAAAAAGCTCAAATACAATTTTTTGTATCTATTCTGACAAGTTCAAAGCTCTAAGCTAGAAGCATTTAATGAAGACCCCAGCATAACCTCAGACAGCACAGGGATGGTTGCAGACAGTAGCAATTTCACATAAGTAAGCTAGACATGTTCCATTGACTAGTTAGTGGGCTTGATTTTACAGGTACACTGAAAGCTGCTAATACCTGGGCTGGGTCTACACAAGGATGCAATCAGAGGCAAGCAGACAAAGCAGGCAGCAGGAATAATCCAGCTGCAGCTCTGTGGAGATCGGTTCCAAGATGATTAAGAATTACTCTGTGCAGAGTAATTCTTAATGATTCTGGTATAGAGAGTGGACCCAAGACGCTACACTACACAATACTGCAGTGAGTCAAATCAAAGAGCTGCAAGCAAAATATTACCCCATGTACAAAAATTATAATATAATAGTTATTATTTTTAGCCCTAGTACACTTTGAATAAAATCACATTAGATATAGCAGAAACTGGAAAAGGACAAGAGACCTTTATTTTAGTTTTTAAAAGCAAGGTATCTACCAGGAAAATACAGAGAGCACGGCTTATTTTATGATTTATCTTCATCTGAACACTAGATGCCACTTGTCAACTGTAATGTAAATAATAATAATTTGCCCTGGCACTGGCAAATATCACTGTTGACATGATCTCTGGGAAAAAAAAGAAAACAAACACACACGCACCAAAATCCCCAAACAGAACAAAGCAACCATCCTCTAGCAAATGTCAGTATAGTTTTAGTTTGCATTTGGTATTATTTTATGCAAAAATACGGGCTTTAAATAAGGCTTTATTAATTGCTTATGAATCATTTTTCTACACAGTTTAATCAGATTATTTCTTCTGTATTCACTGAAAATAATATTAGCTTAAATAGATACTGTTTATGTGAAAACACACCCTAAAAATAACATATAAAATATTAATAGATAGCTTTACATATCACTAAAAGATCAGTAATCACTGAAAACTTCCAAATGTTACCAATAAGTAAGGCTTTATAAAGTACCCAAACCCTTATAACTGCGTACCTAAAACTGCTGGGTTCATTTATTGCCTCTTTTTAAATGTGATGTGTATGCCCCACCAAGCAAGGCACAAACACTATTAAAATGCTTGATGTGAGGTAACAACAGGGATTAGTTGAAATACTGCAATAAATAGGACACATATGTATTCCTGCATAACTGCATAACATTTTTGGTTTTGCTTTATCTCTGTCAAAAGAAAATTTTCTCAGCTAAGGGCTAAGTGATTTTACTCTTCAAAATGAGGAATAAAAACGTCTTAGAAAAAATAATGAAAGCCAAGTTGTATAACACAGAGAAATTTAGACTGTTATAGTTAATAAAAATGAAGGAACAGAGAAAAATCTGGTTTACTCAATTGAGGATTACTGGGGGGGAAAAACTCATATATTTCACCTGAATGGATAGCCTACTTTAGTATTAATAGCTAAAAAATGGAAGGGGTCTCTGTCTTTATAAATAGAAGTCTATAGACCTGAAATACTGAGGAAACGATAGTTCCCCTCTCTTTTGCCCAGCTGCTCTCAAGGTGCTTTTTTTTTTTTAAGTATGTCCGGGGATGGAGATTCCACAGTGTCTCTTAACAATGTAACCAGTCTTGTTTGATGATATAAAACTTGCTTTAGCCCAGAGTAACTAATAGTTAAGCATCAATCCAACCATGTAGAAAGATACCTACATTAGCCCATGATTTACAGACTGTTTACATTACACCTCATTAGGGAAATTGCTTTCCAGTCAGTCTTTAATCCCCTACTACTTATAATACTTTATCTAGGCAGATTTTTTACGTAAATTCCATGATATGGTTGTTCAAGGAAATTTTTCTCAAAGAATGCTTTTTAATGAAACCTCAAACTACGTTTGAGAGAGTAGAAAAAGCTATTTTGTTGTTATTGCTTGTTATAACTTTTATGTCAAGTATCAAGCTCATGAAATATTTCTTCAAGTCAGCAGTACTTGAATATTTTAAATGAGCATTACTTTCATCTTGGTATCTATTTTCTCAGTTGCTAAGACTTTTATTTTAGGTTCATGGAAAAGTTTGACGTGACAGCATTTCCTCCATACTCCAATCCCTCTTCTTCTGGTGATAATTGCTTAGTACTTCCTTTTTGGGTACAGTAATTAAAGCTGCTTAGTCATTGCCCTGTCACCACAAGAAGAGATCTCTGCAGAACATCAGCACTACCACTCTCACAAGACATGAGGAAAAAATTATGTCAGAAGAAGGAGGATAATTCCCTATTATTTCTGTACTATATAGGCAATTTTGTCATTGCCTTCATATCTTTTAAGGTACTTAAGACATCAGTCTTCATGATACTCTTTCTATAGGAAGAATTATTTTTCTGCAGGCAGTGTGAGTCAGTTGCTAAAAGAATATAATATGCATAAAATAAAAAGGAATGCTATCCAAAACACTCGAGAACCTTTTGAATTACCCTTGAGAACAATTTACACTTCAGTTCTAGCATTATCCTTTTAACCTAGAAACAATTCCATAATATTCCAGTAAATAAAATTGAATTTTCTTTAGCAATACCACACCTATTAATTTTTTTCTCATGAAAAAAAGACTTTTTTACCTTTAAATTGTTGTCAAAATTGCACTCTCCCCTGAGATTAGCTCTGTTGGTTAGAGCATGGCTCCAGTAACAACATGGTTGAGGATGTGATCTCCATATCACTTAAAATTTGCACCCAATGAGCCTCATGGGGAAAAAAGAAATCTTCATCTTCCCAAAACAAAAAAAAAAAAAAAGCTAAAAATCCTATAATCTTACTAAAACATACATCTCAATCGTTTCAAACTTGCCAAGCAACAGAAATCAATGTTTATTCCCACTATCTGCAAAATCACGTTATTTGTATGGGTTCAACATACACATGGATTTGAAACCCCCCCACAAAATATGGAAACTAAAGGACTGATCCAATTTCTGCTACAAGCAGCAAGGGAAAAAAAAAAAAAAAAAAAAAGCCTCTTACATACTTATTATGATTCTAGGCATAATTCCAAAGATAACAAAAAAACAGACGTTTCAAAATCAGAGTTTTGAAATAGAGAATTGCCTTCAAAAATAGCAACACTATGTACATTATACCTTTACTAGAAATTACTAATTATGACCAGACTTCTAGCTCATGGCACTTGGGAAACAAAAACATGTGATTATAGCTGGTGACTGCATCTGAACTTCCCATTCATTGCTGTCTTCCTGGGGCTGCCTTTCTCCTGTAAATGAAATTCATCCAGAATTTCCTTGAAAGGGCTCTGCTTCCCTCAAAGCAGTGGCATGGGCGGCCAAACATGCTCAATGCTTTACTCTGGCACAGTGCTCCAGGAAACACTCCCTCTGCTTCCAACCACTCCTTCCCTTCATCGCCTTCCTCCTGCTTTGGAATGCAGTCAATGAGGCACCCAGACTTCCAGTGAAGACATGCCAGCTCTTTAACTGGCATGTATTCACTGGCATGTCTTTAATGATGCCTGTGCATTGGCTTGCATAACTTGCTGATAACCCAGAGATGAACATGGAACATATAAAATAGAGCTTCTGTACAGCAATTTTGTGATTACAGCTTCTTATCCCAGCAATATTTACACAATATCCACTCACACCTTCAAACAGTTCCTTTACAATCTAAGATTAACAATATGCTGACAATGTCCAGATGGGTACAAAAAGTTATCAACTAAATAAGGAAAAAAAAGAGCATCAAGCTAGAAATGCTTTGTTTTTGTGTCTGGGCTTTTTTTGGTTTTTAACAAGATAGATGTTCCCAGTAAGCAGGTTAACTATTTAAATTGCTATTATACCAGCCTGTGGTTAAAATGTTGCTGATGCAGGGTACCTCTGTTGATATCCTTTTCTCAACTATGTGAATTTTTTCAAACGAGGAAGAGTGGAAAGGGTACCCAGAGGGTATACACACTGAAAGGAATGCAGAAATTTGATCAGTCTTCTGCAATTCAGACAGCAAAAATATCACGGTACTAAAATATGGACGGTATTTAATATATCTAACAATGCAGCCCATTCTGACTCTAAATCACTAATATCAATCTCTTGCTTTACTCAAATATCAGTTTTGGTAGAATCAGAAGGGTTAATGATCTCCTTGCCCTTGCTCAAAATTTATATTGTTTGCTGTATTCAGCATACATTTTCCCTTCTCCTCTCCCTCTTCTGTGGGTTTGTCAACATTACTTTACAAATTTCAAATTAAATTACAAATTAAAGAGCAGAGCAAGAGGTGCTCAAACATGGTAAAAGTATTTTTCTGGTGCTTTGACAGTTTCAGCAGAGATTCAAACCAAGCAATATAGGAAAAAAATCTAAAATCAGTTTCAAAAGCACATATCAGGATGTCTTAAAACTATTGTCCTCTATAACCATACTAAGTATAATCCTTTTACATTTATCAATATATTTTGTAGGTTGCAGTACTGCAAATAGAATGACCTCTCAAAAGACCAGGAAATTACATTTCTAAACTAGTAACAAGGTTTAAGTTTGGGTACTTCTCTGCAGTCCCACTTTGCAGTGACCATCCTGTCTCCAAAATTTAGCCAGAATCTTCTGTCATGTGTTCTAGGACAGCCCTACTCACTCAGGGAGGTTGGACCAGATGACACACTATGGTCTCTTCCAAACCGACCCATTCTGTGATTCTATGATCCTATGATCCAGTCTTTCACAGAAATGAAACTTCCAACTTTTTTCTACCTTGTTACAGCAGTTATTAACCTCATGCTTTGGACTACTGCACATCCTCTCCCCCCGTCACAAGTGAACACTAAAGTCGTGATCTTGGGGTTGGGAAAGAAGTATAAAATCCCCAGTAGCAGCATGAAAGAAGTATAAAATCCCCAGCAGCAAGAAGTATAAAATCCCCAGTAGCAGATGCACACTTATGGCACTGAAATACACAGCACCACAGTGTTGCAGGGTAGGCTAGAGTCCATGAGGAAAGAGCACAGGACAGAGTTTTCATGCCCTTCTAGACATGAAATCACAGAGGTTCGTTGTTCCTTCTTCCAGATACTGTGGTGATGGAGCACAGTTTGCTATACATGAAGATTTTATTGCTAAAGCAACAATGGAAATCCTTAGACCAAGGAAAATTTTAAATTTAAAAAGCATTTTCTTTTTCATCTTTATTATGACTATGAAAATATTGTTTCATATAGCAAGTGTATAAAAACACAACTATTTGCCAGATCTTTAGGTTCTATTTCACAAAATATTTCTGTAATTTATTCTGACTCTACACAACTACACCCTCTCTACAAATTATGTATTAATCAGGACAAATATAGCTAAATACATATGTTAAAAATAAGACAAAAATCCCTGATTTACTGAGGTTCTCATAAGAATACATATGCAGCTAGTTCTCTGAATGTTGTATGCCAGTATATCCACTGTGCTCAGATCAATTACTCAAGTTTGATAGACTAGTAGGCTGACAGAAGCCAAGCACACCTCAGTGTGTGAGGTGACTCCACAATTCTGGCATTATGGAAAAAATGAGGATATGACTGAAGAATGATTCATAACCTACTCAGCAAATCAGTCCATGACTCAGACACTTGAAATAATGCAATGTGCACAGAAGAAAAAAAAAAATGCAAATCCTTTTCACTTTCTTGTTACCCTGTCAAAGTGCATTGGTAACCTTGGTAAAGGACACATTACTTGTTTTAGTTGTTTGAACAAACTTTTATTGAGGGACAGAAAAAATATAATAAAAGGGAATTATGAAAAACATGCAAGCATTTAAAAATATTATTTTGTTGCTTCTCAAATGGAACAAGAATTCTCATCTAGCATCACACCTACTAGCTAGGACACAAAACCTACACAAATATAGGTCAATACCAGTAGCCAAGACCCCCTAAAATACGAATACATAAAGGTGAAAAATTTTATACTTAATTCTGAAATTTAATCACCATATGAATCTGTTTTAAGGTTTCTGGCATTGGGATTTCTCACAGCCCTTCACCTCAACTATGCTGTTAGAAGAAAGACATGTAGAAGCATACAGTTCAAGTCCTGTGACATATATACTCTTGTAAAAATTATAAATAAGACAGCTTGGCTAATGAGAAATCTTGTGGAAGCAACTTCAAGTTCAAACTCTCGTTTAGAAAATTTAATACACAGCTAGACATATGACAGCTCCTTCTTCCTTTACTTATATTGGGTGCCCAAAAATAATAACCTCTTAAAATGAGCATGTAATTAGACCATACAGAAATCAGCCAATTTTAGTCTTCAAGATATAGATAACTGCTAGCTTGAGTTAGGTGTTAGCAATGACACATATTGTGTTATATATAAACAGAAAAAAACCTGCATACACCATTTTTTCTAAGTTCCTGTAAGAATGCTATAAAACTGATAAAATTATAGGAATTATTTGTTAGATTCAACTGTTTGCAAGACAGTGAAGATGATGTTCACTAAAATAATGAGAAAGAAAAGTAATTCTAAGATATTTGTGAAATATATTCATAATAAGTAATGAGGTAGTTTAACAGATGACAAGTTTGCTGCTTGCTAGTCTCAACACTGTAGTATTTTGACATTTAAATTGAAGAGAGTCTGTATTTAAAAATTAGGCCTTTTCATTGCAACAAATATTACTCTATTTTGTGTTAATTAGAGTTACATATTAGGATTATCATGCTTACGAACAGTGCATGAAAGTTTAATTAAAAGACCACTAAATTATTCATTTTTAATGAAACTGCCAGGAATTCTGCAGAGAAGTTCAAAAACATTTATCATACCATTACTCTAATGAACTTCTTTCAAGATAATGAATAAAAGCTTGTAAGAATTCATAGAAAGTCCTTAAAGATTGAACTATCTTCAGATGCATAAAAAAACCCACACCTAAAGATGTTCCCAGACCTTAAAGAAATAAACATTAAAAACATATTCATGGAGGCAATGTAATGAACATGACTTGTACTTTTCAGTAGGAAATGGATCAGATGTTGAAAAGTAATGAAGAGTACTTTTAGAAGAGTACACATAAAATAAAAGAGTATGTAAAATGGTACTAACAACAGGAGGTACAGATGAACTAGAGAGAGCCACTTAGAAGGATGAATATTAACCATTGAAAAGTAAATTATCTGATAACTGATAAAAAAGTCACAGCCATATATTGAGAAGAGAATAGGAGGGATGCAAGCTCTTGGCCTTCACCCTTAGAAATAAATTAAGAAGAGTGAAAACAGCAAATATATCTTTGTATTTCTAACAACTTGTATTGTTCAATGACTAGCATCCTAAAGGTGATGGAAGTAGTCAGAAAAACATAGTAGTAATTTAAATAAGAATAGAATTTTTTTCTGTGATAACCCTTGTCCTGATTTCAGCTAGGATAATTAATTTTTTATCAGAAGCTGTTACAGTGCTGTGTTTTAGATTGAGAATGAGAATAGTTTTGATAATACACTGATGTTTCGGGGTTTTGTGAAGTCCATTTGTCCTAAGTCAAATACTTTTTTCATTGTCTCATGCTCTGCCAGTGAAGAGGTACACAAAAAAAACAAGTTGGGAGGGAGCATAGCTGGGACAAGTAACCCAAACTGACCCAAGGGATATTCTACGCCGCAGAACTTCATGCCTAGTATACAAATTCAGGGAGTTCCCTGGAAGGGGGGGGTTGATTTAGATGCAGTGGTGAGCGATGGCATTGTGCAACACTAGCTGGGGTTTTTTCCTTATTGTTGTAATTATTATTATAAATTACCATTATTACTGTATTTTTGCTTTATTCTCAGTTATTAAACTTAGCTCTTGAGTTCTTATCTCAACCTAAAAGTCTTACTCTGGTTCTTCTCCCCTTTCTGCCAGACTGGGGCATAGAGAGATGGGGGCTGAGTGAGCGGCTGTGTGGTGTTTCATCTCCAGCTGGGCTTTAACCATGACAGGCCTATTAAAGCATTAACAGGATTTATTCCTCCTTGACCCTCAATAAATCTAAACTCTGAGAAGATAAGGAACATTCTTGAAACAGAGTTATAGCACTTCTGATCCCCTCGGTAAACCCTGTGGTAGTACTGTGCTCCTGCACAAGTGCTCCCCTCTCTTGTCTCATAGACAAGCTCTCCTGTATATGGCCAGAATTGCATTTGAAAGAAAACTAACTGAAAGCCATACACTCCCAGTCTCCCAGTAGTAGGATTCAAGGTGAGAAGGAATAGACAAAATCACAAGGAAAACTAATGGAGGAAGAGGGGACCATATTTTTTCCCATATTTTCCCTACACCTAGTGGTATGATCACAACCTGTCGAGATGGTGAATAACCATACCATTCTTTCCTTCACTCTGAATGTGAAACCTACATCATAGAATTGTGAAAATTAGACAAGCTTAATAAACAACAACAAAAAAATTCTATCGCTGAGACATAAATATAACTTTTATAGAAGAGAGCTAGCATTTTACAATCTACTTTTTAGCAAGACTCATCTCTTGTGCTGAGCCATGGTTAAACCAAAATCACCTATGTTGATAAACAACTACTCTCCAGCTTACATTCTATCAAGAGGCCTACTTTGTCTTAGCGTAAAATTTCACAAAGACTTTATCTTTCCCTAGGTTTTCCTTAACCATTAATGCTGTAGTGTGGGGTGTGGGGAGTATTTTATTGAAGCACCACATCACATTCAGAGTTGATGCTGTTTTCTAGACACAAGTTGCCCACCACTATAAAAGTCAAGGCGCCTGATTCAGCAAAAAATTTTGGTCAGGCCCCATATAGTCATTCTCATTTGAAAATAATCTGTGATTCCTCCTTAAACACACAACCTACATGAATGTTTCATTTCCAGGACACGGACCAACCAAATACTTTGCTAAATAAAAAAAAAAAGCAGTTAATCATCTGTACCCAGAAACAACCGCTTTGTCAGAGGAATAGGGCCAGATCTGTTAGTCCAGCAAAGGTCCATGCCCCCAACTGCAAACTGTAGAAACACTAAGCACCTGTTCCCCATAGGCACCCATGCAAAGAGCACATGTGTATGTGCACACAGTTTGCAACATGGGACACTAACACACCTTTGTATGTGGGAAGCAGCACCTTAGCACATCTTACAGATTGCTTTAGGTTTACACATCCAGGCTAATCCTTTTTGCCCACTGAAGCACAATCAAGAAATCTTTGTGCTTTTTTTCCAGCATCTCCATGAACTAATTTTTTTTGTGAGAATAGATAAATAAAATGTAGATAAATAAATAAAATAAAACAATAAAATGTTTTCTCCCAAAACCTTTTTCATAGGGCAAATTAGTCTTCCATTTAACCTACCCACCTCCAGCCCTGAAAGTTCTCTTCCAATATGTTAGTGGAATTCTAAGTTCTGAACTGAACAATTTATCCTAAAAATCAATAAAATATATCTGCGTTTTATACTGCATTTTATCACCTCAGTTACAAATGCTTGTTACTTGCATTCAAGTCTTTGCAAACAGGGTTATTTAACTCTATTTCTGCAACTCTTAGCAAACTGCTTTATGCCTGTATACGAATAAATAAAAGCTGCAGTTTTACACAACATATTAACCCAAATCTGAGCTGCTACAAAATCTCATTTGATATTCCCTGTTTTGGAAGGAGTGGTAGGATGGCATGAGAGTCTTAAGCCTATCCCTTATTAATGACGTCAGTAGAGCTAAATCCTTTATTTTCTACTTTACAAACAACACAACTGATCATGTTTGCCCCTCCCATCACCATGGTTTTCTGATTTCTGACTGTTCATTCTTGCTATCACTGAAGATATAGAAAGCAATTTTAAATAATTGCAGTGCATGGATACATAGACCATATTCAGATGAAAAATTAAGTTAAATAAAAGAAAGCAGTCATGATTTTGCCTAAATTTCTGCTTTTCCACAATCTCATTGGTTTCAAAGAAAAAACAACTGTTATTGTAGGGAATGATCTGTGCACAAATAAAATACTGTCGCCAAGAATGTGGGCTTTTGAAAAAACTCACCAAATGCGTGGCTATTGTATGAGATTCCCAAGAATGTTAGAGCAGCTTCATATTTGCAATCACTAACTCTGGCCTAACTATTTCTTAAGCTAACATTCATCTGAATGATTTTAATCCTCAAGCTTGTCTAGGAGCTAATATAGTTCTTAAGACAGCATGAAATAGGAAAAGTTGAGAAGATAGATGAGCATGTGCTTATAGGCAAGGGAGAACAGAAAAAAAAATTACAATCAGGCTGTAACAAAAGCTTAAGGTGGAAGACAGGTGAACTTATAGCCAATAAGGAAAGGGAAGGATACCAAACGCACTTCTGTCCAATTTGAGCATACATGCATTAGGCAGGGGCATAAAAATAGCTGAAAACCTCACCCTAAATTATTTCCATTTCTTGTTGTCATCTGATAGACATTTGGAATTTCAGACACGTAGTATACAGAGTAATAATTCCTCCAAAAAACTTCAGTAAGATATAGAGTCATGCCCCATCCCCTGACCTCAGCAGAAACCTGAGAAACCTTGGAAATCATAAATGGCATTATTTTATTGTCTGAAGTCTTCACTTGCATTTTGTCCTCCCTTGAGTTTGGATTGTGATTAATTTTGTCAACATTATTTTTAAATTAAATTTTTAATCAAATTTTTAATTGGCATATTATACTCCTAGTGAATGATCTCTTAAGAACAAAAAATACAAAATTAACAGTTTCAGTTTATAACAAATCAAGTGTTTAAGGAAAGAGGCGGCTTATTATCAGGAAAAAACCTCAAGCAATACAAGAAGCAAGCAAAATTTTAAAACCTAGAACTTTAAGTTTTTATACTCATCTACAGTTAGCAGGAAAAGCAAGTCACAAAATAATCTTTAGTGATTAGCAAAGAAAACAGTAGTAAAAAGCCAAAAATATTTCATCACAAGTTACTCCAGAATTGTGAAAACTTCTTCCAACAGCAG
The DNA here is from genome assembly GCA_018697195.1 of Certhia americana. Taxonomy (NCBI): domain Eukaryota; kingdom Metazoa; phylum Chordata; class Aves; order Passeriformes; family Certhiidae; genus Certhia; species Certhia americana. Next base: position 26,673,538 of record CM031860.1, read on the forward strand.
CAACACCGTTTAAGTTTTTCTTTACCTTTCTTTGAATTACCAAATTATATATTTACTTTTTCCTGCATGTCTTCCTTAGAAACATATCTTTACATATCTAAAATGCCTTTGTCTGGCCTCAGAAAGCACAAAAGCATTGCAAAGCTTCCATCAGTTTATCAAACTGTGCAGCTGTAATTCTGAGAGGATTTTATTAATTAATAAATAAAACTTCAGCACTTACAGATGGATGACTTTCCAAGTTGCAAGTCTATACGTATCTACTGGTGCTCAACAAAACAGCAATATTTGGCTTGGTACTCCCAAGTCGTTCAGCTGTGAGAAGCTCAAGGAGTGCACTGTTAATACCCTGTTGATCCTTTGGAAAAACATCACAGATTTATAAAAAGGAACGCATATTTTGCCCTGGGAGAAGAAACTTGCTTTCTTGATTGGATGAAGGCAATGGGGAGGGGTAGCAGCAGGTGCCTCTAACATTAATTAGCAGGTTCTGAGCTCACCAGGGATTGTTCCAGGAGTTAACTACTCTGTGTTAACTCTCTGGCTCCAGGCAGCCTCTGCAGCTACATCCATGCCCTCCAGAAGACAGCTTAAGTTTTTATAGCCCCTTGGCCACTGCTGCAGGGTCTCCTGCCATCCTACATGAATCCTCCACATGCACAAACCTCAGATGCCAGCACACAGCAGGCTGACAGGATACGTAGTCCAAGACTGACAAAGATGCTCATAATGGTACCTAGTCATGTTTCTCCCTTCAGGCCTCCAAAAATAAGTCTTCAAACTGCCTCATGTATTCAAATGCAGAAATGAAATCAGAAGTTTAAGGACAGCTCAATAAAACTGCCACACATTGGCATACCATGTATGATATGCCTTTCCCAGATTTTTAAGGCAAATGAAAGAATGAAAGCAATTTATTATTCACGTCGCAAAACAGCTTTTTTAACTGTCCTGAAAGCATTAAATATAGTCCTGAAAGCATTAAATATATAAGTGTATATATGTATAGATATGTATATCTCCTAATAGCATATAGTCTCTCTCTGTAGAGTCAATTAATCAATGACTGTAGGATAGAAATACCTGTGAAATACATGCAAACTGGTTGTGCTAATAAAATGATTTTTACATTATCAGGATATTACAACTTGACCACTGAAGAAAATAAAATGTGAACTTAACAGGAGACCCCAGCAGTACAAGCACACAATTATCACAGATTTTTTTTGTGCGATTACAAAACTTTAAGGATCTCCTAGATGGTTGCAACCTTGGTAGCAGGGAAAAAAATATGTTCAGGGTAACAGATAAAAAGGGAATTTATACACCAAAAATTAAACATCCCACAGATTATCAGACTCAGACACAATTGCAGACCAATGAAAACAAAAAACAAGTAGATGAACTGTTTTAACAGATGCATAAATACAAAAAATGCTGCACCCAAGAACGAGGAGGAAGAAACCCTTTAAGTGATACACTCCTTGTTCAACAACTCTGCTGTTCTTAATTAAGTAGACTAACAATCAATTTATGGCCCTGTGGGTAGGTGCATTTCTATAGCCCGCTTTGACTGCCTGTGATTTTTGGTTTCATGAAATACCCTAGAGAGTTGGTAGCAATATTTGTCCATTACACCACTCAGAATGTGAACCAGACAAACCGAAATTTGCAAAGCTGTACTTCACTACCATTTTTCCAGTTTGACTTCTTTTGGGGTCCAGGTCATTTCTGGGAATATTAGGTTCAAATACCTAATGAATGGAAAGATGAAGCTAAGATCTTCCATACTGATGACAATTAAGAATTTTTACCATTATAGACTTATACATGAGTAATTTTCATTCACATAAACTTTTACAAGAGACCTTGCATTCTCCCCTCACTGTACTTTTGGCTGTCATTCTGTTTTTACATTATTAAGTTCAAATGTATTTTTCTCCTCACTGCTTTTATTGCAATACTGACATTTTTTTGTCTGTTTAAATGTTTACCATAACATCTTTAACACCATTTTAAGAGAATGATGCATTCAGAACAGTGGCACTGTGTTTTCGATGTGATTTTCCAATGGCATATCTCAGCAGCACACGTTGAACAGCTGGAAACTATCTAATTACAAAAAGGAGGAAAAAAGAAAAAAGGCTGTTCGAGATGAATAATAATCACATCCATCACACTCAGTTTTTTTCTTATTTATGTAGCACACACCTATATCTAATTGGCAATGAAAATGATAGTAGGATGAAACACTGAGCTGACCTTATATTTCTCCTTTTCTGAGCTTTAAATGGATTTTCTACGTTCCTTTAATTGTATAGGTAGATTTGTTTACTGAAGCATTCATGTTAAAACTCATTTCATGCAAAGGGGCAAATTACATTTTTAATTATGTTTCTTTGGGAGGGCTACACAGTTAAGATGAGTTCATGCTGCCTGCTAGTCTCCACAGACAATAATCACGGCAACTCAATGCAAAACACTTTCAGTGGCATTAATTTTTCTCACAGCAAATATGGACACATTTTTGAAGCTGTATCTGTGTACTAAGTTTTTCAAAAACACCTGCATTACTGACTCATCTACATCTTAGGTAATAAAAAGCTTTATATAGCTAGAACAGAGTGCTCAAAGAAGCTGTGAATGCCCCATCCCTGGAGGTGTGCAAGGCCAGGTTGAGTGGGGTTCTGAGCAACCTGGTCCAGTTAGAGAAGTCTGTACCCATGGCAGGGGAATTCAGACCAGATGACCTTCAAGGGTCCCTTTTAACCCAAGACATTTCATGATTCTGTGAATGAGGGGCCCCAGAGCCTAAACCACAACACAGTAAAATTTCTACTGAAAAACTGCAATTGAAAGATTATTATTAACTTCAGAAAAATTGACTCAAGCAGAGGTATTTATGTGGATAATATTAAACAAGGAAATAGAAATGCTGCATCACTTCTGTTTCTTCTGTATTTTTCTTAACAACTTTACAAACTCCCTTTTTAAAATTTATTTTAGTGTACACTTTTCTCTGATTACAGAATATACCTTGGGATTGTTTCTGAACGTGTCAAAGTAAGAACAAAAAAATCCAGAATTAGACAAAAACCATTAAACATCTATTTTGTTAATCTTAAAATACAATCTAGGATTTTTAAGGAAATCTCTTTGCTTTGTTACCATAACTGACTTGTGATCAGAATTTCTAATTTTACAACTGCATTGAAAATGGCTGATATGAGTTATTATCTTGAAATTACCAAATTCAGTGTTCTATCATTTCAAATTCAGTTAAAACTTTCCAGCTAAATCTGAGATGAGATGATATTAAAATTTAAATGCACACATTAATTGCTAATAACAGTTTTGATTAAATAGTTAGGTAGGAGCCAACTATTGTCTTAATGGATATAAAAGCATAATCTACTTTGAAAATAGCAAAATAAAACAGACAACAAACCAACCTGTAGTGAGTGCACAAAGAAACAAGCCATGACGTAGAACAGAGGGTTCTCTTTCAAGCATAGCTCCTAGTTTAAAGGCTCAAGTGTGTGAGTAATTTTAAACAATCCAGTTTTCTGCTGATATTGTAATGGTTTAGGGGCATGAGAGATGCTATTCATTTGATTGACTTATACACACCACAATACTGAAGGAATTTCAAAAACATGAGGGCAGTGTCTGAGAAATAATATATGGAACTTGTACTATATATCTAGGTACATGTTAATTGAAACTTTCTGTCATGTTTATATTCCATGCTCTATCACTATTGAACCCTGCAATGGCAACAAAAATCCAAACCCATTTCAATTTGGGGGGGGAGGGGGGGGAGGCTGTTTGTTGGGGTTTTTTGCCAGCTTTTTGGAACCTGTGAACTAGTTTGTTAGCAGAAACACATGTAATTCATTTGCCATAGCTATTCTGGGTGACACAGATACATACACACTTCACCTTTTTTCATTAAATCCAGAAGGATTTAATCAGGTAATTATTAATCTTCTTGCAGAGCTTTCTTGATTTCCTATGACACATCCAAATCTCATTTTCACTTCTGTTAGGTCAGTATGTCTCTCCTAATCAAACTTCTTAATTTCTTTCAGTGTTAAATCTTCATTCCCCCTTTTTTACTAAGATTGGTCAAGGACAACATTGTACATTGTTTAGGCTGTACTGTATGAATTCTATAGGTTGGAGGTGTTTGCTTTAGTTTGGGGGAGTTTAATGGGGTTGTGTGTGGGTTTTTTGTCTTCTTGTTTAGTTTTTTTTTTAAGTCAATATATTTCTCAGATACAAATTGCGCATCCTGTAAACCATTTCTCCTCTAAGCAAATGTAAAATGCTGGTGTAAAGCTCATTGATGTTGTGTTAGTGTACATCAACATTTTAATCCCAGTCAGGACTTAGATTCCTCAGTATTTTCTTATATAAATCCCGAACCAAGGGACACAAACTCCTGTTAGTTACTTGTCTCCCAATCTGTGGGGTGCTTTAATTTGCAAGACAATTGCAAATCAATTCAACTAAAAAATGTTCTGGCTGTAGAAGTTTTTTGTCTTAGAACTTCTGTAGCCTGAACAGTCAGGAAAATTTGTGAACTTCTTCAGCATATAGAAATCCTCCAAGAAGCCTCATTTCTTAACAGGCAGAAGACCCTAATCAGGAAGATATATGCAAATCACACAGTTCTAGCCCCCAGCTTCCTCTTGGAGAGAAATATTAATGGAACCATGATCACAGAAAGCAAAGAGTCCCAAAGCCTATACACTTCAAAGTGAGAGTTTTTAACTCTAATTTCTACCTCTGAAATTTTCATCTCTTTGATTCTAAACTGTAGAAGGTAAAAAGAATTCTGGACCCAAGAAGAAGGAGGAAGACCATCCTATAATTCCTTTTTTTTTCTGTTTGCTCCTGTTTGATGAAAATTACACAGTTGCACAGGCCAGCATAGTCTACTCTGGCTTTTAATTAGACTATTGGAATACTTTCCTGGGAGACATGCCTTAAAACCTTCCAGCAAAAAATGGTTAACCCCAAATTTACTGTTTACAACAAAAGTTCTGCATAAAGTTGTGATGTAAAAGACGGTGAATGCAGCATTTATAATGAATATATTATTGAACATTTGATATAATAAAATGGATATCACTTAAACAAAAATTCTAGATATATGCACTATAACAATACGCTGTCAATAAGGAGAAGTTTGGGATTGCCCTCATGAGACATCTTGCTCAATCACAAGCCTATTTTATCCTGTCTTGCTCTATTTCATCTAATCAGGAAAAAATAATTATAAATATGCATTATTGGTTCGCAGTTTGTTCCTTCCCTGATATTTAGAGTTAGGTAAAACAAACATCTGGAAGTCCAGATTGCTCTAGCAATCAAAATCTTTTTTTCTAATTCCACAGTGCTATTCCTATCACAAGACCTATTACACCGTGTATGTAAATTTTTATACCAATGTTTGCTAGTTTATACTAAAAAATATGCCAGTATGCAAATGAGTTTTAGAAGTAATAACAGGAAAGACTGAAAGAGAAAAAAGCAGCAAAGAACTTGGCTATAAAGGAACATCCCCTTTAAAGTTAGTTATCCTGAGAATTTGACTGCTTTCTGTAGAAAACCAAGAAGCTAGGCCCCATTCTGAGTCCCTCAGAGGAAGAAAAGAACATAGATTTTGAATTAAAGCCTTCAGAGAAACTAAAACTTGTTAGGCCACATGAACATGAGCTAGAAATGTAAGTTTTAGAGTTAAGTTAGAATTAAGCTTAAATACAAATATATTTTATGTCTCTAAGTGCCTTAGTAGAAGCAGAGTGCCCTAAGCACTAGTTAAAAGTTCAGTGTTCCCTTAGACATAACTAAAACACAGCAAAATATTGTTTCGTATTCCTAGATAGAACGTACACTGATAGTATAATGTGTGCAAATACACGTAAAACTGTAAGAACTGACGCTGCATTTCACATTTTAAAGTATAATTTTAATAGGTGAAGAGAAAAAGTGTTAGCATCATGCTTTTAGCTGATTGGATAATTTATGGTTAAAAGCCCTCATTCCGAGGCCTGATCTCTCATGCCTCCTGCCTCCATTTGCTTTCACTTGCTTGTTTTTACCTGCACGCACTCACACGTACACATACCCACATGGAAGGAGAAAGAAAAGAAGAAGAAAAAAGACTGAAAAGCTGCTGCTGCCTTTCTCAAGACTCTACACTAGAGAAAGGCTCGGGAACTGCTGCTGCTTTGCTTGGGACCTTAAGCCAAGAAAAGCTGCAGGAGTCACTGCTCCTGCTTGAGGCATGGCCAGGAAACTTTGGCACAAAGTTTAAGCATTCTGAACTCTCACCTTAAGACCGATGTATTCATATAATAAACAACTTTGTACCAATCAACTACTGCTCTCATCTCCCTGAGACCCAGACCAAAAAAAAAAACCAACTTGACAGCTTTCCATACCTCTGTGCAGAAATACAAGAACATTCCTTAAAAGCCAGAGATGCGAAGGTGGTTGTGTCATTGGGATTCACTTAAGTACCAGGAAATTTTCATAGGCACCTCAAACATGAGATTCCCATTAATTTTCCTGGGAGTTCCACACTTAACTGAGCATATGTTTCCTTTATGCAGTGCAAAACTGATAACAGGATAAATGAATTCTTTTACAGGCTTTAGCATAAGATGACAGAAATTATGTAATACTCATCTGACCACGATAAAGCCTTCTCTAATGCGTAAGGGGAAAGCTAGTGCATAGCTTCTAAACTTTTTATGGAGATTTTAACATATCTTTCCAACAATGTGAAAAGACTCATTTAAAATCTTGAAAAATTCCGCTTTTCACAGAATACACAAAGAACATTCTTGTAATATGAAATTTTCCACTTTATCTGGATCACCCAGGTCAGATGCTTTAGGATGAAATATCAGAATCAATCATTTTGAGGAGTAATAATGCAATCATCACTTCTCAAAAGAAAATGAAAAAAAAAATTAAGAAATGTTATTAACTTGGGAAGGAAGGAAAGGGGGAGACATATCAGATTTCAGATGGCTCATTAGCAAGTATGTTTTTAAGCTTAAATCTTTATGAAAACTAATTTTGTTAATAAGTCATACAGTGACTGACTTGTTTTTTAGAAAGTCAATGAAGATGGAATTCACTCTACAAATACCTTAGCTGTTGAGGGACGCATTTGCAAAGCTGCACGCATGAGTTAGAACAAAGGTAAGGCTGGCCATGACAGCATCCTTCAAAACCATTAATGTTGTAGCTCTTTGTTTTCAATATAAATAAATTCAACATGAAATTATTTTGCCATCTGTTGCCTGTAGAACCATTTATTTCTGTCCTTCAAGTAAGTAAACAAAAAAACATATTGAGTAATTCCTCTTGAGGAATTTGAATATTCTCTTCAAATATCATAACTAATAAATTACAATAATGAGGTTTTGTATATCATATAAGAAAGTTAAACAGTTATTAAATGACTTGTTATCTTTTTTCTACTATGCATAATTGCCAAGACAAATTACTTAGCTGTAGAATAACATCAACATATATTTTAGCATGCAGAGAGTGTTGGTTTAGTTTTTTTTGTATCTACTTATGAAAATTATTATCAACCTAAATTCTGCAATTCAAGATCAATTGGTTCAAATCTTCTTTCAAGTTTTGTTATTCTCTGTTAATATTTCAACAAGAAACCTAGTATGGCTTGACTGTTCTGCTTGCATTATACAAAACAAAAAATGCTGTGGAGACAGACAATTAAATGAAATCAAATGTGCGTGAAAATTCAAGTATCGGATTTTAAACTTTTAGCATTTTGCTAAAATTGTCTAAGAAGAGAAACTTCCCAAGAGGGAACACATACGTAACCAAAACAAATGGTCCCTCCCCCTCTAATTATTTGAATGTGAGATTCCATTTAAATATTCAAGAAATCAGATTTTGATAATTGTAAACTGTTTCAGGTGAAAAAAAGAAGATCAAATATGTTTTATTATCACAAGCAACCTTGAAGAGCCATGTCATTGTTATAAAGAGCTGGTAAAGCAGCTTTTATTTTGCAGTTAATGTTTTGTGACTTCTTTCAGATTTTAATCAGCTTCACTTTTAAATATTATTGGTGTTCAGTTGAACAAATTAAGCAGTTATTAACTCTGTTCCACATAGCTAGCAATAACAAACTGATTTTCATTCAAAATTACAGCTTAGATTGGGTGAGATGTTTCCATCTATTTACCTTAAGTTCTTTTGCATGTTATTTTGCCAACTTGGGTGTACAATCATTTTAGATCAATAAAGTCCATAAACCTACATTTTTCCTTTCTAAGTTGCTAAATAGTTTATCATCCCCAGATAGTTACATTCCCAGCTCCTGTACATTTTTTCTTTTTTGACCTAAGGGTGTCCTCAAAGAAGCAAAGCAGATAACCTCTTTACTTTCAGGCTTCATGAAGTTAAAAACTAAAAAGAAATTTTACAACTGATAATTTTCTCCAAAGCATTAAATCCTATGTAATATGCGTGTGTGGAAATTTTTCTGTAGGTAAGGTATCAAAAGCAGTGTAATAAGACCACCTCTAACACAAACTAGCATGTTTATACCCCTTGTTCAGAGGCCATGTCATCCACTAAGAAATACTTCTGCCATACTGGTCACTGATCAAAGCAAGGAATTGTGCCTCATTTTCAATTTGGGAGAATATTTTTCTATTGTATGTTTTCATCACTGAACATTTCATCTATTCCTTATTCCGACATGCGTATTCTGGGATTTTTCTTCCCCTTATAGTCTATCTTCATACAAGAAAGAGTAGCCTCAATATCTGACAATTAACAAATACTTTTAATTTGTGATTTAGTCCAAATTTTTTCACTTGTGATTTCAAGACGGCAGATAAACTCCTGTCTCTAACAAATAATTGAAGTTAAAATTTTATCTCAATAAAAGCAAAGTGGGATATGTGTAATTTAACTTGAAACATGCTTTTCACATAAAACAAAAAAATCTTTCATCAATAAATTGTTTCTCCAAATCAGTATTTTTCTCTTACATCCTTAGAATGTTTTTATAACTACAGAAAAGTCTCAAGCTGATAACTCTAATGAACAGCACACTCAGTTTATTTCCAAATTATATTATTCAGATGCAGCTGAAATTAAAAGGAAGTAATCCTCTTCCCTTTTCTGTGTTCTCCCTCTAGTTTCAAGAAGTTGATTGAGTACTTGCATGCTAATAGTGAGAGAAGCTAGTTTCTCAGGTTCTAAAAGAGCAAAAACAAGATAATACATGAAAGTGAAGTTCCTTAAATTATTCTGAAGGAGCATGCCAGTCATAACCTAGAAATAAACTTCCTGTCTTAATGACTGCTCAGTCTCTGGGCTGAAATTAATTCTGGGGATCTAAAAAGGGGATCTAATGCAGTGGTCTTTGGATTTGACACATCTGTGTGTAAAACAGACTAAACTGTCATAGCACTTGACAAAGTAATGTGAACCATTTTCTTTAAAAAAAAAAAAAAATCAGAGAAAATATACTACAGAAAAAAATGTCAACCTACTATTTGTTAAAATACTCCTTTAACAGTTCCTGTATCAATAATTTTGTTTATGAGGTCAGCTCAAGTTTTGTTGTGTAGTTTTCTGTTGATTATAAAGAAACTCAAATTTTGATTATCAGGTGAAAGTTTAGGTAGGCCTGGATAAGCAAGTTTTCATTTCCTGCAGCAATAGAAATGGGACTACTTTCTCTGATGCTGATAATGTCTTCCTTTTCCACTCTTCATTGAGCCAGGTAAACATTTGAACTACAACCAAACCCTAGAAAAGAGGTCCTGTACTGGGTATTGACAAGCTTGATGTGACAGCCACTCTGAAATATTGAATGTCACAATGTCTAAGCACTTTCACAAAAGAAGATATATCAATTAGGTTGCACAAAGCTGTGACTGAGATGAATAAGGAAGAAGTGTCTGAGCTTGAAGAGACCTTTCTTCAAGACATTATTTCCCTTACTATTTTGTTAATGTCTTTACCTAATGGCAACCTTCACTTTAGAGCTTCAAAGCAGCAATAGGAAGGCAAGAGATTGTAGCTGAGAGAGCTGTATAATAAAGATCAGATGGGCAGGAAGAGGAAAGTAGAAGATAATAAAAGTGAGGTGATGGTTATTGGGAAAATAGATGAGGTATATAGCAAAGAGATCTGAGCAAATAAAAAAAGGAAAGATAACCATCCATGATAATTCGACCTCAACAAAATCCCTACTACTTGCAATAAGGTCATCAGTGGAAACTTCCATTGCAGACATAGGAGTACAGCTGGGTTTGCTTGAGAGGGACCTATTTCTTCTCACTATTCCAACTGTTGCTAGTGTCTAATTCAAGTTAAACTGTAATGGATGAATCATTTTACCTTCTACCTGATAACACATCGGAACTTCTCCAGACATCACTGTATTTTGTCCACAGATCAGGAAGGATCTCGGATTGCAGTAAAGAGCCACAGAACTCTTTAGCAAGCAATACCCAGAAATAAACAAAACAATTATCTGAGAGTCCCTGCTCTGCTTTCATGGTGGTTTAAATTAACCTGTTGATCACTGGATTGAAATAGAGAGGAAAGAAATGCTTCAGCTTTTAGTGTAAGACAGACATTCGGCTAGGACAGACAACGAACTTTAGGATCCTTTCATCACACAATTCCTGGGAAACAGAATAGCCTCATTATTTCTAGTTGGCATATTTTCAAGGAAGAGATTGTTTCCAAAGCCACTTCAATATTTTGACTAGTCATTTCTTCCATTTGAGAATCAAGACTGGTGTGTTTATTTGCTCTAAACTAGGATACAAAAAAAATTCCATTACACAGTTTATAAAGTCCATTTTAGCAAGTATTTAAAGACTGCAATTAAAATTGCAGTCAAATTTAACATGGACTGTACATATACACTCTGTGACTAAAAGGCACTAAGGAATCTGAAGTATTAAGAAAGTTTCTTGGAGAAAGAAACCTAATAATTTCACCTTTGTTAAATTACATTTTATTCTTATTTTTCTTCAACAAACACAAAGAATTAAACCATTCCATCAAGAAAGGAAAACAACAAATATTAAAAATATATGTTGATCATGGGCCATTCATGGCAGTGGGCAGAAGGGCCCACTGTGCCGTTATTTTTACAGCTTGAGCACGTCAGAGTTTCTAATTTTTATTGCTGTTCCTAAAGTTCTTTGCTAGCAGAAGTAACTCATTTTGGAACATTTGACCAAGCCATAGAGCTGACCCCCTCATTCACAGCTACAATATATGGAGTAGCTTGTGATAGACAATCATTCTTCAGATTCATAAGCTTTTGGCACTTTGCCAGAAGTGAAGCTGATTTGTCTATTGTCTGTTTTCTATGCCTGATCACTGGGATGTTATTGTATAACTGCTGTTTTACAGACACTGATGTAGCAGCCGTGTAGTCAGCACTGCACCTCTCCTTCTCTAAGCAAATCCAAGCAGACAGTGCTGTTCCAATGCATCTGACCCTGACTCACCCATCTGGCTAAGAAACAAGACCTCAGGGTTAAAGGAGCTTCTTTCATTTCTACAGTTTAGAGGTCATTTGTTTTAGACATGTTCCTCCAGAACTAAAGAGGTATGTACTCTGACCCACAAATAAGAGAACAAAGCTCATCCCAGCTGTATTCATCCTCCCCTGTAATAACACAGTTGTTAGGTTGGAGATTAAAGCTGTAATGCTCTTCAGCTGGTTCAGCATTCTGTGCAAAAGGCACTAAGAGTCTGAAGATAGGCACCCAGGAAGCTGCTGATCAGTAATGTCAGTATCTGAGTGATTTGGGGGTTAATTTTCAGTCAACAAAAGATTTAAACTCATTCTGTCAACCTGCCTTCTCTGTAGCTAAATGATGTTGTGACAGTAGAAATACAGGCTAATTAGCAAAACAAAAAGCAATCCTATTCAAACATTAAATAGATTCTTCCTCCATCTTTTTTTATTCCTTCACATAATGACTTACTGAGAGGGAATCTACTTAATCTAACATTTTTAAGACTTAAGTTTTTCATGCTTTTCTGAGTGTCACAGTCTCAACACAGCTATAGAATAATAAAATAGTCTGAGCTGGAAAGGACCCATAAGGATCATTGAGCCTAATTCCTCTTGTTTTTTCCAAATGGTTTTTTCATCAGTCATAATGCCCCTGACTTCAATGCACAATGTACACATGACAGAATTACAATAATTTTTACAAATATTTTAAAGCATGAGGTAAAAATACACAAAGCTGCTTATATTAAAATTATTGTACAAGAATCATCCATTATCCCTTTTTGAGCAGAGCAACTTTGCATTAAAAAGACCAAAACTCAAGGCAACATATATAACTTGCATCATAATCTGGGAAACTAAATAGAATCATCTAGTAAATCTATTTGAGTATGTAGTATGAAGGAAGATAAAAAAAAGCATCAGTTTAATTCTTTTAATCTTTAAATCAGCAAGCATAATTTCTGCTTAGATGATACTATAATAAATATAGTAGAAGTGGAAATGATACAGTTCATTTCAGCAGATAGAAACAACTAAGGCTTCTGCTGGATAGATTTATTACAAGTTTTTTTTGTTTTTGTTCAGCTTTCTTTTTCTTCACCACATAATGAGAAAAAAGAAAATATTAATTCCTTACAGATGATCTCAAAATATGGAATAAAAGCAAATATTTTGAAATATAAAACTGACTTCAGCTCACAAGCCTTTGGGAAGATGTTTAAGATTCATTTGTTTCCAGCCATGAGACAGGACTCTGACCATTAATCACATAATTCCCTCTGGGGTGATGAAAGTAACCCTGTGGTGAATCTGACAATACAGAAGTAGCAAGTGTCCTCCTAACAACTTTTATTGCCTGCACAGAATGGAAAAAGTGTGGGAAGAATGTTAAATTCTCCTTTCATTGCTCATGTACGTCTTTTCATTCCAGAAGAAAATCTGAGTTGGCTTTCACCAACAAAACAGCTAGAGACACCTCCTTCTCCATGGAATAGAAAAAAGTGTTTGTGCATCACTTGTACTAACTCATGATTTTTTTAAAAGAGATCTATCTTAGACTTTCAGAAAAATTCAGATTATCATGGCCTTTTAATGCTAATCTCAAATCATCTGCTTCCTAGGGTTTGTATTGATTTTGTCATAGGTTTTTCTTGATCTTAGTGTAGCCTCTCACTGCAAGTGTCATTTAATAAATTCTGAGATACTGTGATCTCTGCTGAGGTTTGCTTGACATGAGAAAGTAGAAATACTTTGCCAAATCCAAGTGTCCTACTATTTCTTAACAGGATTGCCTGGTTTTCACCCAGTGGCACTCATAACTGCAAACTAGAAATTTCTAGAAAGAAGAAAAAAAAAACATTTTTCCATCCTCAGCAACCAAATGCTTGAAGCAGAAAAATAAAGTAGACTGAGCAAATTTAAAAAAGACTATTCATAGGCTAACTATATATATATATAACCAGAGGAAAGTCCTCATGTTTTTGACTGACCTTCCAGGTATTTCATGAGGGAGCATCTGATACAAGAAATAAACTAGTGAACTGGTAAAAGTCAAGCACTGCTATTTTGCCACTCAATCTTTTTAACGTTTCTAAATAAGCACCCCATATTACTCTTTAAAAGACTCTTTTTCTTTACTACATTGGCACAGTAAATTGAGGTGTATAAGCATGTTAACTGAACAAATCACATATGCTAAATCTCAACTTCATATACATAGTATTATAGTTAGAATAAAATTATCATTTCCCTCATGTCCATTTATGTCCATCTTCATAGAGAATAGTTTTACTGATGACTAAAATTTCAGATACTACATTTTTCTATATGAGAAGCATACTGTAGAATTTGACAATAGACACATATAAGAAATTGCTCTGGTGTCACAGTATGCATGCAGCTGGATACAATTATCAAAAGCATTATTCAACACTGCTATCTGTGCAAGCCAGGGAATGATTTCAAGCACCATGTCTGAATTCCCTATATATAAATATTTCTAATCCTTATCTGTGGCTGACAAAACAAATTAATATTTAATTGTTCTTGGAATAAAATAAGCACTTTAATTAAGTGACTAGTAACATGGATTTCTATTCCTTTTTGGCAAAAACCCACAGACTAAATATGGCCACCATCACAGGTGACTCCAAAATTGTCTTCTTCCTTAAACAATTGAATCTTGGAAAAAGACACAGGAAAACTTGATATAAGAATTAATTTAGAAATACTTTATATTCAAATATGTTTACTTAACTTTATATCACATTCTTTGAAAGGATTGCTACAACACAAAGTTTCTCATTACATGTATTCCAGGGTAGTATGTTGTTAAAAATAGATATATTGTTGTGACTGAATTAACCCAACATTCTCTGATATATTTAGGAATATAAAACTATAATTACAGTATATTGCATACTGCCATTTAATTACCTTATTTATAAGCACAGATCGTTCCAACCAGAAAAATTATTTCTGGTTAAACAGACTGTTGAAAACAATTGCTGCTATAAGACAATTATTCTTTCCTGTGCGCGACCTACTAATTAACTCATTTAACAAGTATCACTGATTCCCTCTGAACCCAACAGAAGCTACATTTCTCGGTTAACCAGGCAGAGTCCCTTGGACTTCATTTTGAGGAACATCTGGGCTCAAAGATTGCTTATTTGCTGTACTCCATTACCTCAGTGCCTGGCTTGCCTCGATCTGGTATGGTAGCACCATCTTTTACTTTCTGTTAAATAAAAAGAGAAACTGCATACCTCACACTCTCTCAGAACAGGAAAATTTCTTCAACAAGAAGTTTTTGCCTTTATTACTATTTCTTACAAATAAACTGCAGAAAAAAGCCCCAAGCAAACTAATCCAACCCCCTTAAAAAAAAAAAAAACAAAAAACAAACAAAAATCCCACAAAAATAATCCATGAAAAATCAAAAATACCTAGAGCATTTGCGTATACTTAAAAGGACCCTTTTATAACATACATGAGTTCAGTGTCCTAAAGACACAAAATATCCTTAACTGTGAACATCTAACTTCAGCTGAGGCTTTATGACATACAAAAATAAAAATGTGTTATTCTGTCTATAGGGTGTTGCTGTGGGATTATCCATGAACCCAAAGAAAGATTACGTTTGGTGTTTTGAGAAAGTTTTCAAAGAATGTGTCCATAATCAATACAAGTGGGCAAAACCATTTGCAGAAGAAGAGATTCAAAACTCATCAGGACCTCTTCACAAAGATGAGTTAACAGGATGAAGTAGTAATTCCCTATGAAGTTAAAACTGGGTTTCTTGGGGGTTTTTTCCCACATGTTTATTGTCATGACACAGAGCCCAGACCCTCTGGAAAAAATTGATCTTACCAGAAGAAAATTAAATTCATAGTAGCCTTCAGTGACAACAGGCAAAGCAACTCTTTCATTTTTCCCCATATAAAAAGTGGAAAATTTATTTTATTGCATGTATTTGTAAGGCACTAGTAGAATAACCAGTTTTGTTTTGTTGGTTTTCATTTTTGAGATCAACTACTGAAGTGAGAATTAAAATCAAGACAACCAACCAAAAGCCAAAACAAAGACAGTCAGTACTTCTACAGAGCTATATGAAACACGTGGTTTGTGGTTTTACAAAAAAAATACATGGCAAGTCAATTTGGATATCTCTCCTCTCACCTAGTTAATCAGAAATACCTGTAGTTGAGGTAAACCAAGTTAACATTCCCAAATTATTTAAATACACTTTTTACTGGAAGATGCATGACTCAAAGGAAGCATAAAGTAGATAAGAATGATTTCCATGCTAGAAAAACCTTTTATCCGCAGCACTGTTTAAAAAAACAAAACAAAAAAAAACCAAACAAACAAACAAACAAAAAAAAAAAATTAAAAGGTGGGGGGCACAAGCTGAGGGAGGATGGAGAGAAGAAAAGGTATCCTGGAAATAAGAATGAAAATATAATCCAGAAAACTGAAACCCTTGGATTGGGACCTATGGAGGGAGGCCTATTATCAAATGTTTCTTCTGCTTAACGAGTATAATTTTCACTCCTGTGAAGGCAGCCAGACATATACCATGTACAAAGACACGGCAGATGCAGAAATGCAGACAGGGGAGCTAAGAAGTTGTTTGCTTGGCACAACAGGAGAGAAAAGACAAAACAAATGCTCAAGGCTGCACAGTGGAATGACAAGCGTCTTAAACTAAAGAAGTATGTGGCACAGAGATAAAAACAAGCCCCAGCTTGTAATTACAGAGCTACATCTGTAATTCATATAGGTGCTTATTTGATAAGACACCTACTGAAGCTGACTTTGTTATACCCTCAAAGAACCCAAAAAAAAAAAGAAGGAAAAAAAAAAGAAAAAGAAAAAGACAAACAAGAAAACATTGTCATATTCTAAGTACTCTCCAACAGTTTCATGCTCCTTTCTTACCTCATCTGTCAAAAGAACTTTTTCCTTCCTTCCTTCAGATCCTCATTTTTAATTTAGACTATGAAATTGTGGAAGTCCCAGCAGAATAAGAACAAACTCCGCTTAAATATTCAATATCAAAAATAAAATATTTACTAATTTCTACCATAATAAATACCCTAATTTAAATAGACCCAATAAACAAATTTGCCATATCATATTAGCATATGCAGAAATATTCATTTATGATATTGACTCATTTATGATGCAAATGCTGAGAACAGCTCAGCATTTGTTGGCCATCTGTAATTACAGATTTACAGATTAGCCCAATGATACATTCTGCTCTAAGAGACATTTAAAAATTATATCAGAGAAGAATAAATACAAGCCAAATTTTTTTTCCCCTCAATTCAAATATCTTCTCTTCTTGCTTATGTAAGTCAAACCTTAACCTGAGCTATAATGCAGTTCATTACACTTTTTAGATGCATGGCTAAGCCAGATACTTCTACTTCCGTGCTCAAGTAGCAGATGCATAGGAGTGTGGCCGTATTAATAACTCTCATTAGACTGAGGAATGTCACTGAAAGTTCATTTCATTCTCCGTATGTACTCCGAAAAATAAAAGGTGCAAAAGGTTCAGATCCCAAGTGGCTATCTGATAGCCCATAACCCAGAGGTTCTCAGAGTACAGTACTGCTGCACTGTCTCAGTTCTGTTCTTTATCTATACACAGAAAAACACTTGCCTCGCCTGATCTCTCAGCACCTTTTCATAATGGCTTTTCTTAACAAAAGAAAAAAAATAAAAGCAGGATACACCCCTATTATAGCAACAATACCTCAGCTTACAACAAAATAACATTCTTTAACTGAAAAATAATAGCAGATTTCTTAATACCTACATGTTGACATTTTACTTTCTCTCAGCAGTTAGCGGTTGAAAAAGGACATTTATGGAAGAAGAAGAATGTTTCTGTATAGCTTGTGCCTATTTAGGACAGAATGACCAAATTTCTTTATTAGGGTGACGTTTATAATTATATGACACCACAAGATATCTAACTTTTCTTACTTGTTCATTAAACAGATTATTAAAAAAACTTAGCAATGTTATTGACATATCACAAAATCCTTTAGGGACACTCATTTCCTGAGAAGTCAGATAATACAGTGTGATTGACAGTATGAGAAATTCATCTATGAAAATTTTTGATTTTTTTGCCCCTGTTTTGACTGTATTGCTGTTGACTGCACATTCTGTTCTCACTTTTTGTGAAGGAAGGACCATTATTTCTGTCTCAAGTAGTTTTATATGGCTTTTAAAAAGCTTTTAGGCACAGTAGCTATGTTTATGTTATAGCATTTTTCAAGTGTGTTCTGCAGACAGAGAAGGAAGTCAGGATCTAGCAGAACGTGTTGATTATTTCCTTGTATAGAACATGTAAATGGTGGCTGCCCAAAAAAGATTTGTGTAACATATATTGCAAATTCCAACAGCTACTCATAACAAAGATTTGAGGGATAGGAAACACATTTCCCAGAAAAAACAAAATTAAGTTTAAGAAATAAAAGTTTAAGAAGTATAAGATTTTGTCACATCACTGATCTCTTGGTGACACTACATCAAAAAAAATTGAAGCTACCTTTTTTTTTTTGCCTTGAAGAAGAGCTGGAAATAAGTTAATTGTAGCAGTTATGGTCTTATGGCAATTAGGACTTGGCTTTGTATGGTTTTCTCCCTTATCCTGCTCTTAGTTTCCCAGGAATCACAGTTCCCATAAAGAAGCCTAGGTGAGCCTGTTCAATCAAGAATATGATTTTAAATGATGAAGGAAGCAATCACAAAAAACAACAAACTGAAACCACGAGCTGACTAAGAGCTAATGGTTCAGGATTGGTAGGCACACATAGACAACATTGTTGTGGGTGTCTTCTACAGGCTGTCTGATTAGGATGAAGAATTAGGTGAGTTTAAACAATTGGAAGAAGTCTAATGTTCACAGGCACTTGCCCTCATGTGGGACTTGAGCCACCACTATCATCTAGAGAGACAACACAACAGACAGGCAAAGGCACAAGCTTCCTGCCACAAGTAATACAGAAGTCAGTCTGGGGAGATGCTCTGCTAGACTTCATGCTTATAAATAAGAAAGGACTGGTTGGGAATATAAGGTTTGGGAGTAGTCTTGCCTGTGTTAATAACAAGATGATAAAGATCAGAGTCCTGAGAGGAGGAAATAAGGCAAACAGCAAGATCATAACTCTGGGCGTTAGAAAAGCAAATTTTGACCAGGCACCTGCTGAAAGAATCCCATGGGAGAGTGTCGTGAAGATAGGGGATCAGGAGGCTTAGTTGATTATCAGGGTTCACCTAGTCAAGCGCAAGATTAGTTCATCCTGATAAGCAGGAAATCAAGGAAAGGTGGCAGAGGACCTGTATGCATGAACAAGTAGCTCTTGATACAAAATTGGGTACAATATTGAAGAGTACATGAGGTAGAAATGGGAACAGTGTCCCAGGAGGAGTATAGGCAGTCTGAGAGTGTAGGGTTAGGAATGCTGAGTATATTTTGGACATGAATCTGTCAGATAGAATACTTGCACACAGACTTGAACATGAATCATACTTAGATTTACTTCTGACAGCATCATATTTAGGACATGTCTCCACTTAGCACTGTTTTGCAGTATACTCTTCGTGCAACTGCATTACAGATTAAAATGAATATTCCATCCCCAAAAACAAGTGTGACCTCACTACTTTTTACTCACCAAAAACAACAAATGAAGAGGACAGCTGTATTGCCTTAACTAAAATGGACATATTTTGCAGCAGTCCCCACCCTTGAGCTATTGCAAAGAAAATTAGATGAGGAAAGTCATAAATCTTAAATTTACATAAATTTCTGCACATGTGGTATTGACAGTGATAAAGGCAGTGCTTTGCATGCAGGCAGTCTTGTCTTACTTGTTTAAAAAAATACATCCCCTATTATTCTTGTCCTTTTATTTTGCAGCGACCAGCAAGGTAAAAATACTTATATCAGGTGTACATCTGTTTCTGATCCTAATAGTCGAGAAACCACACTCACTTGCTGCTGGCTACTGCAATCCTTTGTGGTTTTCCACAAAGATTTAAAGGGAGTTCCTTTATTTTCTTGCATGTCAAAGTCGTTTCTAGATGAAAAGCTAGTATGTCTCTTTCCTACTAGGCTTTTTGTAGACTTATACTTTAATCCATAATTTGAGTTTGTCTGGGTCAATAAAACATAATATAAGTGCTGTTGCTCTAAATTTCACCCCTTGTCTGATGAAGACCCATCAGGCAACATGATAATTATTCCCTTCTTTGAATGCATTCTTCAAATACAGCATAGTTTTCGAAAGATGGCAGCATAATTTGCTACATACACTAGATAATCATTCTCTCTATTTCTCTGAGTCTGTACAATAATACAGTATGCTACTCTTATATTTCCTCTTGTCTTTCTGTTGTATCTCCTCACACAATAGAAAATTCTTTGTGTATCACATGTGCATGTAATGTTCTAGGCAGAAAGACCAGAAAGTGTTATGTATATTAGCCTGCAAAATTTTCTTGTGGGTAAAAGGCATTTTACAAATGTCCATATATTATGCAGTCCAGTGTAGAACATTAAATGAAATTAAATGTTGTAGAACTCAACTTACTGGCAATATAAGCCATGAAAAACTATTCCAAGACAATTTACCAGCAATAGTGTTGAATTGCCACATGTGAGCTGCAAGGTTGGCATACTGCCATATCTTACATGTCCATATAACATTCCAGCATACATGAGGTTAATTTTTCTCTGTCATCCTACAGAACTTCAGAATTGCTGTCTGAAACCACAGCTTTGAGATTTAATATATTTCTGCAATTATTCAATTTTATGAAAATTTCCTCCCAGTTTTTTGTTCCTATGTTGAAATTCATTTGATTCATGTAATAATGTTTATGTTGTATTTATGTTACAATATTCCACTTTCAAGAAGTATGATGCTGGAGGCAAACCTCACTATATGTCTCATTGGCTAAAAAAAATTGCAACTGCTAACTAAAGGAGGTTGATTTACTTATTTTTCCTAAGCAGCCAGAGAAAGCAATACTTCAAAATGTAATATATATGGATAGCAGTATTTCTAACTTTTTCAACAGCATTCAGAATAATTACTCTCTGTAATTCCTACCATAGAGTAATAGGATGTTGATTCCTTTTTTCAGAATTTCTCTCTTCCTTTAATGCCTTTTGAATACATCCCTTAAATAACAAATAGTAGATGCCCAGGGAGAAATAAACTCCATAAGGTATGATAAATAAAGCTAACAGGAAAAGTTTCAAGGTGGTTGTTGGGTGTTTCATTGTTATTTTTAAGTAAAATAGACCTGTCTTTTATTGTTAATGGTTTCTATGATCAAAAAGTTCGTATATTCTTCTCTTATTAAAACGAATAACCCCAGTTCTCAGAATTTATGGTTCCAGTAAAACATTTTTCTAACAGCAAGGGAAGTGCATATAGTGCAAAACATCCATCAACAGTACCATCCATGGCCATATAATCAGCTTTTCCAGCACTGTATAAAAGAAATGACAATTGTCTTTCTGCATCAAAAGGAGAAAACAGACACATTTTAAGGCAAAAAAGTACTTATTGTATCTTTTGTTTCTTTATCTGATTATTAAAATTACTGATGTTTCTAGGAATTCCTGTAGGCTTCCCTGTTGGAAACAAACATTCTACTTAGCAGATATAGATGTTAAATAAAGGAGTGCTAACATGCAGAGTCATATGCTAACTTGCTAAGAAAGTTTTAGTTCTGACTAAATGCAACAGCTGACTGAAAGCGAAGAGTAGAAATTAAATCTTGTATCAGAAAACCACTAGAAATTTATGATAACACATGCAGTGTGACCATAATGGAACAGTGCAGAAATTAAAAAAAAACATGTAGAAGGTAGAAAACAAGTATTTTTACATTATGATTCAGACGTTTTCAATTCAGATGCCTTTTTAAAAAAATAATGTATTAAATTTAATAATGTTGAATGAAGTGAGCTGAAAAAACTATATATATTATATTAAAATTGAAAGATGTATGTTATTTTATTGAACTCATTGTGAAATATTTACTTGAGAGCTCCCATCACCAATACAGAGCCATAATTGATAAATACTGTAGGGACATGTCAGCATATTTATTGGCATAAATAATTTTCAGTATCATGAATTATGAAGTGTGTTCACATCAAATTATCTAAAGCTTGTACTGTAGTTCCATTTCTATAATGAGTACTGTTTTCTCATGGGTCAATAATCTTGACAAACTAGTTAGTTAGCTGAAATTACTTTCTTAAAAATAATAAACAACGTATAATACTTCTACAGCCAACTCTAAGAAACAGTGCCTACAAAAGAGGCAATTTCTGGCATGTTTATTGAAAACTTGCCTCTTCCAAGCTGACTTCATTATTTTGAAGCCAGAATAATTACTTCTTATAGTACCTGCAGGAAAAATAGTGTGAGCAAAAATCAGCTCAGTGGGACATCTGGTCTTCTTTTAATAGCATTCATAATTTAAAGAAGTGACTTTATGACTATAGCACCCCACTCTCTCCAGTTCTTAACTACACCTTTGAATATGTGGTTTATTGGGCAATAGGAACACTTTTATTTTGCCACTGAGATTATAATTGTGCCCCCACAGGTCCTTTTGCATTGCTTAGAAAATTTAAGGGATGCGGCGCTACTTCTACTACTACCACCAAAATAAAGTCCCAAAAGCCCACCAAACCTACAAATTTATGAATAGGCAAAAATCTTCAGGTTTTGATACCATAGGATCATGTGTTTTAGCAGTGAGTGTAGACAAATAAGAGAACCAGCAACTCTGAAAAAATGGGTTGAGAACTTAACTACCCATATCTTACAAATTTTTTAAGTTGTTTCAACAAGCTCCACTCTGGCTCAGGAGACCAAATGCCCACTGAAGGTGGACTCTCCTGGAAAGCATCTTTAATTTAGTTTTGTCTGTGGGGAATAATGTTCAAGTCCTAAGATGCTTCTCCACAACATATCAACCAAAGCACAGAAAACAGGACAACTTGGCTACTCACAGGACTTCTGTTCCATCCTAAACTACTGATGTTCATCACACTGAAATGCTGAATTCAATGACACGTCCCTAAGAGAAGGAATTGGATAACCTATTAAATTTTCTATTAAATCTGTAAGTAAACCAAAAGCCTTCAGTTAGACTTAAACCCTGGTAAGAGGATAAGGTAGAACAGGATTCTAGGTTTTTAATAAGTAATGTCTCTAGAAATTATTTGGAAATAGAAAATGGTTGCATGTCTCCCCAGATTTACAGAGCTGGTGAATATTATTGCTTCCAGATTGTGTACATCAGTCTGCAAAGCCACTGTCAGCACAGCTGATCAAGTCCACACTGTTTAATGGTCATTGTCACCATCTAGTGGCAGCAAAAAGGAGTTTAGACAGCACATTCTTCAAACAAGTGTTTGTTATGAAAGAACAACACATTCTGACATTTTCTACTTGTATTACATTCATTACATCCTTCAGCTTAATATTTGGCTAGAATTTTAATGTATAATCGTCATTTATGATTTTTTGTAAAAAAATCAGAATTTACATTTCTGGCAATTTGCTGTGTTTCTCAAATAATTATGTGTTTCTCACATAATTTTGGGAGCTGGACACAGGTCTACCTACAATGTTTATTACAGATTTATAAAAATTCTTTTATTTTTAATTACTATAATTTCAGAATAAATCAAATAACTGCTCACACTTATTACTGCACTCCGTCATTTTTTCTGTCTCCTGTAAGACTTAAAATCTCATTGAGGATGCTCCATAACACTGTTGCAAGAGTAGACTGCTTTTATGGAGAAATATCATTGCAAATGCGTTTAAGAAACAATCACATTTTAGTTTCAACAGTATTGTTCCAATGTTGTGTAAACCACCTTTCCAATCTATCTACTTTTTTCTGCTCTTCTCACTTCCCCTATTTACAATCTATTGGGGTAGAAAGAACAAAAGCTTTTATTATACAGTAATCTGCAGTCATAACATGTTCTAGAAAACAAATATGTGCCTGTACTTAATACCATTTCTCAAATTTATTGTATAGTAGTAAAATCACTGAACTTCGCTGAACACTTACTACTCATAAAATGGGAGTATTAGCATTTGTTGTTCTGATATACTACTACTACTTTTCAATTATAATAAATAAGATAGAATTATTAAATACTTACTAAATTTTTCTTGACAATTCAAGAAAATCAGTTTCTACTATATGAGTAAGAACACAAAAAGTGTCATGCCAATCATACCCACAAAGCTTTAGAATAAGTGACTTAAAATCCCAAATCCTTACAATCTGCTACAGTTCTCTAAAACTTGTGCTTTCCCTTTAGTCCAATATATATCTTTTCTTCATTTCATTCATGACACTTCTTACTAATTTTGTGTTTTACTGATGCCAAGGGGAGAATCCCATGTATTGGTCTGAAGAAACTTGCTACTGTTTTCACTCTTGACTAAAGGCATCTGTCTCAATACTTTGGAGGAATTTTAATGTCCTTCTCCACAGCACAATTCTTCATTTGCCTCATTGCCATTTTTTTTTTTTTCCAAACTCTGCCTTCTTCTTTTCCTCTGGGTTACTTTTTGATTGTTTGATTGGTTGGGGGGGGGTGGAACGGGGGACGGGACACACACGTTTTGCATACAAAAGGTTCTGTGTGAACTTTGTCTCCCACAAGTACTATGCAGCAGAGATTACTACTGCCCTCACCAAACTATCAAACCCTTCCACACCTCAGCACACAACATTTTGTCTGCTTTACAATCCGTGGCGTTCTATCGTTACTAACTTGGAATACACAGAACTACTGTAAATGCAATAGACTGACAAGTTATCCCAGTAGGACTACAGGTTTTATTATAGAGATTCCCCTCCTCAGCATATAGATGTCTGCAGTTCACAGCCATAGGGCCAGTCTGTGTTTTAAGAGCCAGGCACATAGGCAGCCCATACTATTTCTATGTGCAGAAAAGCACCTGAACCAAGAATACCTCCTCAGTATTTTATATCAGAACAGCAAAAAGTCAATTGCAAAAAACGCATCAACCTTTCAGACAGAAAAAGAAGCAAGGACCTGAAAGAAGCAGTATTCTTTCTCCATTTACTTGGAAAGATGTGGTATTACAGGGAAAGAGACTGGTGAAAGCTCCACTCTGTTACAGGCAGCAAGTGCTGAGGCTTTGATGTCACCACGAACACAAAGAAGACAGTAAATTACAATCATATCATCCACAGAAATATGTCAGTTGGCATTGAGGGAGGGTTCGATATTTTGCTTTTGGAAAGTCAGCAAATATACAAAAGTACGAAGAGTACATACTTGTAATCTTGTAAGAGTACTTACTTGTAATCAGATTTTAAAAAGAAAGCAAACAAAAACCCGAAGCCAAACAACCTTATCTATAAGCCTGTGTCTGCTCGAGACTATTGTATGCTCTTCAAAAAACATAATGAAGTACATAATTTTCTTATTGTTTTTGAGACTGTTACATATTGCCCAATTCAGGCCTTTTGGATTGCCAAAAATACTGATAGAATACAAATTACTAGCAACCTGTGATTCAGAAAACAGTGACCCTAAATAGACAGTGGAATTGGCTATTATGAACCAACAATTGATGCCATTTGGCCAAGACTACAGTGTATCATTGGAAGAAACAGTGTATTTTATCAACACTTCAGTTATAGCAACAACAGGACATACTGGGATGCTTATGAGCACAATTTTTAAAAATTAATTACTACAGATTCTGCCAGAAAGTGGCAGTACAGGAGGATTTCAAGCTGATATTCTTTTTTTCAGAAGCTACTAGTTTGGAAAAAATTACATTTACTTTGTCCTCCTCTGTTTATTCTCATTCCCATGGAATATCACTTTTCAAGTCAAAAGTGAGACAGACTCTTGATATCAAGGAAAGTGAGGCATTTTTGGAAATATGTGAGGTTTCTTAAACTTCCCATTATGTGAAACACTCCAGCAAACATTGCATAAGAGGAGAAAGACTTTTCCTTATCTTGTTTTGCAAAGTAATCCACAATAAAGAAATTATATAACCAATTTGATTCAATTTTCTGATTTCTTGTGGCTACTGTAATGTTTTTTGCACAACATATAATTAAATTTCTTTTATCCTGCTTTGGAAGAAAGCAGAAAATTTGTTTGCCATGTGATACTTCAGAATTAACTGAAAGGAGAATAAACAGCCAAAAAAAATCATCTCAGGAAAGGATTTCTTTTCAAAAGAAAAAGACTGAGCATGGCACCACAGTTTCAGTGATCTGAAATGAACAATATCTTCATTACCTAGAATACATTTTACAAGAGAAAAAAATTCATAAGATAGTTTTAAAGCACAGACAACCAAAATTTAATGGCAAATACAAATAGCAAGCCAATGATAAATTATTTTCATTAGGAACCAAAAACATATCTTTCCTGCCATTGTAAAGTTGTTTCTAACACCTCTTAAATCAAAGACACAAACATCTACTGGGAAGATAAACAATAAAAAATGTAAAACAGTTTGTCAGGGAAAAAATACTATCACTTTGAAAAAATTACCTCACAGAACTTGCATATTAATTCCCTATTTCTTTCCTATTGTGCATGCACAGACTTATTTATGGGGAAAAAAAATATATATATCATTATCTGGAATAGTGCAAGGTATTACTCATGGACATTTAATCCCATTTAGAAGATGCTCAAAACAGTGGTAGCTAACAATTTTTGCGTATACTCTTACTGTTACCCAGATTAAAGGTCTGAAAAATAATGAGTAATGGTTTAACAAAACAGGCTTTTAATATTTTTTAAACAAGGATCAAGGATTTGCCCAGTATCTAGTAAAAGAGGAAATATGTAATATTTATATAACGGGATGCCACCTCCCAACAATAAAAAAAAAATAGAGCTATTGCTTTCTTCTGTCCATTAGCTCTAACACAGGTTCTGCATTTGATCAAACTGGCACTTCACAGAATCACAGAATATTCTGAGTTGGAAGAGACCCAAAAGGTTCACCAAGTCCAACTCCTAAGTGAATGGCTCATACGGGTATTGAACCCCCAATCTTTGCATTATTAGCACCATGCTCCAACCAAGTTAATCTCAAGATTTGTAGGCGATTCCTGGTTCATAAAAAGTCAAGGAAAACATGCTGCTTAGAAGAGTTCAGCAATTCTTTGAAATGGCACAGATGTTTTCATCTAAGTCAATGTTTATTCAACTGCTTTTAAATATCTTCCCCCGCTATCCCTCAACACCAAGCCCCTCCTACTCTTCCCTCGCCAAGGTTCCAGGATCATTTTCCAACATCCAAGAATTAACAAGGAGTGGAAAAGGTAATACCCAGAAGAGAATGACAGAGAATATGAGAGTATGACAAGAAATGCTGGAACTGGAATGGAGAAACTCTGAAGGTGCAGCTGCTCAGCCAAGACCCAGTAGGGATATAGACTTTCAAAGCCTGTACAACGCTCCACAGCCCAGAGGACTTCCAGGCTTCTATACCAACATTTTAGCCCATATCTGTTCCATACCATTGTATTAGCAGTATCTCTGGCCACATGCTCCCTCCAGCACTCCACTTTGTCTTCCCTAAAATTGCACCATTTCACTTTTCTAAATCCATAAGAATTGTACTATTATCACCAGAACCATCAATACAAGTACACGTGACCATGACCAACTTTCCCTTTCTATTTTAAACACACTTAGTGCTTCTGGATTTTGCATTCAAAATATTTCAATCTGTGGTTCATTTCATATGTCTTTTTCCCATCTTTACATTCATATAATGATAAAAGTTTAATTTCCCTTTGGGTAAAGCATTGTTGCCACAAGACACTGTAACCAAGAATTTGCACATGAAAGTATCTGTCCAAAATGCTATTTAAGACAAGCTACTCAGGTAAAGGAGTCTTTAACTGAAATGGCAGTAGAACACAACAAAAACCCAAGATCAAAGACAAATAACTCTATAACACTGACTTGGCTACTTGTTAGAACATGAAATTTTTATTTTGTCCACATGCAAGATTTGTTCAACATACCCAGAAACAGAAGGAGAAATTACATCATTGCCTATATCCTAGCAATATGTTGATGTTCCAGTTGACAGGTTATTTGCAGTGGTGAGTTAGACAGGACTCATACAAACAAACTTGCATTCAAATAAACTTGGAGACAACCACTTCTACTGTCTAGGGAATGATTTTAATCAGATATACCTGAAGATTCTTTCCTTATGGGACATCCACAGCCGAGCACACTCTGTTTCAGGGAGATACTGTTCACTCACACACTGAATTCCTCCAGGAACATTAAGTATATGAATTATAGAAAATGACATGTCCCACTGGGTATAACTAACAACTCCATATTTCATCAAAGCAGGAGCTATCAAACAGCCTAGAAGAAGGTTCCTTGGAGAGTGCCAAAAAAATAACTGAAAAACAACAAGCAAAAAGGCAGCCTGAATCCTTTGTGGAGTTGATCCATTTTACTGCAGTTAGAGAAATCTTGTTTTGTGGCGGTACCACCTAATAAGACAAATTCACTATTTGGAATAACCTTTTCTGCCACAAGTACAAAGAAAATATTTTTCAGATGATAGAATGTGATCCATGCCCAGATAGTGGGCTTATTTGATATAATCTACCAGAAAATTTTGCTAGCTGAACTACTCTACTGTTAATACAACTCTTATATCTTGCTTTTAAAAAATCATCATCATTACGTAAAAAGAATATTTTTATTTGAAAACATTTTATGTACATCCTTTCATGCATCATCTTTTCACTTACAGGTGCACGTTTTCTCACTGTTGTGTACCTTGGGTTTATGTTTTATATCTTTCACAGTATTTTTTCAGCCATTGTGCAGCTTATTCTATAAATTTGACAAATGTCTGTGGACACAAGAAAAAACATCAGATGTACCATTTCTTTAACCACTATTATATACATGTTGGATGTCAGAATTCTTTCATTCAATTTTCAGCAGTTTGATTTTATTGTTTGCATGACTTCTTTCCTCTTTTTTTAATGTTTGCTTTTACTTTCTAAACCATGCCTAAGTTTAAAGTGTGCTATTCCACTGCTCTGCCCTTACACCCCATAACTTATTCCTTTTGTTGACACTTACTTTTCATAAGACATTTGGACATTTCAAATGCATTTCTCATTCCCATTTAGACAGGAGTGGATATCCATATAGATCATCTTGCTCCAGACTGTAATGAGAAGAAATAGGACCGAAGGCTGCAGGGACCTGTTGGGCCTTCCTGAGGGTTAGTGGCAAGATTCCCAATAATTTCTCTGTGCCTAAAGAAAGCTCTGATCAAACTCAGGAGAGAATTGAACTGAGGAAGTACAGATACTCTTCTTTTGGTTCATGCTGAAGGCTTGAGGCATATGGGTCAATATTTCACAGGGCCAGAAGGGGAAGGAAGAGTATGTCACACACAGTCTGGGCCATCTAACTCATTGCAATAACAACACAATTAGGCTGGTTGCAATGCATAGCCACCTTTTCTCCTGTATTAAGCATGCCAAGAAATTTACCAAAGTCAATATAATGTGAACAAAAGCAGTATCTGTTGCACAAATTCCTAGAACTGGCAAGCAAAGAGCAGCAAACTTCAGCAAAGACATCTTACAGACAGCTGTGAATGGATGTTTTCACCACTTTAAGCATCCTGAGCTTTCATAAGGAAAAGACACGTAAACACGTAAAATTGACACGTAACACTTCTTTTATTCAAAGTAAAGAGCATCACTAAATTTTGAATACTTTGGCATGCAATATGCACATTCAGGAGGCTAATTAATAATTTTAATAGACTAAGCTTTTCTACACAGAAAGAATAGAGACCTAAAGGTTTGTGACCCAGCACTGATATCAGCAAATATTGTAATCATGCACTGATTTTAAAAAAAAACAAACTTAACTATTAGTCATTGCTGAACAAAACAGCATATAATTTATGCAGCACTTTATTAGAACAGCATTTTTTTTCACATATTGAGTACATTAAGCTTTCTAGTAAATGACTTAGTTTTGCCCAAGAATAATCCTGTTATTACAACTGTTTGACTAAATTTACACTTGTCTCACCTCTGTATGTGATTAAGGGGTTTAAATCTCTATTCTTAACAGATTTTTTGGCCAGGGATGTTAATAATTCTTTTCAAATAAAAGCTTACCACTCTATTCTGCATTTCTGAAGCCATGTGAGCTCTCAGTTCATGGTGACCTTGATTAAAATAATAAATTCAAGACAGTACTCTCATGAAGTAAAATTAATGCAGAACTAGTAATAACACTGGCACAAATGGAAATACATGGTTTTGTGGACAAGTCCAACTAGTGTGCAAAAAGAAATAATTGACATTTTAATTCCTGCATTATTTACTATAAATTAAGAGCCTGAAAGTATCTACCAAAACACCACAAGGCTTCACATTACAGCTACTGGTCTTTTTTTTTTTTAGTGTCATTAAATCTTTCCTGGACAGGACATCAGGTAGGAACAAGAGGAGGACAGGGGGGAAAATGCTGATGGGGACATGTTTATACTACTGGATTTGTTTTCCTAATTTTTAATGGAAGGTGTTTACTACAAACCAGAATAAAGCAGTTTCAGAGAAACCAATCAAATGTAATTAATGTTATATGGATTAGTATGACTTACAGCAATCATCTTTGATGTGGTTAATTAATTTAACAGTCTCATATAAACACTGTTGGAAAACTAAGCAGAAAGAGAGGGAAATTCAGAAAATAAGCAAGAAACTTGGATTGCATATAAAAGATATGGGAAATAAAGAACAGAAGGAGAAGCATTACATTGTTTTTATTGATTACTACAGCTGAAGAGCTATATACTTGCTGTATACACCAAAGAGGAAAGAATGGAAAACAAATAGTAGAACTATCTGAATGGGAAGAAATGGCAGAAATATGAAAATTTTGGCATTTATCACTAAAAATGGCAACAATGAAAGATAACTCTGCATTTTTTGTCTACTTCTAGATTATACTCTGCAAATGTGGTTTTTCTCTAAAAAAAATATAGAGTGTGAAAAAGTATATTCCAGAAAAGTCCCTTTTCAACAATAAAGTTGATCAGATCTTGCAGCCATCTTAAACACAACTTAAAGCAATTGATGAACCACTGCTTCCAGCAATTTCATTTCTTGTATCCATCTTGAACTTTGTTACAGCTTAGATTTCTACTCATCCATCCTGTTCACTCTTCCAGACCCCTTGGCTCTGGCTTGACCTACAGATGTTTATCCAACATTTAGAAAGCCAGCGATATCACAGCCCATCCAAGAAATGGATCTTAAACACATCAGTGTGTTAAGGAAGCCTCACAAGATTCTCTGGCAGTCACACTCCCAAGCTGAAGGGATTCTCACTGCTGGGATGAAATGCCCTTCACAGCAGGTGGCTTGAGCAAGCCCCATCTCACTCCCCTCATCTCACCAGACCAAGTTTCCTTAACAGTTGAACCCCATGTTTCCCACAGCAGATGGGAAGTTCCTAATCTGCTAAAAGTGAAAGGGATGATATGAATTCTATAAATAAACAGTGCTGTGCAAAATATAAAATCAATCATTTCCCACACCTGCACCTGAATCGTTTTGTTCCTCTAAGTGTTGTGCTACAGGTAGGTAGTTTTCAGAACTGCATTTTCCACACAAGAAAGTCAGACCATTTTTTTTAATTTAAATGCATCTTAGTGATGTTCAAAGGTCACTAGTACCTTAAAAGTACAGAAATGTTTAAATACGAAGTTATACTGGAGGCCTATGTAAAACAAAGTCAATAGCTGTTCTTTGCTTTAAAGCATTCTTTAAACTTTTTCAATAAAAGTAGGAAAAGAAAACACTGAACAATATTTCCAACACACACCACCAGATAGCAGTAAAGGATAAAAAGAAAGATGCAAAAAGTAACCATTAAAGGCCACAGAGCAGAGGGACAGAGGGAAGAAATAAACTAGAAGCCTGACAA
The DNA here is from genome assembly GCA_018697195.1 of Certhia americana. Lineage (NCBI taxonomy): Eukaryota > Metazoa > Chordata > Aves > Passeriformes > Certhiidae > Certhia > Certhia americana. The sequence continues at coordinate 26,705,190 of CM031860.1, forward strand.
TTTGATGGATCCCCCTCACAGCAGCCTGAGTACATACATGTGCAAATGCCAGGATGTCTAATTTGATGTAAATTATATATTAATCAAAGGAAAGGCACAAACGAAAGCTATGTCATATCTGGCTGTGATTTCAACCAGACATTCAGCTACAGTCCTCCTTTTCTTGGCAAACATTCAGTTTTAGTGATTCTATGTGTCTGGCAGCATAGCTGAGATGCCATCATCACTGTTCCATAGGCCAATATCACCCTTTCTCAGCGGTCAGGGCTGACCAAACTGAGCACGTTCATTGCTGCATTAGATGAGTCTGTTAGACTTCACAGAAACAAGGATTTTTATTTTTTAAATATCATTTAACAGCACTTGCTTGCAGACAAAGCAGGCAACCCTCAACACCTGAAAATCCAGTTTTTTTACCTGTCAATTGCACTGTACGTTTAGACACCAAATGGCAAATACTTCCCATCAGACTAACATCTAGCATTAAGCTTCAGAAATATCTACAGTATTAAAAGAGTTTCTTGGGTTTACTTACTCTGTTATCCTAGGTAACTTTTACTAAGCATGGCCTTCTGTCTGCATGAAATATCTCTGACAGGAGAGGGCAGAATATTCTCTAATTCCTTTCAAATGAAACTTTGCAGTGCTTTTGCTGTTGTCCTCAATGACTTCAGTCAACACAATTTCTCCTCATAAATGTTTGTCATAACATTGACTCATTTAAATAAAGGTAGACAGTGTCAGTAAATAACAGGAATTCCTTGACTAAAACAAGAGCCAACATCTCCATAAAAAAAAATAAAGAAAAAATTCTTGACACAGTGTTGATACTAATAGTGCTCAAAGTCTGCTAACTGCTTTAGAAGCCGAAGATCATAGATTTGTTTGTTTTATGGTCTATGATTCATTGGTAAATCGATTTCTAGCTTCTAATACTGTGTGCATCACCTAGCTTGCAGTACAAATGCGAATCCTTTTCTGAGGTGATTATTCACTCATGGCTGTTTTGTTCAAGACGAGAATAAAAATTTGGTGGCAATTATGAAGATTTTGGGATGCAAAGATAAATAACATGCCATAGATTTTTGCTATTGATATAGATGAGTATGGCCATACAGCATGATGTTGAGAAACTGAATATATGCTTAATTAAAAAAAAAAAAAAATTCTTAAACAGGTAGGACCTAAATCACAGCAATGCATGAAGCGTCTCTCAATCTATAATATGTACTGTAAGTATATATATATATATATATAAATTTCCAGCAATGATTTTTTGATAATAGGCTGCTATTTCTGCACCATGTCTAGCTGCCTGAGTAATTCCACAAAAAGGTAGTATCAAAGCTATTATGACAACAACCCAGGTGACAAAGAGAAGCATCCTGGTCAAGCAGGCAAACAAATCTGAGCTTCCAAATGAAAACAAGACTGGGAAACAAATGATGAGACCAGAGACCAAGACACAAAATGGCATTCTGCTTCTATTCCTGCTGTTGCATATTCTGAAACATATGTCTTTGCTTTTGTCCAAAATTTAATCTCTGCTTGGTACCAGGTAAAGAGTGTTAAAATAATGTCTGTGTGAAGAGAAAAAAAAAGCATCCATTACTTGTTTGAGACAGGATGGGTGAGACTTCTCACTGTTTTTTGATTCCTGTTTCTACAATATGCCAATTGAAGTACTTCACTGAATAGCTGCACAGTAAAATTATCAGCATGAAAAGTACATGAACTACCTTATAAGCATTTCTAACAACTGACAAAAGACAATTCTGTACTTTTTTCATTTTTCTTGAAAATTCAGAAAAAATTTTGTGAGCTTTATAGATTTGTATTTAAGGTAGTCACAGAAGTTCATATTTTTCAGCATTTACAAAAGTATGAAAAGTTATGGAAAGTATGGAAATCCTCTATTCACATAATAGGGGTACAAAATGTACATAGATTCAACATAAGCTTAGTTACCATTCAGTTATGTCTTGCTGGAAATTTGGTGCAGACTTTTAACTTAAGCCATAAGGGAATAAAGACTTTTACTTTGGGTCTTCCTACAACAACTTGAACAGTTTTTGTCTGCAGTGTGTTAGGAACCTTTTAATGACAGCTACTCAATATATATTATTCATGGTAGAGGTAGCTGAAAGGTTTTTGATTAATACATTATTGAAGAAGTTTTCACTGCTATAAGCTAAATTATTTACTTAGAACTGTGTTCTCCTGAAATTTTTCTTGCTCTAAATTGGAACATATCTTTCAAAAGGAAGGAATTGGTTGAAATAACCAGTGAGGGTCAAACTCAGCACGTCAGCTGTCCTTTAGGTAAACTAATTATATTCATCTCTTGATATCCTTAACAGACTGAAAACCCCGACTCATTAAAGGAATAATGGATATTGCACTAATCTGTCTCTCAAGAGCTCAATTCTTCAATACCTATCCTCTGAAACTCATTGGGATTGGAGAGCAGTAACTCCACAGTTAGCATAAAGCAAGAATCAGTCATGAGCTACCTTCTTGTTTTTAAATGTTTGCATTTAGCATGTTTGATGGTGTACAATTTCATATACAACTCAATGTTCACATAGGAAGACGTCTTACCATGAACAATTCTGGGCATTCAGAAACACTTTTGCTCTTTGTCAAACCAAGAAATTGTTACCCAGAGATATTGCAAATTCTTTCAAAGTCTTTCAGTTCCAGGTGAACGACACTTAATCTCATTTAAAGGATGCCAAATTCTTTTCTGATTAATTTTTCTGTAGATACATATCAGAAAGAAATGTAACTTCCTGGACTTCCTTAAGGTTTCCAAGGAAGCTTTTGCTATAAAATCCAGCATGCATAAACCAGGACAAGAAATTTTTCTCCCTCAGGGCACAGTCTGAGGTAAGATACACTGAAGGACAGAATCTCCAAATAAGTCCATTATTCATGTCAATTGAATTTGAGCCAAAGACCTGCTTTTCTTCATGGATGTCTTTTATAAAGAAATATAAACGTGGTGTCAATTTGATGTTGCATTCAAATAGTTCATTTAAACTGAAACTGGCACAACTAGAGACTTCTTCTGAAGGTAAATGGGTAATACATCTCACTTCCTATGTGGAATTCAGCAACTGAAACACTATCTGGAATAGAAGATTCATTTCTTAGCAAATGTCCAACTTCCCAGTATATTTTAAAAAACAAGCATATTTATCCTTAAGGAAATCATGCAGGGCATGTTACATAAACTGGGTAAGAAAATCCAAGTAAATATAATGCATTTTGCCTCTCACTCCAAATACAGTTACCATACTTTAGCAGCTGTATTGCGATCAGTCAGCTGCTAAAAATAAGCTGGCTGCTCTTCTTATTCATTCTGTTCAGCTTCCTTTCATGAAAACCCTTTAATCCAGGCAAGATATTAGGTTTCAAACTCTGTAACATCACTACAATTTGGGCTCAGACCAAAATAGATCCAGAAGTTCCAGAAAGTCAGCAAATTTGAAGGTGTTGTGACATCTTAGGAACATATGGCCTCATCCATATGTGTTACTCTTGTAATTCTCCCCAAAAAGTCCCACATCAAAGCTTTCTAAATTTCTTTTCATTTTTTTCTCTTTTAGATTGTAATATAACAAAATGAAAATGCATGAATAAAGATATCTCTCAAATTAAAAGAATCTTCGTGGTGCCTTTAACTTATCTTACTAGTAGTAAAACTACATATTGAAAGCAAAAATTGAAATTTCTCGTTCGAGAGCACACATTAATAATTGACACTCAGGTGTTTGTTTGAATATGCCTGAATAATGTGAAAAATGAAAATAATTATGCATAACTATGCAAATTCTCAAAACATTCCTATTGCCTTAATTATATGACCAGCTTTTAAAAAATATAATTTGTTCTATTAATTGTTACATTTAAACTCTAAAATGTTAGATGCAATTTTAGCACCGAATACCTTTTTTCCTGAGTAGCTAGTAAATGGTCCCAATTTTCAGTCATTACAGCTTGAGCCAGCCTAGCCTTGCTTTAATTAAATTTACACCAATCTTCTGAAGGATCTTGCCATGTCTAGTTTTTGCCATTTATCTAAGTGTGGTTCACACCAACCCTCCTCCATGCCAAGACTGATTCCCATGTATAACTACTTAGAAAACTATCTGTTTTTACAGATCTGAAGCTTTGGCATTCTATTAGTGCCATTCTGTTATGGATAAAGCCCATAATGAGAATAAACCAACAAATTGATTAAATTAAAGCCGCAAAAGCATATCTGATATTTTCAGATCAGAAAGTAGCAAGGATTAGAAAACTAAATCAGAGTACAAATTTTAGAACTAGAAGTCAGCCTAGATGAAACTTTTAATTTCACTAGTGTTTTTTAAATTAAAGAAAATTTTAAAGGGACTCATTACCTAGTGTACCCTTTAGAAATTATGAGAAGTGCTGAATATGTTGAAAAAAACTCCCAAACCTAAATATATATGAGCTTTGGTTTACAAGCTTAAGTAATCCAACATTTCCATTTCTGACTAACCTTCCTGAAATACATGGTTAAAGTGTTTATTTTGTGTTTCACCTAAAGAATCAAAACCCTTTTTACTCACTGCTACACCCCTCCACCACAATTAAAATAGATGTTAGAAAGAGTCCCAAATGCAGCATTATTTACATAGCCTAACAAACCCATTGTTTTATGAACACAAGCACAAAACAGCAACATTTCTCAAATGCACTGAAAATCAAATCCTTTCTGAGAGAGAAGGCAGGCTTCTAAATGTGTACCTGCAATTCTCCCAGAATCAGACCACTTCCAATGGCTCCCTCCAAACAAATGGGAGCATCTGCATCAGGTAAATGCTACTCAACTCAATTTATATATGCCATCCATTCATATAGAAACAAACATGCAACCACTAGGACATTTTAAACCCAATTTTAATGCCAATGGCTGATTTGTAGTCCTCACCATCTGTCATACCAGACTGCATATTTTTTTCCACAATGTGATATTCTCATTCTCCCAAACAAAAGTACTTTTATTTCCCTCATAGGAACTTCATTCATTCTACTTGAGAACATAAAAATTGATCAGCCAAGCACTGACATTAAATGTGTTTTGGGACATGAACTTCACACACAACCTTTCCTGTACTTTTGGTCTCACTTTAAAAAAAACCAAAGTTGTAGTTTATATAATTTGTATATTTTTATACAAGACTTGATAATTTCTTTGTATTTAGTGTTATCAACAAGTGTTGAAATTTTGTCCTGGAGAACAAAGTGCCACAGTTTTTCTAATAAAATTTCTTTCAGAGACATGTTAAAAGTCATTCTGAGAAATATACTTCCAAAGAACTTGTAAAAGAAATAAAAAGTTACACATGAAAGTAGCCTGTCAGAAAATCCTGGAAGGGACTTGCTATTTTCTTCTCTCCTTCCAGGACTAAAAATAAAATACTAGTCAAAATGTTTTAAGTTTAATTATGATATGAACATCAAAGAAACACTCAGATAAAACAAGGTGATTTTTGGTTTGTTTGGTAAGGTTTTTGCTTGGTTATTTTGGGGCTTTTTTCCTCCAGTTAACACTCCAGAGAATTGGAAGTGAAAACAAAATGATAATAAAACACATTGTGAGGACTCTCTGGGTTTTTGCTGGTGTCCTTTGTCACTAAACATTTCACTCAACTCCACACCAACCATGACGCTACAATCTTCTCATAATACAGTTCTCAGTAACTGTAGAATCTAGAAAGAGTACAAGATTTTTCTTCTTTTTCTCCATTAAAACTCTTTTCCCTGCACTTTCTATTCCCTTAGCTTGTCTTTGGTAATGCAGCCAAAACCAACTATCAGTTCTTCAAAACATCAGGGCCACCTTTCACATCCTCAAGAACCACCAGTCTCACATTTGTAAAAGGCACATATTTTCTGCCTATTGCAGATCTGCCCAACTGGAAAGAAGACACTGCTGGATGCCAGAGAATGCCAAAGACATTTTAAAGTCTATGCTTCCCTGTGTTCTTTCATTATATCATTAATGTAATGAGGCAAAAGCTGGTTGTAGTAATAGAATGAACAAATTACTTTTTGATTAGGGATCAGTGGTAACAGATGTTACCATAATATTGCATCTTTAGAATCTCAGTGTTTCCTCACAGGACTTATACACTCATAGTTCACACTGATTAAAAGAAAAACACCAAACAACAAAAAAAAAAAAATAGAAATAACTTGCAACACCCCCTCAATACATCAGTATTTCTCCATCCTTCTTCTCCCCACCCTTTATTAGTATTGAGTCTCATGATACCACTGTAACTATTTTAGCTTCCTGTGACTCTGAATTTTATTATACAACCAGCACTTTCAAGTTTACCAGCAACTCTGCAAAAACTTGTTTATTCATTTCTTCATAAACAACTTCTGAATACTAAATAAACTCAAACCTTAGAGCTGTGAGTCAGATCCACTCAGGATTCCAATTCTTGGGCTAAGTCATGTAGAGAACCTGCAGAAGCAGGTATCTCTTGGTCGTTCATCCAAAAATTTCTATGTTCAGCTATTCATTGGAAATCAATGATGTAGCTTTAAACGTTTCTATCATACCCTCCTGTTTCAGATAATAATTATGGACACTCCCACACGTTCTGCTCCTTTTAAGTTATTAGCACAACTGCTACCACCTAATAATTTTAAAGCTTACAGAAATTTTAATATTGCTCACACTGGTAAGAAAAGCGTCAGTGTAAAACCTATAAAAAGGGTTAATTTACGGTGCTTTGATATTTATTGCTCTGCAGCACAGTGCACCAAAAAAACAAAAAACCATGCATCAAATATCAAATTGACTTTCAAAACAAGGTGGAATGTTATTTCTTAGCAGAGACTGGTTTGAGGATTTGTCAGAGTTATTTTTAGTTAAAAAAGTGAATTTCTTAAAATTCTGTCAGAAAAGCTAATTCTAGGGAGAAGAAGAAAAAAGAAAAAAAATTCAAAAGAAACACACATCGCAAAAGCCACCCTAAAATTTTACAAGGAACGAGGCACTGAAGTTATAACCTAGCAAAAATGCATTCTTCTTTTATAGAAAAAGACAGGAACAAAACTATGCTTCCTCAATATGATCTTATTCAGCACTTAAACACTCCAAGAGGGTTTTCATGCCTATATTTTCCCTTTTAAACCACACAAGAAGCCAAAGGATTTAATTTCTGTTTACATTGGTTGAAAAATAAAACCCTGTCAAAATATCTCAAAAAAGTGTTTGCAGCCTTCTGTTTAAGCTGCAGTTCTAGGAATACTGCTGGGCTTCCACCACAGCTTTTCACGGGCCTTCCTTAGAATAATGCTATGCACTCAGAGTGGAAAATTACATATTTTGTATGTTCTGTATATAGAGTCAATGAAAAAAACATGCCAAGAGAAAATGAGTAGTGCTTTTATACACAAAGCTAATATTAAAAAGTAAACCCACAATTTTGAGTGTACACGTATGATTTAGAACGGGGTTAATAAGCAAAGAAATCCCCACAAATTTTGGTAGTATTTGATATAACTTTCAAGGTACTGTCTTGTGGTGTGGACCTGCTTTATCAGCTTAATATTTCCGTCTCTATTTGTCACATTTCTGATATGGGGTATTTTTGTATTAGAGCCTACTGCAGACCTCAGATGTGTGAATAATGGATTTTACATTGTACGTTCTGAGCCTCAAGAAAAAAAATCTCAGACCAGATAGAATATTGCATTTGCTGTTTCTATGTGAGGTTATTGCCAAACTTCCCCCTTTATTAAACAAATTTCTGAATAGCTATTTCTTTCCATTTTTTTTAAAGTTATAAAAACATGAATACTTTGCTTTAACTAAAAAATGGAATGCTTTCCTTCCTCTAGAATATTCTATAAATTTGTCAGGAATTTTTATACATAACAACTTTGCCTGGTTTTCTTGCAAAAAATCTCATTTCTTCACACCATTTGATTAGGTTCTGGGTATGAATAAAGACAAGTACTGTTCTTCTACTATTTTTTGTTGCTGTAAGATAATTTTTATTTACAACTTCCATGAGATGTCTTTTTTTTTCCTTGTTTTATTTGTTATCTAGACTAACACAAATAAGTTGTGCAGGTTGAACTTTCCTGTTGATTTTGTTAAAACATGGTTTTAAATTTAGCACACAATCCTCAGCCCAGTTCATACCTAGGTGGAGCAAGATAGTAGAATATATTGTCTTCAGAAAATTTATTAAAACAAATGTGACATGCTTCCCAAATAAGGCCATTCCATGAAGCAAGTTGAGAATTGAGATTGGAAGAGGACTGCCTCAATGACCAAGTTCCTTTGACTTCTCAGAATCTTTGTTTAACTTAATTTCTCCCGTCATTCTCACTCTTGCCTTCTTTGTGCTGACTGGAAAAACCTCTCCCCTCAGGCCTGCCTGTGTCCACCAGGATTGGTTTGTCCTGAGGTGCCCAGAGCAATTCAGTGCAACAGCAATCAAATTCTAGGCCAAAGCATACCCAGTAGAGCTATCCTATTTTAATAAATACCTGATTTTATATATGTATTCATATATAAAACACACACGTTGACATACACACTCAGGAAAAAAACCTAGGCACTACACTGAGCAATGAAAATATTTAAATTCACCTCATCCCAATAAGCTTTTCAATCAGCATGAGAGACATACTTCAGCTTCTGCAGAGTTACCCTCTATTAAATACAGTGTTTCTGTGTTTATATGGAAACCAAATGCTTTAAGTAATTGAAGCTGACACGCAGCAATTTCCAGCAAAACATGTCAGTTCTAAGCATCTTAAAATATAACCTTGTTTTTATGAAACTGATCTGTTAGCAACATAGATCTATAATCAACAGTGCATCTCAAAATGTTAAAATTCCCTTAAAAACGAAGATATCTTCAAGTTTCTTGTGTACCATTTTGTGTTTGCTTCCCCCTTTGAATAGAAACTTTCTCATGGGAGAGAAGATATTTAAACAACAGGGCCATAACCAAGATCAGAATCTCTTAGAACTACTGCTGCACTGATTATTCATGACACTGATAGCTACTAAGCAGCAGTGATTCCATTTTGGAACAATAACCAATAGTTACTATAGACTACCCACCTGGGAGCTCTGGAGGAAGCAGGTAAGCATATTTTTCAGAATCAAATATATACAGCATACCTGAAAAGGACTGATAGCTACACAAAAGCTAATGAGGAGTTCAGAAAAATAGGCAAAATTTTGGAGCAAGATTAGTATAGACATTGTAACATTTTTCTATATACCATTACAACTGTTCTCCCAGCAGTTGCTATTCATGTGTTGTGGGAAGATTATTACCACATTGAAGCTTCTGTTTCCTCAAACTTGACCATCATTCACCAGAAGTCTTTAATTCATAGCAGAAGTTCTGAGATGGCCTGGCAAGTCATGTTGTATAAAATTCATCTTCACTGTTTATACAGAAGGTAAAAGCTGAAACACAAATTCTGTTGGAGAAACAGAACCCAAAGCTTCCTGTACATATAATATTTTATTCTCAGTGGAGAAGGCTGAAGCTATACAACATTTTAACAACTGAAACATGTCTTTGGGCCCTGGACTAAAATTCTTGTATTCACTGTCTCATGTTAATATTTGCATGTTCAGTGCAGAAGGTTTATCACCCAAACCATAAAGGAGAGAAAGAGTCATAGCTCTTACTTGTGTTTTAGATTTTGAACAATCAATTTTCAAAAGGTTGATGAAGCAAAACATTATAAAAACAACACCCAGTAAAAAAATAGAAGAAAACTCTACAGTATTTTGTATATCCATCACAAATAGGAGGAAAGTCAAAAAGAAGGGAAAGTCCTTCACATTTTCCCAATATGAAGAAATCTAATCCTTGCAATTTGTCAAGAAAATATGGGTATAATTACAATATTTTCAGTAGGCTGCTACAGACCCATATCACAAAAATTTTCATATCAGACTCAGTTGAGCAGAAGGAAGAATCTAAACCTGGATTTAGTCAAGCCAAGAACATTTGTTTAAAGGAAGCTTTCAGGAAGTGAGTGCTGATACTTTTGCAAGACACAGCTTGTGTTTGTGTCTAAAAATCTGCCTACAGGAACTGCTTATCCTGAAGGCTACAAGAATCTGTAGCTTTCACATGTAGAATATGAAGCATTACTCATGCTGAGAGCATTTCAGAGTGAATCCCTGCCACAGCAGAGCCTGGGGAGTTATCTGCATCTTCAGTCAAATCTGTGGAATTTAAAGGATCTCCGGAGAACAAGCAATTTTGAGTATCTACTGATAAGAGCAACACCAATCTAAGCAACTCTATAGACTTAGCCCTTCATGCTTGCTTGTTACATCAGAGAATGATTTACTGCTGTACTGCTTCATCACTTTACATTTTAAGCAACAGTATTTGACCTTGTTTTGTGGCAAATCGAATCGATTAGTTTTAATTATTGGAATGCAACTCATCTAGTGTAACCTTGCATCACCCTAGGAGCAGTTAGTTTTAGTCATTTGTCTCTCTAGTAACTTTTTATAAATTTTGAATGCTTATTTAATGGGCTACTCAAGTCCAGCAAACAAATTTTTTTCTTGTGTTCAACCAATCCAGATAACTTTTTATGACATGCTGCAATTTTGCTGTTTTGCTTCAGAGTTTGAATTTCATATTCAATGGTTCACAGGAATAAAAACCTTTGCCATTCTTCTTCAAAATTCTTAAAACCATAAGAAATTTCTTTGATAGTTTCCTCTATAAAAGGGGAAACCTTTTCCTGAACTCAGTTCAGGACCCTACTGAATGCTCACACCTGAGTAATCTGTGTGAGACTGGACTCCACAAAAAGACCTCTCCAGCATTAGCCAGTACCCTTGTGTACATCAAGATCCAAGCACACGTAGGAAATAAAATATAGATTTAGTCTACGTTGTACACTGTCCACATGTTTTAGTTAATTACACATAGGAAACTGCCTTTAGTTTTTGGAGCCAAAGATTCTTAAATAGCCCTTATTATACAATAATAAAATAACAGTCTCTCTTATGCAATAATAATTCCAGTTCATTGTAACATATTAATTCGTCATTCAAAAACTTGCTAATGCAGTGTTTGTTAGTTCTTTGGAAAGTAAAACCGTTTATATTCCTTTCTGTTTCAGCAATGTAGGTAATAGGATGAATAATTTTGTCTAGTTAACTACAAAAAGCAGTGTCTTCTGCAGTCCAAGCCACTGAATTTTGTGGAAGTAAAATTTGGCTGTAGTTGAGAGAATTCAGAAAGATAGTAACAACATCAACATGAAATTCTACTCGGAAAGCTCCAGGAGTAACCAACTACCAAACCTCTAAATTTGCTCTTCAAGCAACAAGTAGCTAGCCATTTCCTCCATAGATTGGCTTATTAATCTATAGATACATTTTTGCTTGGAGCTTTTGAGTGTGTTTTTTGTTTGTTTGGGTTTTAGAGTGGTTTTTTTCTCCTTTTTAACAGTAGTCAGTTGCTAATAAAGAAAAAACACTACAAACTCTGCAAATTGTGGTGAAATGAATTTATTCTACAACTATTAAGAGTGCAAGTGTAGCTACTGGGAAAGAAAAAAGGATGGCTTTAATAAAGAAACTCATATACTTTGTGCTGGCAGTAATTAAAGCAGTTCAAAGGCTTAATACTAAACCTTTTTATGAAGTGCATGAATGCAATTTCTTTAAATTCTGTTTTGGTTTTTGGCAATATGCTAGCATTTGGTTGAAGCAGTGGGAAAAGGAGCCTGCACTGAAAACAAAAGCTTACAAAATATTCTACCAAAAAATGTGCTGGGGAACAACAACAACTTGAAGAAAGAAGAGATTAGTGCATGAATTTCTACTACCTTCTGTGAACTATACCTAATAATAAAGTAATAGGCCTGAATTGCCACCAGTCTGTTCCCTTTCATATCAAGAGTTACAGGAGCAGACACAAACAAATAAAATAAAACAAACAAAACCTAAAAAAAAATTTCCCAGCCTTCCTACTCAGTCATGATCATTCTACTGCTGTTGTCATTATTTTCTTACAGACATTATTTAACCTTATGCCTTAAATTCTACTCCATTGAAAAAAAAGTCTTGCATATAAATTTGATGTTCTTTTTCTCCAAATTCTGTCTTCCATGCTATTGAAAACCCATACATTCTGCTTCCGGCAGGAAAAAAAAAATCCTCTGAAACTGGCAATTTGAAACCTTCTTTAAATAAGAATTTTTTTAATCTGCAGATCTTTTTTTTTTTTTTTTAGTGTCATTTAAAGTTCTCATAAACCATTTCACCCATTTTATCACCATTTCTGAAAAAGTTTTCATTTAGGTTCAAGGCACATATCTGGGGATATGTTAGTTTTTATCCTGAGTAAGCAGTGTTGAAAAGTGACATTTAAAACATCATAGTTGCAAAAAACTACTTTTCATACCAACAGACATCTAGAATTTCTGCGTAAATTACATAACAGGCCACTTCAGAATTCACTACTGCTATAATTTCAGCCACACGCGTAATTGTTATGACAATCCATTTATCAATCTTTGAACAGCCCACATCCAAAGATATTCCTATAATATATTCCTATAGACTTTGTACTTCTGCAAATAGATGAAGTATTTAGGAGCTAGAACACGCCAGATTAACAGATTTTAATTTTAAATGTTTGCTCCAATTTTAGATTTAAAGAACATCTTCTGCTCTTCTGGAAAGGAGGGCAAAAATAGCCTCATTGATAGGCCACTCTGAAACAAAAAAAGACTGTCAAGAAGGCATCTCTCTAACTCCAGTTTCCAGAGGAAAAACATAAGGACTTCTTATGTTATTATCTGCTATAAATTTTGTCAATATTATGCCAGCCTATCATGCCACACAGTGTGTGAGTATAGAGTGGTATTACACTCAATAAGGTAGAAAATGGCTCACAAACATTTGAACAATCCTGCATTCAAGCCTCTGACTTCATATATTACTGAATCTTTTTTAAAAAATAGATTACCTCATGCTGGAACACAGCCTGACTCTTACATGTTGACTGGCAAATAACATGAGTTCACACACAGCATTTCCCTTCACACTTCACCTCAGATGACAAAAACTCAAACAAAACCACCTGAAACCCAAAAGCTTTCCATATAGAAATGTAGTCAAAACCCATGAAACACTTCTATCTGTGAAAATACAGGTTTCCAAGAAAGATTTTGTATATCAGGAGCACTAAAAGGGATACAGACTATGTTTCTTGAATCTTTTTCTCTGCTAGTAACGCAGTTTCTAGCAAAAAATTGTCACATTATGTCAGTGAATAACTACAAAAAAATAAACTACAAACCCCAAAAACCCCAAACATGAAACAGATAAAAACCCCAACTTTACCTATCTTCACTCATATAAGTAATAATATCTCCCTTTTTTCTACACATTTAGAAAGAGATGTTGAATTTAATTTTTTTCCTGTAATTCACAATGCAACATTTCTTTCTGTTGTATATATGGACAGAATTAGGTAATATTCCATCCTTTTCAAGACTCTTGCAACAGGGAGCAGGAGGAAGCATCAAAGTTTTCTTTGTAGATTCATGAGACTCAAGTAGGAACAAGAAGTGTCCTTAACCACTGATGTTGGCTCCAAAATTCAAAAGAGACATGTAAATTTGAGACAGGATTTACAGATATGAAATTATAAAGCCACAATTTAGGATATCAGATTTCTGTTCAAAACTAGCTCCATCACAGAATTATTATCTAGTATTTTGAAAGCTATTTAACACTTCATCCCTGACTAATTAGGATGAGGAGACTAATGCTAAATATATTCTAGAGAGGTGTGTGAAGCATCAATGCAACAAGGTGCAAACAATTTGTGAATGAAGTTCTCAATCCCTACACTTTAACACTGCATTTTCTGTTCTTTACATGTCTTGCTTCCTAACTGCCACATGCAATGTGGTTCATACTTAACATGCCTGCAATCACAGCCTGTCAGAGTAGCTACAGCCGCAGGTTTTCTTCTACCTTCCTGACTCCCCAGAGGGTTATGGTTCAAGCAAATGCAGGTGCTCCTTATCAGCCAAAATGAAAGGGTATGCAAGGCCTGTAGACGTGAAGGAGGGACTGCCAATGCTGTCTTTCTTTCCCTCCCTCCCACACCTTGATGATGTGTGCATGTGTATCTGAAGACAAAAGAGGGTACAAAGTAGCAAAGAACACTATGGAAACAGAGACAACATCAAGAGTAAGGGGCTCAAACCTGTTTGTTTCCTTGTTAACTTAACACAGATAATCCCAGAAATATGTTTTACATTGAGAATTGGCTGAAATTTGCTCCGCTAACAGCTTGGAGTTTCTATCTTTATCAACTCATACTCTGCTCAGAGGAACATGATCTCACACATAATTCTATAGAAAACTGCTTGCTACAAAGACATGCAACTCAGTTAGCATGTCCTGTTGATTCAAGCAGCCCCCAAAACCAAATCAAAAAAATTTCAACTCGTGTCAAAGAGAGGTTTTTGTTTTGTTAGGTTTTTGGTTTGTTATTGTTGTGTTTGCTAAGAAGAACAGAGGGGGAAAAACAAAACAAAAAAAAAAAAAGACTGCTAAGACCTCAGCCAAGGTAGTCTTTGGCCAATTCATACTAAAGAAGGTAACCAATGATTCTCCTGGCTCCTATTACATCTGTTTCCTTCCAGACCTCAGGAGGATGAAGATTTTTGGAGTAGGAAAGTTATTGCATATTCTGGTCACATCCCAAGACAACACCATAACTAAACTATGACAAAATTTATATTTGTAAAAATAAAACATGACTATACAGAGATGAAACACTCTGAAGTCCTGATTTTTGAAGCTGTTAAGACAATTAGTTTTTATAAAATTTTGTGATTGGTTGGTTCCATTATTAAGGCTTCATCAAAAACTGGAAACTTTGGAGATTCCCAAGAGAATTACCTGTAAAGTTAGTATCAGCTGTCTTTTCCTTTCCTGATGGAACACAGAGAATATATCTTTAGAAACTCAACTTGCTACCAGTGTTAGTAATCAAGGGTAAGATTCAGAAGAAGTCTTGTTGTAGAATCAATAGAGGCCTTATATACAACCAGTCTGGCCAGCTAAAAATTCTCCTGAGTACACACCAGAAAAAACACCATGAGAATTTAACATAAGTCTACTCAACAGAACAGAGAAACCTGCCAGAACTCATGCTAAATTCTGCTCAAGTGTATGACGAGGCTCACAAAACAGTCAGGGAAGAACAATAGTTGCCCAGAGCAGCACCTTTGGGAGGTGACACATGTCAATCAAAATGGAAAAGATCAAAGCAAGGATTATTGAACTTGCATATGCTTTAAAGTAATCCTTCAAAACATTTTAAAATGCTGCATGTACTTTTTGCTTCTGCTAGAGGGAATTCTGGCAAAATCCTAGAAAGCCATAATCAGTGACCTAGTTTCAGCTGGGATAGAGTTAATTTTCTTTTTACTAGCTGTCACAGTGCTGTGCTTTTGATTTATGATGAGAACAATATCGATGTTTTAATTGTTGCTAATTAATTTGATAATAATGTTTTAATTGTTGCTAAGCAGTGTCTACACTGAGTGAAAGCCTCTTCTGCTCTTCACCATACCAGTGAAGAGGCTGGGGGGTGCACAAGAAGCTGGGACAGCTGACCCTCACTGACCAAAGGAATATTTTATATGATGTGGCATCATGCTCAGTAGGAAAGGGAAAAGTTGGCCCAGGGCTGCTGCTCAGGAGATATTTGGAGAGCAATTGCCTTGTATATCACTTGCTTTCTAAGTTTTTATCTTGGTCATCACCATTACTATTTCCCCTTCCTTTTCTGACCTATTAAATTGTCCTCACCCATGAACTTTACCTTTCCCACTCCCCCAATTCTCTCTCCTGTCTCACTACAGGACTGGGGGGCTGGAGCAGACCAGGCAGTGGCAGCAAGTGAGTGTCTGTGTGGTGTTTAGCTGCCTCCCAGGTTAAATCACAGCAAGCAGAAATTACTAGAGCACCTGCCCTACCAAACAATACACCCTATTGTGCAGACACACAAGCTGGAAGGGAGAAAGTTTAAAAACTGTTTTATGTTCTCTATTATGCCAAATAAGTAATGTAACTTGTAAATGCTCTACAGATACACTAGAGAATGGCAGGGCAGAGAAAAAGATAAACTGTCTTGTTCTTTCAACATGAAATTCAGCAAAACAAACAAACCTGTATATAATCAAGCAGAGAGAATTCTGTCCTAATACTTATGCAATAAATGTCAGAGCACTGCACACCCATTTCCATTGTATTGACCGTCTCAGCAATACAAAATACTGAATCATCACATTTCACTGATTTTCTATCACACAGGAACAGAATTAGGAGGAGAGGTTTTATTTTTTGTATCTTTTAAAGCAAATTACTATTGACATTGGCTATTCTCGCACTGTCAATACAAAACATTGCTAATACTATACCTCTTTATAAAAGCAGGAAAAATACAAATCAAAGCACAAGTTATACAGTTGTCATACAGGCAAATGAATCCTTGAAAAACTGGTTTGAATTTTCATGGAGAAAATAGTGGAGAAAAGTCCAAAATAGTTCTACTCCAGAGGAGAAAGAGAGTTTACATTATGAAAACAAATCAAATCCCTCCTCTGTATGCAGGAACAATGAGTGAAATTGTCACTTTCCAAATCTCATACAATTCTCTGTCTAGCTCTCCCATTCTTTGGTTACACAGCTCTAGTCACACAGCCCTGTAGTATTTGTTCTCCACTTAGCAAAACAGAAACAAAAGCTGTCACAAAGCATTTATAAAGTACCTGCCTTCTGCCTCAGTCAAGACTAAGGAAATCCTGTTGCTCCAGACAGATCAGAAAGAGGACTTATGTCCAGCTTTAAGACATAGGTACACAAGCACTGAGGTGTGGGAGCACTGACCTTACTACAACACCAAATCACACCAGAGAGGACATCTGACACTGGCAGATGTGGACAATGCTTTTTGAGGTGGATCTTCAAAATTAAGAGTTTCACATACTTATTTTGCTCTTAAATTAGCTTCATAACTTGGTTCACATATTTCTGAAATTCAATCTAAGCTAGAATACACTGTCAGTCATCTCAACACCTCATCTCTACTGACAAGACAATTTGCTACAAAAATAACTGACGCTCAGACAAAAAAAAAAAGCTCTGTCTTCAATTATATCATACAACAGCGCAAAACACCATCAAAAAAAGGCTAAAGAGACATTTGAGAAACAACAAAATTAGAAGATGAAGTCAATCTACAATTACCACAACACATTCTGATATATATTTTCACCCCAGCATATGCTATAGGGGAAAAAACACCCATGATATGCATATATATATATATATATATATATATATATATTTTAAATACATTAAAAGTCACTGACTTTTAAATAATTTAAAACTGTCCTGCAAGTTCCAATAATATTCTGAAAATTGAAGCATGTTCTTAAATCCTATTTTAGATGTGATAATGAATATTTTATTTTTATACAGGTTTCCTCAAACCAAGAAAAGCATTTAGGTTTTCAGGATATGAGAAACTAAATGCATTTTAAAGCCTGAATTATTACTGAAACATCTAAGCAACCTGAGCTGGCACAAATTACATGATGAAGATACTTTTCTTATTTTTCAATGGCCTTCTGTATATCAGATATGATTATTTTTATCGTGAAAAATCTCATTTCTCCATGGTAATTTCCTTCTTTATTACTCCTATTTAACTAAGAACAAAACACATGCAGTGAGTGAGTAGTGAATGGCCTTTAACGTACCACGCAGTAGCTCTAGTGATATAGTCTTCAGATAAATAAAATAACTGTTTCCTTTATACAGCCCACAACTTCACTCAATTTGGGTGTATAACATTCTCCAGACACATTTTTTCCTTCCCCTGACCATAACATTAATTCGGCAAAAGCCTCACTTGCAGCTGGAGCCTCAAATACCATTTTAGCTAAGAATATTTGTCATATGTTTATTGTAATAGCAGAAGCACTTTAATCACATGGTTTGTGCAGTAAATTAAGTGTTGTAATTATATTTCTGTTTAAAGTTTCCCTACTTTCTTTTTCAAGCTGGAGAATGCTTTTCCAGACACAAGATGAAAGTTACAACGATTTTCTCCTTTGATTGTCACCTCAACCTACTCAGTATTTCCTGATCTGATTGCATAACTGGTTAGAAAAGCAGATGGGCCCAAGTTTAGAAATACTGCTCAAGAGGTGTATATTTAGACATGCCATTCATTATGTGGAAGGCATACTTCCACCCTCACAAATATTCAGTAACATATATTCACAGAAACATTAAGAACATGAGAAACAGAATGAAGCATTGATAGAAACATTCTTATCAAGCAGAACAAACAAATTTATTATTTCTAAAAATTGCTTTAACATACATTATGTTACATTTGGGGAAAACACTAAGCCAGGGGAAAGATTTTCACAACCCCTACCTCTATCCATAGCAGCTCTCCTCTGCAGCAATCTGCAGCAGCAAATATCTGTCTGGCATGAGACAACACTGGCTGGAGAGGGATGCTTTAGCCAGGAAAAAAAATGGCACCAGAAATGTGGGAGCCTGCTACTTAAAGAGCTCATTCAGCCTTTTCAAACCTCTGAGGGTTTTGCTTTCTGTTCAAGAGTCCTTAGGGAACCAGTATGTTTACTTTAAATCACTGCATGAGGGAAAAGGCCACAAAAATTTAATGCAAACTCTTACCACAAGAGGCTGAGATTAAGAGCCTCCAAGAAACTGGGAAATTAGGACTATTTAAACTGATGGCTAATGAGCACTGTGATAAGAAAACATGTTGATTTAAAATGTGTTGGATAAAGCTTAACAAGATAAGCAGTTGGGTATCAGAAATAAAAAACAATTTATACAGTTTTCAGCTAATTTCTTTTGCTAGAGTTTTGGTAAAAATAAGGTAAATTGCTTGAGAGAAATTAAAAGTGAGAAAAGAATAATTGCACATAATTAAGATCTCATTATCTTAGCAAGACACTCAGAATTATAACAAAAAACTTCAGATTGTGTAACATAAATCTCCTGTAATGCTTGTCAAAATATCCTGGAAGAAATATTTTGGAGTATCTCCAAAACACTATCGATTAGCACCAAACAGTTAAAACAAACAGTTTCAGTAAGGTCACCATTTTTCACTTGTTCTAGTGCACTTCCTGTGAAATCATCTCAAAGTACTTTGCAAACACCCATTTATTTTTGGAAGTAATTCCTATATGTTCACTATGCTGGTTTCCAGTTAGTGCAGCTGACCAGTAAGAACAATTACTACAGAGAAAAAAGTCCTGCACTCTCAGGCTTACATTCAAAAGCAAAATTCAGGTGAATTATTACAAGCTCAGCTTGGCCGCATGCTTTAATGCCACCATAATTTTCTTAAGCATACAAGTCTCCTCTTGAAATCACGCAATTAATTTTGAAGTTTTCCAAAACCATAAAAAAAGTGTATTTTTAGAATTAATCGAGGCCTGAAACAGAGACAGAAGTGACACTTTCCTTCAAATGTCTTTCCTGGCTCGCATTTAAAGCATTTTTGGAGTCTTAGATTCTAGTCTACTCTAGTAGCTATTACTTTTTCCATTTTTAACAAAATAAATCAACATTTAACCAAATTATTATCTACATTTAACCAAGTATTATCTACCAATAGATTACGTTGAAGTAGGGTCTCAAAACAAATTTGTCCTTTGCCCCATCCACTAAAGAGCTAAAGATTCTTCTTTGAGAAGAACCCTGAACTTCCTTGGGTAAAAATTAGCTTTTGTTCCCATTTAAGGGATAGCTCTACCTCTAAAAACAGGAGTTAATTATGAAGAGTTTTGATGCTTGCATCTGATATACCTGCAAGACTTTTGAGCTTCCTTCAAAGCTGGGGTCACTGATGAAAGAAAAAGAAACCCAAACAACAAAATGTGTTGACTGTGCAGTCAAAGGCTGTTTTCAGAAGAATGCAGAACTTGGGTACAAACTGATAACCCTATCAGCTTTTTACATGAGTAAACAGCTCTGCACTCTGCCAAGTGACACAGATCACCCTGCCTGCCAGTTTTCTTCTACCTTCTCTATTTAATTAACAGGGGATCTGGCAATATGCTGTGCTCCTTTCTCAGATCCTTCACAAAAATGGAGAACCAATACCTTGAATTATCTCTTTTTTAAAGCTTCCTGGCTCCCTTACAGACCCCTCAACATTTCTCAAGGAAATACTACAAAGCAGATACTCTGTGTTAATAGGAAATAATGATGGCAGCTAGAGAATTTAATGGAAACCTACACAAGAAAAATTAGGTCTGGGCCAAGCATGGTCTGCAATGGTCTGTTTCAGCAAAGAAACGTATACAAAATAATATACACTGACTTCATACTATTGTTTCTTCTACTTGTGAAGTTGCTATACCCACGTTTATGCTCTTTACAAAAAGTAAAGAAAAAAAATTTGCTGGAAGACATAACATTAATTATATTTTCTCTTCCACTCCTCTGCACTACTAGTTACACAGAGGAAATGGTAACACTTCAGTAAAATTCACCACAATATGTCACATTAACATATCAATACGATATACTGGTATCACCAGACAAAAATACCATGTTCCTCATTTGCTTATAAATTAAGTGATTCTCACTAGTAATTAAATGTAACTTACACATACAATATAATTAGATACAGATTTTTTTTTACCCACAAAGCTGTAGTTAGATATAAAAACTCATCAAGAAAACTAATTTCAGGCATTCCCACGTAAAATTGCTTCTTATTCTTTCTCAGGATATAAAGGGATTCTTATTTTTTCCTCATATCAAAGCAGAATCAAGAGAAAATTGAAAAGCTACAAATAAATAAATGATATTCAAAAGAAAAATTATTAATATCAATGCAGGGAAATAAATGAAGTTTTATTTACCTTGAGACCAGATATTTTCTTATACTATTTTCTGATTGACTAGAAAAAAATATTTGCCAAAACTTAATTGATTCAATGAAACACTCCTTTAGAAAAATGTTTTTTTCCTTGAAAACATTTTGGTCAAGATCAGGGAAGGAAAGTCTTAGGGTTTCACATAGGAATGTGAGTTTTATCACATAACAGGTGAGGGTTATAATCACATCACCAGTAGTAACCCATCAAAGGTAATTCTTAAAATATTATTAGAGAATAGAACTGATATTTGTTAAATCATCAATGAGCTAAGACACAGCCTATCCCCCAAAAGCAGTTTTTGCAATAGTCAGCAGGATCATATGGATGTGGAAGACACGATCACATTGTGGGTTCACACAAATTGAGCAGCTTCAGATGGAAACACTGAGACAAAACTTTCAAAGAACATCAATAATTTGGTATTGAAGCCCCTTGTGAGAGATATGAAAAGTTCTGTAGAGCCTTTGCCATGCAGTGCCAGATGATATTTTAATTAATTTCTGTCATCTTAAAGGATTACCACAGTGACTAGCTTTAACTGGCCTAAAGGTGCTCTTAAAAAGAGCTTAAAAAATAGTGAGTTCTCCTAAGACAGTATGAAAGCCAAAGTGAATCTCAAATGTTCAACTCTTTGGCAGAGAATATTTAGCTTTTAATATGTTTTGCACTACTACTTAAATTGAAAAAATGTCGTTCACATCTACTGTAGTGAGAAAAGACAAATAAATTATGAAGTTAGGCTTTGCATTATGTAGTTTTATGTAGTCACTTTGTATATGCTTATAGTCACTGTAAAAGCAAAATGCATCTATTCATCAAAAGTTTTCTGTTTAATATTTTGTGTTTGAAATGCTCTAGTAAATAGCAAAGTGATTGAGAATAAAGTGGAAAAAGACTTAGTACTCCAATCTGAGAGAAGAAACTTGATATTGTGAGCAAAATATTGATTATTTAAGCCAATAAACACTCTGAAATTCAAATGCAATCACTAAATAGCCTTCTTTAAAATAAAGTTGGGGTTTTTTCCTGATGATTTAACCTCGGCTGGCAACTTACACATAGCACACAGCCTCTCACTCCCCCTCAGGAAGGGGGAAAGAGAATTAAAGGGGCAAGGCTCAGAAGCCTCATCAGCTGAGTAGTTCAATAATTAGGAAAAAAGAAGGAAAAAAACCAAACAAAAACAAAACAAGAAGAAAGGAAAACAATTAACAATTCTTCACCACCATTTGAATGATGCCCAGCCAGTTCCTGAGCTGTGGCCCATAGCAAACTCTCCCTGTCTTTATAAATGTTGAGAATGATTCCTAAAGGTATGGCACACTACTTTAGTCAGTTGAGGTCATCTCCCAACTGTGTCACCTCCCAACATCTTATGCACCTGTCTCCTGCTTTCTGGTGGGATGGATGACAAGCAGAAAAGGCAGTAACCAAAACATCTCTTATCAACCCTCTATTCAGCATCATTCCAAAACAGAGCTCATACCAGCTACAGTGAAGAAAATTTATTTTATCCCAGTCAAAATGAGCACGCCTGCAAACTACTGTTCATTAGCTTTTTTATATACCTTGAAATTGAATATTTCTCCCTATAGAGAGGTTGAAGGGTTTGTACTTTAGGTCCCTGTTCTGAAAGCCATTAAGGCAAAACCAACAGAGTTGCTTTCCTAAACTGGTTCATCAGATTGTCTTAACACATTACTCATTATTTTGTCTCTCCAACAAAAGCTTCTCCTAAAGAAATCTTATACTAACTCTTCAAAACTTTTGTATCAATGAGAAAGGGTTGACTGGCAAAGGAAAATGTGGACTGAGAAATGATGACCATATGACAAGTCCTTAAGGTTCCTCTTGTGCAGGAATGCTGCTGAATGGCACTGAGCTAATTGTTCACCATGGTTTGAGAGCTCTGACTGAATAAGACACTTACTCACATGCAAACTGTTCCTAGTTCTATTTCCAGAGTATCTTCAAATAAATTATTTGAATAGCTTCTTAGCTTGTTTACTGTTTTGTCAATTGATAAGAATTTATGAATAGTCTATTATACACAATGCACATTAATTTGGCAACACTCGAAGGTGTCTGACTTGGGATAATGGATATATTCTTCTATGGAACCTGAAGGCCCAATTATAGGAGTAATTTCAGGTTCAAAACAGAGGAGCATGGCAAGCATTTGCAAGTCTGCAAAAGGAAAATACTTGTTTTTCTTAAAAAAAACAACTGTACATCAGTAATCAGGAGAGTTTCAGAGATTGCACTAGATCCTGCTTTGTATGCAACTGACATGAGGGTCTGAGATCTGAAATGGATGTTCTTTAGAGAAAGATTATTTTGACAAGAACTCATATTCAGGGCATATGAATATGCAAAGAATCATCTACTTTGATTTAAAATAGCAATGTTTTTAGAGGGGAAAAATAAAGAATAGTGTATGGCTTCTTTTTTTCCCCCTCTAAATGTATGTCCCCATTCTGTCAAGTTCAGCTTACAAAATTCCACTGGATTCAAATTACATGAAGGTTACCAGTGAAATGAAGTTTACTGTTTTGAAAAATTGCAAGGGTAGGGAAGAAAGGCAAACAGGAGAGGCAAAGTGAGGGAGCACAATTTCATTTCATTAAGTGACCAAGATAGAAAATGTTGGTCTTTTTAAAGATTATGTCTTCACTTTTACTGATAGCATTGATGACTATTTATGTGCCTCCAGTAAAATCAATCTCACATCCATGGCATTTTGATAGCATATTTGCTTTTCACCAACCACATTAGTTTATACAGCCCAATAAAAAGAGGGAGAATTTTTCTCATAGGATTTGTTTAGATTTTAGATAAAGCAGTTGACAATGACATTAAAGATTGATTTATAATATTCACCTTCTAAAACAACATTTAGGAATCTAAGTGTGCAACTATAATTCCCAGGGTATATAAATTAAGCAGTTATAACAAACTTCAGTTGCTGACACTTGCAAAAATTATGATTGTCTAAATGAGAGTGCAATATCATGTGTTCAGGGACTCAAAACCCCTCAACTCGGGGTGTTTCTTGCACAGCAATCCACAACCATCTTTTCCTCATTTTAGCTGCCACTGATTCATTCTGTCAAATTCAAGAAATATTGAATTTTCACAAATGTTGGGGAAAATTTCATGCATTAGAAATGTCTTGTGTTCCTTAAATAACCATAGCAAAAATTATTCTAAATCACTAAAGGTTTATGTCAAACCCTACATGTATCTTTTATACTATAAGGACATTCAGAAAAAGCTCTCAACATGTGAGGAACCATTCATAAGATTCAATAGTGTTAAAAATAAACATGGTGAAGAAAATACAGATGTTTGTGTTTCCATAGTGACCTTTTTTTTTGATCAATGATGGAACCCAGTGAAAAGACATAAGGACTATCAACAAAAGCTGCTCTTCTGATAGCACATTCTCCTAATATTATGCACACCTGCTAAAGGCAGAAACACTTAAAAGAAGTTCTTTACAAGAACTTCCAAAATAACAATCATTTGTGAACAACTTCCTCTTTGCATGTCCTGCCTTTTTCCCATGCTCTGGCAAGATAGGGTGAGCAGCATGCAGGCCCAGAAAAGAATTGTGGCTCCTGCAGATCTTCCGCATAATAATCCATGTGACATTTCTCATTTCCGCTCTTTTCTAGAATCATTCTTAGTTTGAGACTCAACACAGTTTGATGAACTGATGAGAGTTCCACCCCTTGCTCTGCTATCTTCTCTAAAGAGGGACCCTTTCTCTACTGTTGCTTGTATGCCAAGACTTTTCCCACTGCCCATGACTGATCAGCTGATCTCTAAAACTCACTGCCTCCTAGCTAGGTACATGAGGAGCTGGTAAAGCAAAATGATAGCTTTCTGAACACTGTCCTTTTTTTTCTTACAGGGTTTTGTCATTTATCATAGAAAAATGTGTTTAGTCAGTACCAAAGCAAGGCATCATTGACAGAAAACACAGAAGCAGCCGATCTTACAGCCACTGACTTCCACCCTGTGTTCCAGATGAGCAGGAAGGATCTATTCCATTCTGACCCTGGGTAGCCGTCACCCTTTAGTACTGTAAGACAGACTACTTCACTTTACCTAAGCAGAAAAGGACACACAAACAGCACCACTCAATGACTTTATAAACCATCTGTGTATGGTTTATACATACATTTCCCAGACCTGGGGTGCAAGACCTTGACTTTAGTTGTTAACCTAAAGTAGTACTGGTAAACTATGGCTTGCCTTTCTGTAAGAACAAACAGCCTTCTTTATTTTTGCAATGGAACAAATCAGCCAGAGGGCCACCAAAAGAATCTTGTCTCTGCCAAGATTTACCAGCCTCCAGCTGGAACATGGCTGACTGTTCATGGGCATGACAAGGATGGCATTTCAAGAGATAATATTAACTCATGGTAATATTAACTCAAAACTGAGCATGCAAAATGACCCTGTCCATCATTATGCAACGATCTTCCACTCCCTTATATACTAATGCAATATGGTGAGCATGTGCAATTCCACATGCACTTCCAAATAAACAATAGCTAATTTTAAAATTGTTAGTTTCTTTTTGAGGTTTTGAATCTGTGGAAATGAAATATCTATATGTACTATTTTATAATAATTCTAATCTGCTTATTTTCTTTGCTTTTTGCTATTCACTCTTTCCATTTAGTGAGAAGACTCAAGTGATGATAAGATTCAAGATTATGATAAAGGACTGCTACACTTAGGTAATCGTGTAATCTAATGGATGTCTGCACAAAGACTTCGCTGTTTTATAGACTAAACCAGTATATTTAGTTCTTACATTTCCACTTTTAATTTTGAAAAATTTATTTCCTGATGAAAAAAACATAAGAGCAAGGGAGTAGAAGTTAAAAAAAAAAATCATTCCTGTATTTTGAAATTTTGACGGAGAAAAATTCCTATTTCTAAACATAAGGAGGAAAGGAGTAATCTGGGGGGAAAGAAGCCAATAATACCCCAACAACAACAAAAATGCTAAAAAGTGACCCTGGTACATGCACAAAGATCAGGAAAGAAAAACCAAGGCATGAAAAGCACATGCACTCATTTTTTCCTGTGCATATCCATAAATACAGTGCTTTTATTTGGAATCTTCCAAATCTCACGTATCTGCTAAGCTTCATCTCTTGCCCTTGAAACAGGGAGTCCAGCTGAGCTCTGCTTGCACAGCAATCTTTAAACAGGTAAATAACCTGTTTAAAAATGTAAATACTCAATACCTGTAAATACTAAATTCTGCTTTAAATTAGGGAACTATAAGAGTGTACCACTTTACTCAGTCTCCCACTTAGGTGCCTGTTTAGTATCATAGTCCAGAGTGACAGCATCAATTCATACTGCTTACATCCCTATATTCCTGCAGTACTTAGAGCCTTTGCTTCTACTCTCAACATTCTGAATCCTGCTGTGCTAGGACTCATTACATTACATTTCACCTGCAGTATTTTTGTTACAGATGCAGTAGAAGATACAAAACAAAGCACAAAAATAGGGCAGGTAATGGAAATGTTTCTTGCAAATGGGGAAAAATGCTGTAGGGAAATAATTTAGGTGCAAGAGATAAGATTTCTATTGTCATTTTTCTCAGAATGTGCTGGGGGAGCAAAGATAGAAACTCAAATTCAGACACAGCATAAGTTCCACTGTAATGGAACGCTAATTAAATAATTAGCTTAGCATGAATTATTCAACATAATTTAGACAAGTACCTTGAACAGGTTTATACTGCACAAGGCTGCTTTATTGTGCTGTTTCCCACTCTGTGCCTAGAAAAGTCAACAGGACACCATATTAGCATGAAATTATTTGACAACACAACTTTTGATTATTTTGATTGCAGCTGCTTGCCAGCACTGCAAAGTAGACATATTCTTACAGAATTTTGTAACAGATAAATTGCTATTCTAATTGCATGTTCATATATTTTTAAAATTTACTTTCTGCACTTCCATGCATCTCTTTCCCAACTAGCAGATTTGGGCTGAAAGCAATTAGCTGATGCTGCCAACCACCTGGTCTGCTAAGAGGTTGATTACCATTAGGTACAAATCTAAGCCACTTAATGTTGTTCAACAGGAACAAAAGTTGTGTGGATCAAATCATCTCTACCAATCAATCAACATGGCTGGCCATTGGACAAAAGCTTAAAGACTTCTTTATTATGGAAAACTATTACTATGCTTTCCATATAATTGAGATGCGTGGAACGACCTGGTGGGTGACACCATGCTATGAACAGAATAAAAAAGAATCCCTAAAAAATATAGCATTTTCATTTCTGAATTAGCCTGTTGTTAGCCCAACAGTCCTGTTGTCAGTGAAGTTGTGCACCAACTCACAAGGGGGTTCCCAAAATCTCTTTCATTCAAACAATAGCCTTACACAGTTTGTCAGCCTCAGTACCAGAGAAAAATAATTATCATGTGCTCTCTTTGAAAAGTAGATTATGACCTGACCACATGGTAGTCTTTTGGATGAAACTGCCCTATCCTGTCTAGATAAAAAAAAGCAGCTATTGGGAATCTTAGCCAATAAAGTTCTGGGTAAGATGTAAATGCTAAACAAAAAAAAGAAAAGAAATACAGTATTTGAAAATAGGTGTCAATGGAAGAATTGCTGGAAATTCTCCATGTTGCTTTTCATTTAAGCATACAGTTCTTAGTTCCTTATATACATAGCTGATAAATAAAAGAGCGTTCTGTTCAGAAAGCTTTTATCTATGCACACTTCAAAGACTGCCAGGTTTAAAAGAAAAGTAAGAGTTATATTGCTGCATCTAGGTAAACAACTGATTAAGCTCAGGAGTTCCAAGTTCCAGATTTATCATTTATTCATGAAGAAATATCTTGAAATCACACACAGCAAAAATCCCCCCTCAAATAAATAAATGAAAACACATTATGAAATATGAAATAAAGCGGCGCTATCCCTCATTCTAGTGCATTTGTTATAGAAGTGAGACTGCTGGTGAGCATCCCTTTACGGTTATTGCTGATATGCCCTTGAAGGGATATGAGCCAAGGAGCCCCTGAGCAGCAGGCAGCAGTGCTGACAGTGATAGAGATTGGGATTTACACTGGGCTTCCAGAACACCAGTACAGTGCCGTATTAATGCCCTCCACATGGGAAATGGCTTGTGTGCCAGGGCAAAGCCTGTAGACTTGTCACACACCTCTGAGCCTGAGATGGCAAACGATCCACCTCTTACATATATCCCTGTAGGGAAGAATATGGCAAACCATCTTCTACTGACACTTTACACACAGCTGATATGAGACAAATCAAAATAATATTTTTCTCATACGTACAAAGCCTTCAGTCCTTATCTTCAAAGTGCACATTATCCTGTAAACCAGTATCCTGCTGAACATCAAGTCTTAAAGAACATATCGTCTAATACTACCAAGATCAGGCAGCAGTAGAAGAGAAAGCATGAAAGATAATGATTAATATCTTAATTATTTGGAGGCAAAGTCCTTAAAGCATGGAGTGCTTTAATTAGTCTGTAGAAAAAATTGGGCTGCCTCCATTCAGAAAACTTCCACTATGTTATCCTGTGGTAACCAAATAAAGCTAGTATCTTTTTCTCAAAGGTTACAGCTCTGCATACGTGTGTGGACATATGTACATATACACACCCAGATAATTTCTGCTTGAACAAATATTTTATGCTGTAAATTGTCACTCAGAGAGGAAATTCTGCAAAGAATAGTGCATTAATAGTCCCCAGCAAGCTGGCATGCAGAATAATTGTATCCTATTTTTTAGCACAATATCTCTTCACCAAATGCCATGGCTCAGGAGCCTTTGTCAGACTATTATTAAGTAAGTACTTCTAATTGAGGAATCACAACTGAGTTTGCACAAACAGCTTTGCCATACTTCTTTCTTCTAGGATGCAAAGATTTTATTTTAGAATCAAATTATCACATAGACACTCCTGGGCAAGCAGAAGGACTGGTATTTTCCCCACTCCTTTGCAGAAACCACAGGGATTAGTGTAACCACATCAGCAAAGCAAGAGTCATGGCAATGTTTTAATGGAAAATAATAAGAGGAGCACAAGCTGTGTTACCACTGTGGGTATCTCTCTGCTGTAGCTGAAACTGATTTGGTCACAAAAAATAGAAGAAAGCAGAAAAAAAGAGAAAAGTTAGGAAGCAAGAGAAGCCAAGGAATTTTCATAGTATTCAGGTCTCCATTTATTTTATCTTTATTAAATGTAGCCATAACACCAAACACACATGAAACTTCTTTTCCATTGGGGATATAAAGAACAGAAAAGATGGGGTTCACTTCAACTAGCATAACTAAACAAATAGAAAATATGACAAATATGAGAAGAGATGATAAAATTCTAATTTTTAAGATTTTTCAAACTAATTTTTCAAAACTGTTCATATTTTTACTTTTTTTTAGTTAGATAAGTTACTACATGTTTGAAGGAATGATGAAAGTAATGTGAACATGATAAGTGTTTATTTAGCCGCCTCCTTCTCAAAAAAAAAATAATTGACAGCTGTTCTTCAACATAGATGCTGTGGAAATGTCAACTATTTCTAATTACATATGATTTAAATGACTACAATTTTATTTGTCCCTTTGTTTTTTCAAAAGTCCTTCCACAGCATTCACCAGAATCTTTCTGGATTTTGAAGCAAAATTAGGTGTGTTTTGCAAAGAAGTTGAATGCAAGTGCTAGGAAAAAAAAATTATGTCAATGTTAAATTTCTTTCAATATTGATTCTTGAAAATTGTTCAATACTATTACTAAGTAACTGTAGGAATCATACAGTCATACAGTCTTCTTGTTTTACTTTGTTAAGAAGAGAATTTGAAATGCTTTAAGATTCACTATTTCAATGCTGAGTTGTCTAACCTTCTCATGTGAAAGAAACATGAACCTCCTGATGAGCTACACTAAAAGAAAGTGCCAGCTGAAGTTACTGAAAACAGAATCTCAATCTGTCTTACTCTCATTTTACTGAAGCTAGAATTCTGTAGAGGCTACAATGTAAGATTAAATAATATAACAAAAGAAAGGAATAAAAAAACCCCAATATTTTCAAAATAAAACTAAAAGTAACCCACTTAGATGTAAGATGCAAGAGGAGAAAGCTTTTTGTTGATTTACTGCATTTGCGTATCTAAAGTTTCCTAGCTAAAATATTATTCAATTGCACTAACTGGAAAGATATGGCAGCCTTAAAAAATGAAGCTGTCTCTATATTTCTGTTCAGTTTCTCCCCCACTGGCTGAATAGCCAAATTCTAACCTCAGTTATGGGGGTGGAGATAAGGGTGAAAGTCTGTCTTTGTAACAGATGCTATATTTCATTTCAATATGTAGTCATGCATTTTTTACAGGGTAAGTACTTTTTTCGAAATTATTTTACATAATGTATGTTATAGATTCTATGAAAAAGTTCAAGCTCTATTTCTCTGTTTTGATAACTCATTAAAAGATCTTTTTGGATCTATATATAAACAAAAAATTCAAATGATAATAGTAAAGATCACTAGCTTGTCTTACCTTTCTAATTTATAAATTAATTACAACAGGTAAAGGGGGAAAAAGTGTTTTCAATCTGAATAGCATATGATCCTCAATGGAATGAGCATGAACAAGAGTAGTATTTACCTCTGTGCTAAAGTCATGATAACTGCCAAGATTCACAGCAGGACTACATAAAAGGGCAGCCACAACAAAGGCTTAGCAGATGCAAAAAGGTCCCCACACATTGGAAAGCACCAGAGCAAACCACAGAAGACTAAGCAAATGGTCAGTCCTCCAACAAACTGATATTCAGCATAACACAGCGCAACATGAACAGTTGAACAGTTCTCAAGAGGTTCAGCAGTCAGTGATGGAAAATATACATGTTTAGCTGCAACTACTTTGACTTTTCTCACAAAACTCAGTTTCAGAGCACAAAACCCCTTGAGCATTTGAGAATCTCACCCAATGAACGCTACATTATTATTGTGTCACAAACTGACTTTGCACAAGCTCAAGAAGTACTTCCCACATTCAGTTCATTCAGGATAGGAGATGCTCAGCTCCAGAGCCCCTTCCACTACTGCTGAGCTGATTATTGTCTGTGTTTCCTCCTCAAATATCTGCTTTTCTCAACAGTCTCTTTCCTTTGGATTCCCTGGATACTTGGTCCATCACCATGCCTCCCAAGCTGTCCCTGTGTTCATTACTGAAAATGAGTATGGCAGTGTGGTAAGACAAAGTTTTATCTCCTACTCAGCCTTCGAGTGTAATCAGCTGGGATGGGGGAAATGATGCAGATGCTCCTCCTTCCACCTGCAGCAACATTCTGTCATTCAGTTTAAGTTGTTTACAAAAGGATAGAGTCAAAGAGACAGCAGATTCATTTCTCACTGGAAAGAGCAGCAAGTTACTATATTGTTTATTTTCTGATTTCTCAGAAGCAAAAAATACCTGCTTACATAACTATAACTATTTAAGGGAAAAAAACCCAAATCCTCAGTTCTCTCTATTTACAGTACTACCAAAATAGGTACAAATGCTTAAAGAAAGAGGATTAACAAAATAAGATGGATAGGGGAAGATCTGTTGTTGGTTAGTCAACGCTGGAGAAGAGTTCTCCAAAACCACTCAAAAAGTTCAGCAGAACCAAAGCTATGCTTGCATACATCACTGTTTTACACTGCCAGCTACCTATTATGTGGAAGGGCAGGGTATCATTACAAAAAAAATCTCTTTTCCATAATTTTGACCCCAGCTATATTCCACTAAAGGCAAAAGAGGGGGGAAACCCACTGAGTGGAACCTTTGGATGAGGAACCTGCTGAGTGCTTAACATCCGAAAAGACACTGCTTTGCTTATGGGTCAGCAAAGTATGTTTGAAAAGTAGATGTTAATGAAAATTTGCATGGGAGCAAAAACAAAGGTGTACCAGAAAGACTGAAGAGCAGAGATATGCTTTCCAATCTGTATCAAGCCCTTCATTAAATTTTGAGTGCTTGGGCCATTCTTCACACACCTCAAAACCACATGTTCCCACACTCTTAGCTTTTGATTATAAATACAACTTGCATATTTTCCTAATGTCAAGTAGCTATTGCTTTAGGCAAAGTAGTACTTAGCAGCATTCTTGAGTGTGTGAAATTTAGGGTAAGGGGAAAAATCATCTCAATTTCTTTAAATTTCCAGCCCTGTTTAGAGTAAACATCAGTTGTCTCATCAGCTGCTATTATGACAAAGAATGCACTCCAAGTGCACAGATGTGTATCCTGGAAACAAATTAGGCCTAAAAGATTTTTTTCTTCTTCTTTTCATAAAAAGAACTAAAGGGCTGAATTATGCACTGATTTTAATAACAAACAATATTGGATGACATTTTTTACTTGACAAAGTGAAATTTCTTCCCAACTGTTATTATTTTAGCCTGAGGTTTTTCCAAAGCATTAACCCATTGACAACTGCTATATCTTCAAGCTGACT
This sequence comes from Certhia americana, assembly GCA_018697195.1. Classification (NCBI taxonomy): domain Eukaryota; kingdom Metazoa; phylum Chordata; class Aves; order Passeriformes; family Certhiidae; genus Certhia; species Certhia americana. The sequence goes on from CM031860.1 coordinate 26,737,750, forward strand.
TAAAGTGAGAGAACACATGACTTGATTGACATTCAATCCATCACACCCTCTGAGGAATTTAAAAAGACTGGAATTGTCAAAAGCATATTCTGCAGATAATCTGATTTGCTCTAACTGTTTACACCTAAACTCTATGGAGGAAAAGGAAGCATTATAGCCAGCCTCAAAAGCTTATCTATATTGACACCTGGATATCACAGCCTGACATGAATGGCTTTGTATGGCAGCAATCATTTTCTAAACATACTCAAGATGTTGCTTTATTTCTGAGACAACTATTTTCTGCATAAAGGAAACTAAAATATTTATAGCAGGTATCACGGAGGTAAAAGGCTTTTACAAATCCTGATTTTTTTCACTTTTGCCCAGGAGGATTTGGCCAATCCGTCAATCCTTTCTCACCTATAGTTTGCTAATTGCTTACCTTCATCAGCCACCCCAAAAGTAATAGAAGTTTAAAGACTCCAATTCATGAAAAACCCACAAATTTGCAACTACTTATACTCTACTCACATTATTTTATTTTTGGGGCTCAAACACTGGACCTGTTCATATTGAAGTATACAGCCTTTACCAGGCACAACAAAGCTTGTGGATGCCAGTACTCTCTATGGGAAATCTGCATAAGAGGTTTCTCTCTGAACAGGAAAGGAAAAGAGGAGAAAATTGATCAAAGCCCAGTGAGTATCAGAGCTTAAAAGCAAAACAATAGAGAGAATGGGAAAATACACAGGGAGTGTAGAAGCAGGAGAAATTAAATGCAAGTGCATCCCAGCTTGAATCTCCTACGTTTCCAAGTTTACAATCTTATAATAAAAATTAAATACAATTAATATTTGATTGGTATTGTTATAATCATAAATATGGTAATAGAACATTATTCTAAAATAACAAAAAAATCACTATTTTTCACTGATCTTCCCTTCAACCATTTCACAGATATTGCCCAGTATTCCTAAAACACTTACAACTACCTTAACTGTCTGTTAAGATGAGCTATTCTTATGCCTTTTGCTATGAAAAACAGATTTGCAATAAAAACAGAGCAGTTCATTCATGAAAAGCAGGAAATCATTCTTTGCCCTCCTGTTTTACTTGGACTTAACTGATGAAAGAATGCATTTCCTGAATGAATAGTTACTAACTGTTTGACTACAGTTGAACAACATATTCATAATATTAATATAATTAATAAAGATTCTTATATACTATTATATACACTTTATAAACTTCAAGCATGAAAAATACTTTCACTCTAGCTATTGCAGTCCCTGTTACTGTAGCTCAATTCCCACGAAAACAAGGAAAAGATATATGAGCGTGTTTAAATGATATTACTCATTCCAGAGCAGAATGCAACCAGGGGGTTTGATGCTTTTTTTAATCTTCCAAAATCAGGCAAATCTATAAATTAATATTTTCCACATTTCTTAATTATTTCTCATTCACACAATCCTTTCCCAAGTAAGGCACAAGTAAGCCAATTATTGTTGAAGAATGCATAGCTCCCAACAACACTGCACACAGCCTCCCTAAACAGCATGCTTCCATAACTTGACTTCTCTATATTTCAAAATATTCTGAGTATTCTGTCTTAACCAAATGCTTATTTACAAAAATACAATCTCTGCTTATCACATCAATGAAAATTTTGGGACATTGGATAAGCCATTTTATCAAGAATACTTATAAGAAAACCTCATATTTTGGAATATTTTTAATACCTAAATGTGAAATAGCACAGTCTTTACGTGTTCTTTTTAGTCATTTGGTGGCACTATTTGCAAAGCATATTCCAAGTTTTTCTGCTATGTGAAATACCATTTTTTACTCTTTATTCAGCCCTCACATCTCGGCTTTATAAAAAATATTTTTTGTGGCACTTTTTGTGCCAGCTGTTTACTGCTGACCAGAGAACGTAAACAGAGTTTTTTTTCCCAGCCAGAAAGTTTGGAGAAGTGGCTGTGAGTTGTCTCTTATGTTTTCTTCATAGCTTATTTCTTACCATTACATTCTTCTCCTGCCCTGCAGAGAACTGTGCAGCAGGACACATTCAGGCACTCTCCCAAATACCAAATGCCAAATCCTCAGCTACCAAATCCCAACTACCAAATACTCCCACCCTCAGGGTGGCATGGATATTTATATTACAATCTACGTAATCAGTATTTATAGTACTTCTCCAATAACTATTATCTTTGTTAGAAGGTTAGACTATTCTAGGCCAACTATAATGTGCCACTTCACTGCAGAAGACAGAGGCAGATGAGGAAGAAGGAAGAAACCCAAAAGCCATGTGGTTCCTCCATCTTGCCTTCACCTGCTTACCATCCTAAAAACCCCATATATCTGAAATTCTCACCCTCTGATAAAACTACACACTATTCTACTATCTAATACACTCTTGAAAACTCTGCTTCATCCAAGAGCCTGAAAGCCCTTTTTCCATGAACAAAGGTTAAAAACACTGTTTGTCAGAGATCTTAAAATCTCTTAAACATGCAAAGAAATATTTCTCATAATTCCAGACTCCAACACTCACACTATAAAATTCACTCTTTCTCTGCTCAATAAAAGTGAATTTTATACCAGTAAGTTAAGAAAGAGTAAAACACAAATGGTTTTGTGGACAGTAGTGTCAAAGACCAACATTCACCGCAATTCCTTTGAGTCCTATTAGAGTGTTTTAAAGATGGGGTACTGTAAAACTGGCAGATCCAGCAGAAAACACTTCTCACCCACTTCCCCAGGGGTCTCCTTCCTGCCCCTGTTCTCCCCAGACACCAAAAGCAAAACACTGCTGAGAGGTGTTTAACTACAGCATTTCCTATTTTCAGGAGCATCTGTGTTTTCCATTTCTCTTTTTTTTCCTGCAAACTATCGCAGAACATTACTGTAAACAGAAAACAAGTCCAGTGTTACTCTGAAATTCAGAAATTTCAACACATCCCTGACCTTTGCCTATATCAGGTATGCATATACACACTACAGTAATAAGCAAGTAGAGGTAAATGTTTGTATAAAATTTCAACACTTCTTTTAACCTAGAGCAATAAGAAGTTGCTGGCAAAATAATTTACGAACTTCTATAATAAACCAGGATTTGGCAAACTCATAAAATAATTTAAACTAGAGCTTGAATAGATTGAATAAATTCAAACTCACAACATTTAAATTTAATTATGTCCTAGTTTCTGCAATGTCACTGAGAAAACCTCAGTGAGAACTCTTCCAAGCGCAAGATGACAGCTTTCCCATTCCTGTGTGATGAAACATAGATTCACCTAAATTATGAGAAAAATTCCAATATAACATACTGTAAGTTTATGAAGTCCCTGTTAAAGCAGCAAGAACTTGAAAGGTCAAAAATCATAGCATTTTAGTTTTACCAACAGACACACCAATATGTAAACATGCACCCTACCAAAAGCAAAGCCTCATAAGCTTGTGAGTCTAAAACGATACTTGTAAAGCTATTGCAGAGCAATAACATGAATCTTTACCACAACAAAAAGGGGTACTTTTAAACAAACCACCTATTTAGCAGTATAATTTAACTACAACATTATAATCCCAGAATTTATTTTATTGCAGAAGAAAACTGTGGTACTTTCACAACTTAAAAAGAACACTGACAGCTTCAGTAGCACTTGTTACTGCACATAAATATTATAGTCCGAATTTTAAAAAGAAAATAGAAATTTCAACATAAGAAAAAGAATAAACAACCAAGGAATAGTCTCTCTGCCCTGCAGAGAACTGTGCAGCAGGACACAGATATTATGCAGATATTGAGACTCTGTACAAATTGTTAATAATGATCATCATTCCTGCTTCACAATAACTAAGGCCCTTGAGAACAACTGCACTACCTTAAGAAAAGCTCCGTCATCACCATCTTCAACTGAAGAACTGTACAACACCTACTGAACATGAAATTCTGTTTTTATTTTCACCTGGTCTTAATGTTTTTTGTTCCTTTTGCATTTCGGATATGAACTTTTGGATACATTAGTTGGAAGCCACTTCAAAACATAGCAAGCAAGGAGCTATGGCTCACTCTGGAAACACTTCTTCAGTCTTGCTTTCCATACAAATCATGTCTGATAGACTTTTGTCAAACCCAGGAAGGCCACCCTCCTTCTAACAGCACCTTCAGGTGCTACTTTAGATGCTTTACATCTTCTCAACAGGGACAGGGTTGAGCCTTGAGGATTTGGGGTATCAGCGCTGGATCCATCATCATCATTCAGTGATACTCTGAGCAGAGCAAACTGGAGAGTTCACTGGCTCTGAGAGATGTCCCAGGCAGAGGGAGGTTGCTGTCACAGCTACTGTGGTCCAGGAGAGCTCAGAAGGTCTCACTTTGGACTGCTGCTTTTAAAATCATGAGAGAGGTGGCTTTAGTCATAGTAATCTTCCATCCCAGCCACAATTCGGATCAGAAAATTTCTCTGAAAGTTTGATAATGAAAATATTATCCCACTTAGGGTGTTATTCAGGCAAAAGAAAAAGTTTCCAAGCCTATCCATGAAAATCCAGGTTCTCATTAGTTTCTGGGAACAGACAGTGCTTCTGATAAGTTCCAGAGGGGCTTAGCCCATGTGCAATTCATCATGGCCAAGATCTAAAGAGCATTTCTCAGTCATAGTGAAGATGAGGGTAGGGAAAATGCACCAAAAGCCACTCATTCAAAAAACTTGAGAAGCCAGGAATTAGGTTACATTGTAGGGACTACATTTGTACCCAAGGAGGGCAGATTGTAAGGAAAGAGCTGACAAATCTGGTGCAAGAGTGGGCGCTTCCTCGTGAGTGGGAATGGTTTTTAAGTCAGCAAAAAGAAGCACTAATACAGCAACTAACAAGCAGTAAGTTGAGTAGCCCATAATAACACTTTTTTGGTAAGGACAGCACATCATGGCCACCAAAAAGTACAGCCAAAGTGGTATTCAACTGCTCTGGCAAGCAACTTTACAGTCAACTCAGAACAAGTCTAATGCAAGATGATTTGTGTCACCCTTGCTTTTGCATGTTTTTTTCTAGCCTTCTGATGTTTTTGAACTCCTGGAGTCAGTTCCCACACACACACATCTCTGTAAACAGCAATTCTTTACATTCTTTTCTAAAGGAAGTGAGAATTGATGGACTTTTGTATCTGCCAGTGTAATTAGAGAGGTGGCAACCTTCTTTTCCAATGACTGTTCACTTTCTGCAATGCTATATAAGTTGGAGTGTCATAATAAACTTTCCTTCTTCCTCTCTCCTCTTTGAGAAGAGCTGTCTGCGTGTGATTCATCTCGTGTTGTATCTTGACAGATTTGTACACAAGTCCCCTTTAATAACCATTTTCTTCCAAAAGACAGTCCTTGCCCTTGGCTGGCCACCTGTACAGTCACTTTCACTATATTTCTGAATCCGAAAGATGAACTCAGGGCTGTGTTCTTTAAGCCTCTAAGAAAAGACATTTTTTTGTCACCTCTGAGGCTGCTGGGGATCTTACTCACTAGAAAACTGGTATATACCAAATCACATCAAAGTATTTGCAGATACCATAGACTGTTGTCTTGAGAGTCTATCTATAATTGTACTCTCAGGCTTTAAATCCATTGTGAACCACTAAAGAGCTGTTGCTCATTTATTTAGTATAATCCATTTACCTGTGTATTACGGAAAGCCCCACTGCTCAATGTAAAGTCCATAGTATGTTTCAATATTTAATTACTTAATTAGTATGTTTCAATATTTAATTACTTAATAGTTTTCTAAACTATCTATGAGTGCACTTATGCAAATACCGCTCTCTGTACAACCTAATGCCTCAGTTCAACAAATCACAGAGGCAGGTGTTAACTACTGAAATCTCTAAGTGAGACTCCAGAGGTGGGCAGGCTCTCACTGTGAGATGAGAACACTCAATTTGAAGCAAGCATTTTGAAACATCAGTTTTCTTAATTATGAAAACTTTCTGCATTTTTTGCTTTCTTTGTTTCTTTGCAGAAGGAATGATGACTTAACTAAGGAAAAATTTTTATGGAAGTTTGTTCTTCTAAACAGATTCATTTCCTTAAACCTATTCATTTTTTAAAAGCCACAGTAAACCATCTTAAAGGTACATTATGACATCAGTTTGACTTAAAAACATAATATGAGCATTCATTTGATTTTCAGGGGCAATACTCATCTTTTCTTTCAATTCTAATTACTCTCGGACATATGATATTTTTATACACATAAATTAAAAGACAACACAAAGTATTGACGTGAAATAAGGTTGCAAGCAACATGTCAAAACAACAGAATTAATGCTATAACTGAAAGCCAAATTTTATTTTACAGTCTACAAATAGAGCATCATCAATTAAAATTTAAAATTTCTAGCTACACTTGTAGCCAAATGTATATCTCATTTAAATCGCATTTCTCTCACTTCCTTTCTCTTTTCCTTGAGGAATAGGGTTTTACTATCTCTATGGTTTCCTACATGTCACAGTCATTTTCAATGACCTACACTTGCTACATTTATGCCTTCAAAATTCAGCAGTTTCTTTAATTTAAGCAGTTTCAGTAAATTCCAAAAATTTAGCATGATCCCATTATCTCTGTAAATTAAATATCAGTGTCTATCACAAGCTTAAAAAGTAGTTTTCCTGCACAATTTCTAGTGAGATAAAGTCTGTCTGCAAGTTTAAAAAAAATAAAATACACGTCATGCCCAGCTTGTGTAAATCAATACATATTTGATAAGCAGTCGTTTGTGTTTCATTTTGGTCATTATTTTGAACTGATGGAATAGTCTGCTCTTAAGTTGAATAATAAATGTCCGGCTCAAATTCCTTTAGCAAAAATTTGAATTTAAATTTGGCTCTGGACCAAAAGACCTCTGGAGATTCCATTCAACTGAATCATTCTATGGTTTAAATTGGGGGTTTTTGTATATCTTGCTTAAGTCAGTTTGAAAATGATTGATTGAAGAATTTCTCATGGGATCAATTTTGATTCAATAAGGTTATCTATTTGGAATGCTTGGAATACATGTTGAAAAATAAGAAAAATTTTGTGTCCTTTTAGTTTTGTAATGGATGTTAAATATTCCAGGCCATTAGTTAAGGATAATCCAAAGGTTTTAAACAGACATTATGAAATAATATGTAATATTTCACTTTAGCAATAAGAGACAACACAATATAGAACAAGAAAAACATTTATGTGAGAAATACACACCAAGACCCATTTCAGATGCCCTAATGCATATTTCAGTTTAACCTGAATTACATAAATTTCTCACAGACTTCTAGATTCTTGGAGAAAAACATACTTTCCTTCTCATATCTATATGAATGGACTTGAACCCTTTGAGTGCACAGCCTCCCATACTAGACTAGTAAAACATCTAAATGCAGAGTTTAAAACCCCTAGGCTAAAGCTAATTAATATAGCAAAAAAAAAAAAAAAACACAAAAACAAAAACAAAAAAAAAAAAACAAACCAAAAAAAAACCCCAAGCAAACAAAAAAAAACCCAAACAAACCCACCAACTTGAGTACTCAATCACAACTAGCTTCCTTCATGGATTAAAAATAAAACCAGCCAAAGTGTACTTAATTTTATGTTAGTCATTAAATAAAAAAAGAAAAAAGCTTGAAAAATAGTTTCTCTGACTAAATAAACTGAAGTGTATGGAGCATTTTACTAAATTCTGGGGTTTTTATTAGAAATAAAGAAAAGACTTTAAGCACTGTACTGATTTTCAAGACTTAATGAAAAATACAACTATTTCACAAATCAAGAATTTTTTTCCCTCAGGAGCAATATTCCTCAGATCTTAGGATTAGTAAGATTGGAAAGACTTTGGGAGACTTCTACTCCAAATTTATGCTCAACACATGCTTAAAAATACTTAAATAGAGCACATGACAGCATAGATTTCTGTAAAGATATTGGCAGTATTCGAAACTCAGCTGCAGAAACAGGTCCTAAGAGGAGCAGCTCTTCAGCTTAAAGCTTGTTCTGCAGCTGCAGGTGAATACCAAGAACAGCAATAGTTGCACTAACACCACGCACTACACATAATGGGGGAAGTCACTCTACAGGGACAGGGAGAACAAGAAAGAGGAACCCCAGACACTTCTAACATAATCCTATTTGCTTTTCTCTAAAGCTTCAAAAGAAAAGGAATAATTCAGGCTAAAATTGAGAACCATACATATTTATACATGACTTAAGCAACTGTAATGAAAAGTATGAGTCTTAAAGGACCTCAAACTTGAAAGTGTCTCACACTCCCCTGTATGAAACTTAATTCTGACACTATTGCAGCAAGTGAACTTCATTACAATTCCCAAGATGCAATTCTAAGGTATTACTTATTTTACCACTTCATTTTCTACTGCATAAAAATAATCCCCACAATACATACAGTAATAATATACTGTAAAAAATATAGATTAGATAATTTTTCATTTTAAAGAGTTGTGTGCACATCAGAGGAGTAGATGAGATATTTTAAATTGCATGTTTATTCAAGTCAGGAACTGATCTTTTGACATGATTTCCCACTGTGCACATTTCTCTTAAGGAGACTAATTATCTGAGCCCAGGTTTTTTAAACTAAGTGGCCACCAGAGGAAAGAGTAAAGACATGAAAGCGCCCTCATCATTACACTTAGTCCAAAAAAATGTGAAAATGATTTACGGTTCTCTTTTTCTTATGCTAAAAAGGAACAGAGCAAAGTATCCTTCAAATAGAAGTGTAGTTCAGAGAACTCCAATTAATTTATTCATAGAAAATTATTTTATTTGTCAAATCTGTAGCATTTCAGATATTTGATATCACCATAGAATTTAAATATCATAAGCAGAAGCCTTTAATTAAGTTTTCTCATTAAAAAGCCCTTAAATTTCTACTATTTCTTTATGTTTTCTTGTGTTGTATTTTGCATCATTAACATACTAGGGGGGCATTTTCAGTCCTCTTTAGAAGTGAAAAAAAATAAAGTGGCAATGAGAATGTGACTGTCACTGAAATATCATCTACTCTGAAAGATTGTTTTTATGATGATACTTTAATTTTATTCTGAATCCAATCTGTTTTAATGTTTCTATCATCTCAGTTTCCTGGAAACAGGTATAAATGTGAAGGAAAGCTGTAGACAAGGAACCACCACACTTGGAGTGGTACTTAAAAACAATTGACTAAAAAATTGAAAAGAAATTAAATTTAAAACAACATTTTTCTTGTTTTCATAAACTAGCAAAGATTATTCACATACTCTTAGAAACAATGACTATTTTAAGAACTGGGCAGAAGCTACTTCTCTGGGAAAAACAAACTTTGTGAGCAAGCATGTCCCCTCTTCTTGGGATGGTTGCACTTACCTAGGGGAAAGTTGCCGTTAGTACGACTTGATCCCACAAGCACAACCTTTGGGTACAGCTGAGGAATCACAGCCACTGCCCTCTTAAAGGAAGCCATCCTGCTTGTCTCTTAGTCTCTAAGTAGCTTCAAGTTTTTTTAGGAGACTTTTAACCTCCTCTTCAAATGTTTCCAGAGGAGCCTTGCCTAGCTGACTGCCCACCTCTCCAGAAGAACTCAGCAAGCCAGAACCCAAACCACTAGAACAGCACACCAACCCAAAGGCATCTAGGAAATCTCAGTTATACGTAACTACCATCACAAGCACCTGGGAAGAGTTTGCCATAAGTACTGATAGCTGTGTAGGTAGGAGGGCTCAGTATGGCTGTTGAAAGAGACTCTGGTTTCTAATTCTGAAAACCTGGCAATTATTTGGCCCTTAGGGAAGGGCTAACAGGCCAATTGATGGCCAGATGGAAAGAGTTAAGAGACAATCTAACAGAGTGACACATTAAATTATGATTTAATAATACTAGAACATGGAAGCCTGACAAAATGGTTCCAAATGGGGTGGTTTATTTGTTCTATTCCCATTGTTTTGGCAAAGCCTTCATGTCACAGTAATGTAGGACAACAGCTTGTCCTCACCATTTCCCTCGTGCTGAGGGCCATCTACTGCATGGTGACCTTGTGGTCCCAAGTGCTGCAGGACTTCCAGGAAGACATCCCATCTGGAGCAGTACTGCCTTGCTGAATTTTTTCCCATGGATGTTCTGAACTACAGCTGTCTCTGTGTAGTGCCAGAGAATTCTTCATCTTCTGAAGATTGTTAGCAGGCAGGAAATGCAGCTCTGAGCATGGTGCCAGCATATAAAAGAAAATATAGCTGGAAACAACACCATAGGAAAGAAACTAATAAATAGATTGGTATTGTTCTAAAAGAAATGGCAATCTATATGGCAGATGGCAAGAAAAATGGGTGAAAGCAAATGCAATTTTTATAGTGATATAACTAAAATATTCCAAGTTTATTTACAGCACACTAAGGGAAAAGAATGCACATTCAAAACTCAGAGAAGCTGTATGGGGTTTTGTTTAGGAAGAGGAATGAAATCTGCCATGTTGGCAGTGTAGCATGATAGATATTGCTACAGTGGCTCTGACAGTGCAGTCAGAGTGTATTTTGGTTTAGAGCTAGATTTCTGTGTTTTGTGCATGAGTTTAATAGTACAATATAAAATCTTCCTTTTTAATTCTAGGCAAACCTGATTATATGACTGCACAGTGTTTGCCTCCTACACTGTAAGAGAGCTGCATTCCCTAAAGGAGGAGATTATGACTACACATATAAACCATTACAATAAGAAACATAGGGTGAAAATGGTCTGAAAAACAGCTGGACCAGCTGTTGTCAGCATTGCCCGGGAGTGACCACCCCTCTGGAGGGATGATCCTAAATTATTCTAATTAGAAAAAAACATTCCTTCATTAAGAAAGAAAGAAAGAATTTTAATATCTTGATCTATGAAACGGTATTTCCAGCTTCAGCACGTTAGGGCTCAAATTTTAGAGCCATATATTACACAGAATAAAATATGACTTTTTATTATGATAACAAAATACTGTGCACAGTTTGGTTAATTAGTGAAACAATTTGACAATAATCTGAAAGGAAAGACTCAGAGTCAGCACACATAAACTAAAGATAAACTGAAATATTTTTTAAAAAAACAGGATGATTAAGATTATCAGAAAAGGGGAGTTTTCTGCGTATTCTCAAGCCCACAGACTTTTGTAGCATTTCTATACTTCAGATAATCAGAACAATGTTGAACCTGTAACTGGTATCAATAAACCCACACGAAAAAGTCAGCCAGGACTGAATCCTTTATTGAGACCCATTTCTCTTATTTAATAGCTTTTATTTCCACAACTGCTACTGTATTTTGCTGCTATTTTCCCTACAACACTAATTTTAAAAAGTGGCACCTAGGGGCAGGAAGGAAAGATAAGAAAAGCAGATGGCTCTGAAAATGAAAGGGTAGCCTATGAAAAATAGGCAAGGCAAACAACATTGGGAAAGAAATATGACTGAGTTTAAAAGAGGCACCTATAACTGAAAGAAATCTAGAGAAAGGGACAGGGAATGATTACAAATAAGAACATAAGGGAACAGCTGAAATCAATCAGATAAACCATTCTCACGGCCAGGATAATAATAGCATTTGCTATCAGTTGAGGTGTCTCAGCTGAGTATTTAACTTAATTACAATTGAATTATATTTAATTTTTCAGATTAGAAGTCTAATAAATTTCAATGAGTGCTCTTTTTTAGAGCTCTTTTTATCAGTACTTTTTATATGCACATGTAAAATCAAAATCTAAAATTAATTATTTTGGTGTAATTGGAAGAAAAGGGCATGATACTCAAAATATCCTTTTTTTTTTCCACCCCTCTACCTCTCCCCAACTCTAATCTTTAGCTACCTGTAGGATAAAAATTATCAACAATCACTGCCTAGTATAAAATTTTTCTTCACATGCGGTTGAATACCTCATTCTCCCAGCTAAATTGTCTGTTTAGCAGGAATAATAATTTACAGCTAGAATTTCATAAGTATTTCCTGATAAATCACTGATATATCGAATACCAAACAATGACAAAATGCATAACTCACAATAACCTTAAATATTTTATTCCACTGCAGGTATAACATATTGGCATAGTTATTAAAATAGATTATTGCAGAATTTAACTAACTGTTTTAAAGTTGTAAAAGATCCCTTAACAAAAATACTCTCCCTGGTTTTAGGTTTTTCCCAAACCTTTCTGCAGAAAACAGTTGTTTAGTTTTTCCCAAGTAAAGCAAATTAAGGTTTTCAACAAATCAGATAAGGGTTAAACTTTTTTTGGAAAAGGAAAGCTTATAATTAGCCTTCTAATGTAATTTATTTCACATTATTTCCATGAGTACTGAAGGCTTGAACTGTTTTAGTACATAAGAAGATCTTAAGGAAGGATATGTTTTGTGTTGAAGCAGTAAATGATAAAATATCCTTTTCCTTTTAATATTATTGTTTTTAAATAATTCCTTTTTAGTGTTCAGTGTTGATCTGAAGCAAAACTTTAAAATTCTGTGAGTATTCCTATGTCTAATCAGATGTACTTGTAGCATGACTCACAGTCTGACTACTACTGAGGCATTTGTCCCGCACCCAAATCATTCACTAGATGACACTCTTGTATTACAGTACATTACAGTATTACTCTTGCTGTGCAAGACATCAAACCGACTCCTTATAAATGAGAACATAAATTTTAATGAAAATAACTAAATAAAATGTTCTATATTTTCATTAAATGCTTTGTAAAGAACAATTCATACTTACAACTAAGTATAAAAACCAAATTTTAAGAATATTTTAATATAGCAGCTACTACTAGAAAGAAGTCTTAAAGTAACTGTACTTTTATCTGAAGTTGAGATGTGGTGCACAAGACAAGATAAAGAAATGAGAATTTTTTTCTTACTTTTTTTCTTCCATTAAATTATTGCCCATAATTCTGTGTAGATTCAAGGTATAGTGGCAGATTTTGCAAGATCAAGTCACTGCTTTTGTATGTGGCCTGAAGTAAAAAGCGAAGAACAAATTGCACGTAACTTCTTTTGACCATGGACTCTTCTTTCACCTAATTATATTGGAGGACTGAAGTAATGAATCCAGGTGGGTTTTTTTTCTCATTTCTACCCTGATAACTTGGGTTCCAAAGGATTTGTCCAAGAACTTACAAGAACATCTTCTACAGAAATGTGCACTAAATGCCTTTATCAATTCATGTTTATTTCTCCATCCATTTTTCCAGACTCCCTACGTGTTTCTAGATGTGAAGATGTGAAACAGATCCATCATACTTAATTTCCTCACATGGAGAAGGGTTATGCAATTAGGAACACCCAGTGCTGTTTGTGTGGTATTAGAACACTGGAGAATATAGTGGCCCTCTAAATTTGGAGCAGGTGTGCAATCTGAAAAAAATGTTCCAGGTGAGATATCTAATGTTTTAGACCTCATCTAGTGCAGACAGTGAAAGTGGTCTATGTAGAATGTACTGTGAAGATTAAGCTACCATATGTCAGCAAGGGCCAGCACATATGTCAGCAAGGGCCAGCAGCAATTTTATACCTGTAGGAATAGTATCACCTACATACAGGGCTACTAATCTTGGAGTTTAAAAAAGTGCATTTTACTCCTTCAAATAAATCTGCTCTAAAACTTCTTTTCTGCAGAGAAGACCATGCTAAACGAAGTTTAGGTGTTTGTTTTCTTTGTACAACGTTTATATTTGTAAGTATACATGATTATATTTTTTTTTGGTACTATAATTCTTTCTAAGATATATGTGCAATGCCACTATTTTCTCATTTACTTAAGAGTTAGACTCAATGGTCCTTGTGGGTCCTTTCCAACTCAGAATATTCTGTGAATCTGTGAAAATATTTCAGAAAAGTAATCTACATGTATACTTCTACAAAGATTAAAGTTCTTTTTTGCACTACAGCATATCTAGGTTTCAAACAGAAAAAATATATTAGCTTGTCCTGGCTCCAGCCAGGACAGAGAGAACTTGTTGTATTGGCCATGAGAGGGCAGAGCCTGGAGCCATGTGGGCATGGCCAGGGTGGGTTTTTTACCACCTCAGGTCATTCCAGGAGTGGGGGTAAAGGACACTTACTTCTGAGTAGGCCGTGGTGGGAGGGGGAAGCTGTTTGCTGTTGTTCATTGTCACCTGAGTTCTGCAGTGAGAATTTTTGCATGTGAATCACCCTCTCTTTTTATATTTTTTCTGCTATTAATAATGTCTCTGTTACTGTTGTATCCCATTTCTGTTTCCAGTAAATTGTCCTTACCTCAACCCATGACCTCTGCCTTTTGTTCTTTCTGTCAGAGGAGGAGAGGGACTCCTGGGGTTTTTTTGGTTTTTGGTGGTAATATTAATTTGGAGAATACCATTTCTAAACCACAAAACTAGGGCAGACATATTTTAGATGCTCAAGTTATACCAAGTTGCAAGAAGTTCATTTGAAGCATTTCCCAAGTTAACTACTAGCATATAGACATTTTCAGCTCATGATGTATCATGAGTTAAATGACCTAGTTAAAAAAAATATCTTAAATCAAGGAGTGGATTCAATGTTTTAAAATATCTGTGGCTTTCAAAACACATATTAATATTTGAATTAAAATAAATTCATATTATTATTGATTTTCAGTCAATAAAGCCCCAATTCAGATGCCTAATATAGTCTGAAGTGATATTTCTCCTTCTAAATATTTCAGAGGTTTTTTCCACTTCTAAGCACGTCATCCGCTCCATGTACTTGTGCAGATCTGTTGTCAACACCATTGCTCAAACTCCTCAATCTATTTTCCACCTTCTGAAAGCTGCTCCTCTTATCCTTCATTCCTGGTGGACAATTACATACAGAAAAAAAAAAAAAAAAAAAGAAAAAAAAAGCAGAAAAATCTTCAGCAGAAAGGTACTTGACACTTGTGTGGGAAACGGAAAACATTAAACCCAGTAAAAGGAGAGGCACAGATGGCAGCAGAAGTAACTGGAAGCATGATTCATTTCTGCTGCTTTGTTAGGTCAATTAGGTTGAGTATGTGCCAGGTAATGGGCTTTTTCCCTGAGCCTGTGCAGCTTTCAGTCAACCATCTTCCTCTGAGCTAGTTAATTATATATGTCAAGGATGTATGATTTTAAAGACAGCTCTCAGGTTGACAGTGCAAGCAGCTGTCTCAGTGATTCAGAAACCAGCAAAAATGTTGCTGATAACTAGGCACTAGAAATGGCCCACACTAAATCTGCTATTAAAATGAAAGTCTGCAGCACCAAACTGTGAGAAAGAAAAGCTGATATGCATCTACTTTTATTCAGAAGAGGAGGATAAAAACAGGAATATTTTAAAGCTATAAAGAAAACCAGCAGAGAAGATAAACCAGGTATCTAATCTTGAGATTTCATTGTCTGCAGCAAGAGTCAGCAGTTTGAGACAAAACCACTACTGACAGGTCTCACAATGAGTTTTGGGTTTCTATATTAAATTACTCTGCTCTATAGAGTGTTGATTACTTAAGAAATATAGTTTGCTAACTAAGACTTAGTAAATTCCTATTTACACTTCTCCCACACTGTGACAGCACACTTAAGCAGCAGGAAAGACAGCAGCCAAAAAGTCATGAAAAATCAGACATTTTTACAATTAAAACATACACCGGTAATTTATTATGTGTACAAACATGAAATGTCGCATCTCATAATGAGAGTTGTAGTCAATGTTGTGAATTTTAAATGCTACATGGTGATGAATATCATTAGAAAGATGTAGAAGGACTTTGTAAAAGAGCACGTAGTGACAGGAAAAGAGGAATGGCTTCAAACAGAAAGAGAGTAGGATTAGATAAGAGGAAGAAATTTTTTATTGTGAGGTTGGCGAGGCACTGGCACAGGTTGCCCAGAGAAGCTTGGATGTCCCGTCCCTGCAAGTGTTTAAGACCTGGTTGGACAGATGTCTGAGAAACCTGGTCTAGTATAAGCTGTCCTTTGAAACTAGATGGTCTTTAAAGTCCCTTCAAACTCAGGCTATTCTATAATTCTATGACAAAATTCCTAGCAGTATATTTCCTATTGGAGTATGTTTTTCTGAGAATTTCAAATAGAATTTATTTATAAATCAGTGTTCATTCCTTAGTTAGATCATGTCAAAGCTAAAGTTTTTTACATATGTGGCTCCCTGAGCTCTTTAGGCTCTAAAAAAGAGTCCAAGGAAGAAACCAAGATTATTAAATGTGGGTTTACAATTTTATCACAGCTGAGTTTCTGCATTTTAAAAAAAGCTGAGTAATGATAAGGAATTCAATCCATAATGTTCAAGTTCTACAAGAACATGATATAGGTAACTCTGCATTCACTCAGAACCAGATTTATTTAATTTTTATGTTTGCATAGCCAACTAAGAGATGCAAGAAGGAAAAAAAAAGCTCATATAGAATTTTTTTTGAATGGTAACAGACCATTACTAATCTGCCAGCCTTGAAGTCAGCAACACTTTTTGAGTTGTAATGAGAAATTCACCTCATGACTTCTTAGGCCACTCTGAAATAGTAAAAACCAGATGGAGCTGCTGGTGCATCAGGAACACATTCTGCTCCTTCCACCTCACCTTTGCCTCCAATGTGTGCAGCTTTCTCCCACTGCCTTGTTCCAGCTCAGGAGAAGACCAGTAGCAGCAGGATGTTACAGAGCAAGCTGGAGCTTACTAACCTTAAAAGGAGGAGGAGATCACAGCATTAGCCAGCTGCAGTTCTCTCCCTTTTGCATCCCACTTCACAGCTTCCCAGAGGAGTTTTGCTGAATACAGACCCAGGAGCATAAAGTTAGTCCTAACTTCACCACAATTTTCTATCCAAATGATGTATTTTAACTGTTGTTTAAAAGAGCACACCACAACAAAACAACAAGAAAGAAAGAAGATTCAAAGCATTTTCTACTAGAAATCATAAACCCAGTAACAAGTCAAATGCATGACTCATCAGAGGTGTTTATTATATTTGTATAAGGTTTAATGAAAAAGGAAAAAGTGAATTTCAAATATCAAGCACTAGCACTCTAGAGAGGCAGGACTAAGTGAGCCACCTCACAATATTTTCTGGAAGGGAAAGTCGTAGAGAACCACTAGTGAACTACCTTTTTACTGTCTCCAATGGTATGGCTCTTCCCAAGTTCTAAGATTAACTTCTTCTTAAAAAGTGCATGGTCTGAAAACCCAGTGAGATAGCTATAGGGATTTTCTGCAGATGTGGTGTTCTTGAAAGGCCATTTGAGAACTTCCTATTCTTATCTGAGATTTCAGCAGATGTCTGATCACACTGAAATAACTCTCTTAGGAAGGGCTGTTAGCATAAGACGACTGCCCAGAAAGCTCTTGATGTTAGTTCCTGGAATGGTGCTGTGAAACAATAGGTGTCCATGGTGCAGCTTGGTAAACTTATTTAGTCTCCCTGTTGTTGTGACACTAAATAAAAGGTGAAACTTTTCAAAATCACATGAGTGCATAATCCTATGGAATCAGCAACTAATCAGACAACGTCAAAGAACTCCCAGTAATTTTGTCAGTCTGAGCTTGTTACCAGTTTTAAAATTGAAAGAAAGATCACAAAACCTTTAGTCAAATCCCATCAGTACCTGGGAAATATTTACGAGTCTCCTTACTCCAGCACTACTTGTCAATGTGTGCTTTGATGGCTTTAATTAATGTTGAAAACTCAAATGAGGCAGAAATCCAGGATAATATCTAAAATGGCATTACTATCTTTCATTTCAAAGAGACAAATTTAATTATATGTAATCCATCCCAACATCACCAGCTGAACAATATAAGTAGTTTTTCTTAAAAAAAGTAGTTTTTTCTTGAAAAATAGTGACTCTTTCTGCTGTCTTCATTCTCAGATGATCAATAAAGTAATGAAAACAATTTTAAATCTTGTTTCACTGAAATAGAGACATTATAGCAAGAGACTTAATTACCATCTCCAAAAATAAAATCTTTACTGAAAGCAAATTTCAGTAATGTTGGTCCAGCAAAACACAAAATCATGCCAATAGCTTCTATTAATAATTTTAGCTTTTTGGAAAAACAAAGAGACATTTCAGGCTTAAGAATTTTGAATGGCACAAGTCTCTTGATTAAAGAATATTATTTTTATACAGAGGAACTTGCAACTATTTTAAAAAAAATACAATACTTGTTTAGTTGGGCTAAAAATAAATAATTAAAATAATTTCCCAATTTAAAAAAAAAAAAAAAAACATAAGCACGGAGATCATAACTACACAACATATGTCTGGATATTTTCCTCACTTCAGAAAACATGGGTGATCAAGACTTTTTTTGGCACCTACTCCTGCCACCACTCATATGAGTTGCTCAACCCTGAGCTGAGCCCAGTTGTCGTGAGCAGAGTTCTGGTGATGCCAAGGTTGCGGTTTTGATCCTTGTATGAGCTGTTCACTTAAGAGTTGGCCTCAATAATCCTGTGTGTTCCTTCCAACTCAGAATATTCTGTGATTCTGTGAGTCAGAAGAGACTAACAGTAAGCCCTGTCTTGAAAACCACTGTTAATGAAAAAGCCTGCAGATGACAAAGGGAATAATTAAACCAAGTACATGATCAGAGTTTGCTTTTGTCATATATGCATTCGATAAACATAAATCTGCTGCTTCAAAACAGGCCCTTAAAGCTTACACCTGGCTGGATATAAGACAATATAATATAATTTATATAATTATAAACTTGTCATAGGACTTTGTAAAGCAAAGTACTTATTCAGTGTCCATCTTAGTTTTTCTGTGTGATGGTGAAGAGCAGCCAGTCTAAATAGGGGCATTAAAATCTTTTCAGGTAACTCCAAATTCTGTCTGGAAAATACCAAAGGATGCCTTTTTCTCATTCCATCTATCTCATTACTATACACAGCATGGAGAACCCACCCTGCTGTGATATGTACAACACAAGCAGCACAGTAAAAGGTGACACTCTAAGAAATCTGCTGAATTATTTATTTGGTGAATGATGTGTATAAACTATTCATTGGTCTGGGTACACTCTATACAAGGTAAACATTGGATATCTGCCTTATATAGAGTTGAATATTAACTGATTTTGCAATGAGGTCTTGACAGCACAAGGAGTACTCTCTTGTAAAATTAGATCCAAAATTAATACAAAAACTCTTCTTCATAAAAAAATGTATATTTGTATATGACCAAACATCTGGCTTGTGTTTCAGTGTTGAAAATATTATGAAGAAGGAAGCACATCTGTTAAATCACATTTTCAGATTCACAAGGAATAAAAAGGTGGAACTACAGTGTGAAATGCTCCAAACAATTAGCCTGTGAAGCGCTCCAAGGCTTTTAATACTTTTCCCCTAAAGTACAAAAGGGTTGTTTTTCCTTTATGAATGTGATTTCAGAGAGGAACAATGTATATTAATTAACATAAAAATAGGTTATTCAGTGTTCAGTTCTCCTAAAATCTTCTCTTTACATCTGGTGCTGAAAATACCCTTTAATGTAATATACTCTTCAATATTTAATAGATTTGACATCCACTGGAGGCTTATCATTCAGTTCATGAATACTACTTAGGATCTAAGCAGGTCATATGAGACCTGGCATCCTAACAAGGTCTCATCTTGAAAATACTTATGATGAATGGTGCTGAATAATTCTTCTCTGGAAGAAGGCTCTGATCACAGCATTTGTAAGTATTATCAGGCCTGACCTATCAGCTGGGTTTTAAAGTAACTATTTCATTTTGTTTCCTTGATTGTGTTAACTTTAACCAGGATTCTTGGCCTAACTCATTTCCACAAACAGCTGCACAAAAGCTTGTGCCAACTAAAGAAAAGCAATGGCACAGAAGTGGGACTAAACTAAGTGTGCTTCTTTTAGCTGCAGTACATACTTAGGCTGTTTGAGAGGCTTCCTAGCTGCCTTGCCAAAATAGCTCAAACCTTTCTGAGGTGAGAATAGGCTAAAAACCTCTATTTTCTTGGGCAGTAGCTCCATTATCTCAAAAAAATAAGGCAGAACAGAAGCAGCACCAGGACAGCAAATGGCTGTCGCAGCTTGTCGCCTGCTCTACAGATTGCTGGTCTACATAGCAAGCTAGAGAGAGAATAGACAGAAGGCAGCAGAGCAGCACTCCAGCAGGCACCACTGCCCCTGAGGGGAGATGGCACCAGTCTTACAGGAACACACTCCCGAGTTTGTGACCGCAGAGGAAGTGCTAAGGCAAACTTGGAGTAAACTGTTTGAAATATAAATCAGGTTTTAATCAGGGTCTGCTGTAGTCTGAAAGTAGGGGCAGCTGGATGGTTACCAGAGTGCAAAAGGAAAGATATCTTGCTGTGTTTTGCTACAGTTACTGTGAATATGTATTTGCTCTATGCCTATAGCTTTCAAAAATACTCTTTAACTGGGATAGTAAGAGCGGTGCTAATGAAGTCAAATCATTAAAGTAAATGTTTTAGATTAGATAAGAATAGCTCTTCAAATTTATGAGTAATTTCTAATAAACAAGGCTTGATTAATTAAGAAAACAAAACACAACAGTGAATGTATTGCAGCTCATATCAAGCCATAGATCACAGTTAACCAGTGTCAGCAAAAGACCCCTTCAACTGAACATATATCTATTTTCAATATTAGCAAAAAATTTCTGAAATAGGAGAAGTTAAACATACCAGCAGAATGAAATTCCATATATGTCATGTTGTGGAAGTGTTGACTACAATAAAATCTTGCAGGTATTTCTTGAAAGCTAATGTATAGAGCCTAGAAAATGTCACCAGCCTTATAATATAGATTATGATGAAAATTCAATAATTCAATTTACAACATGGTTTAATACAGTCCTCATGAGTGAAAACATTGTGGAGTCCTAAGGGATTCAGTCACTTCTATAATTCCTCTATTGAACAATTATAGTTGCTACTATGAGACCCCTCAAAGAGTCATGTTAGTACTATATGTTAGTATTAGCTTATCTTTGAAAAAAAGTGAATGTTCTCATGGGCATTTTTGTTGAAGCAGAAAACTTAGCTGAAAAAAAGTCCACTGAGCATCAGTAAAGCAAAATGCCAACACCAGTGACAGTATTTTCACTGAACTCTGATGACATAAAGGAGGAAGAATTCCTTTTTTCGGCCATGCTGGCTTACCACAGAGCAGGTGGAAAATAAGATACTTTATCTGAAATAGTCAGCCAAATGGTAATTTGCATGATTACAGGGAATTGTCTCATTAAAGCATCAGTGCCCAGATTATCAAGTCTCTTTTCCCTCTTTTTTTTATTTTTGGCAGAAAATACAAATGTGACTGGCATCATTAAAAGTCTAAAGAATGCTGTTTGGAACAGCTGATAGAAACTATTTTCTCTGAGACAAACACAGTTGAAAAATATACTTTATCCAGTAACCCTTTTATTAAGAATGTAGAGACAAGAGGACTTCCAAAAGACCTCAAAGCAAAAGAACTGATGGAGAAAAGAGCTCACTCAATAAAAGCTAATACCAAACACATTCTGTCTAGTGTTAGAGTTCAAATGTGAGTCACCAAGACATCCTCATTGTATGGGTTACAAAATTTGGTTACAAAATATTTCAGACAACATAAATGTGCTTTAAGCTAACAATGACCTCAGAAAAAACAATGAAAATAGTAAAAAAAAAAGAAACAGATGCATCCATATTTCTGGTGCTTCAAGCAATTTTCTAGTCAAATCTCTAGGTAGTTTTATCAACACCTTCCAGATCTATAATTTCTATCTGAAGAAAGAACATCACTGATTTTCACTGTTAAATTGCCTTCCATGGCTGTCTTGACTTGGAGTTATCTCCACTACAATGAATCCTGGCTGCTTTTTAATTGAAAACATTTTTATTCTGTGACAGAGATAGCTATCAATGAACAGGCAATTCAAAAGTAGACTTTCCTAAAGTAAAGTGAAGCCCTCTATGAATTCCTTCATACTTTATTGTCATGTTAGAGGTTCCCTCTAAAAAAAATGAAATGCCAGCCAAGTTATTTCTCCAAATTTGAATCAGAGGGAGGGAATCAATCACCTTCTTAAAAATTGTGTTAACGGTAAACAGATCCTTTAAAGCCCTCATACAACCTATTTATTTAAAAAAATTGTTTAGTATTTCAAAAATGCTGAAGTTAATCATCAAGGTCCTAAATAAAAACAAGGTACTTCTAAGTGTAAATTAATGAATAATTGTCATTATCAATTCCAGTATGATTATTGACAAATCTTTCATACACTTACTACAAAGATTAATTTACAGAAAATATACCATTCATTACATATTAGCTACCTAAAAGCTCTGGAAATGACAGAGATGCTTGCAGCTCCTCCTAAGCTGCTCTTAGGGGAAAAAGTGCAATAAAGGGAAATGCTTATCTTGACCTTGGAATTCTAATGAAAACTCACTCACTGTTTCCCTCCAGAAGTTTGGAAAAAAGTAACTTCACAGTAACAAACCTTATGCTAAGAACTTTAATACCACTGAAACTGTAAAATCAAGAATTTAAATTCTTCTTAACATGTATCTTATCTTGACCACCACACCATCTGTATAAACCAGCATTCTCCTATAACCTGCATAACACAGTCAAAGTGAAATTAATGTTCCAATTTTTTTAAGCATATTTTAAGGTCTTCACAGCAAAAATACAGATAGTGTTAGATAGTTAGTGTTTTGTGTTAGTAAACACAAAAAGATTCAAAACACAAAATTCAAAGAATAAAAATAGTAATTTTTAATAAACTTTTAAACTTCATTATCTAAAAAGAAAAGAAACTCATACACCTTCAAAATTAGTGGGTCCACTAATTAGTGGATACCACTGCAAATAGAGTTGTTTGGTATGGTGTTACAGTAACAGCCATGAATACTGAACACAAGTATACTGGAAAAATATAATTCCTAGCTTCAAAGTCCAGTTTCACAGATTTTTAATATACATTTCTATCACTTAAAATCAGCACAGAGATACTTTACGTGTCCAGAATACACATGAGGTTCTGATCTCTTTCACATGAGCATCAGAATGATGAGCAATACTGAATTTATGGGATTAGAAGTGAGTCTAGAAAAAGTACGACTTACACAGCACTCCAAATAAAAGAACTGCTCAGTGTTAAGATTCTTATTGCAAAGTAAAAGACCTGTTGAGGAATTAGCAGTGGGAAATGATAACTCTGTAAAATATATCCTATAAATTGATATGAGAAATGCAGCATGCCTTTGCTATACTCTCAATAGCTGTACTCTGGAAACATATACTTTAAAAGAACCTCTTTACACTACTTTTATAGACTGCTATTTTGTTTCTTAATTATTCATCTTGAATTTCAGGTTCTTTCTTTCTTTAAAAAAAATATAGAAAAAAAAAAGGAAGCTAAATACTTTTCAAATAAGGTGTTATTATGTTATTAAACTCTTAAAACAGGAAAAAGAGAATACTTTAAAATTTAGTATTTTTCACAGAGTGATCACTCCTAACTTCTAAATTAACTTAAATGTGCAAACATATACAGAAATTTTAAATATCATGATCTTTCCAAAGAAGTAATTATTTTGCATACACCAAAAAGCAATTTTCTCTATATACTAACCGGTATATTACATCCAGTTATATTGGGGTTTTTGCCTGCAAAATATATAGCATTCTTTTTGAACTATTTTCCTTACATTAGCTATATATGTTACTTACAACTTATAACAAATACATTTTAAAAAACATAGAAAAAACATAAGAGTTTGACCTGTATACATTTTCCAGGATACAGAAGACTAAGCATAACACAAATTTTTAAATCAAATCAGGTTTAAATGTGTATCTAGAATATGCATGAATTGATGTTTTCTCCATTCAACCCAGCAAATTTACTCACATACTTTTCCAATCAGTCTGAGCTGTAAATAAAAGACAGAAATAACAGACAAAACTTCAATATGTATGCAGAAGTATCTTAAATGTCTGAACTACTTTAAGTTTTACATTCTCCTAGAATATATGTCCTTCAGAGTAAAGAATTCATAATACAAGTGTGGTTTGTGGTAAATTTCTAGTTAAATTTTAGATGAGAAATACATGAATATGAATGAAAATTCTTTACTAGTAGATTAATGCTCAATGTTGACAATGGTAATCCAGTTTTACTACATAATATTTATTCTTATATTTGGTCAATTTCCATAATCAGTTAAAAGATGGTTAGAGTTACTTCCACACTGTTGTGTTCAGAAAATATACATATTTTCAGTTTTGATCAAAAACAATAGTTCTTTACACAGTTTATATTTGTCTTTCTAAACTATCAAGTGCATTACTACTCCCTTTTTATAAAAGAACCAAAATAGCTTTTATCTTCTCCATTTTATTATCTGTGAGAATATAAAATGAGTATTTTCTTAATTAAGAAAAGTACTTCAAAAAAATCTAATTGCAGATGGAAAGACAAATGTTTGGCAAGGAAAGATTGCAGAAACTGTTAAAATGCTTACTTTTATAATGCTTTGGCAGATGGATAAGATGATTGAAAACTTTTGAACCAATTATTACTTCTTTGACATGCAATTTGCCTTATTAATTACTGAATGTGCTGTTTACAAGAATTTTCCTTTCTTGTTATCTTATATTAATTCTTTGAGTCCTAAAAGATTTTAAGATTTTTTTCATTGCTCTCAAAGAATACATTATCAGAGTTCAAACCATGTGACTGGAGAATTATTTTTTCTTAAGGCAAGGTATTTGCATTTCTTAAAAATAAGTCTAAAGGTGTGGGTTTTTACACCTGGATAGGTCCCTGATCTGAAGTGAGTAGGCATATATAGAAAGGCATACTTTTTATGAGGCAAAAAAAAATCTCAAATTTTTTTCTGAAAAATAATCTATTATATTCTTAGTGATTACACAAAGCTTTTGCCACACAAAGACAGAACTATATATAATATACATATATATAGGATGAGACTTTCAGTCATAATCAAAACAAGGATGTTTTAAGTGCTATTCCCTTAGAAGATTTGCTAAGATTTTTTTCCTGAAGTGACTGTATTTTAGCTACTAATCTGAAGCACAGCACCTTACAAGTAACTATAAAGTTAAGCCCATCCTAGTCAACCCTAGTATGTTAGGAAATAGGTTTTTTTAATGGAATTACAGGCTCTTACTCTCACACTCCTGATCTATACAGAGCACATAAGACAAATGACTGAAAAAATATATTTTTTTTTAAATAGTTCAGCTCAAGCACTCTTCATCAATCTTTTGTGGTACTGATAACAGGAGCATAAGCTATTCATTTTGTGTCTTTTGCTTTGCTCCAGACAAAACCTTTAGTTTTCAAGCAGTAACCCTGATTTATTACCTATGTATGCAGTCTTTACTGCAGGCAGAGAATCCATTCCTTGAGCAAGTTCTACCAGGGGTGTCTAAAGCCTTCATTCTACACGACTTTCAGTGGCACTGAACACATCAGTTGCAAACTGTGGGTGAGCCCTAATACCAACCAGAGACTCCTGTATCACACACACTGTGCTATTGATACTGCCAAAATAAGTGAACTTACTGCTGTCCTTCCACTGAAAATGAACTAGAGTTTAAGGATAACATACATACTCTGTGTTCCTTCACAGTGACCTTACTCAACCACTTTCTCTTGCATTTCAGAAAGAAAAGGAAATAAGGATTATCCTTTAAAATCAAAAAAAAAGTGGATCACCATGCTATTAAACTAAACAAAGAACTATTCTTTTAGATATGATGTGGGTGGTTAACCTAGTCATAATTCCTGAAAATCCTGCATATGTGAATTTGTAACCTAAATTCCTTGAAAATTAGTCAATTTTCTGTGCAGTAATTGTTTTCATTAAGGAAATCACTGTCTTAAACATGAAAAGAGGCAATACTTCTAATGGGTATTAAGTCATGAAAACATTTCTTCTTATGAAAGTCTGTTTAAAAACTCTCTATAGAAAAAAATTATTTCCTGAAACATATCTTCCAGGTTTATAGAACAGGAATATATACCAATCAATACAGCAGACATCTCCTTTTTTTTTAAAGTAATGGATGTTAGGGAAAAGCCATTTGCTGCCTTCTCTCAAGACTGATACCTCAGGAAATTCTACTTGAATGTTTCTTCTATTAAAAGATAAAATAAATGGGATAATACCAAGAGTATTTGTCATAACAATTTTCAGAGTTTAGCAAAGTGAATTCTATTCATTGTGTAAATATTCTGCACACCAGCTCACAGAGACATCATACACCCAGAATGGTGTGTGGTAAGCACCCAACTTAAGCCTAATGTACTCCTATTATGACATCAAAGAGAGACACCACCATATACTGGTGGGGAGAAAAAAAGCATTGCTGAGATAGCTGAACAATTGCATTATTTCCTGACCCACCAACAAAATAAGTGTAAGAGATCAAAGACTGAAAACTGCAAAAAACAAATAGTGAAACACTATAGCAACAGTAAAAATAAAACAACTTGTGAACAGTACCAGTAGCAACAGTTGTCTTAAAACCATAAATGTTCTAATATTTATAAGATAATATTTTACAAGATCCATATATAAAAGATGCATGTAAACAATGCAAGGACTATGGAAGGAGGCTATGACTGCTGTTCTTCCAGGCTCATTATACTTTTATATGACTGATAAATTCACTATCTGCAGTTTTGCTGTCAAAAGCACATTTCTTCAGATTTTAATTCATCACTTAAATTTTATACTTTCAGGAATATTCACAATAAGACATTACATCTGATAGGAAATAAATATTATCTTGTTTTTATTAAATTTGCCTCCAATTTTCATTATTTTACCTTTGTTAGAGTTGCTCTTGCCCACTTTAATAAAGTTTGTTTGGATACCTGCTTGATATCAATTAGATTGAATATTTCTCAGACCTCAGATATATTTTATTATCTCAGCTCTGGTGCATTTGTCCAGCTTTTTTCTTAATATTAATAAATTTAACAGAATCTAAAACCTCCAAAACAGTCTGTGACATTTTGGATTCTGTTCCACTAGCCATTTCCTGCCTACATTCATAACTACTCCTTTATGTGCCTGTTGAATGTGAGGTAATGTTCAAAGTAAGTAATTAGTAGCACAGTCTGGCCACACACTAACCTCTCTACAGGGATATAATTCTAAATAAAATTAATCAGTGAAGCATAAGACATATTTTGTAGCCAAGATTTTATGTTGTTCTTAAGGGTCTACAAAATTAAAAAATGAAAATGATTAAGATTTTTGACATCTTTTAGACTCTAGTGTTTACTATCATTGTTGTTTCTATTGATCTCCCACTGAGGATGAGATAATGAAAAACAGCCCCAGCAGTGACTACCAATCCCTTTGATGAAGTACATGTTGGACCAGGGCATAATTTGGATGGCAGCAGAGCTGCTCTTGTTGCCAATTTGTAAAATGCACCAGAAGCTTTGGCTCCTGTTCAGACCCGTACTCATGCAAACAGCACAGGGAGTCTGCTGAGCGCTGTGGGAAGTCAAGGAAAGTAGCCTGTAAACAAAATTGTCTGCTTGTCTCCCCACCTTTTCCTCAGTAGGAGTTTCTGAGCAGGGCCATGTGTGATGGGGCTCTGCCAACCATTTTTCTAACCCAAAGGTTCAGCTTGGACTTGCTTGACTCTCACTGGGATAATAGCCTGGGAACTGACTGGGTGTAGATCTGCTCGATACAATGGGACTATCTCAGACAACATCTGCTTCACAGATCTAGCTCCAAAAGCTGACCAAGACCATATCCATATGATGATATCTTGATAAAATAAACATTAGAAAGTCCTATAGGAGGTCCTGATTCCCATATGTGAGTTTAACAAACAGCCCTTTCTCTCTGAGAACAGAAACCCTTCTGGAGACTCTCATATAAACACATTGGTCTTCCAATTATCCAGTAGATCAAGTGTTTAATTTAATATATTAAACATTCACCAGAATAGGAATACGAAAATCCTAGTTAGCTTCTCCAGGTGAATATGTCAATTACTAGGTGTGAGTTTCTTGCTAATTATTGAATTTACTTGATCTCTGCAGAAAGAAGCAATTTTCTCATGAAGAAGAGAGGAATACCCAGCCTTATCCCAGAATGTCATTTAACTCAATATTAGTGTTCATTCCTATAAATAGGAGAAGTGGGTTCAAAGTGCAGGAAAGAAAGCCTGCATGTCTCAAAAGTGGTTAAATAAGAAGGCAACACTATAGGGAGTTTTTAGGGGGGTTGCTTTTTTTATCAACCAATTGTTTTGATGCTGAACTAGTAATTGTGTTCTGGGAATATAGATCACAAGACTATTTGGAGTTTAGCAATCCATTTTCTGCTGACAATTGGGTACTTTCTATTCTTTACTATTTTATGAGGCTTAGCTAGTTTACCACTTCTGAATGTAGCCATGTATTCTCCTCACTTGTAATATCTGTTTCTTTACCTATCCATTCTTTATCCTTTTCCTGTCCTGTTTTTCTAAAACATTTAATTTTACATATAACATTTCCTGCTATGAAACATCAGACTAATTTTGTATTTTTGAAGCAATAGCATCAAAATACTCTTGACTTAAAGGGACAGGGGGCTAGATAAAATACCCTCTATAAGAACCAGTTCTTTTCTCCCCTCAATCCTTCAAGCAATCTGAACACGCTGTATTTCCCTTTGCATTTAGTTTTTACCTCTTTATAGAGTAGAAAAAAATATTAATGTCTAACTCATTAAAAAAAAGGAAAAAAACTTCAAAATTTATCAAAATGCAACAAGAAACCCCCCCGCCTCTATTACTTCAGGCCACCTTGCAGAAAAGGATGTAAGCATTCAATTTTCATTTAATTTCCTATTTCCATTCAGCACCATCATCTGTGAAGGCCTTGAGACTGTCAAATACGTATAAATTAGATCTAAATCTCCTTTTTTTCCCCCATAGTAAATGCACTGTATATGTCATTAACTGCTGTGCATCATCAACCATACCAGCAATTTGTAACTATTCCCTCATATGAGGTAAGAAGCACGAGGGTACTTTATATCATTGATGTCAATGACTAACTCAGTTTCCTCTGTAATTCTGTCAGCTATGTCATGTCAGCTTTTGAATAAAGCCTCAGCTATAATTAACTGGCTTCCTAGGGTGAAATCAGAGTTTTAGTCAATATTGCTTAAGTTTAAACAATAGCTCTTGAATTCTGTATAGCACCTGTCACTGTTCCGTCTTTGAAATGCTTAACAAAGGTGCTCAGTCTTTTTCAACAGCCAGTAGGAAGAAAAGCCAGCGTAGGTGGCAGCCTGTATTATCATATTCCAGATAATTGCCTTTCTGTATGCAATTTTCCTCCTAGCTGTTTTGCATGCAGTTATTATGAATCCATTGCATTCTGATAGCACCCAGATGCTCAAATTGAAATCACAAGCCCTTTTGTTAAGAGACTGTACAAAATATTCCGAAACTAATTTCTGTCCTCAAGAGTTTGGATTCTAAACACACAGAGCAGACTAGCAAACTCATATAAGTGGAAAAATATCCTCACACTGAAGAGAGGGATAATTTCAAATGTTGCACTTGCTAATAATCACAATGCTCAGCAGTAACTCATTTCAGTTTTGGCTCCTACATCCTGACCTTAGTAATGGGAATATTTTAATGATCGTTAATGAGAATTTTGCAACTGACTTCAAAGAAATTTGGATTTTACTTTATGAATTCATATCCTGTAGAAATCAGATGTGTGTAATGATATAATTTTAATGCTGACTAATGTCCTAAAGCACTGTTTCATAGACTTTTTAACAAAGTTCCCAGTGGGTGGCTATAACCAGCATTCTTCATTTCTTGTTTTCATCCTCACATCTTTTGTTCTGTTGTATGGCTTGACATTAAGTCATTTAGGAATTATCCTTAAAAGCAGAACAGGTCATTGATTACGTCATTATGCTTCACACATATTGCAAAATCATATCTGATGATTGAAAAAAAGTTGTATCTGATGGTATGATATGTTCAGTGTCTATAGGAAAATATATCTTCTAAGACTGATACCAGCTGATGACTCACCCTTGCACAAAAGCAAAGTAAAAAGCAAGTAGATCTGCCTTAACAACCACTAAAAATTCAGGGTTTAAAAAAACCAAAAAAAGTGTTGTTACTTTCCCCTTTTCAAAAATGGGACCAGGATATTTGGAAATTGATACAGACCTATCTCTTACTCATTATTGACACTTCAATTACATTAAATTTTACACAGTAATAAAGAATATGATTCTTTTCAATTCACTCCATTAAAAACATATATCAAGTCCAGTAAGCATCTAGCTAAAAATCCCAGCTGTTTCGTGCATATATGCTTTACAACTAATTGACTGTATTTTACGTGACAGATCTTGAAAAAGAAAATTCTTAAAAGTGGGTATGTTTTATATCACAACAAAAAAGAAAAAAATTATACCCCAGTATATCATCATGGAGAGAGACCATAAATTGCCCTTTGACAGATCTGTACAATTATGCTTATTTGTGGCACTAAGTACTCCAGGGACAGTTTCCCAAATGTACAATTCAATGAATGATAGGAGAAACAAATCAACTATCAAAAATTAGATTACTATTTGGAGAACTGAAGAAGATTTCTTTTATAAAAAGGTACTTTTATTAAATTACAGCTACTGTTTACTTGTCAATCCACTGACTGAAGTTTAAAAAGCTTCTTGTGATTAATCATGCTGAAAGTACATGTCCCTGAGTAAGTGTTCCTATCCATATTTAAATTCTCGCTGGGCATTCCTTTTCTTCCAGTTTTGGTATGCTATAGAACCTCAGTAAGGATTTAGCATTTGCATAACTGCCTTCCTGAAGAGAGACTCGTTTGGCTTGATTTATTGACATAGAAGCTTTAATAGAGACCACACTGAATTCATACAGGAGAAATACATGCCGAAGCACCCATCAAAATGGACCATTATCACACTTAATGCCCCAAAGGGCTGTGGGAAACAAATGCAAATCTGCTACCCAAAACTATGCAGGGAGGCTTTTACTTGACAGAACCAAATAACTGTTTTCTGACAAACCATTTTAATGGTCTCTGTTTTTGTTTTAGTGCTAACTATGTGATAACATGTAGATTTCAGATAAATTTATATTACTACTCTCTCTTTGTATTTAAGGTATACTAAGAGAGAAACTTAAACATAAACATTCTTTTACATTTCAATAGATCATCAAAGCATTTTATATTAGCATGTCAAGATTTATTTAATTGATTTGACTTCATTTGTTTTGCCTTCCTATTTCAAGCATACTTACATTGTCTTATATTTTTAAAAAATAAACAATTTCTATGTCTAGTGAAATGCCATAAATGATATGCTCCTCACTGAAACAAAATATTTCAAAAGTATAATTTCTAAATATGCTATTCAAAATTTTTAAAGCGAAGCTCTGTCTGTCATTATGGAATAATTTTTTTTTTTTAAATTTATTCTGTTTTTTAACGCACGTTATATTTTTATTCATGGTACTGGGCATGAGGGAATGTGCATTTATTTTCCATAGGTAGCAAGAAATCAGGTAGTAAGAAATTACAATGCAGAGCTATTGTTAATGACAGTTATAAAAACATGCACTCTTGTTTGGAATCCCACACTAATTTGATTTTTACAAGTTAGGAATTGTCACGTTTGGTTGTTTTTTTGGGTTTTTTTGGAAGAACACACTGATTGGTATATCACATAGCTAATCAATAGCATAGGACACTTCAATATGAGAGATCTTAGATACATAAAATTGCTTTTGTGTGATGCTTTCTCATCTTTATCGATCATATCTCATTTCATTAAAACCTGCTTACAGAACAAGTGCTGATTTCATGCTTTCTGAAATTCTCCTTCTTGGGCTGTCATGGCAATTTTACACTTTAAATGGATGAAAACCTGTACTGCAACAGTAGGAACAATTCTTTTTTAGAAGTTATATAGACATGATTAGGAACTGTTATAGAACTGCAATCAGGTAACTCTCAGTATCACCACAGGCTGAGGGATGAATCAATTGAGAGCAGCCCTGCCAAGAAGGGCTTGGGGATGCTGGTGGGTGAGAGGCTGGACATGACCCAGCCATGGGCACTCCCAGCCCAGAAAGCCAAACATGTCCTGGGCTGCATCCAAAGCAGTGTGAGCAGCAGGGGAGGGAGGGGATTCTGTCCCTCTGCTCTGCTCTGCTGAGACTCCACCTGGAATCCTGTATCCAGCTCTGGGGGCCCAGCACAGGAAGGACTGGGGCAAGTCCAGAGGAGGCCATGAAGATGAATGCCATTCCAACGAAGACAGGCAGAGAGAAACAAACTTGTTCAGCCTGGAGAACAAAAGGCTCCTGGGAGACCTTTTAACAGCCTTTCAGTACCACAAGGGGCCCTCCAAAGAAGCTGGTGACAAACATTTTACCACTGCCTGTTGCAGTAGGACAAGGTGTAATTAAACTGAAGGAGAGTTAATTTTGATTATGTATAAGAAAGAAGTTTGGTTTGTTTGGTTGTTTTTTTAGATGATGGTGGAAACACACTAGAACAAGTTGTCCCAAGAAGTGGTAGATGCTGCATCCCTGGAAACATTCAAGGTTAGGGTGTCTAAGAGTCTAGTTGGTGATGTCCCTGCTCACTGAAGGGGAGTTTGACTTGATGACATTTAAAAGATCTCTTCCAACACAAACTATTTTATGATTCTGTAACAACTACAGAAAACTAGATTAAGATAGTATTATGCATCAAAAATTATGACAACCTTCCCACTCACAAATGCAAAGCGGGAAAAAAATTTTAGCCCTAACCCAGAAACAGGCAGGTTATGAACAACATCAACTCCAATATTGTTTAAGGCAGGCAATTCTCACAAAATGAGAAAAACCAAGCCCAGTAGAGTTACACTGCTACTCCAGATTGTAAAACTCTGCACGAAGTCTGCAGATTTGCATATCAAAAGACAAAAGCTCACTGATTTACTTTGTCATGCTCCATATCACAGGTCATTAGATCTCAGTCACGTACCCCTCTGTTCAACTGCAGTAATTGGTGTTTAATTAAGGGAAAATTTTTAGAAAACAATCCAATTTGGCTTTGGCACATTTATTACAAAAAGTATGAGGTAAACAGTAGCATCCTCCTCCTCCTCCTCCTCCTCCTCCTCCCCCAACCAGCAGGATTTCAGCTGGAAGAAGTGTAGAATGTCCTACATTATTACTTCTTCCAGCCATGCTGAGGACTTTAAAAATGGTAAATTTAGCAACCCTGTAGTAATTGTTTCCATCATTTAATTATCATCATTGTTAAAAAGAGGTCCCAAATTTCTGATGCAAGTATCTGTGGCTCAGCTACCAGGCTCTAATTACGTCTTTCTGTGCTGAATTTAAGTGTTTTTTGTTAACCTCTATACACTCATATGTTGCAATCAAGTGACATCCCAATTTTATTTCAGATAAAGTAAATGGATTGAGCTTAATTCCTCACAGCAAGATACTTTATAATCTTAGGAACATGTCAATAGCTTTTTCGTTCATCTTCCACAATTTTGCATTTTTTTTTTTTTTAATTATGGATTTCATGAGCATTATCTCAGAGCTATATATGAAGATCTAAGACTTATTTCTTACAGATTCAAAGATTTCATTAGTCCTTTTTTTTCTACCAGACTGAACCATGGGAAAGAATTTGGATCGAGTTCTGCTCTGTTCTGAAAAAAAATATTCAGTGTGGAGAAAAGTGAAAAAAAAATCTTCAGATTCAACAAGTAATAACTGGTTAACTCAAGAGCCAGGCAGTCATCAGAATGAGCCAATGAACCCTCATTAAACATCACTCAGCATCAATTCTTGACTGAAAACTATATCTTCCCAGACTATATTTTTTTTTTTTAAATGGTGTTACTGAAGTAATACTACAAGTAATTTCCAATGTTAACACAATGTACCTTATGGAATCACAGAATATCCTGAGTTGGAAGTAAACCAGAGGAATCATCAAGTCCAACTCTTAGCCCTTCACAGGATAGCCTCAAGAGTCACAACATGTGCCTGAGAGCATTATCCAAATGCTTATTGAGCTCTGTAAACCTTGGTGCTGTTACCTATTCTCTGGGGAGCCTGTTCCAGTGCCAAAACATTCTCAAAAACCCTTTTCCTAGTACCCAACCTAAATCTTCCCTGCCCCAACTTCAGGCCATTCCCTTGGGTCCTGTTATTGACCACCACAGAGAAAAGATCAGTGCCTGTCCCTCCACTTCCCCTCCTGAGGAAGCAAATATTTTTCTAGCATACACTTGCTATTTTTTTATCTACTTTTACTTTTTTTTTTTACTAATTATGGTGAAGTTTGAAATGTCAATATGCTGTTACTGTATTTTATGAACAAAAAAATCCAGCATCTGGAGAGGAACATCAGATAAACTAGTCAATATGCCCTTCAAAAGTGGGATATATTGAAAACAATCCTTCAAAGCCCTAGGCAAAATATTCATTTAAGATACTTATGGACTATCATAAAGAATTTTCTAAAAATTCTTACTTTTTCATCATATTAATTTTGACAGTGCTTTGGTTCCTTTAGCATCATCTACAAAGATTGAGAGAGATAATTCTTCATTTTCTCTTCTCCATAGCTTGCTTTGTTTGCACTTTCATTTCCCCTGCTTTTATGATATCCTACAATTTTAGAGGCTTGTTAGAATTATGCTCTGCGTAAGTAGATCTGCCTATACCCAAAATGAAAATGTCTAGAACCAAGCCGTTGCAACTAAATAGTTAGAGCTGGCTAGAGGCAATTCAGCATCCTTGTGAACCCAGCACTGCTGAGAGTTACAAAGCATTTAGCAGCCTTAATGTAGCTGTCCATGAGATTTTCATCTGCATCAACCTTTCACTGACTTTTCCCTGAAGTAGGCTGCCAAAAGCTTTTTTTTTTTTCTGAGCAGATATATTATATAATTTACATGTACCTCATAAAATCAGATTATTACTCAAAGCTTCCAACTGAAACTTATATAAGAAAAGTTATCCTGACCAAGCAAAAGATTTTTAAAAGAAAAAATGGTACATACTTCTTGAAGACACGAAAGGTGAGATAATTTTATGGGGTTTAGTTTTCTTTCTGGGTTTGTTTGTTGGTTGTTTTACATTTCCATTATCAACCCAAACTTAAAAGCTGGTTCAGAAGTCATATGGGATATGAGATCAGTTTTAACTTATCACATATCCCTCCCAAAGACAGACTGCTGATATCATCAATATTAGTTCTGAAGTTGTGTTTCTTTTTCAAGGTAGATGTTTTATTCTGACCTTATTTTGTCAGGCTCTGTGGAGGACAAATCTAACATGACTCTAGGATTTTTAACTGGAAAATCAGATCTTATTAGGTTCTCTATTTTTGAAACTTGAAGACATACATATTCATACGTCTTATATGATCAGAGCTTAGAAATACTTTGTGAGTTCCAGTCCTGTATGAACTTGAATGCACTGGCTTAGGAGTCTCTGAATTTGTATGCAAGTGTTTAGCACAAAATCCATAGAGGTGTGCCCCTGTGTATATCTCATTTGTAATACAAACAGCAATAACACAAAATAAATAAGGCATCTACCCTACAAAGTATCTTAAAATGCTTTTTCTGTTGTTTAGATACATGGGAATGTAGAAGTTACGACTACTCAGCAATGGGCTTGGTTGCTGTTGATCATATCAGAATGTTAATTTCTGCACAGTGAAAAGTTGTCTGGAATTTCTACAATGAAAACCTGAGTAACATA
Source organism: Certhia americana (assembly GCA_018697195.1). Taxonomy (NCBI): domain Eukaryota; kingdom Metazoa; phylum Chordata; class Aves; order Passeriformes; family Certhiidae; genus Certhia; species Certhia americana. The sequence continues at coordinate 26,773,560 of CM031860.1, forward strand.
GCTTAATATTTATGCATATCCACACACAAAAGGACATGTAGTAGAAAATCCCTGCATGTGCTTTCATCCTAAATTACGTTTACTGTAAAAAGCAGAAGAAATGTAAACTCAGAAAGCATTGTAAAGGAAGGAAGCAGAGAGGAAGTCTATGGAAAATATCGGAGATTATTTTAAATTCTACGAACTAGAAGGAAATATGATTATGTTTTAATTTCTTTACTTTAAAGGTACATTGATATTCCTGTGGGAATTTTACAGAATACCTCACTGATCAAAACGAATCCCAAAATTCAGAGTATCTTGTGAAGATACTTCATTTTGACAACATGCATAATTTTCTCCTACCTCATTCTTCATAATACTCAATTCCTAACCTTTGATGAGTACTAGTTTAACTGACACTTTTTTTTTTCTTTGCATGAAAATATATATAGTATTATTGTGGAATAGTGGAATAGATGAATTTTCTCTGTGTTTTTCTCCTCATAGCCTTCTTAAGCCAAATAACTGGTTCGTTTTACAAGTACACTTCTGCTTTTGGTTTGAAAGCAATTAACTAAACTAATTCTCTATTGCTAATAGAATCTTCTTAATAGCAACACAAAAACATAAATAAATTGCCAACCAATGGAATTCTTCTTTGTATGGCAGATGAGACTGTCTTTACTCTTCTTGAGCTCACCTGGGTTTCCACCAAAGGGGCCTGAACAGTGGGTGCTGAGTCAGGGGCAAAGATCCAAGGTGCTCCACAGGAAGGGAGAGGGTCAAGGGCTGATTTGAACACATGACGTGGATGATTGATGATTGGTGTCTCAAGCACTTGTGATTGAATTGCCAGGTGCTCCTGAAATTAAAGTAATACTGTTAGCCACTAATGTAATTAAGAGTCAATGGCAACAGAAAGAAAGGCCTGGGAAAACAAAAGCTGTTGCTAGCGCACAAGGACAAGAGAACAGAGAGATCTGTGAAATTATGGTGATATTCAGGGTAACTACATGTTTCAACAAACAGACAAAATGAGGTTGCACACTACAGGGGTGTTCACTTTCACCATGACATCTGTAAGAACTTTTCTATGATAAACAAAAAAATTACAACAAGTCAACCTCCAAGCAGCTTCATGAAGCCTTTCAGCATACTGCATTTTAGAAAACTGGTCAATGCTCAGTTTGATTTAGTGACACTTTATTCAAAAAAGTTCCTTGAAGAATTCTCTTCTTCTTTTGAAACATATTTGAAGTATTTAATAAAAAAAACTCTCTGGGAGCTCATGTCATGCTAGCTGCAAAATAAAAGATGTTACTTGACAGTGCCCAGTCAGACCATTTTTAATAAATTTGCTCTTAAACACTAGAGCAGCAAAGGGAACAGACTAAAACCAAAACCTAATCCTTAAAAGGCGTGTAATTAAAATTGCCACAATATGCTTAATTTCCAGTGTTCCCCAATTTATTTACTGTGTGCAGTCCTTTCCCTATGTGCTCTGTTACATGTATGGGAACATACATAATTTGAAACTGTTATTCTACCTATATTAACAATATTTTTCAGATTTTCTGTTTTAGGCTTTTTTTTACAGTGTTCATCACTGTTGTATTACAATGATGGATACTTCTCTAATCAAGTAAGGCAGTGAAACCTTAAGAAGTGATTCATCTTACTTATGTCACTAATCATGTGTACTCTGGTGGCATTAGCTGTTTTGAACACATTCAGGACTGAAATCTAGCCAACCAATATGTCTAAAATTAGAAGTCCTACAATGGTTTGCTTTCATTACTTGCTCATGTAAATTCTGCACACACTATAATGCCCTGTTTCACTCTGCTCAGCTCATCAGTTGTCAATCAGCTAATTGGTAAAAGCATGCCAAAACCAACACCATTAAACAGGCAATGAGACTTGTTGACCCCTGTAACAGCCAGGAATTCTTGAACATTTCTCTGGGACTCAAGTTTAGTGAAACAGTAGCAATGCATGAGCACTTGTCACTACTTGTAAGTCAAGTCAACACATTCAGCTGGACTGAGCTGCATAAATGGGAAAAAAAAGGAAAACATAAAAATTTCTCACCTAATTCCAGCTTCCCCAGCTCACAGACAAGAGAAACAACATGACACAATTTCACACACTTTGTACTTGTGTGTCTTACAGTAGATCAGACTTGGAGAATGTTACTGAGGATTCCACATTTCTGTGAGCACCTTCCTCAGCCTCCAGGCTTTGTGACTGGCCTTTACTGGCATTCGCTGCTGCAAAGGTTTTGAGATGTTAATAAAAATCTTGCCTGATTTCAAAGAGTATCTGGAGTACAGTAAATTCTCCCATCCCCTCTCCCATGAGGTTTTACAGCAAAGCAAAGCACACCTTTCTCAGAAAGTTGCATTACTTGAAGTGTGAGGGAGAATTACCAGACAGCCCTTAAGCTTCAGGCACCAACAGGTGTATATATAAATGATAGAAGTTTTAAATATCTGTTTAGTTTTACTAAATTAGTTAAACTAAATACCTTTTAGTTTACCAGCATGCTTTTCCTGGTAATTGCATTTTGTCATCTTCTCCTCCAACAGCAATTTCTTCCAGGAAAAAAAAGTAGCCCCTCAGGAGCTGTGCCTGCTCTCATCTTTTCTTTTTCTAACTCCATGCTTATCCTTTTCCTCCAGTCTCTCAACACTTTAAGTTTCTTAGAGACCATAAAAAGCAGTGTTACAAATAGGCAGGCATCCCAGCAGTGAAAATAAGCTGTAATCAGAGCTTTTTTGACAGCAGGAATATGACAGAGGAGTGGGGCTAGCATACGCTCATATGAAATTCTGAAAGAATTATATCTGAGGAAAAGTGAAAAGTGATCCTGTGCCCCTTTCAATGTAGTGATCATGTCAGAAACACCTGGGATATCAGACTTCCTTAGAGAAATGTAGCTTTTAAGATCCAGTGTGTGTGGGTCATCCATTACTGCTACTAAGCCAGGTACCCCACTTGTTAAAATGTGACTGCAAAATATCTGTGATACCTGATACTGTTAAGACACAAAGAATGGAGATTCTTCATACAAAGGATTCACATCCAATAAAAGGATTACATCTCTCACACTTCTCATGTTAAGCTAGATGAGTATTTCTACAATTGAGGAGAGTTATAAGATCTCATGGATTTCATAAGAATGCTTGTCCTCTACAGGTTTTGTTTCCTTAGTTATTTTTAATTTAGTGGCCAATTTTCTGCAAATGTTATAGTATATTAAACACCAAGCCTGCAAATATTCCTATTAAAAAATAAAGAGAACTTTTCTCTAAAAATTTGAAAATGTAGAAATCTTGTTACTCAGTTCTCTTTCCTTTGGAATAATAGGATAATAAAATTATGCTCTGTAAATCTGTTAAGCTTATAATTTACAAAACTATTTCCAAGTTTGTTTTTTTTTCCCTGATACAATGTACCCTGGCTTTCATCTAGGAAAAAACTCATATTCTGCAAAAGTAACAAAGTTCCAAGTATCAGATTTTTCCTTTCCTCTTCTCTTTTTTAGTAAAGACATTTTAGTATTGCCTTTCTTGTCTTTGTTTTCAAATTTAACAAAAGAAACTAGCTTATAAATTCATTCTTTTGTTTATTTTGAACTTGTTAATTTTTAGCATATTAGCACACTTTGCTCATACCAGCAGCTACTGTCTGGAAATGAAGAAACCACTAAAAATAAAGTAAAACTATTAAGTTCATCGTCTGGTAAAAGACAGGAAAGTAGTGTCTTTCCTCATCATATAAACTGAACAAAAATATTGCAAACACAATGACGTATTTCTCAAATAGTCACACTGAAAATGCTGTTCCTTCTGCAAAATTAATTTTTTAAGCAATTGAAGGTATTATTTTTAGTATCTCACAATCTACTCATCTAATTGATCCAACCAATCATAATCACAGCCCATCTGCTTCCTTCAAACTCCCTTTCAAGGGTATCAGCACACTTCAGCTGCACTATGCCACAGTTACTAAGGCAACCAGTGTGTGAAGCAGGCAGAAGCTGTGCTTATTCACATTAAAATATTCTCCTGCCAGAAAAACCCTACAAAATGATGTATATCAAAAGCTACACACTTGCATGCAAGAAATCTATATGAAAGAACTTGGGAGGAGGGGGAAATACATGCTCTATTTGTATTTCTTTCTTTTGTTTCTTTTTGAAAATACTTTTATGCTTGTGGAGAAAGGAAATAGAGGTTTCATGTGACACAAGATAAGTAGGAAGTATTCAGGCCAAGTTACGAAGACATCCAAGTGTGCAGTAGATATAGAATTTGCTTCCTCAAAGTGCCTGCTATGTAAATCTGAAGCATTGACACAGAGTCATGTTCATGGATAAAGTTTCTCACATGCTCACTGAGTGTTGCCAGCTTGGACTGCTTTGTAACTGTCAGGCTACTCTGTATTGTCTGACCTAAGGGTCTTTCCCAAAGCCCAGGTCTGGATGATTTTAAGCTTGGGGGGAAATAAAAGCCCCATCCCTTTCCTCATGCACATTTTTTTTCTCAGAAAAGCATGACAGGTACTTTTTATGTAAATATTTCACCAATTTTCTTTTACTAAATTTATTCAGAAATTAAATTCTTCTGAGGAGACAACAAATACAAGTTTTTGAAAGGCTTGAGGATACCAGATAGAATCAGGTTTGCCAAAAACAAAGCCAATTCTGTCTTTCAGCAATAGTCACAAAACATTCTGCACTGATCACTAATTCATTTCAATATAACAAATATAAAATCTGTCCCTCTCTTTCTGCTTTCACCGAATGCAATATAAGTTAGAATTCTGTGGAGAAATAGAGCCTCTGGGGTTATTGCAGGTGAATAATATGTTTTGATGAATTAGTTGAAGTATTAACGTAGCAGAAATAATCACATTGCATGCTGAAGGCTGAGACACTAATTGTGTCTTGCATCTTTATAGAGAGCTGACACTATTTAAAAAGGCAAATAACTCAGCTTTAGGGAGGCAAAATCCCTTACTGGGGAAAAAGGGAACATCTTCCAGTTTGAATGGGTCTGCCAGGAGAGCTCACCTTTGGAATTGTCCCTCCTATAGTGAAATACTAGCAGTTTTGTTCAGAGCTAGACAGAAATTTTCCTTTGAAGCTTCCTGTGAAAGAAATGGTAGATTATTGAGTTCCAAATTATTAGCCTGATTAGCTGTGTTTCTTCATCTGTGTCCCACTTGAAAGATTTATTCTGCTTTAAGCACTGAGGAGAGGATTTGCTAGCCTGCTTCCAAATTATTCATACAAGTCTCCTTTTATGGTCAGTAGAGAAACTGTCATTTATAGAAAACAATTTATCTGAACAGTTTTAGCCCTGCCAGAGAAGTGGAGTTAGATCCCACTCTTCCCTGTTTCTCTCCACTGATTGTAACGGAAGCATAGACATCTGGTTCAAGAGCAGACATCTACATTTCATCAGGCAAAGCATCCTCCCCTTAAGAGCATGATCTACTGTCTTTTCTTAGTATATTCTTGTCCTCAGAGAATTATTAGTCTAGGCAATGTGAAATTACCCCCCAAGTTATAGGAAACTTATAGGTGTAACTGAGTAATATATTAAGAGAAGCCCTGCAGTGAAGGGCAAAAATACAGCCATTTCTGACCTTGCATCAGTGAAGCAGAGAAAGACTCAAGACTGTATTTGCTACACTGAACCTTAGGAACCTGGCAGCCACTTGCAATTCTGATTTGTACCCTGAAATTTAGGAATGTCATAGTCAAATTAACCCACCTAGTGTACACAGCCAGTTGTGCCCCAACTCACTTTTTTCCTTGAGAAGCCAATCTAATCCAGACTTGAGAATAAGAATCAACATTGCTCTGGCCATCCAGAATAAGGAATTACTTTAATGTAAAAAAAAAAAAAAAAAAAAAAAAAAAGAGGTAAATATCACATTTTTCCAAAGATAACTAAGGAAACACATGGATAAACACATTCTATTATTTGGTGCTGTAGCATTTCTTAGGCACAGAGATGTAACATGGTGAAACAACAACCAATTCCCAACACATAGTGTAATGTACTCCCAATGTGTGCTGTTAGATTCACTGAAAAGAAGGGTTTATTCTGTGCAATGTGAAATATTTGCATGCTCCAGGCTTTCAGTACTGACTTGTCATGTGAATTCTGCTCAGATCAATCAGATACCTCTGGAAACTCCTTGCATGTTTCATTCCTTAGCATTCCAGGCTTTTTTGGAAGTGAGCAAGGATCAGATTAGATGATTCTTTAAATACTTTAAATTAAAAAACTTAAGGTAAAATACATTTTTTTAAAATATTGTAGAGTGACACACAGTCTTGACTTAGCCACAGGAAAACAAGATTACAGTTTATCTTCACTTTGATTACGCTCTTAACAAAAGCTCCTGGCTCATCAGATTTCTGCTACCAACTAAACAAACTTTTTCATCCAATTAATGGCATTTGATACAGCTAGGCTAGCTGTGGGGGAGCTGTCCCCAGCAGTACTGTAGCTCAGGGTAGAGCAGATTAATCCCAGTCAGTTGCCTTACCAGTCAAGCTCAGAATGATAAATGCCAGAATGTTCTCTTTCTGTGAGTGAAGCTGAATTCTGACACAGCAAAGTTTCTTGTCCACAATAATTGCTATATATCTGAGTTTTCACTTTCAGAGGCTGAAGTGTTGAAAAGCAATGAACATTTTGTAGGTTGCCTGTGTGAAGAAGCAGGATGAAAGCACTTAGAGCTCAAAAATTCAATAGAGTGTCACCTTACAGCTGCAAATGATAGAACTGGAGAAGCTGTACTGCAACTACACATCATTTCTATCAATAGGTTTCATGGGCTTCTAGTAGTAGTAGATGGGTACATTGATTAAGATGGCTCTGCTGCCTCGTGCATCAGTGGTTCCAGTAGAGATGGCTGCTTATATAAGCTGGAGCAAAAAGTTAATCTGCTGGGCAGATTATAATGTGAGAGTATATCAGCAGCAATCAAACAAAAGAGAAACTAGACTGAAAACAGGGCAAGCAGTAAGAGTGTAGGAGATAAATGTTCTTCAAAGTAGTCTAAAAATGCAGAAAAGAATAATTTCCAATGGGATACATATTTTGGAGTGTAATTTATATTTTTGTACAAGCATGATAATTACCATTATAGATTGCATACAAGCTTGGTGGACATAGCATAATTATCTCCTTAAAATGTAAACAAGTATCTGCTAGACTGCATCCACAGCCCTTTAGGTTTCTATAAATACTGTAATAGCTTTCATTGTGGAAACACAGTTTAAAAGTTGCACCCTCATGCACACAATGAAAACACAGCCGTTATATGCACTAACAGATTTGACTTTTGACTATTCTAAAGGAATATTCTCAAGCAAACAAACCAGGCTAACAATTATTCCATAAACCAGACTAAGCCTGTGCTTTGAGCTTTAAATGAGACTAGTTGCTATATCCATATCCATCAAGAAATATCTTTGACTCAGATAGTTGCTCTTCTTCCTCACATCTCTCTTGTTTCTAGGGTAATGATCTACCCCAGAGGCAAACCATTTTCCCTTTGATGGTGTAGTTCCACTTTGCAGAGTATTTTATGTGTGGATCCAAGTCTTTCTATTCCTTAGCATCTCTCTCTATTCTTGTTTTCACTAAGATATTGTATGTGATGTCGAAGGGCTGCAAGTTTAAGACGTCATTGCAATGGTTCCCATTCCTATTGGTCAAAAAGTGGGCACTGGGAAAGCCAGACTTAATCAGACTCCTTTGTCTAAGCAATTAGCAGGTAATGCTGATATATTGTGAAGGGAGCACTAGTGCAGTCATATGAGATGTACTGTTGGAGTTTGGAATTATGAGAAATATTTCTTTGTATGTTTAAGAGATTTTAGTAATAGTAAAGTATTTAGATAAAGTATTTAGATAATACCCTGAGGGCAAGGGTATTTGGGATTTGGTATTCGGAGGTTTTTGGGGAGAGTGCCTGAATGTGACATGCAGCACAGATCTCTGCAGGGCAGAAGAATGTAGTGATAAGAAAGAATAAACTATGAAGAAAACATAAGAAGAGACGGCTCACGACCCTTTTCTTCAAGATCTCTGGGCTGGGGAAACAAAACTTTACATTCTCAGGTCATGGTAAACAGCCAGCAGAGAAAAACACTCAAAAATATCTCTTATAAACCCGAGAATGTGCAGCATAAAATGAAATAAATGTAATAAATTAGCAACCTTGTGATAATTTTAAAGAAAGAGCAAGTTACTTCATACCACCTCAAGCTGATAACCAACGGCATTAGCTGCTTAACTAATGACAGGGTGATTTTGGTCCTGTGACTCCTGTGACTCTGTGCACAGGATTTGCTAACAGTGTTTCTTTATCTTTTCAAATTGAACTGTTACTTACTCCTTTTGAGGGAAAAAGCCCACAACCCAACAAACCTGTGTACCATCTTGCACACCTCTGTACTTTGTGTATAATTAAAATAAAGAGATGCTATAAAAGAAATAAGATTGTAAAATTGAATATTCATACTCTTTTTTTTCTTTTACTGCATGCATGAAAATGTGCATGCTTATTTGCTTTCTGATTTATGGCTGTGAAGAGCAAGTTCAATGACTCACTGTTCCCACACAGTAAAATCTACATTCTTTATGTCTCTATCCTACCACACATTCACATACCAGCTAAGATGTACAGAGTCAATCACAACTCCATCAATCTGGGGGTTTTGTATATAAAACTGATCTACAAAATATCTGCTCATATTGAATGGCTATATAGACCAAGACATCCAAGGTGTTATTTAACACCTCAGGAAATCTCAGCCAAATGGCTGCAGTTTTCCTTCCAGTATCCAGAAAATATTCAACAGCCTAGACTTATTTAAGAGATGCTTCTGTGACAAATTAGACATAAAAAACATTGCAACCTTCTTGCATGTCTGGAACAATAATTGGAAGTAGATTTTGAAAAGAAAAATTAACAGCTTAGGAGATAGAAATACTTTTTCTTACCAAGTTATTTTTGTTTTATATCCAAAAAGAGCACAATATGAAACACAATAGTTCTTTAGCTATTCCAAGATACAGACAATTTAATAAGCATCATAGTATTTCATCTGACTTTAAGCTTCTTATGGAGGATCTCTTTTACCCAATCTTAGGCCATAAGCTGAGTTTTTCTGCATTAACTGCCTGGACAATTATCATAGATTTACAGGTTTAATTCATTAGTGTATCTTTGTCCAGCCTTTTTTTTAAATGGGCTTTCATACACAAGATTATCATCTGAATTAGAGGCATTTCAGATAGTACAGATAGCAGATATGGGCATGCATATTTTGCAGAAATTACTGAGTTTAGACCTACTATGTAGATTTCCAGATGAAAAAAAAAAAAAAAATTTCAAATGTACAAAAAGGAGATCATATATAAACTTGATGAAAATCAGGTTAAGTGGAAAGAAATTGAGAAATAAAAAAAACAGAATCAGAGAAATAACATATTTCAGAAGTTCAACAGTTTCCTGTGGGAAACAAGAACCAAAACATTGACACGCAAACAAATACACCTAAGCTATGGTTTGGGTCTTTTTAAGTCTAATTTTAACAAATTAAGTTCACTAAAGTGACATTTCGGTAAACTTCCTAGTTCATCATAAAATTGGTAAACTTCCTAGGTCATCATAAAATTACTGATGCAACCTAAAAAAAATATCTGTTCATTTTCAATTTGGAGAAAATTTGTACTGAAGATTATATTTCAGTACAAAGAATCAAATTGAAGTATTATGGCATTTTTACTGAAATGTCTCTAAAATATAAATTGGGTGTGTGGGGAGGCTTTTATCTCTCTTCAGCTGAAAAAACATTGGAATGTTGACATGAATTCACAAAATATTTTGCTTTACACAAATATTTCCATCAACATAAACTGCACTTTTCTGTCAAGAGAAGATCATTTTGACCAAGGGAAAAGGCTTGACCTCCTTGAGATGATCTGTAACTTGCTGAAAACAAAACCATGGCTCTCCAGTTTTCTACTAAGATGTCATTCTCATCTAATTCTTAGAAACTGCACATCTCAGACATAAGAGACATATTGACCTCAACACAATGACCTTCCAATACTTGGAATTGATAACAATGTGTATTCAGACCTAGAACACATCCTGGAAGGTGCTTCGGGGTTGACAATCAAGCCTCTTTCATAACCCAGCAATAAAAATGAGTTTCAAGATTTTTAATCAAACCAGAATCATAAATTGTTATAAGACACAATACTAAAAATAAAAGTGGAGGTTCTGTCTCTGAATTTAGCCTTGACTAACATCCAGGAATATCTAAAATGTCTCTAAATACTTGAGAACGTTTTCAATGGGCTTTTTTAAAAGCTAGCTATAATTCATATACAAAATGATCAGGAAAACAACCATGCAAGTATAAAACACAGAAAAATGAATTTGGCAAATTTATTTAGTTTTATTCATAAAAACTTATCCCCAGCAGAAGAAAGGGTAGATGACAGGAAAAAGAAAATAACTCAAAAAATAGGAAGCTCTGAATATCCTACTCTCAGCTGACAATTACTGTTCAAGTTCAGTAATGACTCTAAAAAATTACCTTTATCTCAAGGGTTAGAGATTTCTTTAATCGTTATTTATAACTCTTTATAACAGATGTCTCTGAATAATTCTTTAATTCCTTATAACAGATATCTCTGAATATTTTGCTGTCATTACTGCATGGCTAGACAATAAATTTGTGAGACTCTGCAGCCTTGTCACAGTTAGGGTCTATAATACCAAGAAATACATTATCTCCATTTGCACTAGACCACACTATTATTACAAAATTACAACTAGAGATCTGTACAATATATAATGATGAACAAGAGGCTCAGAGGAACTTTATATTGCTTCCATGATATTTTATTTTATGTCCTAAACAAGCTGGAACATTATTATCTTCCTAAGAAATGTATACTATTAATTCAGAATATACTTCAGGCATGTCAGGAACTCTTTCCTATTAACATAATTTCAAGCCCTGGGAGAATTGTATCTGACTACAGGGTTTCATCCAGAGTGGGAATTGAAAGCAAATTTCCAGACATAACACAGGGAAGCTGGATTTCAAGCTGTTTAAGAGTCATTGCTACAACTAATTTATTAGCCTATCGTTTAAAGAAAATCCATATATTAGAAATAAAGAAGCCTGATCATGAAATACATGTCCCTTAATTCTTTCTGTAGTTTACACACCATGTAATTGTATATATATATATAGAATATACTAGCTTCCAGAGAAAAAAATAAAATTTAAAAAGGAATAAGATATAGCTTCTTTTCTCATAACAGCTTGACTTTTATTGTTGATATGATGTTTGTTGTGTGATCTGAAGTACTTATATAAGGTATAATTTTAACAATTTTTTACATGAGTGGGATCAGTTCTTACCTTCAGCTTACAACAGTTCAGAAGTTCATTGTTTTTGAAACAGAGAGGATTAAAACGTTCATTATCACTTTTGAATACATTATCATAGCCTAATATCATGTCTATACACCAATGAGCAAAAGTGAATTCTCAGTAAAAGGTATTAAATAATTTTCAGTAATATTTATCAATACATATTAAAAAAAACCAAAAACCCTATCTCTTTCTATGTGATACTTGTATATTCCAGCAACTGAACCAGAGTAAATGTATGCAAATCCATTCAGAGTAATTTAAGCGGCTGAAGAGGAGATTCCCTCTTTGGGATGAGCCTGGTCCTCTAATAAAAGTTACATCCAAAGTAAATATCCAAAAGACCTTTATGCCTTTCATTGTCCCTCTCATCAGTAATAAGGGTCTGCTTTCCACTTCTGAAAGGACAGTTGGCAGCTCTTTTATGTGGGAAACACTCCTTTCAAAAAATCTTAAAAAAAAGGAAATTCAGTACACGTATACCCTCAGAGCTCACAAGGCCTAGGCTGTTCTCTAGCTCTTCTCTGAACTAGGACTTGGTTCAGTTCAGAGTTTGTTTTACAGCATCTGTACCGAGTTTCAAAGTCTGCATTTGTGACCTTTCAAAATAACACTGCAAAATTAAACTAAAAATTTTCTATAGTACATGCAGTCTACAACTAGGAAAAAGAATTGGGAAAGGACTTTAAGAACAAAGTTAATGCAGTAACTATTGTTATATGCTGTTCCTATTTTAATTACATGGGATATGAAGAGAAGCAGAGTGTAGAATGACCTAAATAACTAAATACATCTATAGACAGGCAATCCCTGCTAGGGCAGACAATTCTGCAATGTTTTCATCTTGTTAATAATTTGCTTAATTTAACTACATGTTCACAGGACAGTTTGATTTAAAACAGTCAAAAAATTTGTTTCCATATGTGTTTTTAAAATATTCTGTTGAATTTTCAAGCTCTCACATGGAAGTGAAGGAAAAGGTGAAGAAAAAAAGTGCTGGCAAACCTTGCGTAACCCACATAGCTAATCAGGGTAAATTACCAAAGTTGCTGACACTGTTGTCACACCATAAGTGAAGGTGCAGGAGAAGCATTAATGACAAACAGCAACAGCTTCTCCAGAAAAATTGCACAAGCACTGTTGCTAGTCCTGCCACCAAGAAAGATGAGCCACAGTGTCATTTTTTTTGTCATAAATAACCACAGGCTTGTTTAATGGCAGCACATTTGTAGCACTGTTTGGAGTCCCTGCAATGACTTTTTGCATGGCACCTCACACAATATTGCCTGTTGCTCTGTTCCTTAAGCATGCTGGGAATCAATATGGCTAATAATAGCAATCACAATAAATGTCCATTATGAGTAATATTTTACTGCCAAAAGAATCAGCAATCATAATTTGTGCCTGTGTTAATTATATTTTCACTATGACTGGTAGATAACTAGGTCAGAAAAATAGTCTGCAGCCTATATTTAGTAAGCAAAATTATTTTAAATCTTTCATTCAGTACAGAATACAAAGCAGAGATTCTGGTGGGAGCACTTTTGACACACATTTCCCTTTAAAGTTTTAGCCCAGACTGGAGTATTTTGAATGAGTCTGAAGATGCCTGTAAGTGCCTCAAGGCAAGGATGCTCAAAGGGAAGCAGCTCATTCAAGGACTTCCTTCCAAATACACTTTTGAAAAATCTGTCAAAAATGGTATACACCTTATCACAAAGAAATACAGTCCTACAGCTGCACTTAAACTTCCTTACAAATTAGCTATCAACTGTCAGTTTGCAATAGTTAATTACCCAAAAAGAGGTAAAAAACACAAACATTTTGGGTATTATATAATTTGGGTATTATAAATATTTTGGAGGAGAAACTAAATTATTTATTTAGAAAAACCCCATTTAATTCCCAATTTTTATGTGCAACTTTGCTCTGCATATCTATATGAATCTGTGCATTCAGATTCATTTTGTCATTTGCAAACTGTCATGAAAATAATAGCATTTTGTGTCCAGATGTGGTGCATGCACACCTCATTGGCAGTTAGATAGTGCCTCCAGAAAAGCCTAAGAGATATTTCTTGGAAAAATAGTCTGGCTTGACTGCCCCCCTGTTCTTCAGTCAGAATAAATTCTTTTATCACCAAGATTACCTCAGTTCAACAGGAGGTGCTAGCACTGTAGCCCTGCCTCTTGAATGACACCTGGGGAAGACCAAGTTGGACCATGAGAGTGACACCTTCCAACCTTTCTGTCCCTCCCATCAATTAACTGCTGTCAAACCAGATCTCAAACACTGGAAGGGCAGTTCATCAGTAAGAAACAAACCTTGCAGTTCAGTGAAGCAGGTGTGCTGAAGGCAAGTGCTTCTAGAGACAACCATGCCTGGACAGTGATGATCTAGACAATTATTTACAGGTAACATTTCACCTCCTACTAGACTTAGCTTAAGGTTTATTTTTCTTAAGGAGTGATTTTGCTAGCAGCCCTGCTTTATGATCAAAAGCTGAAAGCTTTTCTAACTATTCCTGCACAAATTCCAAAACATAAATGTTAAAATGTACATGAAGAAATTTTTGCCTGCTTCTGTATGGCAAAATGTTATTAGTGACAGACTTATTGAAATGTGAAAGATGAACTTGAGCTCCTGTTAATCCTCTTATAAGATAGTATATTTCATAAAAGGGGAAACAAAAATAAGAAAAAAATCTGAAATTCGTCTAATAGTTTCTATAAAAAAAAAAAAAAAAAAAAAGACAAAAAATAAAGAAGTAGAGACACTGAAGTGAATATCCAGCAAAACAGAACTTTTGTTTCCATTTTTCAATTTTAACACTTTTAAATAAAACATCCATATAATTTATGAGCTAACACCTTTCAGCAGAGGAGAAAAAAAGAAAAAATTAATAACTCTTCTAGGCTAGTTGTTGTCATTGACAACTCAATTTATATCTGATGCAATGATGGAAAATGTCATAAGTCATGCCATTAGGCTGTCATTAATAAAGTTTGTCTCATTATTTTACAGTTTCTTGAGGCTAACAGCACATCAATATAATGTGTTTTCCCACCCTGAAAGTAGTATTAAAAAATGCATCAGTGGAAAAGCATTAAAGAAAAAAAAGAAGGCAATGACAATTTATGATTTTTCTGTTATTTCAGTATTGTTCAGTTCACCTTGAAATTCATCTGCTAAGAAATACATCCTAAAAACTTGCTGAAAAAAAATTCTTGCAAACTTACAGACAGCTTGCATACCTGAACTCAGCAACTTTGTTGTGTCTCCTTCTATGCAGCAATTTGTCTTTGAGATCCCCTGCTTGACCAATCCCTAAGTACTCAATAATATCCATCCCAGTACAGAAAATCTCTGCAAGTGCACAGTTCATGTGCATCTGCTGTACATAAAGCCACACATAGACAAAAAATTTAGTTTTAATCCTTTTAATTTTTTTCTGAAAGCATAGAAGCAAATAAGCAGTCAGAGAAACTAACCTAATTCCCCTGTAATGTGTAAAAGTAAATAGATTTCATCTAACCATTTTATGTTCTGGAATTCTTCTTGCCTTTAAAGTTCTATAGGTTGTAACTGTAGACTACTCTCTTAGATACACCAAGATATAGGAAAGTTGAGGTTAGACACAAATAAAATCAACCTCCTACCATCTATACTGTGAGATATTATATGGTATTCTACAGAAGAATGAAAACAAGGTTGAGCCACTCATCACAGAGATTCAAGCAACACTACCAATACTATGCTACTATGCTTTTCTTCCCCTTCCTGCACTCAGCCCACAACACCATTATTAAAAGAATTCATTGGTACAACTTTGTACTTTCACTGCGTGTTGTCTTTCAACAAACTCAAATGTAAAAGCAATAACAAATTGCACTCAGCAAATAATTTTTTTAAATTACTGGCTCCCTATTTCTGTAGCTTTTGAACACAGCTCTTTTGACAGTCTAAGAAATCAAGGTGAACAATCAATGCTCAGTTTAAAAGTTGAGGGTTAATAACCCCAGAGAAACCATAGCAGTCCGTACAAGTTCTAGAGCTCATAAATGAAATTGATTTTAAAAAAAATATTTTTGTGAAGAAGTTATGATAAATCTGAGGAGAAAATCTGCTTTAAAACAACGGAAGAGTAGAAAACAAAAGAAGGAAGAAAAAGTTAATTCAAGGGTTCAGAACTACCTGTAATGAGTATGAAACCTGTTTTTAAATAACAGTGTCTTCCATAAAGCAGAATATCCAAAAATCATAAAGAATATCCACAAACTGGTCAAACTGCATTCAGCAGCAGTATATATGGGAGCTGCTTATAAGACAAAACAAAGGCAGAAAGACACCTATAAACTATTTCAGTTTCCTGATAGGAGGCATAAGTACCTGGCTTGAGTGGAAGTTAGTTAGGCTTGTTGGGAAGATTAAAATGTGAGCTCAAGAAAATACAAGGAAACAGATCCTACTCTCTAATTCTTTTTTACTTTATCCTAAATACCAAGAATATAATTGTTTTGATAATATGTCATGAGCAAGAGAAATATACATAAACTTATTCCTCCCATTTTTAAATCACATCTGTGAGAGAGATATATTTGGCTGAGGAGGTTGATTTGTTTCTGAAGAGGCTTCTGATCCTTCTTATTCAGCTACTAGCTTTTGGCAGCTAAGAGAAAACAGCAGAAGAATGTGAATTTATGTTGAATTGCATAATATTAAAACCTGCCTTTTTTGTTTGGGTCAAGGATCTAAAATTTGTACAGGAAAGGGAATAGAACCTGACAGTTCAGGTCAGTAAGAAAATTTGTTTAGATTAGTTTTCTTGGACTATTCTTTATCTTATGCTGGAGACCTACTTCTTGCTTCTGACAATCCCAAGAGATTTCCAGCAGCTGGAAAAGGCTGGGTTGTTTGCCACACAAGTTTTTAAGAGAACCTGAAGGAGGTGAACCAGTCACAGCTGCCAGGCTGTTCAGTAGCAGAGGTCCTGAAGCTCCCAGGGTCTACAACATTGCCCCACTCTAAAACACAAGCATATGTCCAAGCCAACATTCAGGAATTTCTAAGATTCTTCCTCAGCAAGAGTCAAACATGGGATATATGCCACAGCTAGGTCCAATTGAACCTGCAGAGCTGGCTACAAATATTGCCACTGCAGTGCCACAGAGATACATCCTTTATTTACTGCTCAGCAAGCACCCCCTCTCCCCTTTCTGCTTTCTGCTCTACCTTGAATGCATGAGGAGGCATCCCCACATTTTTTTTTAACTTCCTCAGACTCATTCCCAAAGTAGCTTAATAATCATTTCCTTCCATGTAGGACTACAAGAAAATCTAAACAGATCTTCATATACACCTTTTTCTGGGAATGACAAAGGAGGCAGAGTCACAAAACAAGCAAACACCTTGGATACTGTAGGAAAATATATGATTTATGGAAATAATTAATCTCTAAAATAAAGTGATTTCCTCTACTTTAAAAAAAAGAAAACTTATATGCTGATAGTCTTCTATACCGAAATACAAAGCATATATACAGGGCAAAGGTGAGGGTACAAACAAAAGATGTCTATGTATGCCCAAAAATTCTTGGATAACTTTATTTTTACCTGTATTTGACTACGCTGTTTTGCTGTCAAATATTTTACCATAAACATACGATTTTCTTCCTTTTATTTTTTTTCCTCTCTAATCAAACAATACTAAATAAAAAATAATGACTGTGGAAGATGATCATGGCCAGAGACTCCAGACAAATATGAAAAACATAAACATTGTAAACCAAAAATGTTATAGAGAAAAAGAGTAAGTTCTTTTTGATCAAAATATCAGACCTACGAGGAAAGTTAACAGAAGTCATTATAAACATGATTACCTCCATAGGCGGGGAAAGGTCATCGATGTTCCTCTAAGCAGTTTACCATAGTAAAATATGAATTTAATGGTGTTATGTGTACAAGGAAATCTATAAAAGTATCTAAAATAGTATAGAGTCCCAGAATGGTTTTTGTATGAAAGGGCCCTTTCAGTTTCATCTAGTTCCAACCCCCTGATATGATCAGGGACACCTTTCACTAGACCAGGTTGCTCAATGCCACATCCAACCTGAGCTTCAGTGATGGTGCAACTACCACCCCTCCAGGCAACCTGTTCCAGTGCCTCACCACACCCTTAGTAGAGAATTTCTTATACTAAAGGAAAAGGGATTTTGAGAAATGTAAGGACACAGAGAAAACTGAGCCGAAAAGAGTCCATGAGCCATGAGCCTCTTTGTCCTGTCGCCACCTCATTCATCCTGGCAGTGCATATTTCACATATAAACTGAGAAGAGTATTTTTTGTTACCCTGGGATTGCAATCTCAGCCCCTCAGATAAAGGTACACAGGGTCAGAAGGAGCTGGCACTTTTAAAAGTAGGATAGTTTTAAAGCAGACACTTCTCAGATCTGTCTGAACAGCAAGAGGCTAAAGGGGCTGGGACCTGGGACATCATGTTCCCAGAACAAAAATACACACTTACAGCAGCCATCCTGGCATTTCCAGGGAGACCCTCGACCCATCTGGTAAACCTATCCACTTTGGGGCTCTTATGCAGTCCTTGCAGAGAGGGGAACAAGAGGGAAAGGCAGGTAAACAAAAGACTTCAAAAGAAAGAGACTGCCCTCAGAACTGACTATATTTCAAAAATCCTTTGTCAAACTGAAGATTTTGCTGTAAACCATTTCAGCCTCAGTGAACCAGCATTTACAGATTTTCACTTTTCCTCTACTGAAGTTTTCACTGGTTTTTGTTGGCCAGAATATCTCAAGCTAACATGTTTAACCTTATATGGTAAGAAACCCACCTATTGAAAGGGTTTTTTGCAGCTTCAAAAAAAACCAACAAAATGATCTGTCCCATTGGAAACAGTTAAAGGGAGTAAATGGCAATTCATCTTTAAAATCTTCACAAAGGCATTAATGTAAACATTTCTTCTTCACTTATGGGACATCTGTTCTCCCCCAGTGCCCCAGTGCAGCAGATGGCCAAGCTCAGTTAAGGACATATAACAAATACAGCTTCAAATTCCACTGCCTTTAGTGAAGTTAAATTTAAGTTGTTCAGTTTCCAGGAGGAACTCAATCAATTACATGGGAGTATACGGTCATAATGCAAATATGTCTCCAATTTTTGTTGCCCATGTCCTCTTAATACTCCAGCCACGTCACAGAAGATGAGGCAACACATTATTTTCCACTCACGTAACCTTGGTTATTTGGGAATTGAGATTGATTTTCCTGATTTTGTACTGTGAAGATGCTATGGGGGCCTGCTGTACTACAGTATGAGCCAGCATCAGGCACAAAGGATTTCGATGTTTTGTAGCAGCAATTGTGAACTGCAGAAGTGGCAGCTTCAGGAGCAAAAAGTAACATGCTGCTCAGGGAGATGAGAAATCTTCCTTTAGCCTACAGAACCAAAAAATTCCTTGTAGGTACTTCTATCTGTTGCAATGAATATTTTTTCCTTTTTTTCTGTCTTGTTTGTAGTTTTACTGGTTTGATTAATATGATTTCTGTGTTTGCATCTACCAGATCTGCTTAGTAAATGTTTTTGGTACTTGCAGAGGCCATTCAATAAAATAAAGAAAGTGGAACACTTACTATGGTTCTTTCCATTTGCAAGACAGACAGGTCAAAAGGACAGTAACGCACCATTCACTCAAGAAGACATCAGAAGAACAGTTTATTTTATTTTTAGTTAGTAGATAAATTCCATCTTTTGGAAATTACCTATATACAATTTTTGTGACTATGTTCAGATGACATATACATATGATAAGTCTAAGATATGATATCAAATTGAATTATAAGGAAAGATTGAGACAGTAATTCTCCAATGGAGAAATGAAAGAATCAAAGTACAAAAATCCAATTTTAAAGCACACGTCAATGGTCATGCCCAAGAGACTCAGATCATGTTTAAATTCCAAGACTGCTTGAAGAAATAACCCTCTATAGATTTTTCATTGCCATTAAATGAGAAGTTTTTGTAATTATCTGATACATATATCAATCAGGTCTTTTATAATTTTTTGGTACCTAGAATCATAGGACTTTTCTCACAAATCATGAAAGTTCATTAAACATGGATAGAAAATTTCTGCCCATTCATTAATTTAAAACATGCCAGTTAAGGCAGATGTGTTCTTATGTGTGAGATAAAAAAAAAAATCATATTTAAAAATATTAAGGACCTCCTGCAAGTATCAGAGGTTTTCAAGTGAAATTTAATAAATGGTTTTCCTCCTAATAATTAATATATGAATATTTTAAAAATCAAAATGTTTAAGTCAGTGGAAGTTTGATAATACTCCTCTCACAGTGATATCATATCACCAGGATTTAAGAGGAATTATAGGTTAGTCGTATGCATAGCATCTGAATAAAATATCATTCCATAGAGTTTAGGTCCCATTTTGAAATATTTCAAACCTGTCTGGTATTATTAAGGTTGGAATTTTGATTAAAATACATCAACTTATTCTTGTTTACATGATAAGTATATAATTTTAGTCTTTGAGAGATGTATAAACCTCTCTGATCTGGTTTCCAAACCTAGGAGCTCTCAACAGAGTTCACCAATTTCATAAATACTGTTTCCTAGAAAGTTATCAACATCTGAATGCTGGAAATTAAACTGCTTACTTAGAAAACATTGAAAATTAATTGAGTAGGTTTAAGTGCAATAGTAAATTGCTTAAAGTTTAGCATTAATGGGCCCTTCTCAAAATTGTAGATGAAATTGCAATGAACTCTGTTAGGACAAATGGATGACCTGAGGAGTAAACAGAGAAAGACAGGTTATCTTCAAGTATGGGCTGGGCCAAGCAGGAAGATAAGAGCAATTAATGACTTGTCCATATGGATATGGAGAAAGAATCCAAAGAGGTGTTAGAAGACCCCCAGACTACAAATCATCATTACACCAAGAGGTACATGCAGGGTAGATGATGACTGGGTGCACATACCAAGAGGGTATAAAGACTCAGGGGTTTCTTTGTTCAGGGAACCACTGCAGAAACACCTATCTAGAGCTGGCTTACAATTAAACATTGCCCTACTCAATTAATTTCTAATATTCAATAACAAACTTGATTCAATAAAAAAAAAAAACTAATTAAAAATGAATGGTCCTTTTATGCACTAACAGGTAGCCTTTAAGTGCTTACAAGAGGCATTTTCTCCTCTTAATGCCTTGAGAGGCAATCAAGAGTTTCTTTTTCTCTTTAATTACTGTCTTTTCATCCTTTCCAGAAACACAAAATTAGCAAAATGTCTACATCCTATTGAAGCTATGAGACAAATTATTTTCTACACACTAAAGTGTTTTGACCTTAGATACAAAACCTATAACATCTCCAAGGAAACACTAAGTTGAAATCTAAACTTTAATTAAAATTATATTTGAAGGCAATTATTTGGGCCACAAAATGTAATTTACTTTATCACTGGTCATTACTCTTTCAAAACTGTAGAGTTACTGTGCCCAGTGGCCTCAATCAACATCTATTTGTGTACCTGCCTTGCTTTGAAGCTTTAGCTGGATGGATAGTCTTCATTACCTGGTAGGTTACAAATGTTTTCAGCTCCTCTGCTGTAGTTTCTGCTGGCAGATGGCACTGCAGTCCAAAAGTAAATCTCTTTCAAAGTACTTCTGGTTGCAGACTAAGGTTCTGTGGGAATCCCATGCCTTGAAACACTTTATATGAATATCATGCTCTTTCATTATTTTTTGAATAGAGAAAACTAAATATTAGTCACTTATGCTAAAATGCTTACTACCCTTTAATTTTATTTTTTTTTAATTAATAAAAAATACATTAAAGAATACCTGTTGGCATGTTTGTAAAAGGAAGAGACTTTTACTTTTAAATCTCTAAAATTTGCCGTGTTGGAACTCTGAGTGGTCTTCCTATGGCAAAAAAGGTACCAGTATTTATGAGCTTCATGATGAGGGATTTTACATGATGTTTCAGATAGTAAAATATGAATATACGGGAGTAAGGAAGGACTTTAGGAGAAAGAAAAAAAAAAAAATTTGGTAGAGTCTTATCAGGAGTTCATGCTGGGGAAAGCTAGCAGGAATACCCCAAAATCAAGGTGGGAAAAAACTATCTATTCACAAAGCAAACAAGATTCAGAGCCTGAGTTTAGTCCCCATCATTTTGATTAATACCACCACCACAAAGGCTTATCCTAGAAGTTTAATTGGATGATGTAAATACTGCAGTAGATAAATACTATATTTTAAATGTAAATACTGTATTTAGAAATGCATTCTGATATGAAATCAAGATGTTCGCACTCGGTAATAACTCAGGAAAAATTTGGCAAGTCATTGTTTCTTCTGCTTCTCTGCCTAGACTTTAAAAAAAAAAAAATTCCTGCTACTGTTTATTAACCAAAGATGGCAAAAAATGGTCCTTTGACTACTCAGAAATAACGTCTTAGGTTAGTCAATAGAGTTAATGTTGTTCCATAAACAATGGTTTCTTACATAGTATCCGAACAGTAGGTAGGACTGCAGAGAAAAGACACAGATCTGTTGGAGCACATCCAGAGGAAGATGCTTGAAGGCTGGAACACCTTTCCTGCAAAGCTGGGCTGAGGGAGCTGCAGTTGTGCAGCCTGGTGAAAAGAAGGCTCATGGCAGCCTTATAGTACCTAGAGGTGGCATAAAAGAAAGGCAGAGCCAATAATCAGCCGGGCCTGTTGTAACAGAGTGAGGAGTTTTGGTTTTAAATGGAGGAGTAATGGGTTTAAAATAAAGGGAAGGCATAGATTTGGTCAGCAATAATGAAGAAATATTTTACAATAATTGATGAAACACTAGCACAGGTGGCACAGTGAGGTGGTGGATGCCTCATCCCTGGGAATGTTCAAGGTTGAATGGGGTTCTGAGCAACTGGATTTAGCTGATGATATTCCTGCTCATGGCAGGAAGTTTGGACTTGGTAACCTTGAAAGGTCCTATCCAACTCAAACTATTCTATGATTCTATGACATTCTATAATGCTGTTGCATGACTGGGGAAAAATTAAGTTAAAAAAAAATTTGAAAGGTAGGGAAAACCAAGAAAACTACTTAGAGACTCTTGCAAGTTTACACAGCATAAGAATATTACCAGAGGGCAAAATATTGTTATTATGAGAAATCTCCCTGGTGGTGTAGCTAGGATGGTTATTTTAACAGTCTGGTGCTGTAGTAGAAAAATTACAAATTTAATGTGCAGCACTCTTACTTATTTTTATATTACACCAGCATAACACTGGTGAAAATGCTGCACCCTAGAGGAATGCTAAAGCTGAGATCCTATATGAGAACCATATTACCACTAAGAGAAAATATGAGCTAGGAAATCCATACTTACAGGTGAATTTGCTGTGCTTAGCTGGAGAGAATTCTTGAACCTGATTTACTTGCAGGGTATGTGGTTCTACCGGCAGCTATTGACTAGGGAATAGACAGATCCATTGCATTTTGTAAGTACTATTTTCTAGTTTGAAACAAAAGGCTTTTTTACCTTCAGGTATTTCTCTTAGGAATCATTCCTCTGACACTACCTTTTGAAAAATTAGTGGTATATGTATGATCTGTTATACTGAAGAGTTTTAACAGGAACATTATATTTACTGCTTGGGCATGGGTCTGGTTTTGGTTTTGTTTTGGTTTTTTTTGGGGGGGGGTTGTTATCATTTTGGTTTTTGTAATTTGAAAGAATAGGTTTTTCAGAGCAAACACTTCATCACTACCTCTTGAGGGCTTTAGGATTGCTGACAAACAACACCATAACAAGCATCTGTAACGATACAGGTCACTTTTTAGAAAGAAACATACATACCAATATATGATGTATGCAAAGTAGGCTGATAAATAGAAGGTAGTTTCTAACAGTCACTAGGAATACCCCAGGTAGTAAAGCAAAGATTTTTCAGTACTTTTCCTAAATGTTCACTCTGCTTCAATTTTTAATTGACATAGATCCACCTTGAGGAATCTAACTCTTGGTTGTCTATAAAGTAATTTCCATTCAAAATTATTAAAATATTTTAAGAAGGTGCAAACTAGAATGAATCATTACCTATATCTGAAATATCATAGGAAAAAATTGTCCACAATATCTTATTAAATATGCCAAAAAAGTTAGCTAAAAATCACCTGGTTTGGTAAACAAAAGTGGTTGCATATCCAGTCTCTCACTCCCCCAAGGTGAGGGCTAGGAAGGACAAGGAAGGGGGTGGAAGGGAGGGGAAAATATCCACCATAATTAAAAAAACCCCAAACAAATCACACAATGAAAGCCTTGGAAAAAATGTGAGTGGTAAAAAATAAATAAGCTTTGAAAGGGAGAAGTTTCATTTTACCAACGGGATATTTAGTCATTCATCTTCCTTTAGACCACTAGAGCAAGAACAAAAAGATATATGAATATTTAATCTCCTATTAATTACTTCATTTGCATACATAGGTACTTAAATGTTTTCATCCACCAGACTTTGCCCATTAAGCACATTTTGGCACATCGAAAATAAAGGATAATATTAGAATAGCCTTATTCCTTCAAGCAAATGTGATTAAAATTGCACTAACACAATAACAGATAATAAGCAGGATCTTTACAATTGAAATGAAGTTCTTTAGTTCTTCCAAAGACTGGTAAAAGTTATATTAAAAATAAAAAAAAAACAAACACAAAACCCACAAACAAAGAAACAATAAACTTCATGCTGGTCATGTGTCTAACTTCTGTGCAATCTGGTCTAGCAGAAGGTGTCCCTGATCAGGGCAGGGATAATAAAACTAGGTGATCTCTAAGGTCCCTTCCAACCCAAACCAATCTATGATTTATGGTTTATGGGGTGTCCTTTTAAGTAAAAAATGACATGCCCAAACAGAAATACCATCTTATTTCAGGTGTGTGTGATTTCTGCAGTGACAAGCCTTGCTGGAACTTGTCTGTATTAGTAGCATGAATTGCCACCAAAAGCAAAAGGCTAAAACAGAAAACAATACTGCACAAGAAAATATTTCATATACGTCTCTCACATACAATCCTCACAACTTCCCTGCAGTTAGATGACTCTTATTCATTACCATTCTGAACAACTATTAAAAATAGATAGACTTTAAGCAAAATAATCTGCCTTAGTGTCACCTTCAGCCTCTAGCTTGTCTCCCCTTGTAAAGCAGTCTATGCCTACTGCTCCCTAACACATTCAGTTTCATAAACAGCTCAAGGAATTATTTTAGAAATTGCTTATTAAAAAGGAGGATCCTTTCCCCTTCAACATGTTATCTCTCTATTCTTTGATCTTTGCTCTAATTTCAGCTTGAATGTGAAGTCCCTATTAATACAAATGCACCTTAAAAAGTCCAAACATAGATTGGTACTTGTTATTTCATGGTGGCAGTGTACAGCAGAATAGCTTGTAGCCATCAGTCAGGCACAGCAACCTTCAGTTACACAATGGCCTACAAGCTTCCTACATTTTTAATGGGAAAAAAAAAAGCAATTACAGTGGCCATTTAACTGCAAGTTACAAAATCCTTTTAGCATTTGGGAATTTCATGTCTTTTTCTCCAAGCATTTAAGTAATGGGAATATGTATCAAACCATCATTTGGATACTGATCATGCTGCAGAACAGCATCTTGTAATGAGAATGAAGTTGTTATGCAATTGGTATTAATACCCAGGAAATAAAGTTGATTGTATGGGATGGGATTATGCAGACAAAAGTAATGTGTCTGGCTTACATACACCCAAACATGCATATGAATGTGTGAATGTGTATCAGATGAAAAAAGCTTGTCTACAAAAAGTGCCACTTCAATTTCAAGGACAATTTCAATTTCCCTGAGAAAATTAGTGTGAATTTTCTACTATAGTCACTTATTATCTTAATAATTTAACACATAAAGCTTTCAAGTAGCAGACACCATAGGACTTTAAAAATGAAGAAACAAATTAAGTAGAAGATCAGAAAAAAGGATGAAAACTAAAAATACAAACAAAACACCAGTAATGTTGGACATATAAGGGAAGAATCCAAGGAGGTTTTCCTGTCATTCATTCGCTGTATAACCTGCTTTGTTATCTAGCATGATCTCCTGACACTATGAGCTGGGATCCAACAAACTGCTCTGGTTTAGGTACCATGAATTTGTTTTCTATGGGATTTATCCATAAGTTTGTAACTGTACAAGTGGTGTCTAAAATGACTTAAAACACTGTTAAATATAGAAGACCCTTCTACGTTTCATATCCATTCACAGATATTTATCTTATAAAGTTCCTTTTGCTTCTAAATTCG
Source organism: Certhia americana (assembly GCA_018697195.1). Lineage (NCBI taxonomy): Eukaryota > Metazoa > Chordata > Aves > Passeriformes > Certhiidae > Certhia > Certhia americana. Next base: position 26,799,390 of record CM031860.1, read on the forward strand.
ACAGATTATGTCAGAACAGCTTGGAAAGCATTAGCAACCTTTGAATTATGATGCTTTATTTCTATAGTCAGTTTTTTACCTGGGTGGCTGAAAAGTGTGAACTTTCTTTTTATTTAGAAGAGTGACTCTCACTCAAATGTTACTTTGCAATAAATGGTGTGTTTTGCAGCTGACCTCCTCCGAGGAAGAGTGCTTGCAGTGTCAGCCCCATGTCAAGCAGATAAGTGTGGAGTTAGGAGCCTGCAGAGGGTTGTCTCTGGCTAGTTTTATACAAGCAAACATAAGGAAGAAGTGTTGTTGGGAAAGATTTTCAATTAGGCAGACTTTTAACATGGTCAATTTGTGTGATGACAACAAGTTCTCTGATTGTCTGTGTTGCCCAGAACATGAGACCGAGTCCTTCCCGAGGGCAGCACTGCCACCAGCCCCCCCAGCGCAGTTCCCAAGCCTCTCAGGGATGCCCCAGGTAGCTCCTTAGCTCTCTGTACTCCTTAGCTAGTTCCAAGGTTCCAATTTGTGAGCCAAATGATCATGCCAAGAAAACTCCTCTGAGGAAAAAAAGTCTGCATAACCACATGCTTAACCTGGCAACATTAACTCTCATGGAAACCCACTAATAGCTACCACGTTTCCCTGATATAGCTCCAGCACATCTTTTCTTACTCTTGTACTAAAGCTTCCCCTGGCACTGTGTCAGCATCCTGAACACTGGCAAAAACTGCTGCAGTGTCTTAGACCTCGGGAGGGAATGCTGAGTGTTGAGGGAAGGCAGATGCACTTACCAGCCCAGACACTAAGGGGACTGCTAACTCACTCCAGAGTGGTTTTAGCACCAGAAGGTGAAACCAGCTTTCCCAGACATAAATGCTTTCTTGTCACAATATTGTGTTATTAATTGACTCAGAAATTTGGAGACATGTATGAGAACACGTGTACTAGAACGCATTTGAGATTGAGATTTCTTCATAGGTAATTTTTGAAATATTGGTGTATTTACTCAAAGAACTACTGGTAAGCTCTTAGAAAATCAATTTCTTACCAGTGACAGAACATAAATTATGCTTCTTAATATAAATATATATATATAAGTACATAGATAATTTATATTTATGCAAATTTATATTACCTGGTCTTAAGTTGACATGAAGTTTTCAAAGTGACTAATGTTCTTTGATTCCAGTCCAAAGTCCTTCATGTTAAAATATTATGAATCTTTGATTTAATTAATGTGCTGTTGGGTTATTAGATTTTAGTATATTTGGTATTAGAAATAGATGAAGGATTTCTACATCAAGAAATTGAAAATCAATTTGTAAGTGCTGGATATTTTAACTAAGAATAGTTGCACATTATTATTCAAATATTTTCTCTTTTAGAAGTCTGAGTGAAGTCTCAACTATTGCATTTGTGGCATAAATCAAACAAGAAGATATTCCTTAGAGCTCATCTTAAAAATAAAATTACTTTGCAATCAGACACATATAGTGTAGGTCTGAATCCAGTATTTCAATCAAATAAAACCTTTCTGCTGTCAATGCAAGAAATAAACTTTGGTCACGGCAGAGCATTAAGATAAAAGCTGCAACTGCTTTTCCTTCATTTAGATCACATAGGAATGCAGGGCAGACGTGGCTGTGGCTGGAGAAGGCTCTGTGTATGAATTGCACATGGTTAAGCCTCAAAGATCCTGTTCTTATTCAGTAAATATGAGAAAGAATATGAAATGTGGAAGGAATATGAGTGTGCAGGGCTACTGTGGTGTTGCTGCTTTCTGCACATTTCTGGTTTTTACACCATGTTCTCTTCTGGGCGATAAATTACAGCTGAAGAAAACACAAAGCAAGCTGGAGACATGCTTGCTTTTCATAAGACCTTTTGGGCTGATAGAAGTACAGGAAATCACAGATGGCCACTTTAATCAAATTTGTCCTTCCTGTCAATTTAAAGAGAAAGCCATGACTCCTTAAACAATAAAAATCGCCTGTTTAACATCGATAAGCAATCACAGATGTCAATGCTTGTTTTTGCATTCAGTACATTCACCTGGAAAAGAACTAGTCATTGCAAAATACCATGCACCTTCTAAAGCAAATAAGCCTTTTCTAATCACAGTGTGGATGCCAGACAAAATAAGTGACAATAACATGCTAGGAGAATATTTATCTGTTCTATAAGCCCTGGGAAGACTAGAAAATAAACGCATGAGACACACCCATACTCTTCTGAAAACATCTGTACTGGAAAAGTAACTGACTAGATCCACAAGACTTTAAAATTCATTTTAGAGAAGTGTACTTTTCACTACTTACTGTGGTCAAAATACCTTTTTCTAGGATTATTGTCTTTCCTCATTTCTTATACACTTGATAAAAATCATGCTGTTTGTTTGATCTCAGGGTGTTCATGTTTATTTTTCTATGCATGAGAAAATTTGAAACCAACAAAATAATCTAATGCCAAGATGACTTATTTGATTACTGTCAAATATTTGTCCCTTCTGATTTTCAGATAAAAAAATTCTGTTATGGTGCGAGACATAACTACATAAGTGAAGGAGGAAAATAATTTTCCATTTATTATTTTATGTCTAGAATGACAAGATTTTGAAACAAAATTAAAAAGAAATTTTTTCATGTTTCAAGGGAATAAGCACTTGCACTTTCATGCTGGATGCATTTTTAAAGCTGTTACATAAATCTCTGTGGTTTCATAAGTCAAAATCCAAGTTTTTATCAATAAAATTTAAAGAAAATAAAGTTCTCTTAAAAACAGCTGTACGAAGTTTCAGATCTGGAGTTTCAACATGTACCTATCAGGTTCTTTAGAAAATTAGTTGACAGGAGGATAAAAAAACAAAACCACAGAGAACTATTCTTATTTAAACCCAAACTGAGCTTAGAAATAAAGCTGTACTCCTTGTAAAAGGTTAAAAAACTTTTCCCATAAGAAAGGATAACAGCTTTTTCTGTACATGATTTCTGAATTCGAATAATATGAAGTCAAATATGACGAGAGTTGTCTATGGTATAACACTTGGAATCCATAGAATTCTCTACAGTGGGTAAGTCATTGGAGTTTTCTCTTTTTAAGGTCAAATATATATATTTTAAATGTGTTAGCATATGCTGAAGACAGACACCAATTAAGTAAAAATGCAAAAGCAAACACAAAAACTTCAGGCTTATCAACAGGATCTATTTTAAAAACAGGATTAAACAAAGTCAAAAGTAACCAATGCAGTTGGTACTAAGAACTGAAGTTAAAAGAAGAAATGCCAGACTGCTAATATTGCACAGCTCCACAGCCTTGAACCTGACATGCCCAAAATGAGCTGTTATTCACATTTCTATCAACAGCATGTCTATAAATCTAACTGTGAACAATCCAGATGTTTCCCCATCCTTGCTTTCCTCTTAATCTACCACTGCAATCATTATATTTCCAAAGATGCTAAAATAATACAGAAAAGCAATCTGTCTAGTTATGCATGGATCACATGTTCTGAAAGAATACAATCTATTCAGCCTATTGCTGGACCTGCAGCAGCGTTACTGGCAGGAATGAAAGGAGGGACCCAGCTGGACCCCACTATTTCTAACATTTTCCTCTTTGAATTGTTCAGAGAGTAGAAAGAACAGTAATTAGGATTTAATCTGACATTTTGAATCAAGAAGGGAATGGACCATGCATTACAGCACAACTTTAAATAACACTGTAAAAAGTTTGCAACCTTGAGTTGGAAAGAGAATAAATTTTGAGTCCAATCCCAGAACCTTACTGTATGCCCAATCTATTTTTCAAGTTGACCTGGATGTGGTGGGAATGACCACACACACACTCAGCTTTTGGCCCTTTCTAACAAGGTAAAGGGCTAAATGCCTATAAAATAAAGGTGAAAATAACAGCAAAGTAGAAGTCAGATACCAGAATAGAGTAGAAATCTTAGTTATAAAATAAACATAAGGAAATTACATATTTCAGGTCTCTGGATCAATTTTGTAGATGGCCTCAGAGACAGCAATCATAGGTAAGCATAATTTGATGTAGTTTTCATAACACTAACAAGTTGTGATAACCATAGCTAAGAAAAGCAGAGAGAGGGGTGGTTGGGGTTTTTCTTACTTAAAAGGGGGCTTCTAAAGTTTAATTGTTTTTTGAAACATTGCAAACTGCAGCCACCATGCTTTGGATCCCCATATTCCTACTGTAACTATACCTGGCTTTCTTCCATGCTGTAACTTGTTCTTTTATCATCTACCTGGGATAAATAAACAAGAGGGTCATAAAGCCAAAGAACATCTGTCTTTATCACAGAGTTCAGCAAGATGACAGGCAAGGCTAGGGAATTTTTTGACATGAAAGTCATAAATATTTTAATTTGGTGGATTCATAATTTAAAAAGAAAAGACCATTAGAAACTACCCTGTTGGAGAGATTGATTTTCTCTTTTTTTGCTTCATAGACCTTGATTTCATTACACTGCCTACTGATTTATTTTGCATCCAAATGTGCTTCAATAAAACATCTGGAAAATGTAACTATACTTCATTAAAATCTGTAAATATATTTCCCCAGGAGTCAGTACTTTGAAAGAAATCTGTCCTGGTTTTTTCTGTTGAGCATGTATTCCAGGTTCTTCTCTATTAGTCTAATAATTTATGTTAGAAAATGGTGATAAATAAGCAAAGAACATAATTTCTAAAGCATTTTTTGTTCACTTCCCTATCATTAGTTTCTAGGTTGATTTTTTTAAACAAATTTAGAAAATTTTCAGTTACTGATATGCATATTTTTTCACTTAAATTTAATTCAAATTTTTAACATGCACCTAGTATTCTTAATTATTTTCAATCATCAGTTTTTAATGTACTGCTAACTAGATCTCATCTATTTTTTCCACAGAGAAGATGTTGCTTACATACCATGCAATGTAGCACAAAGTTTTGAAAATGAGCAACAATAAGTGACTTAGTCACCTCTAGAACAGCTCCAAGAAATGCTTTTGCACATTCTCAGGCTCTGATGGTAGACCATGAGATAGATGTACAATTGCAGCACTTAGATAGGTCTGCCTTTTATTGGTAAGTGGTCCTTCAATGGGATGTGGATTAGCAGAATCTGATCATGAACAAAGAGGCATTTAAAGCAGTCTTAAAACTTAAACACACCAAACCCAGTTATTATGGATATTTTTGCTCCTAACAGTTATTGCTGTTAATGATCTGTAATATTTTTTTCCTCAAGTTGTCCTAAAACATATTTTCCATTCTACTTTTTACTCAAAATTAGCTGGATTTTCCTTCCCTCTACATCAGAGAAGTGTTTGTTCAGAACAAAAATACTTTATCATCTTTCCAGAGCCTTTTAACACTGCAGATGCCAACACTAAAACACCACTTTGAAGTATATCTCACTCTTAGTAATGGCCTTATCAAGATGAGGGATAAGTACTTTTTATTATTAAAAACAGCCTGCATCAGTGTCTACACATGCATAACAAACATGGCTGGATGTCTCTTAGAATTTCTAAGGAGCTGATATATAGAGATATGTCTGACATATCCAGTATTGTATCCTTGATTACACACCATCTGAATACCTCACACTGTCTACACTCAATGAGGTGAGCTTGGGAGCTCTTGCATATAAATGAAGAATTGGGAAACAAGGAGAAAAAAGCTGACTTTGCCACCAATCTAGTTTAGACAATGGTAATCAAAATACTCTTCACAACCCAGCATCGAATTTTAATTACTGAACCATTGTACTTTGAAAGCCGTTCAATTGATCTATTGTTTGTACATCTTACTATGTAAAGGCAAAACAAGGAATAAATCTTTTTAACAAAGCACCTATGACCCTTTCTGTTTAAAAAACAGAAAACCCTTTCTGTTTAATACCTTTTCTTTTAAAAAATAAACCAGAATGTTTCAGTGTAAGATCCCAGTTCTTAAAACTGCTGACAAAAGAGCAAACTCCTGCTGTTAGTAGAAACCATCACTTGAAGAATGACTAGAGACTACAGGATGGTATGAACTTTTCTCTCTACTCTGTCATGATGAGTAGGGAAACAACTAAACCCACTGACATCTAAAATAACAAGGCACAAGTCAAGTTGTCCTGACTGTGAAACTTTGTGATGCCTTGAAGCAACACATAAAAATCAGCTCTGCACTAGCAATGAACTTTTAGTGCTTGTCGTATCAGAATGGAACCAGCAGGCTTTTGATTACTTACTTGTCTCCACACAACCTCTTTCTTACGTTTTCAAAGGCTGTGCCTGCTCATCTGCATGCAGCTGCAATTGCCTGAATTATTCCAGCTTTAAGCTTCAATTTTTGCACCTCTGCTCACAGCCCAAAATCCTGGTGTGAGGCAGTTCCCTCAAAATGGGTGTGGATTATGCAGTAGAACATAAATGGAGCTGGTGGAAGAGCTGTAAAAAAAAAAAAAAAAAAAAAAAAAAAAAAAAATTAAACTGCAAAAAGGAGAAAACGTGATCCTGTGGCTTGGAAAATATGTCAGCTATAAACACATTGGAATAAAATTAACTTTGAAACCTCAGCAAAAAAAAATAGGGATCATGTTCACAAATTGTCTCAGGAAATAAAAATTCACTATTGTGTGTTGATTCGTCTTTACTAGGTGAGCAGATGGGTTGTTGGTCTTTTCTTTCTTTTTAAGAAATAATGCACCCTTCAGGCACTGAAATAATGGTACAGTTTAAAACCTAAAAAGATTATATAAAATTAATATTTCTCCTAATAACTGTCTTAAATTAAAAGTCTGATAGCTCAAGAGCTGTTGTGCTGCAAACGAAGGCTCTTTCCTGTAAAGAATGGTCTTTGAGGGAGTCCTCGGTTTCTGTTTTTCTAAAGCAGTATGTGCACACAATCTGGTTCCTGTTGGTGCAAACACCTCTTCCCCCGCAGCTCTTGGCACACGAAGCTGTACTTCTGTCTCTCATCCAAGATATGCATTTACACATTTACACAGAGGATGAAACTTCATCCTCTCTTTTTTCTTTTGAACACTTACTCAATTGTCTTGCACTCTCTTTCAATTGTGTTATTTACAGTTTAAAGTTTTAACTTTAATTCTCTTAAATGCCACAGAGCAGGTTTTTTGTTAATGAAGTTTACTACAGGTTACCAAAATCAGCACATAATTCTCTTGACTTAATGAGTACTGAATTAGGCTTTTAGTTGTGTAAAAGACACAACACACTCAGGATCTTTTTGGTCCTCCTGACTTTAACTGGCATGATTTGGTAAACATGGACTCAGAAGGCTCTCATCAGTTTTCAGCTGTCTTGACTTGGATAAAATCCCTGTACCAGCTGTTTCAGTTTTATTAGTTTTGAGAGCACAGATTGCAACCCCTGAAAAAAACCCAAAACAAAACCAAAACGACAGAAAAACACAGAAGTTCTTCAACAGTTTTTTGAAGTGAGTTAGTAGGGAACATAAAATCATTGAGTTAGGACAGTGGATTCTATGGTGACTATTACTAACATCAAACCAGACCTGAAATATGAAAGGCTCTTAGTTATAACACCTTTAAAGAAAATCATTTAAAGACAGCAAGTGTCAAACAACCACTGAAGATGTATTGACTCCTACTTAAATCTTTTACACAAACACACTTTATTCTGACTAGTGAACATAGGACAAAATAACCTGGGTCAAAACACAGACCTGCCAATCTGCAAAAAAAAAAAAAGCTAACACCTCCTCTCCAGGACTAAGACTGTGGCTGGAATGATAACGGAAGTCTGCTCTACTAACTCTGCAAATGTAACAAAAGATTCCCTTATCAGTGTAAAACAAGCCTTACAGCTCCAATAAATCAAATTTTCATATATTGTGGCTTAACCTTGCTAGGTAGCTAAGTATTACATAGCTGTGTCCATAAATAGATTTGATATCATGACATTACCTTTTGAAATAATACACATAAGAGTGAGATAGAATAGATCAAAGCTTGTTAGACAAGTAAAATAAATGTTAAAAAATCTTTTATAAATTTACAAGAATTTTTGGTAGAAAAGTATGATTACAATGTTAAAATTTAAGAGCAGCAAATCAGCAAATGTGTTAAGCAGAATCAGTGTGACATCACATCCCTAATTCCAGACAAATGTGCAGTGCATTTTCTCTATAAGTTTGCAAAATGGTGTAACAGGGATTTAAAGAGTTTAAAGTTTCAAATTTAGAAAAAGTTACTTGCTTCATACTAAGAGTGTGAACAAGAGTCACACGGCAAAATATGAAAATATCAAGCAATAGACATCGAACAGTTTCACTGAGCAGGCATTCTATAAATACAGGGGGTCTTTTGCAGAACCCTAAGATAAGATGCAAAAAGGAAACAAGCAGATACAATCCCTTGGAACCTTGAAATTCCTTCTGACAGAGTCCTTGGAAAAAGATTTTAAGAAGTATTAATAGCCATGCAATAAGAAATATGATTTCAGATGACTCACACTCCAGTCAGACAAAAAAAAAAAAAAAAAGAAAAACAGCATTATGAAAAGAAAAAACAGCATTTTGTACCAGAGAGAAAGACTGAGCTAGTATGGTTCAAGTTTTTTATGATATGAACATACAAGAGACTAAATTTAAAGATAGAAATTATAGCTGATTAGGTAGAAAAACAACACCTGATATTTTTAACTGTATGTAACACCTGATGTATTTTAACTATTAGAGTATTTTTAACTATTAATTCAACAACATGGTTGAAAGTAAAATAAATTCAATTTAATTCAACTTATAAAAGGAAAACCTATAATATATTTTTTAAAAAATGGTTTTGCAATGACTGTAGATGAAGTATCACACATTGTAAAGGATGCTATATGGATGTAAAAGATGCTATATAAATCAAAAGCTATATGGATGTAGAGTAATATTTTAAACTGGATTATCAAGATTTCTCCAGTATCCTGGATGGAAACATCACCTTCCTATACTATATCCTTTGTCTGTAAAAATTGTTCAGAAGCTGCAGAGGAAGAAGAAAGAGTTTGAAAATCCACAACTCTGAGAAAACATGCAGTTCAAATCTTAGCCTGAGAAAATTGTATCTTTTTCTCAGTACTATGTATTAAGATTTATTGTACATTAATGCTGCTATGCATTTTGATGTACTGAATCTTGGAGCACTTGATGTGTGTCTTGAAAGAAGAATGGCATAGATCAGAATAAAAATTGGGATGCTCTATTGTTTTCTAAAGACTCAAGTTTGTGACCTTGTTTATTTCTTCCTCGCATCTTTAATAGCCACTAAAAACACTGAAGGAAATGTAATCAAATTATGTGAAAACAGAAGGAAGCTATAAGATCATAGTTGGAAATTACAGCTCTTACTGTATTGTAAGCCAAAGTCCTCTCTCCAGGTTTGTTTCTGTCTGAATGTCTTTTGAGCACCAAGGATTTCAGGAGAAAATAAGAAGCTCAACTAATGGACTTCTTGGCACAGCACATTTGTTTTTCCCAGAGTAGCATAATTTTAAATTTTACATTTTATGAACAAGGTTTAACCTCAAAGTTCAATTTTAATTAAGTGTGGGAGGAGGGGGAAGGGGGAAAAGCCAGGTGACTTTCATGCCTTCAACTGCAGCTTCAATTTAATTCTTTAAAAGCAAGTATAAACGTCAAGCCTAAAATATGACTGCTCTACCAGTAACAGCTAAACTGAACATAATAACCTGCTGCCCAAATAATCTTGAAAGCACAGAATGGAATTTGAGTCTTTATACAACCATGTGCATGTGTAAGCACTCTTAACTTTTTCTGCTCTACAAATTTATTTTTTTTTTTTATCTTCCCTTTAAAAAGCATAATGAATTTCCAGGACAGCAAGCTTTAAAGATTCAGTTTTCTCTGGAAATTTTACTCCATGACAGAAGATTTCAATAAGTACAATAATTTACAGTTGTACAAGTGTAGTTCTTTCCATTCTTCAATTTTAAAATAGTGATATAAACGATTTCCACTACTCAATTCCTATAGTGTATTCTGTGTCGTGAGAAATGGCAAAGCTGCAGTTGTTCCTTCTCATGGAACTCTGCTATATATCCCTGTAGCACCATTAGCAGGCACTCTTAGGTTATTATAGTAGTTACTGATTCCAATTATTGACAGGTGAAGCATGGATTACGAAGTAGAACTTGACAGAAAACTTCATTCTACAGACAGCTTTGATGTTAGGCACACTTTTCTTCATAAAATAGGGTAAAAAGCAGTTCAAAAACAGACCCCCATCTATTCCAGACAGAGGCTATCTAATGGTAATGGAAATGTGGGGTGAACTTCAGGTTCTGGAGAATTATTTGGCAAAAGTAGACATGAACATAAACATAATAAAACAGTGATATGTCACTTAAATTTGTATTCTATTTCATCACACTCTTCTGGCACAGGCCTCTAAAGCACTGCCAAGAAAGTTTGTCCCATAAAGTGTTGAACTTACTGCTCACTTTAACCTCTGATGTTTTGGGGATAACAAAATCCATTGCATTTTAATTCAATACACCGTTACACAGACAGCAGCGTTTTGTCACCAACATATGTTAGAAAAGTTCAGCTTTGAGTTCAAAAACCTACTTTTCAGCTACCAGAAAAATAAAGGTTTTCTACATTATTTTTATATATCTTCCAAACTGTAATGTCACATACATAACGTGGTGGGATCCAGCCACTTCATGCTGTTTCCCATGCATCAAAGCCTACTCAACTCTCCAAAGTAGGATGCAATTTCTCATGTAAAGCTTGGAGGAAAGAGGGGTTGTTGCACAATTCTACTTATCAGTTTCCAGGGTGCTTCATTAGAGCACTTCATCTTTGAAATGCCACCAAGCTGCTTACCTGTCACCAAAGGAAACCGTGCTATGATTCAAAATCTCTAGTCTTAAAAAATACAGCCAGCTAATTTATAATACATTCTCAATACACTTGCAGCAGAAAAAGGGACATGTTTTGTGAGTTAAAAGGCCTATCCAGTCCTACACTCTCTGACGGTTGTTAAAAGTAAACAATGTAGCAAATATTTTATGCTCTATATAGCTCTCAAGAATTACCTGCAGGAATGTTGCCTTTTGCAGTCTCATCCCTTTGGCAATTCTGCATAATCCATCTGGGGAAGATTTTTGTTTACATTGAATTTATTGTTACTATTGCTCAAGGTCAAAACTGCAGAAAATATACCTTAAATCACAGTTTGAGATCTCTGAATCTGGCAGAAGCAATCTGGGTACATAAAGCTGCTTAAATGCATAACATAGTTTGGTAAACAGTACTTTATATCTTCTTTAAACCTGATGTTATTTTTATTGATACAGCCAATGGGAGGAACAAGTCCCCACAAAAATAAGGTTACATAGAAAGAGAAAAATGGAAAACTTTGGGGCAGAAAGAATTTTCAGGCTTTTATAAAGTACATTAATTTATACATTTGCTGTGAAAATTAAGTTTTTCCTTTTTCTCATTATTATAAAGCCTCCAAAGTCCTATAAAAGAAATAACTACAACTGCAAATATAGCTTCCACTATTTGAAATGGAATTAGATTACACATATATGTTCTCTATGATATGACAAGTGCTTAAAGAGCTGAAAATACCTACCAAGGTATGCTGCAAAACAGATACAATTTTATAATTATTTCACTTACCTTGTATAGTCACAAATACAGATTATCAGTAAACAACTATCAGGACACTTTTAAAGTTAATAATTGTTCAAGACCACCTATACTTGCAGATTTTTTTTACAGTTCCAAATCATGCGGGTACTTTTCATGCAAAATTCATGACTTCCTCTCTCTGGAAGCACCTTCCCTGAATTACTGTGTCACATTATAAAATCAGAACATATTAGAGGTGAAACCTGGACCACAAGACCACATTTCAGCTTGCTTGTATCACCCTGGTCATTTGGGTTGTGTCATGCAAAGAGCCTAAACCAGGAAAACCCAAAGGAGCAAGAGTTAATGCACGAAATACTGCACCTAGACAATATAGAAACCTAACTTGTGTTAGGTGTGATGTGTAATGCCTAAGGACTTCTCAAGCAGCAAGAAATACATACCTGTACTTCATACAGATTGAATGCACCTCTGCAATAACATGGATGGCACCATTCTGCCTCCTTCGACCTTCAGAAGGTGAATATATTCCTTACCCAAAACAAATTTACAATGTGAACATATATATGGCTTTGCTTGTTCTTCAGTATCGCACATGTGTTAGTTCCCCATTGTGAGATTCCAAGTTAAGGTAAAAAAGTTCACCGTAAAAAATAAAAAAATAAAAAAATCCAGTTGGCATTTTTTGTTCTTCATTTCAGAATATAGATTATTTATATACCATAAAATATCAGCAAAGGCTCACTTTTTCATAATACTGAGCAGAAGGAGGAAAACAAATATGCTAAAAATCTCATGAGGCTATGACTAATCATTCCACTCTTCATATGTAACAGTCCTTTCAAGCAGAAAAGATAGAATTTCTCAATTTCTCAACTCAAAGGACAGGGCCAAGACAACAGAATGAATTCCCCTATTACAGCTGAGACAGTAAAGACCTTATTCCAAGTGCAAGGCTCATTCCCTTGAATTGTAACCTCACACCATGCAGACTACAGATACATAAATCACACATAAATCTGCCAAAGGAAAACAGTAAATAACAAAGCTCTATCAAAACAAGGCACTTCATTTTACATTCCCTTGAAAAATAATAATAAAAAATAAAGGCCTCATGTAATTACTAAATGACAACTGAGATATACCATTTGTAATGGAATATGATAATGAATAAAACAGAAATAAGACTAAAGAAATAGAAGATGGATGGACACAGATCAACCTTGTGGATCCAACCTAGTTTCTAGATGTAAGAGAAATTATTAAAAATCATTGTTAATTAGTGTGGCTCAGCCTTTCAGAAGTAATAAAAATAGAGGCAGAGATAAGGTTTGTATGTTAATGAACATTTCACAGACAGCTGGTGTGCTTTTTCCTTTCCAGTGAGCTTCTCTCAAAATCAAGGGAACCACATTGCCTTCAACAAATACACTGCCTACTGCTTCTATCTGGGACACGTAAGATTGTATTCCAAAATACATTCATATAAACTGTGTGTTTTGCAGTATATATGAATTACAAAAAATTTTGTCAAGGTCCCTTTGTTGGTAGTTAAAGCACAGGCTAAAAGAGCCAAATCCAACGTGACCAATGGCTTTAATTTTTCAATTAAAAAAAATCAATATACTGACTTCACAGTTTTCCAATGAATAGAATAAAGATCAAAGAGACACATTGGGGCAAGACTGACATTAAACCATGCCATATTCAAGGACAAAATTACTTCACAGAATGGGTAACCCTTTGAATAAATCTCCTCAATTTCAGTGCAGGCCTGTAAGAGAAAATTATATTTCTAATGTGTTCATTTTAAAGTAAATAGAATAATTGTACAATAGCAAGGATTAGTCTTTTATTGTTTTAAATGTTAATTACCTTTACAAGTGTGACATGTGAATGCTTTTTAAAAGGTAAAATATTACCATTTCTATTAACAATTTGAGTTTATTTCTCTAGGTGGGGGCTTTGTTATTAATCAATAACCTGGCTAAACCACAAGCAAATTTTATCATAAAAACTTTGTTTCTGTAACAAAAAACAATCACTATCCTCTTCTTCTTTCATAGGAGTCAAGACTTCTAAAAACACTAGTTAGCTAAAGGTTTCCCCAAAAGGTCAATGGAAGAAGCAGCTAGAAAAGCCAAGGGATACAGTTTGCTTTCTGCTTGTGCCCTGAGCCCTGTTTTTATTTCTGTCATTCAAGCACAGAGGCTCACAGCAGGTTTTCTAAAACCAGCAGATGAAATTTAGTCAGGTAACTTTAATCTGGGCTGGTGTATGTGGAGAGCTGATTGCCAGCACACACTCTGCAGTACACACTCTGCAGGGCCATTAGTGCCTGCTTTCCTTCACGCTGCCCTTCCACAGCAGCCAGCCTTCCTGGCTTCTGCCTCCAATTAGTCCATAAATAAATTATTGATCTACCACTTCTGAGTTCACACTGTTTTCTAGCCTTGAAACATCATTGTTCTCAGATATACCCCACGGATCACTAAATTTGCAGCGTAACAAAAAAAATGTTACTGCTTGTAAGTCCAGACATTTTTAAAATACCTGTGTCAATTTGGCACTCTCCTGTCCAGATTTATTCTAAGCAATTACTTAGCAGTTTTTGAATGAAACATATTTCCCCCATCTTTTCATCAAGGAGTTACAAATAATAGAGATCACAGTTCATAACGGTGTTCATAAATGTGTAACATAATCACAGTTTTTTTGATAAAAGAATCACAGTTGTGCAAATGCACATGACAAACTTTAATCTGCATATAACAACAACCATTGCATACTCAATATCTACAGAAACATCACAATGTCTATTTGGCTAAGAAAATGCTACAACAATCTAGCTAAATATCAGTTTAATTGTAACTCATTGGAAATGGTGGTCCAGGAAAGGTCCCAGAACAAAGATAAGAGCGCCAGATTAAACTAAAATGTAAATGATTAAATGATTGCAAAGAACAGCCAAAACATCTCTGTGTGTAACATACATAGGGGAATCATATTTATATACACAATTACGTTTAAATTACATATATAATATTGCTTTAGCACATACAAATTCAGAGACATTGTATATGGAAAAATATATGTGGTCTTTATATGGAGAATGTATAGAAGTATTGTGCATTTAGAAAATATTTACATATACCTAGAAATACATATATCTAGAAATATATAAAATCATGTTTCTGTATATAAAGAAACCATAAGCAAAAATCAGGAAAAAATTATGAAAGAAATAAATAATGCACAACATAAATCTGACAAATAGACATCATCATATAATGGTAGAGAAAAATGAAACTGATACAAGACTGCACTGCTTCAGTATCACAAATCAAATTTAATCTGCAAAGATTGAAAGGTTTCCAGATCAAGGAACAAAGCAGCATTTAACTTGCTTTGTTGTTTCTATTATTTTCCATTATTTCAGTTTTTTATTTATTTTCCTTTAATTTTTCATTTTCAATAAAGAAAATAATGTCACTTTCTTTCCCTTCTATTTCTTCCACATTTTAGCACATAGTTTGATTTTGAAACCCAGCCATCACACTTCAGGCTTTTACTTTTTTAAAATACTTTGTGCTTATTTTTTTTAGTTGGAAAAACAACATGATTATCCTTTATATACTTTGTGAAATGTCATTAAAAAACCAATCATCAGTCTCAACCAATTTAAGTTCCTCAGAGCACTTCTGGATCATAAAAAAGCCTATAAAATTAATTAGCATTTACCTGACTTCTCTCCCTTCTCTTTTTTTTTTTTTTTTAAATAACTTATTTGTTCTCACAATAAATGTGAATATTCACAATCCCTTTTTTGTTTGTTGTTCTGCATTTTCTTCTTTTTCTTCTTCTTTATGTAGCCATCTTTTTCTAGGATCTGCAATTCTGTACACAAATTAACTAAATGAACTAAGGATTTCTATACTCTTGATCTGCACAAGCTGTACTTGGCTACTTTTCATTATTGTTGCCCTACTTCAGCAGGTTTTCTAAGTATTCAAGCAGCCTGACAGCAGCGTTTATAGTCAGATATCTTTTTCCTGAAAGAATACCATCACTCTTGCATAAATCTTTTTTCTACTAAAATATATTAACAAGAAGCTAGTGCTTGAAAAATATATTGGTTGAAATATTCCAGTGCTTTGCAATCAAAAGTGCCTGACCTCTTTTTGTGCTTCAGAGACAAAATGTTGAAACATTCATCATAAGTCGTTAATAGAGGCTTCTGGTATTTTGGAGACACAGTTGTTTTACCCCAATTTTGAACTTTTTTGGAACATAGTCAAAGTTAATGAAAGCTGCATTTGTTCTCAGCATTCTTATTGTAAACAACTTCAGATGATTCTTTCAGCAGTCTGCCAAGTCTGAGACTAAAAGAGATAACTCTTTTAGTCCTTCCCCAGGCTGTTCTTTCCACAGTGCCTGCTCTAGAAATGCCATCAGTAACAGCTGCTGAAGAACAAGAAGCAAAGCAAGACAGTGAACATCACTCTTGGCAAGGTCAGCACAGGAGGGCACTGAGTAAATGGGGAAAAGAATAAGAAAATGAAGTGGGACCATCACACAAGGGTCTGTGTCAGGGGGATGAGAAGTGAGGATGAAAGTAGCAGGTTTTTATCCTCCTCTGAAAGGAAGGAAGACTGAAAGGAGGGAAGAGAACTTGAAACTGCATTATGTAAAAGGAAGGAAAAGAAAGACATGACTATTTGTGATTACATACTACCAACTTGTTCCCAATTATACTGTTTATTCTTGTCAATCGTACCAAAAAAAAAAAAATCAAACCCAAAAACTCATAAAGAGTCTTTTGAGTTAGAGCTTATTAATTTTCAGCATTTTACTCTTCTTGTTAACATTATTTCCTGATCACAAAATACATTGGAAGACTGTAATGTTGTACAGAATCAAATATTTGTGGGCTTTGGGCTCAGCTTTGTTGTACTCCATTGATAGCACATCTAGATGCTTCAGATCATTGAGAGACAAAAGCATAACATTTGTCACATCAAAACACAAGACTATCAGGTTCTAAGGAAACTGAGATTTTTGGCCAGCACTACTAAATGCCATTTTCAAACATAGTTGGAAGTCTTGCCCAGACAGTCTGTAGTACTTCTGAAGCCAAGGCACAGTCATACGACTTAAATGGGATTAAAATGAACCTGAATTTAACTACAATTTTGAAGCATAATTAGAAGCCTGAACCTCAGTAAACACTTGCTCAAATTGGGAAGGCAGAGGACAAACCATTA
Organism: Certhia americana; assembly: GCA_018697195.1. Classification (NCBI taxonomy): domain Eukaryota; kingdom Metazoa; phylum Chordata; class Aves; order Passeriformes; family Certhiidae; genus Certhia; species Certhia americana. The sequence goes on from CM031860.1 coordinate 26,816,302, forward strand.
CTTTTCCTTTTGTTTGGGCCAAAAGAATATTTTTACACTTAGTCCCCCAAGAATTGTTCAATCTTTTAAACACTTAGATGACTAAAGACTTGGTATCTTTCTCTAAGGTGGCATAACTTCCAAATTCAGTGTTAGTTTTTAAGTGCAGACTTACTGCAGCCAGGATTGCAATAAATTGGTCTTTGACAGGTTACTTCAGTCTCATTTAATGGTAGCTATAGCAACACAGTTCTGCAATTATCATTCGTGAGTTGTATGAAAATAAAGATATAATCTGCTTTAAGTCTTTTATTAAATCTGCATAATTAAGAGCTAATCACAAGAATTTTAAAGGATCTTTACCTTATTGAATTTTCAGTCACGTAATAGTATTGATATTTAGGTAAATGTTTAACTGCAGTCTGAAAATATATTACTAGCAGAGACAAGTGTCTCAGTTTGAATAGGCACTGCAAAAGTTTCAGCAACTGAGAGGAATCTGAACCTATGAAAATTACCTCAGTTTTGTTTAAGAACTTGTATGACAAATATCGGGAAGAAGAGTAATACAAGTTGTATTATTATGCAAAATTGAAGACAAGTTTCTAAAGTGGTCACTTGTGAAACAGCTTTATTAGTTGCAGTATTCTTTAATAGCTACTGGTGATATTTTAAGTTATTGCCAATGGCAGCCTAGTACTTAACAAATTTTTTAATACTCAAGAAACTTTCACATTCTGTTGTTATATGTGAAAATTTTACCTTTCAAAATATATCTGTTGCATCCAAACTCTCATGCTTGTTATCTAAGATTTTATTTTTACTTCTGGTTTTGACTGCATGACCTTGCTCATTTATTGTGCTGAAATCTATAAAAAAAATATAAAAGGCTCCATAGGAGCCTTTTAACAACAAAAATGTGCCCTTCTAGCTAAGCGTTCAAAGTTACCTTCCTAGCTGTGATATGCAGAAGTAATTTTTTAATCTCTGTATTTTCACATTACTTGTAGCCCTGTAAATATTTATAATACCCTGCAGTATAAGTTTCAGCACTGAAAAATATTTGTGTAGTCCTTAAGCAAAAAAAAAAGTCAGATAAAATTTAAAAGATCATCACTTAACAGGACACTATTTTACAGAAATTTTAAAAAGCATCTGGTTTGAGTATTTTGAATCCTTGATTGTTTCTAAGAGAAAAATGGAATTTCTATGTAGTGAGTCTGTTCATCAGATGCTGAAAACTGAACAGCAAAAGTCAAAGTTAATATCTGGGGTATGTTCCAAAGATGCAAATCTTTATCACATGCAATCCCAAGCTAACTTTAACCATCCTAGCTTGGGTACTAAAAGGATTACAGATAAGGTACCAGAGCCTTCAAAGCAACTTCCATAAACATGCTCAGTTGAATTCCCCATCACTTAGAGCATTGCTAGAATTAAGATATAATTTTAAAGTTGATCCTCTTTTAAACCAGAGCTTTTTGTTTTATCTATGCTACATTTACACCTGCCCATTCAATTACATATTGAGGGAGAAAACTACATTAACAGAGAGAGGTGTTATTCAATCATCTTTCAAGATTCAAGCTTCAAGTAAAAACCACGGCTTTGTTTCCTTCCTCTCTAACATTGTGAAAATACACACAACAGGATAAGCACAATTATTAGCAGGTCTTATCCATACATGCTGTTACAGAGATAATTGGTATTTGAATAATTTAGAGACATTCTCTTGCTGAAGAACTGCCCCATTTGCTGCTAAAAAACAAGCACTGTTCAAGGCACAGCTGAGAACACTGCTGAACTGAGCACAAGACTCATAGCAGTGGCAGTTGACATACCTCTTCCTTTCAGAAAGGTGTATGGTGGTTAAGAAATAAATTCACCTTGCACTTTCATTGATCTTACTACCCTTTGCAGCTTGCAATTCAACCTAATAAATGGCTATAAGTGATTGTTAAGGGAACGTCAAGGATTCTGTTTTCAGTCAGGTAGATTTAGACAAACACACAAAACATGAAAGCTTTACACATGGAAGACATCAAACCAGAAAGCAAATTTTAAAATACTTTTAACAAAAAAATCTTTCAAGTACTGCTTGTCAAGACACAACAGCACCTATTACTCCTGATCTCATTCAATATCTAGCCCACCAATACAGTTGAACCCAGTTATTGCTGTATTATATATAAATGCTGCCATATCACTAATACTTTAGCTGAAAAATTTCAAGGTAAAGACTTCATCACAATTGAAACATAAGGCTCAGGGCAATTCACCGAGAGAAATAATGTTTCAAAATAATTGGCTGGCCACGGCAGTCTTAATACCATCTACATCTGCAGACTCATTTTAGAGCCGCGTGACATTTTCACTGCACTGAAAATCTTCTAGCTAGCTTTGATTACTAGCTTAATTTCTTAGGAATAAAAGTATAGAAATATTTAAGATTGTATTCATTATTTCCCACTAACTTCCATTTCAAGTTCCTTGAGTTTTCTATTGACATTAAAATTAAGCAATCAGCGCAGATCTAAAGAAGAGAGTGAGAGAGAGAGAAAGAGGGAGGAAAAAGAGAGAGGAAAAGAGGGAAAGAGAGAGGAGAGAAGAAAACAGGGAAAGAGAGAGAAACCCAACAGGAACACCTAGATTCTTATTCACACATTTATTTAATCTTCCCTTGGTGTTTCTCACACCTGTTTTGGCATACATTTTAATTGACATAAATCTGTGTCACAAAAGCATGTGGTTCAGCTTCAGTAAAATATTGTAACAGTGATAGAGAAATATGGCAGTCTATATAGTCTGCTGTTGTATTGTAATAGTGATAGAGAAATATGGCAGTCTATATAGTCTGCTGTTGTATTGAATTAAATTAACTTTCAATTTTAGTCTCCTTTAGCATTATTTACTTAAATCCAAAAACACTCACAACATCTAGGGCAAAGGGTCTTCTATGATCAAGTGTGCAGATTTCTAGGAATTCCAAATATGAAGCAAGAGTAGAATAAGCAATAGAAACCTGTAATGCAAATAAGAGATACACAGTGCAGGTCAGAAGTCTGCCTTGGGGACCTGGCTGAAACCCCATGATAACATACACATCCATTTCATAGTATTGCATGGAAGTCTCACAACATATTCCAGTGAAATTAGATTCCCCAGTTCAGTGATGACCTGGAGGGAAAAAAAAAAAAAGTTGTGTTGTACACATAAACTGAAGGATAGAGGCAGGCATATTTAAAAATTGCAGGAAGGGAACACTGATCCTTAATATGCTCTCACTACTCTTAAATTCCAATCCCACAGAGCTTTCATAAATTGAGAGCTGAGAGCTTTATTAGATATGTTTTCAAATGAAAAGTTCCCATGATTTTTTATTCATGAATCTTTCACAATATTTATCCATAATATTATCCTTTTTAGCCATGAGGTGATTTTTTTTTCCTTCTCCCTCCTGCTTACCACATTGAATCTCATTTTAAAATAGCTCTTATACTACCATAAACATTACTAAAACAGGTCTTTTGCATATATATTGAACTTTATTTTCCATGCAGTTGTATGTATTAACCCACATTTAAAAAACTGCAAAAACACTCTTAAAATGAAGACTTTGAGATAGTTAGAACTAAGTCTCAATGTATGTTTGCAGACTTTGTTGGATCTGTAACAGCTAAAGGTATGGCACAGCTGTAAAGGAAACAACAAATACTTTTTAAATCATAGCAATGATAATATCAAGCAGCATTTCTAGCTGAGGTAAACTGAGCAGCACCTTTTCTTGTTGCCATTGATACTTTGATAATCTTTCTGTTTTGAACTGGAAAATATGAATCTTATGGTAAAAATCAAAGTCATGCCTTTAATGGAAATTTTAAAAAAATCACTTCTAATATTTTCACCTCACAAACAGAGCATATCTTACAAAAGAGTTCACCAAAAAGTATCTGGGAAAGAAAAAGCTAGAGCCTAAAGAAAATTAGAAAATTATATTTTGGATATGAGCAGATAAAAGGGAGAAATCAAGGTACAAAATGATCATTGTTATCTAAATGCTGACTAGTTCATTTTCGCATACTAAAAATTAAGACTACTGTTAATTAAAACAAATTCTTAGACCTCTCCAAAGGTTTCTTCCAATTTGTAAATTTTACAGTGATTCTTTAGCAAGCTCAATGAAAGGTATTAATTTCTTGCAAATGTCAAGATTTTTTTTTTCATATGAAACTGAAATAGGTATGACAGGTATAATATTTGACTCTCAAACATGTTCATAGTCAGGTAAACAGATCCTGACTATGCTAAGGAGTTTTGGGGTACACCCTGAATTAGGCTCGTACTAAAATACTAGGCTAAGCATTTAAGTCATGGAAGGCAAGCCATATAATCATATTTCATATATTGTATAGGTCAGATTGAATCTGAGTGGGAAGACTCCTCAGTGGCCCAGCAAAGCTGAATTTAAGAAATGCTGCATCAAACAGCACCTGTAAGCCATACTAAAGGAACAGACTAGAGGCTCTTCTGGCCTGCTTTCAAAACCTTCCATGACAGCATCCCAGACCTCAGTGGGCTTGGTGTATGTTTGTGTCTGTTCCTAGACAAGGCAATTCACTGCCTGTGGAGGATGGACACACAGACAACAAATGTGTCTGGGTCAGTGGGCAGCACCACAGAGGGGGAAACTGAGTCCCTACACGATTATTCCGTGGTGGACAGTTCCCATACAAGTCAAAAAGTTTTCCATAGTGGAAATGGAACTTTCAAAACCAAAATGCCACTAAAGCTGCTTTGTTTCCAAGTTCTCCTCCAGAGGGAAGGCAGCCTTTCAGCAACAAACACAACATTGTGAGTCTTAGGATGCTACTTGGACTGTTTGGATCTGATTGTCACCTCCCTGAGCTTAAGTGTAAGTAGGAGCAAAGGAAAAGATGATCCAGTATTCTGTTATTAAAAAAAAACATTTTCCCCTTCTTTTTCTTGGCACGGTCTGGTAAGGGTGCAGGATAATACAAGGATTGCAAACAATTTTATCAACTTATAATTCACATATTTATGTTGTATTAACAATAAAGAGTATAATTACAGCTTTTGAATTTTGTGCAATTAATATAAATCCATTTAGGAATACTGATTTTTATTCTGATATCACCTATAGTGACTAAATTCAGAATAAGTGACTAGAGCACATTTTCAGTCCTCTGAGAAAAGCATTAATAGTTTTCTTCTATTAATGAATCATCATTTAATTAAGCAGTAATAAAGGTAACAGCATAAATTTTCACGAAGAATGTGCAGTCTCAGTATTCTCCAAGGGCTGTCTAAACCTTACAAACATTGAGTCCTTGAGAATAGCTTGACAAGTGGGGCAATTAACCTTAGTATTTAAAACGAACAAATAAATTATGAAGTCATTTAAATATTTGTCTCTTGGAAAGTTTGCCTGAACAGCCCTGCTAGATGACAAGATTATTTTACACTAAGAAAGATAAATTAAATATAAATTAAATATAAAGGTATAAATGACAATATTGTACAGACCTCACATAGACGATGACCTGGAAATATTATCTGACAAAAATACAAAAACAATACCAATATGATACTTCATATGATCACACTTTGCTATTTCATCTTAATGACAATTCAGGCACTTGTCAGTATTTCCATGGATCCACATATCTGTGCTTACAGTTCCATGAATGGCTAATAAAAACTGCAACTTCTAAGTAATTTTTTTAAATATAATATTTAATATGAACTCCATCTGGATACAGACTGCAATTGCAAAAAGATAAAAACAGCAGGCAGAAAAATTAAAAAAAAAAAAAAAAAGAAAAAAAAAGAAAAAGATAAACTTTCCTATCAGTACCTTAAAATTCTCTTCTCTGTACAGAATTCCCTTGTGTCATGCTACCTGGAAGATAACATCCCATTTTAAAAGCGTCCCAACCTTCTTTTGTAATAGTCCATATTTCCTGAAATGTTTAAAAATAATTCAGAAGAATTTGAAATAGTTATATTATGTACATTGCAAAACTATTTCTTGCCTCAATTACAAAACAAGTATTGTCACATAATATTTTAGCTAGAGGGTTCCTTTTCTTACCATAAAATAAATTTACATTTATTAGCTCCAGTAGTAAACAAATTGGTGACTGCTGTGCCTTGCCAAAACAAATTCCTCCACATGTCTGTCAGCAGTCACTTTTAAATCCAGGAAAACATGTTTTTTAAGCTGGGAAATACTTGACACCTGAGTACATGAGGGGTTTTGCAGTCTCATGGCTCTTCAGGAAACAAGTTGTCAGTGTAAATATTATCACACAATTTTCTCAATAGATTGCTTTGCTATCCAAAAAGATCCAATCTCTTATCAGTTCTTTGGGTAAGGGAGGTCTCTTTGGATCCAGAGTTTGTCACAATACAAATACGTGACTTTTGTTTTGCCTTTGTTCTTTGGATGTGTGCAAGTTATATAGGCCAGCAAAAGTAAATTACTTCAATAAAAATTAAGCGAAGAAAGAAACAAAATACAACACTCGTCCCCCAGTGAACTATGCTATTTCCTAAGCTGTGGTGCTCAGTACTAAATATCACTTTTTTTAGAGATGACAGTGTGGAAAAAGGCAAAGAAACACCATGCTATGACACATGAAAGGTGTTATTGCAATTTTTGTAATATCATATCACACCTTAAACTTCCATCCTACAGTTTCCTTGCTTTAGCTCTATTTTATGACACCATTTTTTATAACTGTTTCCGAAATTAGAACCTCGGCTTCAATGGATTTTCCCATCAACAGAAATTACTGCTTGGGAGTTAGGAGACCAACATTAATTTTCAAAACATTCTGATTAAAATATAATAAAGTAATGCTAAGACTACTAAAACTTTGTATTTCCCAGCAAAAATACTAGATAACACTGGACAAAAAAAGTAATTCAATGAATTTATGAATTCAATTCATGAAAATGTGAGTCACCCTGAAACATTTCTTAATGCATATAAAATATACTACCTTCCAGAAACAACAAAATGTGAGAAGGTACAGGAAGCAGAATGCCGAGATCAAAATCATAAGCTTTTACTTTTTCTTTTTTTTCTTTTTTTTTTTTTTTAATCTTCAGGATGAAGGAGAGATTTTTCAAGATAAGGTAAGCAAATTCTTGATTGCTACTTTTGTTGCAGACCATTTTGTTGTGACATATGAATTATCTATTCATAATATTCAGAGAGTGTTAGGAAAATAAAGAGATCAAATAAATTCATCTATATTTTTATTATCTAAAATTAAATACCATATTTGAAGAAACACCACCTGTTAACAAGGGCTGTGTTCAAGAAAGCACCCTCAGAAGTTTAGCCTTGTTTTTCACTATTTTCTTTTGTTGTGTGTACACATTCCACCTGCACAAACACCACCTGCATTCCTCTTTGATTTTAGGATTCAGAAGAGTGGCAATCTGAGTGATTTCTACAGCTTTAAACAAAATCATGACTCCCTGCTGTGGAGCAGCATGACACAACAGTCTTATGTCAACTGTGACCCATGCTGCAGACACTTTGGCAAATCTACAGAAGAAACTGGGATGCAACTGGCAGCGTAATTGAAAGGTTTGCTGGTTCAGTTGCTTTTGCTTGAGGGCAAGGTATCCTCAGCTAAAACAGGAATTCATAACATGCACTTGAAAAGTACAGTGAGGGGACCCAGATTTTAAGAGGCATGGTGCTAAAAACATGCATTTCTTTCATGATCTCATATGCAAATCAACAGTCTGAAAATTTAACATGCCCATTTCTTCATCCCATTCCACTCAGCAATTAGAGGCCTTGAGAAGTTTACTCATTGGAACAGAAGGTAAAATCTGGTTGTAATTAAATCAATTAAGAACAAAAACAAAACAGATTTGTAAAAACATACTCTTTCCATTAAAAAATTATCTCCTGAGGAGCATAAACACTTCATTCCAAAACCACTTTGTTGCTGCAGTTTAAAGATCTCTGTGCAATTCCTTCCTGCAGATTAAGATTTTCTCCCCAATTTCACACTTGAAAAATAATGCAAGAAATTATCTTCTCCTTAATCATTCAGACTCCCAAGCAGTTACCAAACTATCTCTGCTTTACTTCCAGCATTTTCTTTATGAGAATTACAGGCACATGAAATGCATTTGAACCCCATTTAATGCCTCCAGTGATTCAAAAGGTAATTTTAAATACTAAGCCACAACTATATTAGTCAGTTTTAGATAATTCAGAGCCCTCTTTTGCGTTATTTCATCACTCATTGCAAAGCATTAGAAGAAATAATAACAAATGACAAAGACTGTGCCTGAGGGATTTTATGTGGGCTTGATGACTTCATTGTCATTAGTTTCTGTCAGAGAATAAACATGGTACAACAAAAAGATGCCTGTTTAAGAACTACAACTACCATAACTGTTTTGTTGTGGAGAATAAAATAGACCCAACATTTATTTTATCATTAAAAATGTACTATAACTCAACTCTACATAGAAATGTACTCATAGAATTTAGGGACAGACATTCATTTCTCCTGTGTAAACAGAATCAAGATAAATTAACCAATATATTTGATAAGTGCTTTTGCTTTGTCTCTATACTTGGATGTGCACATGTCTAGCCTTCTATCCTGACTAGAAGAAGCTTCAAGAAGTCTTCCCTAAAGACAGACAGCAATGGCAAAAGGTTAATTAAAATTTTGGTCATATCAGACAGTGAATTCTGGGTATGAATAGTGACTATGAATGTATGTGAGAGAGGGAGTGAGAGGAATTAACAGATTCAGGACATTGCTGAGAATTCAAAAGAACTTCCTCAGTGCCCTTCTCAATACCCTATAATTCGCTGTAAACAACTTGAAGTTTGTTTCACTAACATTCCCTTCCCTGCTCTTCTGCTGGCCAGAAAGCGCAGTGGAAAATTTTGTGCATGCAGAGAAATGATCCATGTGTGGGAGCAGCACTGAATATAGGAGAGATCTTTTGATATCTTCTGATTTTTATCTTGCACAATTTAACGTCATGTGTGATTAAACATTACATGTATCAATGTCATTTATTTGCATGGATGGAAATTCAGTGGCCCCGTAATTTCAGTTTCATTCGTACTAAGAACTCGTACATTCGTTGCTCATTCTGCTACAAACTGCCTGGCCCATACAAATATAGATTATATTTCATCAAGCAAATAAATAAAAACCACCTCATAGATCCTTTTCATGTTCAACTCCATCAAGTTGCTATTGGAAGGTGATAATCCAGCACAACTTTTAATGATTCATAATCTGAGCCTTTGCTCCAATCAAGTGTGAAATATATAGCAACACATGAATACAGTGAAAAAAATCAAGAAAATCACTTCCAACAATTAGACAAGCCTGTATCACACCTTATCTTTCGCTGTTCAAATGAATAGTAAAGAGAAATTAGTCAAATTAGCTAAGGTATTTTTGGTTATTATAGGCAGTCAATTCAAGTACAGCAAAAACTCTGCTGTTTCTTTCAGCTTTTAAAATTGTAAGAACTCTTCCTATGGGTTAATGAAAGATCCATAATAATAAAAAAGATCAAGCTGAATTCTCCTCTCAGAAAGTTCTCTGTTTATCTGACAAGACAATGTTTATGTCAACTCCAGATCTTGTTATTACAGGTGGCTTTCTGACCTGCTGATTACAGGCTCCCACAATACGTTATATTATTATTTTTCTGATTCCAGAGTACTCCACAAAGAATGGAGGTTCAAGAAAAAATCATAACTTAAATCTGCTGTGAAAAGGTTGCAGCATCACTTATTTCCAGAAGACGAATGTGAATGTATTTTCATTGTGTTTTGAGAAAATACATTAGGTGCAATTCTTTCTTTGCCTCTCTCAAAAACCCAAATATTTTCAAAAGTAAGTCCCATTATGAAGGGATGGGAAAAACAGATAAAAGGAAATAATTTTAAGGTATCCACCTGTACTAGTTGCTATCATCCTCCTATAAAAGGATTGAATTTGTGTGGATATTGTTCTGTAGCTGAAAAATAATTTGTACCGTGTTCCAGTTTTATAGCTAAAAAAGAGGTTTGGGCATAATTTTGAGGGGTTTTTTGTTTGTCAGGAAGCATATAAAAGCATGAGAAGGTATTAGTCTTCTGGGTGCTGCAGACTGAGAATAAATTTTTTAAAATTTACATTCTACAGAACATCTCAGGAAGAAGAAACATAAAAAAACTAATTGATATGAAAAATATTGTCCATATACTCTTTGGTATTTTATATTGGTGCATAAAACTCACAGAATTTTAGTGAGAACTAGATATTTAAATACCACTTAGGGGCTTAGTGCCTTCTTCCCTTCCTATTTCTATTATTAACTTTGTTTAGCCAGCAATATTTTCTTACTTTTCTTTTTTAAAATAAGAATAGTGGAGACCTGACCTCCTCCTTTTAGTGTTTTAAGAGCTAATTCCAATACTGTTTAGTTCAGATCAGTAGAGATCTGAACTCCTTGGTTTAGTCCTTTTTTTTGTTTTGTTTGTTTTTCAGAGCAGAATTTCCAACAATTTTTAGTTCTGCATTACAGAAAGCAGAAAATGCCATTCCACACATACTATTAATTAAGCTTGAATGGTGGGGGAATAGATTGCTTCCACTCTAAATTACTTGGGGCACATCTTGAAGAGGTGATCTAGCTGCTTTCTGACCTCAGTATCTATGTGTTAGACCTTGCACATTGCTTCATATTGAGTGTCATGACTCCTCATTAATAACCCCAGCTCCTGAAACAGCATGGGACTCCCTGAGAACACTTCTTGACCTACCTTTAGGCCAACTACCTCTCCTTCTCCCAGGACAGCGTGGCTGTTTGTGCCTTCCCATCACCCAGGAGGTCTCCCAGCCACCTCCAGGACTTGGAGCAAGCCACCATATTCCTGCTTGTTTAACTTACGCATGACTGGAAGCAAGTTGGCAGAACTTAAAAGATCAGGATGTTGAGAATGGAGAGGTAGTATCGGAGAATTACAGGAAAATTATTCTGTCTTTTTCTAAAGCAGAAGGCTGACACCCACCTTAAAGTGAAACAAAGACCTTTACTGAAGTTAAGCATGAAGATTCTGTGTCCACAGAGTCTGATTATTTCTGAAGTTGTTATACTTTCGAAGTCCAACACAGCTGGAATTAAATGGGACTTTCACATCCTTGAGAGACACAGAGTAAAGCTTCAGAAATATCTTAAAGTTTTCTTAATAGCAAAGAAATTCCTTTCTTCACCACATTGTAAAATGTGGGCAGTTATTTGGGATATCATTCTTGGTATAAAGTATGCGGCCTTGCTTACGCTGATCATAATTTAAATTATCCTTTTATGTTGCAGTCAAGTAAACATATACTGCTGTGCCTGCCACATTCCAGTTTTGCACTACACCAGTAATAAACTACTTACGGAATATATTCTTAAAACTGAATAAGTCACTAAGAATAGGTGGCAACTGGAAAAAAATCATCAGCACTACAAGGAGTCACCCAAGATAGGAGTGCTAGAGCAAGTCCAGGTTTGTTCTATGAAGTCCAGAGCGCACCACCAAATACTTGGTGTGTCCAAAACAGAACTGCTATTTATGAGTTTGTGTCATTCAGAAAAGAGCTGTGCTATATTTGCTGGCCACACTATACTGACACTTCTGACAGTTCCTTTTGAAATGTTAAAGGAGTCTGAAGTGTTTCAGGCTTCCTTTTGAAGTGTTAAAGGAGGATTACCTGTTAAACATTAATATACCTGAAAATTGAGAAAAATGAATACACCTACAGCAAGAAATACCCTCCTGTGCTTCAGAAATTGAAACTTATTGTTGGAAATATTCAAGATAATTGCATTACTATATAAGCATATCTTCTAATTGGGATTTAACTTTGCAGTCTGGGATCTCTGACAGAAAATTTGCCTTCTAGGGTCAAAGCACAGTGAAATTGAGCAGATCTGAGTATTTTACAGTTCTGTATGCATACTCATTTTCTAAATTTCTTGAAGTGGAAAAGCATACTGATGGTGGTGTCAGAATTGCCCCCAAGTGCTGCAGATACTCAGCATCAAAATTTTAACACTTTATTGATGACAAGGTGGAAAAGAGTAATTCAGTGAAGTATAAAGCTAATTGTTTAAAAAATATCCTAGGATGTATCAATAAGTCACCTACAGATGTGTAATCAATATCCTACATGGATGCAATAAAATATATTCTGCAGATGAGGAAGAGGACAATAAGGAGTTCAGAGAATCATAAAGTATCCTGAGTTGGAAGGGACCCACAGGGATCAGAGAGTCCAGGTCCTGGCCCTTAAGAAGGACACCCCAGAAGTCACACCATGTGCCTGAGAGCATTGTCCAAAAGCTCCATGAACTCAGCCAGGCTTGGTGCTGTGATCACTGCCCTGGGGAGCCTGTTCCAGGCTATTTGCAAAGAAATATTGAAAAAGTAAGAATATTCAAAATCTTGACTTCTGTTTTGTGTCAAAAACTATGTCAGTAAAAGAAGATCACACCCCCAATAAGATGGTTTAAAGACTTTTAAAGATATGGGAATATACTATGCAGAAAAACATAATAAAGAATATTACTTGGACAGCTTATCTGAAACTGAGTTTGCTAGACTTAATCCAAAACATAATCAATTTTTATTATTTTTTTTTTCCAAGAAGAAGGTACAGTCCTAATCTCAAATAGTAATCAAAGCTGCAGAGTGAAAAGATTCTGGAGAGACTTACTTTGGGCAAAATCTTACAGGAATAGATTATGTTGGAAGATTTGCCTACACAAAATTCAATGAAACTAAGTGGTGGTGTTACTTTTTCAATATATCAGCACCGTAATAGACATAAAAAATAAATCACCGCTCCTCACCCACTGAAAAAGATAAATTTGAGTTTGCCACTACAGACTTTTTTAATGTTGGAATGAATCCATGGAGTACTAGTATCCATAACTTTAGTTTGAATTTTTTGAAGGTTGTATGATATTTTAACATCCTTCTCAAACTTAGATATGACCACTGTTTCATAAGACCCTGAAAGAAAACAAAACTATAACATTATTTTCTCAAGTCTTTAGAGAAGTTTGATTCTCAGCATCTCATAATAAGCAGTAATGAGCTACAACCCGAGCCCAAATGCATATCCTCACAGCTTTCAGTTCACAGGGTGGCAATAAAACAGATGTTGTTTTACGGGTTGTTATTCAAAGGTACCAGGAGATTCATCAACGTTCCATAAACATGTAGGGCATGAGTCTAGTGAGTAGACTCTGGGCATAATAGTTAAGGCTTCTTAAAAAACATTCTGGAAAATGAGTCCAAACAGCTGATTAACAAAGATAAAATCCAAACCCAGTAGCAAGGTAAGTAATTTAGCACTAAACTGAAGAAAAACAAAAAGATTCCATAGCAGTAATCTGACAAATTCACAAAGCAAATTGAAACTCTTTATTTTTTTGAAAACATAAAAAGTCCACCAAAGCGCAGAATTTTGAATTTGTAAAAAATGAAAATGAGTGCCTAGTAAACATCTCACAGAGCAATATTCATGACTTTAAAATTAACCAAAAGGGACAATAAAAAAGAAAATTTGGTTACAGACTGCCATCCGAACAGATCTGTATATAAGAGCTGAAATAAGAATGTTCATGGGTGATGATGTGTCAAATCTCAAAAATGTTGTATACAACAAACATTAGGAAGAGTATGGTGTAGCTTGCAATTCTATGATTAGGAATATAGGAAACAAGCTAAGCAGATACCCAGCAGCATCTACAGTAAGTTTACTAGGAAAAAGGCCATTTAAAAAAACCCTATTAATTCCCTTGAATTATTGACAGGAATGCCTCTAAAATACATGGCTGCTGTCTCTAATAGATTCAGTTCTGAGGCTTTTGAATTCAATATTATGTCTTTACTTTTAAGAGGTAATGGAGAGCTCTAACATGGTTTTTAATTACTTAAGACTCTAGAGCTTACAAAAAATATTGTTTTCTACATTTTTCAACACAGCATGAGGACAAAAGTTAATTAGCTGACTACATTTTCTGATTGTCATGAAAAAGCATATGCTCCAGTCCCCAAACAGTTTTCACTTAGTACATTAAGTTTAAATTTAAATTTATTTATATTGGGTGTTTTCTCTCTCTCTTTCCTCCTAACAACACAAGACTCCCATTTGCTGTGTTAGTATCAGTTCTGCAACTTTAGGGTTTTTGTTTGTTTGTTTTTTTCATAAACTAGGCATTTATCAACTTGGACTATTTGCACCTCTTTCACCGGATTTTTTTCACTGAAGCATTTACATGCCATATCTGCCATCATAATTTTATATTATATACAGAAATATAACACACAATAAGTTTTTACCTGCGTGAATTTTATGTTTGAATGCTGCAGATTAATTGGGCCTTAATGCATAACTGTTCAGATGCATCACTGTTTGTTAATATAATTTAACAATTACTAACACTTATGATTAGTCTTGAAAGGATCCCTCAGAAATCATAGGAAGAGGGATGGTGTTTCTTCAGTTCTGCATCCTGCTTGGGCTTCAACAGGCCACATGAGTTAATGGAAGGGTCCATGGTGAGTCACAGAAAAATATAGGAGTTTGTCAAATTTTTGCTAAAGGAAAATGTTTCAGTAGCAGATTCTTGTTAAGGGTAATTTTAATACTGCATTCACTGCTCCCAGCCTAGGTTTTTTACGGTTTTCTTCTTTTTATAATCAGGATTTAACTGGCTCAAACTTTACTACTTCTGGAATTACGTGGGTTTTACATATAGCTGTTCTTCCTCTGATAATGAGTTTTCTATGTTTAATCATCTATGCTACACAAGAATTTATGAATGGAAACTGACAATTTACATCTGGCCCATTTGCCCAAATCTTCCTTGCCATCCTGATACACGATATTTTTCTACTTAAATTGAAATATGGTAGATATTAAAACAAGATTACTCAGTGATCATATGAATACTGTTTGTGAAAAATTGACATTTTAGTGACGTACTTATGATAATTCTGTCCTTATCTAAACCCACCATGGTAGATATTTTCTAAAACTCTTTATCAGCACTGGGAAGGAAAATTGTTTCTCTAGCTTCAAATTATTTGGGTCCAGATTTTATTTTGTAGCATATTCAACAACAACAGTATGAAAAAACTGCCTCTGGTAAGTAAGCCCAGGCCAACACAACCCCCAGGATACAGAAGTGGTTCACCAGTAGTCATTTACTCAGCCTGAAATCCTCCTCCTTCCCAGTACTTTCTGATGTGACAAGTTCTCATCAATACTATTCACTTCATGAAATTCAGCAGTTCATTTTCACCTCCTGGATTTGCTTACGACTTGCTACAGGATCGCTCAAAGGCTTTACCCAAACTGCCTTATGGAGAGAGAAATCCCAGCTACAAACATGCTGTCCCTAATGTTGCCACTCCTCAGAACTAGCAACCTGTGGAAATGACTGATCTAAAAATAATGCATAGTACTTGGCCTGGTCTCCTCAAGATTTTCCCTTATCAGCAAAAAAAAAAAAAAAAAAGAAAGAAAAAATGAGGATTTTTTTTCTCAAAAGTAGCTAAAATAATATCCAGACAGCACTGCATTTACTATCACAGTTTGGAGGCAGTTTGTTTTTATTTTAATAGATATTATTAAAATGTCAATGACTTATTTATCCTTATTGTCAAACTTATTGATAAGATTACTCTTATCGATAGAATTCTATAAGAAGCATTCAGAAAAACTCTGCAAGCAAATAAAAAATACACTATCTCTGAAACTATAGTACATTTGACTGTGATATTTTTCACTTTGGACCTTGATTATATCTACAGTCACCATCACTAAAATGAGTAACTCCTTGAACATTAATGCTGCTAAACCGATATCAACTCTCCAATTGGAAAACTTGCCATAAGAAGACAAGAAAAAAATTCTCTGCACATATTCTGTGAGGGTGATCAGATACTGGAACAGGTTGCTGAGAGAAGCTGTGGCTACCCTAAGCCCCACAAGTGTTTTAGGCCAGGTTGGATGGGGCTCTGAGCAACCTGGTCTAGTAGAAGGTGTCCTTACCCATAGCAGGGGGGTTGGAACAAGATGATCTTTAGTGTCCCTTCCAACCCAGGCCAGTCTATGATTCTCTGAATTACCAGTATTCAGAAAAACAGAACAGAGACATATTAAGGAGAATTGAAAGCCTCAAAAGTCTGCTAAAAGATGTCTGAATTTGTTAGACTCTTTCACTTATAAATAAATTATATTATTTGGGGGAGGGGTGTGTGCAATTGTCCATATTTGGGTTTGTTGGATTTTTTTATGTTGGGGGGGGTTAAAATTCTTCGCTGTAACCCAATTGTTATTTTAAAAATTAACAGAATAACAATCTATCCCTTTCATTTAAACCCTTTAGGTTTAAAAGGGCTGACCAATAGATTCATCTTACAATGATCATAAAACTTTCCTCTGTTGCTTAAGCTGAGTTGCAGAGCAGAAAATCTGTGTAACTATAAAAGTTTTGGCTAATTTACTACTCTAAAGAATACAGTAGGAAAAATATTAGCATCCATGATGTTCTTCAGATTCTTAGAGCTCTTCTCTGAAGTGCCTGACTTATTCCCCTGGTTCTTGAAACACAGACTATCTACACAAAACCAAAATAACTTCAAGGACTAATATGTAATGCCTGCCACACCCTTGTAACAAAGCACTGGACCTGAATATTTGCCTCCTCTGTTAAATACATTCTCCAAAATGGAAATGCATATCCACAGCTCACTGAAATGACAAACACTCATTTCAGTCTTTATCCAAGACTCAAATTAACAGACATTTATGGTACTGGAAATGTATAGTACAGAGAGTCTCCCAAGACTTTCTATGAGGAAAATTCTAATAAAATAAGTCACAGAGAAATTTTAAAGTATAGAGACTTAACGTTGCCATTCTACAGTATTCCAATGTTCCCATCCTGAAATTTTAACAGTAGCTTGAAAGGAAAAAAAATATCTCTAAGATGACAGATCAATTGTGCAGCAAAACTAAGTCATAAAATATAAAGACATCCAATCCCTTATCACTGAGATTTTTTCCTTTGTGATCTTAACATATGGCTTTCCTTGATGCCAAGGAACTGTCAATAAAAAGAAGCCTTTGTTCTTGAGCACCACCTTTGTTCTTCCCAAGCCTTAGCAACTGTTTATGGATGCAGTAAGTGTTAGAACTGTTATATACTACCCCTGGTGATGAGGCCTCTAATAGGAAAAGGCACCTTCCCTTTCTGCTCTTTTTTTCCAGACTATATCCCATGACCTGAGCCTTGCCTGATGCGATCATTTTCTGCAAGCATGAAAGATATCATGTTTTTAATGGATTTTTTGTGGTGAGCAAGCTCTGTTAAGCAGCTGGATTAGATACAGAATATGAATACTCTTTCCTTGACAGGTTTTACTGAGAAAAGAAAGAGTACTATTTCACTCAGGAAATGCAGAATGAGACCAGAACACTGTGCTACAGCAGCCACAGCTGAGGAGGGCACCTGATGACACTTCTCAGTTCTCAGGTTCGAGTGTCACTGTTGCCATGTCTGAACAGTGAATGAGGACAACATATGAAATAACAAATTCTCCCACGCACAACAGATTTCTCATGTGGAAATCCTGAATCAGAAGTCATGGGGTATTTCAGCAGGTCCCCAAGGCAGGGCAGGGCAATCAGAAGATGGAAAAAGTGGAGGCCCCAGCCAAGGGGAACAAGCACCACAGGGCTGAACTTTGTACATCAGACCATTTTACATTTTCCTCACCATACTTTGGCAAGAAAATGTGGGTTTCTGCCTCACAGAAACCTATACTATTATCATTTTTACTTTTTTTTTTTTTTTTTTTTTAATGCAAACCTATTTTTGACAAAATGTGCTAACCAAAATACCCCACCAAAACTTACTTGGATTGGAAGGACAAAGCAGATGTTATAATTAAGGTGATTTTACACAGAAGCAAGTGTTGGGGTAGCTAATTCTTCATTATTTGCGATTTTTGCATCAAAACTAGATATTTTGACTGTGTCAAAGCTTATAGGCATTGCAAGTGCATATGGAAATTATTTGAAAAATTTTTCTGTTCTGTGTGATGCTATAAATCACAGCAGGATCTAAGAACAGGCATTTTATGTTTCAAAGCATCTTGATTTCATTGTGCAACAAAATTTTAACTGGCTCTTTTTTTAAGAAAGGTACTCAATGCTTTATATTATTTCTCACACAAAGAATACAACTTCATCACTCTATCTTTGTGTTTTTAAATAACAAAATTCCAAATTAAGTGACCTGTAGTCCCAAGAAATTTCTTTGTTTACTCTCTATAGATAAATTATTTCCATCTCTCTCTCTCATTTCATGAGAGTATTGTGATTTTCTTCTATTGGTACAATTCAAGCAATAATGGACCTGTCCGACTTAAGATGAAAACAAATATTAAATTCAAGTTTATCAACAACACACTTAGCTTATTATAATAAACTCCATGATTACTGGAAATACTAAGGGTGTCTGTTATGTTTTCAGTTCTTTTACACCAGCTAGCTTAGGATCTCCGATGTCATGTTGAAGACATACTAATGCTGTTCTACACATAACAATAAAAATTGGTTCTCAAATCAGTGTTTCTTCACTTTTTGTATGACCACAACTATGGGATGGTAACTCCCTGAAAGCTTCAGACTCAGTTTTGATATTTCCAACAGAAAGAGTTTTTTCAAATTACACCAAGGAGATTAAAAAGACAATTCATAGCCTTCAAGGAGAAAGAGCTACTTACATTAATCTTAAATAGCTTTAGATCAGACTCATAATTTAGGTATGTGCTGAGGCTCCAAAGAGTGTGATGTTTTTAGGAAGCTTCTCATTTTAGTTCCTTGAAGACCACAGGGGTATAACATAAACTGAATTGATTCAAAATGTTGTGTCAGGTAATCTTTTTAAAGAACTGTGGTTTTGCTCTCATGAAGATATAGTTTAAAGATATGGTCATGTCTACTGATGCCAACTGCACATGCAAACAAGTGTTACAACAGAATCCTCAGCTGCTGAATTTATTTCACTATGAATTTAACTTTAGCAAATAGTTTGGGTTTTTTTTTAATGTGAAGTTATGCTTCTTCCTGAAAGTACCTTATATTTGCAAGAGACAGATTTCTGTTCAGACTCTGGTTCTGAAAAGGCACGTCAAGAACAAGGTGGTGTCAGCTGAGCACCATGCAGAGTCTTAAAGGGAACAACAGGAAAGATAGATCAGAATGGACTTGCTCTCAGCAACCCTTTATTTTACTACCAAAACATTTTTCAAGCACAGAAACAAGTGATAATTCTGCACTGCTCCTGGTTACACTGTCAGTGTAGGTGCTGATACGCACTGCAGTGGAGTTTAAAACCATGGATCATGACAGAAGATATTGTCCTCCTATAGCAAGTACCCAGTGTGCCTGCAATCTCAGCACCTCTGTTTCAAGGCTCTGAACTAAAAAAGAAAAGAATTTGCTTGGACTGTGTTTTGTAGCACTTTCAGCACGCATGTAAGCAGGTCATCCACCCACACCATCACTAACTGCAAAGGCTGTACAACCGAACTTCTCCCCAGCACACAGCACCACTCCGCCGCCTCACCTACCCAGCCTCCATCCCTGCACTCCATTGTGGGATGCATTCCACCAAGGCTCATCAATGCTGATGATGTCATAGTTCTGGGAACTGGCCAAACCTTCCAGGTCATCCTGTTTCTCATGCTGCATGTGTTGGGGTATAAGCATTTCACATGTGCTCCTGAATTCTTTGAAGGCGTTCAGGTCTGGTAAAAAACAAACAAACAAACAAACAAAAAATCCAAACCAACAAACAAATAAACAAAAAGGACAAAATTAGTTTTGGTGGCATTTAAATCTCACAGTGATAATCTTCAATCTTGCTGCTTGTTTGTAGCCACCTCAGAACACAAAATGGATGCTTAGGAAACATTATGGAATCACCTATGAAAACAAGGCTTCCCACATCCTTCCTTATGAAAACCATTTTATTTTCTATATGATTTCTCTTTGCCCTCAAATTTTATATGACTTAACTGCTAACTATTTTTAATAGTGTTGAACTGCCCTCTGCAGCTGAATCAGAGGTAAAACGTGTACAAAAAGTTTTGTATCATGATTCATGACCTATGTCTAAGGCTTCATGAAATCAGGCTCAGTCTTTGAGTTCTCAAACTGTCCAAAATAAGCTGATGGGAGCATTATGAGCAAAAGGCCTAGAATACTGAAGTGACGTTTATTGAAAGATTGAAGTTTCTTTGAAAAACATGTGAGTACTTGGCTTCTCCTTTTCAGGAATAATAAGGAAACTTTTTGCCAGGAGATCAAGAAAGGTTTGGGTTTCACTATTTACTTTTTGATTGTGTGATATCACAGGGTTAAGAAAACATTCAGAACAACCTATAGAAACATATTCATCAGCAAAAATAAGAACAATTGAGCTGGCACATTCCAAAAGCAAATTCTTGTCCAAGAATTGAGTGACTGAACCTATTGGAGCTTGACTTATGCTATAGAGAAAAAGTCAAGTGTCTGAAACTGAAGCAGTTATTTTTTCTTCTGGCTCAGCATAGATAGTATATTAGAATTATTGTTCCTACTCACTTGGATTTAGTGCCATTCACAATATCATGCAAATTGTGATTCACTATTTTACATGCTGAATAAATACCAAATAAATGCCAGTTTCTGTGAAAAAGATAATAAAATTTACCACACAAGTAAAAGTTGTCTTGATTAGGCTTGATTAGAGTTGGGGCATAATGGTTAAACTGTTCTAAGACACTGTGATCAGTACTAATGACTAGTTGAGAAATTACACACATTCTTTCATGAAAAAAGAGCAAGCCACAATAACATACATTTCAAACTAAACTGGCCTTATTTGCCAGAGATGAACAAGGAGTAATGTATGATGCATTCACAAAGCCAGAAAATTCCATTTTCTGCCCTTGCAAATTTGTCTCTGAAACCCTAAGTGAAGTTCAAAAAAGAAACTAAATCATACCTTGACTTTAACATATTTGCTTATATCCTTTCAAACAAGAACGTCTAACTATGCTGAATCAACACCTGCACAGCAACAGCAAGAGGGGAAATACTGGCACTTATGATTCCAGTCAGCAAGTGTAAAGGAGTCAGGTACCTTGGTAACAGTGGTGAAAGACATCTTTAAAATTTCCTCCATTTAATTCCTCAGGAAGAGAACTCTCAGTGACCTAAGGTTGATGATAAAAATGATAGCACAGCATCTACAGTCCCTGTTCAATATAAAAATGTAATAAAAAAAATTCAGAACAATTAAAAACTATAGAGAACTTCTAAAAAAATTGCATTTCACTTGTTGTGATAATTAATTAGATTTGAAGGTTAGCACTGAACACCTGTCACTTGGAAGACCCTGGAAGAGATTATTCCTATTAGAAAGAGATTATTCCTACTAGAGATTATTCCTAGTACTGTACTGCTAAATTCTAGCCTTAGTTCAGGAGAGGTTTCAATTATTTTATCATTTCCTTGAAACATTGGCATTTCAGTAGAATGATAATAAAAATCAGTTTGAGAAAACAGCTTGGTTTTGATTTATAAAGATAATTTCCAAGTCAAGTAATTTATACACTTAAAAATTTGATTAAATCTATGAACAGGATGGTTTATAACATACTAGATATAGTGCATCACCATTTATAAACACAGACAACTGTATCAACCATTCTTGCCAGGTCTCATTGGACACCAGTGACAAATGATGTCCCTCAGGGGTTCAAACTGGGACTAGTGGTATCAACATCTTCATTAATGACATTGATGAAGAGATCAAATGCACTGTCAGAAAATCTGCAGATGACACTGAGTTCTGAGGGGTGCAGATGGCACTCCTGAAGGATGTAAAGCCACCCACAAGGACCTGGACAAGCTTGAGAATTGGGCATGGAAATCTCATGAGGTTTAACAACACCAAGTGTGAGGTGCTGCACCTGGGTCAGGGCAGCCCCTGACATCAACACAGGCTTTGGTGTGAACAGATGGAGAGCAGCCCTGCCCAGAAGGACTTGGGTGGTGTGGCTGGAGCACTTGCCATTGAAGACTGAGGCACAGAAGTCATTAAGGATCTCAGCCTTCTTTGTCCAGGTCTCCCATTTCCTTCTGGACAGGAAGGAAATTATCCTTAGGACATTATCCTAGTCCTTTTGCTTGCAACATATCTGTAAAAGCCTTTTCAGTTACCATTAACCCCCCAGACTCAATTATAACTGAGCCTTGGCTTCCCTAGCTTCCCATATAATATCCCTGTATTCCTTGTTTCCACTTCCTGAAAGCTTCCTGAAAGCCATGAGCCAGCAATGTGCACTTGCAGCTCCGAATCAATCAGGTCCTAGGCTGCATTCAAAGCAACAAGGCCAGCAGGGCAAGGAAGGGGATTCTCCCCTGTGCCCCACTCTGGTGAGACCCCACCTGGAACACTGAATCCAGCTCTGGGGAAACCACGACAGGAAAGACATCAACCTGTTGGACAAAGTCCAGAGGAAGGCCCCACATTGACTAGAGGGATGGAGCATGTCTCCTGTGAGGAAAGACTGAGAGAATTTAGTTTGTTCAGCTTGAAAAAAAAAGGCTTAAATGTGGCCTGATTGCAGCCTTCTGGTATCTGAAGAATGCCTACAAGAAAGAAGAAGAGGGACAATTTACAAGGACCTGTAGTGACAGGACAAAGGGGAATGGTTTCAAACTGAAAGACAGCAGGTTTAGATTAGATATTAGGAAGTTCTTTAGATGGTGAGGCACTGGAACGGGTGGCCCAGAGAAGTTATGGACGCCCCAGTCCCTGGAAGTGTACAAGGCCAGGTTGGTTGGAGCTCTGAGCAACCTGGTCTAGTGGAAGGTGTCCCTGCCCACAGCAGGGGATTGAAAGTAGATAATCCTTAAGGTCACTTCCAACCCAGGAATTCTATGATTTTATAATTTATGAATTCTAGGAAGTGGTTAAGAAAGTGCAAATACTCTAAAGACCACACTTATTGTAAAAATGTTAAAAATAACATGGTGCAATGAATTTAATTGCTGAATTTTGAATGACATTAATACTACATTGCAACATGCAATTACATTTACATGGGCAGAGGTGGAACGTTCAAATGTTCATAAATTTAACCTTATGACTTGCACTTGCTTTCATTACATCTTTTAATAACGTTTCATTTCAATAACAATACTTTTTCAGTCTATGGATTCCTAACCCAATCTTGCACATTTTTGCTGATCCGAGTAAAAGTTGTCCGAAGGAACTTTGTTCTGTCCATCTGATTAAAAGACAGTCCCTTTCCAGACCTGGTATCCAGGAGAAGGAAAGGGAAGAGAGAAGAGCAAAAACTTAACTCTGAGGGGTAGTGAAGAGAAAGGTCAGAATGGTTTCTTTCTCTGCACTTTTCCCCAAATTGCTTAAAACCTCCAGTTTGTGAGCAGAAACTTCTAGCTTTTCTCCATGATTGCCCTCTCAAGGATAAAGATGATGAAATGAAGACCTCTTTCTTGAAAAGCACTGCTATAGCTAACAGAGCTGGAGATTCCGGTGTTGTGAGAAAGCCACCAGCTCAAGCCAAAAGAATTCAACTCACAAATAATTTGAAAGCTGTAACTGCTACTTGCTGGTATCACTTAAAGAAAGCATCCTTTGGGAGTTTAGCACTTATGAACAAGCAGAGTATGAATAATGCCATTGCCACTCATAACAGAGATCAAATCCCAGTGAATCAACCGTGTGGGAACTGAAATATCATAGTGACAGGCACTTTAGAACTACCTCATAATGCCTCTTTTGTAAATATGATGGGTTAAATCCTAGCCCTATTGAAATGAAAGCTCACAAAAAATCAAAGAACAGAGTAGCGTGGCTTCTGGGGAAGTAAATTGTTCAAAGGCTCATCTTCCCAGCAGTATCAGGATGCTTCTCACACCCTCTGACCTGCTGAGCAACCCTGAATAATTCAGTCAGCTCTCAGCCCCATGCTGTGAACCCTCTCTCAGACTGAAGCTGTGCTCTAACAGGAGAATAGGTTGCTTCTTGTAACATAACGAAAGTCAGCAGCTGCTACAGACCCAAATGCTGCTGCTATATTACATCTAACTGCAACAGCAAGTGTACAGTATTCTATCTTCAGAGAGATGGGACTTCCATTATTCTTGTAGTCCTTTAAACACCATCTTCATTCCACTTAGGAGTCCAAGTGATATGAACAAGAAATTGTATAAAAAAATAGAAACCATGAAAGGATTTGTAAATCTAACACCTGGATGGCAGCATGTCCCAGAATGAGGCAATGAATTCAGAATTATAGAAGAAAAGCAGAAAATTAAGGAAAAAATTCACTGAGGCTTGTCAATAAGAGCTATTTGGAATCATCTCATGCTCCAAACAGGTAATAAGTTAATTGCTATAAAAATCAGGTAAAGGTAATTCAAAATTCACAGTTTTATCTTCCAGCAATGAACATACAGTCTAGGTGCTCTTAAAACAATGCTAAACTCACATAAGCAGCCAATCAATAGCATCTTACTAAGTACATAGGCTACTGACCAAGCAGAGTAGACTCAGAAGGGAGGATGGAGCCTCAGCTCCTCACAGCTGCCAAGCTATAGGACTAGAAAAGTAGGCAGGAACTGATGCACAGGAAGTTCCAGCTGAACATGAGGAGGAACTTCATTACTATGCAGTAATAGAACAGATTTGTCCAGAGAGGCTGTGATCTCTCCCTCCCTGGAGATATTCCAGAACCATCTGGAGGCAATCCTGTGCCATGTGTTCTGAGAGAACCCTGCTTGAGCACTGTAGTCCCTTCCAACCTTATCCATTCTGTGAAGACAATTTCAACAATCCATAAAGCATGGCAAAAACATCCTATGAAAAAAAGAAAACGTATTTTAAAAGCAAACTGACCCACTGACACTACATCTACATCTTGAGGCCATGCAAGGCTGTGAAAGAATGCAGCTCAAACACGTACGGGACAGTGTGACATTCCTGCATTTATCACACTCATGAAACCTGAACAGAAATGGCACACTATTACTTCACACATTTTTTTCACAGTCATCTGTGAGAAACTAATCTTGTAAAGGATCCTTCTTTTGCCAGATCTTCATGATCTACACAGCAGCCATTATGGAACGCTTCTCATGCCTCAATCTGTCTTCTATATCATAAACACACTCAGAAAGGAAAACTCAGCTACATATTTAGGAAAACAAGCACAACATACCACAGTTACAGTCCAAAGGAGCAGAAAAGAAGTAAATTTGGCCCAGATTAGGTGAATAGTGATTCTCTCAGCATGAACCATAAAGAGGGAGATAATTTTCAGCAACAAGGCATCGGTCTAATAACTGCTGTTTTCTTTTACAGGAGTCCACCCAAACACATGGCAACGACCTTCTATTTAGGCCCTTAGAGGGAGCATACTAAAACACATATAAACAAAGTTTCAGTTCATAAACCTATAAATAAACTTGCATAGCAAGGTGTTATTTGCATGGCAAGCATGATTAAAACAAAGAAGACACTGAAATCACAGATTAAGAAGTTCAGAGAAGAAAAGGTCATAACACCTTGGAAAAGGTGGGTCAGCAATTACCTTGGTAGGATTAAAAATCTGTCTTGGAAAAATATATCCATATTAGTAAATTTTTTCAAGCCCTTTATGATTCAAATCTCATAATAGCATGAATTTGATTTTTAAACCATCACATCAGAAAGCCACTTTGTTCTGGCAAAGTCCCAAGTCTTGATGACTGAAATGAGACATTTTACAGATATTATATTTACGGTTCCTCCCTAAAAATATTTAATAACCTTTTAAGGTATCATTGTCTTCTGAAAGGTAGCTAAGATTATTATGCACAGGCTTATATTTATTTGTTACATGTACATCTTCATCAGATACGTAAATGGCCCACAGCTCCCTTTTTGCAAATGCCCAAGAGCATCTTACTTAGTGTCAGACTTCTCTTTTATTCTAACATCTCTTTGCACCTGTACAAGGTAAGAAATTGTTTTTTCTCACCTTTTCATTTTCATCTACTTAACTAAAGCACATTACAATATCTCTGCATTTCAAATCCCCATCTTCTCAGGCAAGGATGGTATTTTTTTTTCCCTTTAAGAGCTTTCTTCAGCCTTTTGCTCAGCTTTATCCCTTTGATCTTTTGTTTGTTTTACATCTACAGATGTCTTTCAAGGGCAGGAAGACTTTTTTTTTTTGTGTGTGTAGGATTTTTCCTCAGCTCTGGTTTACCTGACAAAGATCTAACTGAGATAACCAATCTATGTATCTCACAGCAGTAAATAACACCATTTCCAAACTGATTAAGCAAAAATATTATTCCTTTACTTTCACTTTGTTTACAAAGGTGAGTAAACATAAAAGACACTCATTTTTTAAACAGATTTTACTTTGACTAAAAAAACTGACTTAACACACTTTTCATAACCATCAGAGCACTGACCATTCTCAACTAAATCCAAAGTGATGTCTATTGCATCACACAGCTTTTGATTGCAGCTACTTAGAGCATTATGATAAGATAATAAGGTAACAAGTCTTGAATATCGCATGAAAACTCAAAAGGTATTTAAGCAAGCTGAAAATAGTAGTTTATTTTCTTTGTTTTCCTCATGATATCAGTATCTACCACCCACTCTGGTGATTTGGTTCTCCCGCATAGATACTTGCTTTTGGATATAATTACTGAATACAATAGGCACAATAGATTTCAACATATAATTTGGAAATTTTTTCTTTAATCCTGTTTTTCTTCTCTTACTAACACTTGAAGTTACATTGTTCCCAGTCTTTTCTGTGTGAAGCAGCAGAGTTAACACATTTTCTACTACACCTAGTAGGTTTTCAGCTATATTACTCCCTACAGTTCAAACACACAGCTAATATGCAAACCCCTTTGAAGAAGAAATCAAAATTACATCTTGAGTCAGGCATATTGCACAGTATAATTTTATTTCTAAATAGGATAATAATAAAAATAAGATCATAATACTTTTTCTTCCATGAGGAATAATAACAATAATAACAATGCATTCAATCTTATTTCCCAGAAGCCCGTATCTACAATCAAAGATGCAGTTCTGTGTATAGAAATCCCGAAAGGTGCCACTCTAGAGAGCCATATGTCAACATAAAAAATCTGGTCTGTTTTCATTACTTGTTACCTCCTCTCCTTGTCCTCCGTGGTTTCTCCAGCTCTAACCCTACAGGCATTAATGCTCTCCTGATTTACTCCTTGCTCTATGCTAGGCCAGCACAAGAATTGATACACTTATGCATGAGTTAGACTAGGGCACTAAGGAGGCCAAAAAAGGCATCTAGCAGCACAAAATAACATGCAATACTAGATTGGAATTGCCCCTGAAAAGCTATAGGCCAAATTTTACCCTAGAAGTATGCCTGAAGGGGTTTTTCTGAGGTTTCCTTGGTAGCTTCTGTTTGGTTGGTTTTGGTTGGTTCAGTTTTTAGGTAGGTTATTTTATTCACTTTGGTTTTATTATTTTCTGTGTTGCTCTGAGGTTTGTTGGGGTTTTTTTCATTTGTTATTTTAACTCAGTCTGTGCTTTTGTTTAGACTAAAATCTTGCTTATGGCATTTTCCAGTGTACCTATACTTACGCAGTCTTCTTTCTTCAGTTGTTAGCACTTCAACCCTCCTTCTCTAGGTCACTTCTGTCATCAACTTCTACTAAGTGCCAAGAGGCTCCACAAATTAGGATATACAAAGTTCAGAAGAACCCAGGAATTATTTACTTATGAATATACACAAGGGATGCCAAGGTGTAACAAGCAGTATCCAGAAATTAATTTGCTCTCCATTCTCGTGGCAGTAATCACTCAGTGGAAAACAACTCAGAATGGGATAATCCTCAATCTTACTAAGTCATCAAGTTCTAATTCCCTGCTTTTTCTCTTAGTACTTAATAACTTTTCTTATCAATGTTCTTCCTCTTTCATTCTTCCAGGATTAAAATAATTCACATTTTAATAATTTTCAGAATAGAGCTAAGACAACATCACATTGCACTGCAGCACCAAACAATTTCAACCAAAACTGTCAGGGAGTTGTGGGTATCTGTTGTTCAGTTGTCTCAAGCCCTTATCAAAGTGCTTCTTCTGCCTAGGATGAAATGAGAATTTGTTATAAAGTTCACACAAACAACTGTAATCCACTCCTGAACATCCAGCCAAATTCAATCATAAAGCAAGCAGACAGTGCAGACTACTTCCAAATTAGTGTGGCCTCGATGCTGCTGCTGCTGCCTTTTGCAGTGTGGAAGAATTCTTCCTTCCAACGTAACTAAGTGCCAGTGCAGGCAAGAAAGAGGAGAGCAGAGTTCCTTCATACACAGAGGGAAGGAACCTCACATGAATCCAGCACACAAAAAGCCTGTCAAACTAATAGGCAGAACACTGCAGAAGATTTAAAAAAATTTTTCTCAACCAGAATTTTCCAACTGCTAACACCAAAAAAATCTCTGTGTTAAGTTCCAGGAGGCCTCCAATGGATCCAGGTAACTGCCACACAGCTGCCTCAGGGCCTGCCACTTCCTCTGCCCCGTCCTTAGCCACAAAATGAACTCTGAGCAGTACACAGTTTCCAGAGCTTCCAAGCTCTTTCAGATTATTGTCCCAGGAATTTCTCCAAATGCTACTTTTTCAACAGATGCATCCATTTTGACAGATCGGTATTTTCAGATACACAACAGCAATCTTCACTTTTAAATACACATTTTAAATGTAAGGTTTTATACATTTTGTTAGATATATTTTATATAGAGCTTTAATATTATATGTAAATATTTCTTACATATATCTCTAAAAATACATCTAAGGCACATATATTTTTGGTATAGAGGAAACAAAAGTTTCCTCTATCTAAAACCAGATTTTGCCATCCTTGCAAATCCAAAATCGTATTTGCACATGTATGCACATATGTATGTGGATATGACTAAGTGCTACCCAACACAAATCTAGTCAGAAGTGTGGCATTTTAAACATTCTTGAAGCGATCTTGATATCCCTCTAGTTCTGGCCTGTTCTCTTGACTTCTCATAGCCACAGAAGTACGAAGTCATAAACTGGACTACTGAGCTCATCAATCTAATAACAAATACTTCCCTAGTACAAACATCTGTCCACTTAACAAAAACACACTTAGGTATTATTTCTAGTTCCTAGATTTGTCATTACATGAAAATAGTGGCTCACATTGAGATACTACAATATTTAAAATAGATTGCAGTATTTTTTCAGCATGTTGCATAACTCTGGTTATGGTAACACTGTGCAGGCTTTTCCCTTTTAAAACAGTTATTTCTTCTGATTCTGAACCAAAAGGCACCTCATACAGGATTATTCAGCCCACTAAAATGCAAATAGCAGAGATGGGCAAACATAAATGAAAGGGTTTGCAAGCAATACAAGCCCTGTAATACATGAAAAATGGACGAGTATTTTTGTAGAATAGTAAACAAAGTGACCAATTTTCTATTCATCATTTTCAGCTCAAGTGTATGCTAAAGAATTTATTCATAATGCTCATATAACAATGATGCTTCCAATTTTCACCTTTGAGAGACGAAGGTGATCTGTAGCCATTGTATTTAAAGGCTATCAAAGACAGTAGTCTGTCATTATGCTCTAACAAATTGCACTGCTTTCTGTTTTAGCCATATCAAAACTGCTCAACATTAAGCCTTAAGAGCTAGATCCTATTAGTATTTGGACAATTTGTGAGTGCAAACAGAAATTTAAAACCTCAGCATTGGTTGATGGTTATTGTGCTTACAGCTGACTAACAGGCTCTTTAATGTACTCCATTCAAAGTCCATTTCCACTTTCTTGTCTTCTGCACAAGACATAAGGCATTTGCATACAAAACATTGGTAGTGCATTCTGTAATTTGTATTTATTAACCTACACAAATAAGCATTCAAGCGGTACTAGCAAATAAAGATTACTCACAGGTATGTGTTGTCAGTTGCTTTTTATTTTATTGAAAGTAATTCAAGTATTTAATCTTTTTCATATTCAACTTCTTTAGGCCTTGTTCAGAAAACCTATAAAGAAAATCTGTTAATTCTTTTGGACTGGATTCAAGTTGAGATCCCTTTCTTTTGTGTTTTGATGTCATATAATATTGTTTCAGAAAATTATCTACATACCAGAGGAAAGAGGAAAGACTTCTTTAAAGAAAAAAAAAACCACTGAAATTTGATTCTGATTCTGTTGCATACAAAGAAAATTCTAATACACATTAATGGTTGCAAAATTTCATGCTAAGTAACGAGCAACATTGCGAATGGGTTTTTGTAACTCTCTTCCCTTGCTGAAATTGTGAAGTATATTACTTACATGTCAAAATATGTGTCTAACTTACTGTCTTTGGCTTCTGCATGATATTATAAGTTAAGGTAAAAAAATACCTGACAATTGGTGTTTTTAAAAATTAAGATTACTTGATCAAGAGATACTGTAGTTACACCTGGAAGTTATTAAATTGCTTCTTGAGTTTAAAAAAGCAACTCCTTTATAATCACAACTTTAATGGAATTTGAAATGTACTAATACATGCCAAAAGAATTGAATATAAGAAACAAGTTATGATAGAGAAATTAAACTAATTACTTTAAAGGTGAGGCAGTAAGGTTAAAGCTCCAGATTATTATTTTTTTTAATCATTGCCATTTGACAGTGCTAATAATCTGAAAAAAAAATATTCTAGTAAAATGAAATTGTAATTTCATCATAAAGATGTGTGAACCTTGAAAACTTCTAAAACAGTAATATCATCCACTTTCACAGAATCATAAAATGGTTTAGGTTGGAAGGGACCTTTAAAGGTCACCTAGTCCAACTCCCCTGCCATGGGCAGGGAGATCTTCAATGAGATCAGGTTTCTCAGAGCCCCATCCAAACTGGCCTTGAATGTGGTCAAGCATTGGGCATCCACAGCTTGTCTGGGCAACCCATTCCAGTCTTTCAGCACCCTCATCATAAAATATTCCATCTTTATATTTAGTCTGAATCTACTTTCTTTTAGTTTAAAACCCTTAGCCCTTGTCCTATTGCTACAGTCCCTACTACGTAGTCTCTGTTCATCTTTTAAGACCCCTTTGGTGCTGAAAGCCTGCAATAAGGTCACCCTGGAACCTTGTCTTCTCCAGGCTGAACTACTCAAAGTGTTTCACCCTGTCTTCATAGGAGAGGTGGTTCCCAGCAGACACAAACATCCTTATGTCTCTCCTCTGGACCCACTCCCAACAGGTTCTTGCCTTTCAACACAGTATGGGAAGCTACATTATCATCCAGATCCCCTCAAGGCCTTTTGTCTTACAACTAGGTTTGTGTTTCAGATGACTTAGAAAACTGATCCCACTGAAACATGATCGCTTATTTTTAGAACACATACAGTAACATAGTAGAGAGGTGACCACCTTTTCAGTGGCATTTTTATATCCACTTAACCACTCATTAATAACACAGCCTGAAAACTAAAAAAACATAAAATTAAAATGCAGTCAGGTAGAGCTCCTGTATGACAGTAAATCCCTTATGTGACAACATATCACATGGAGCAGACAACGAATTATCTCAGAAAGTGACTTGACAGGAGTGTGGCTCCCTCCATCTGTCATTTGCACAGGGAAAATGCAAAGCACAGCCATCCTAGCATCACAGGTAAAGCAAGGAAAATAACAGATTCTCCCCCAAAAATAAATGTTTTCTCTGTCTCAAGAGATTATTTAAATTAACATTTTACTTAACACAATGCAATGAAATAAGAGCATTAACATGCTCAATTGCTTTGATTCAGCAGCCTTCACGTAACTGCCTAGGCAGCACTAACTCAATTGTCTGCTGCCAGGCTAGCATGAAGCAGGTAAAATTATAGTAGTTCAGAATAACTAACAAATACTTACTTACACGTATATAATCACATATATGATTATTAATGATAACTTTATATTTATTAAGTGTATATACTATAAATTATTGTATTACATATACACACACACTTTCTTTATATCAATACTACAACTGCTGCCTGGAAATAAAACATTAGAAAATAATTAAGACACTATACAAAAAATTCTTCCTTGATTAAAAGATTTGCTTCCCAAAAGTACTTCTTAAAATTAGAACATAAACAAGACATAAAACATAGCTTCAAAGATTTTCTGTCTCCTCTTATATTACATTTTAAGTTAGCTCAGAGTCAATCATGATTACTATTTACTCTTGTCCTCTATTCTGAGACTGAAGAACATCACAACCTAACTGGATTAGCTATTGACCACCTGTAAGAAGGCAGCCACTTGTGTAAGGCATTGGCTTGAAAGATTAAAAATCAAAACCACAAGAAAAAAAAATCACTAAGTAAAAACAGGTTATGCTCATTGCTATGATATCCTTCCATCACACAGAAGTATGAAGATGGGGCTTTAGAAGTTTCTTAACTGGCTTACTCATGAGCCTGGGGTAGAAGCCTAGTGTCTGACCTCAAGTTCTCTCTGAAATGCAAACTGATTTTCTCTCAAGATACAAAGTTCAATGTTTTCCAGACGTCTGTACTAGACGAATTGATTGTCTGAAATTCCCTTTTTAAATGAAATCTTGGAACCAGTTACAGAGCACAGGAGACACTGACTTAACTTGTGCCTACCAAGAACCATTTCTTCTCTAAAAGGACAATCCCTCTATGGTTAATTATTAAATTCATCATACCATGTGCTACATATTCCACCAAAATGACTTTGAACTAAGTAAGAAACACTTTACTGAGAAATTAGTATCTTTATAAATGCTTTTTTACTGTATCTTTTTTACTATTTTCCCCCACTACTTCTCCAGTGCAAGAAATTGCTGATCTTGAGATTCATGGTGGCAATTAGTTAATGTGAATGTTTTACACTGTCACATCCAGACATGCCTCAGTTTTGGAGAGTATGATAATCTGCTTCCTGCTAAGGTCAACAAGTCTTTCTTCCACTACATTGGAACTGCAAAATGAAACAGCAAACAGGATTCTCTGCTCCCAGACAAAGGAGCATCATGACCTAGATAACTTACCCAAGGCTGTATTCTTCTCTAGGGTACAGTTACTGTTTCCATCTCAAACTCTGATATCATTACTTCATCATCTTTTGCTGGAGGGACGGAAATTGTTAATGTCCAAGCAATTTCAGGGTCAGAATGGTACTGAGAGCAAAAATGAGGTACACCATAAAGAGAGTATAATGTACAAATATGGGATACATTGCAAGGGGAAAACCACCCAGGCAGCCACCAAAAGCAGAGTATCAATGCACCTGGTACTGTAACTCTTTTGGATATAATAGTGGCAGAGATAAGTGCTGCAGAGTATCAAAAAGTAAGAAAATATATCCCTGTGTTCTCCTCACTGCAAAAACCATTAACACCAAAGATCAAGTGCATCACTATGTGGCAAAGCCACATGTGAAGACTTCAATGTATTATAAATAAATATAAAACTATGAATTAAACACATGACAGTGAAGAGCGTAACCAAGAAACCAAATGCAGACCATGATTTCTGCAAGAAGTGCTCACAAAATGGTCATTTAATAAAGGTTTGCTTGCATATAAAAGAGCATACTGTTACACAGGACATCCCAGGAAAGGTGGAATTGAGAATGTGAAGATCCAGTAGACAGGTTTAACAAGTGTTTACAGTCTAGGTATAATTATTAGTTGCAAATTGAAAACCTTCCTGAGGTCAAACATTGACATAAAGGAATCAACTGGAATCTCACAAAATATACTCTTTTTCTGGGTCTACGCTGAAGAAAATACTTTGGGTTTTGACATGTTTCACATGCACGCAATTCTCACAAAACAGATTTGAGACCACCTAATATACACATTAAAGTTTGAGTAAATAGTATTAAATGGATATAGGTGACATTCTCCTTCTCCTTAAAGAAAATATTAGCTGTACCCCTTCTTCCAAAAAACAGATCTTCATAACAATTAATTCTGGCATCAAGCAGCAGTTTCATTCTTAATGATGAAGAAGTTCCTAGATTTTTGTTTCCTTCTTCCCACAGTAGGTAACTCAGAGAGTAAAATCTTCTTGCTAGAATGCAAACAATGGTCTTTGAGACTTAATATAAGCAAACTTAACACACTTCATAAGTATAATTGCTCCCATAGTAGTTTCAGCATTTTGTGGAGCAAGTTACTTTCTGCTCATGTACTCATACCTACCCAGGTGGGCACAGAAGAGTCAGAGAGAGGATTCTGTGCCTGGAGTATGTGACAGTTGCCCACTCCTGTCGCACTGTATAACTGGCTGGTTTTTTGCTAATGAACAGCAAGCACTGCTAACAAGCAAGGCCAGACTGGATGGCGTTCTCATCTATTGGAAGGTGTCCCTGCCCATTGCAGAAGGGCAGCATGCAGATGGTTTTTAGGATCCCTTCCAATCCAAACCATTCTATGATTCATAATTTCCATCTATTTCAAACCTCAGCAGCCAAACAACAAATTCTAATAAAGTATTTTTGCAAAACATTACCTAAAAAATGCAGAGCATCAGGTTCCCAGGAAAATCAACAATATTATTCTTCTGTAGTTCCAACAGATTTCATCTATGGCAAGTGAAGGTTACCCCACATCCAATAACTGAGTAAGCCTTACAGTGATTCAGATAGAGAAAGATCATTATTCATGCTTTCCAGAATTACGTATTTGCCCTGACAGGTAAACCGTTCTGTAAAAGTCTTGTCATCATTGGCAGCATTTTCCATTTTTTCACCTGTCACCGTAACAAATTACCACCTGTTTTGTGTAGATTCATCAATCCCTTAAATCAGATTATGTGCATCACTAAATTCACTAGACAAGAGTAACTGGGTATACCTTTGAGTTGTAAAGAAATAGAAAATGGAACCTGGAAATATCTAAATATAACCTACAAAAAAACCTTCTTCTTCTTTCTTATTTTCATCTGCATGTCACTAATATGCATCCTAGCATGAGTGCCTTGCATTATTGAAAAGGTCTCCTCTAAGGCAAAAATCCCCGCTTTAGAGAACATTGGTTAAAAATAATTTTCAGGGTTTTTTTCGTTGTTGCATTTTTAAAAAAAAAGTTTTGGGTAGTTAATCCTTGACAACATTCTCAAGATAAATTGTACAATACACAATGCTTTACCCCCTAAGGGAAAATGACAGCAACTAAGACTCTCATTAGCATTTGTTTCCAAACAACTAATAAAGGAACAATTCTTCAATTCATCTTACATCCAGTGAAATGGAAGCACTCATTATTTTTTGTATCAAGTCCAACTTTTACAACAGCTTGATTCTTTTGTTTATAAAAATCTGAGGTACAATGAAAGATTACAATAGCATAAATGAAAAGCTGGGCTTCTCAAAAAACACTAATTCAGGCTAGGCTACTCGTGCCTCAGCATCTAAAGACAAAAAAAATCTCTGGTGAGAAGACAGAACTCCAGAACAATTACAGTAATGAAAATAGTCTGGGCTTGGATGGATTTCACAAACCACCTGGTCTACCTCTCCACTCAAAGAAAGACTAACTTGGACATTACATCCCACAGGCCATTGCCCAAAGTTAAACTCTGAATTCCTCAAAGACTGGAGATGCCACCATCTCTCCAAGCAATCTATGGCAGCATGGGCTTCCCTGCTTCCTGCATCACTTGTCAGAATTTTCCTTTAAGAAACCTCTTAGCTGTTTTGCTGTTCACTTCCAAGATGAGTTCATCCTCTTCCTACTGCTGATTCTTGTCTAAATTAAAGGCCAGCAAAAGTACCACTTTTGTTTATAAATTTAAGAGAAATGTTGTCAAATGTGCGATTACATTTTCCATTTCCCATGTTATCAGTCACAGTAATTTATACACTTCAGTAGTTTACTGCATCCATACCTCTATTTGTAAATCTCAGCCCTTTGAAAAATCATGGTAAATCTTCCCCTAAGCCTCTCTTTTCCTCAAGGCTCTCTCCTCCATCCCACCCACACCTTAAGCTTTTTCAGGAAAGCAGTCTATGAAGAAATGCCCTAAAAAGACAGAATAACTAAAAGTATTACCAAAGTGACAGTTCTATTGCAGCTTTCCAGGCCAAGTGTGAAAATAGACTAACAGGAGTCATAGAAATTTTCAACTACTAGAAAATATTATTTCCTCTACTTTCTCTACTAGAAAATACTTACACTTGATGAACCACAGCCCAAAGCCTAGCAATCAGGCAAGCACACACAAAAACAGTATTGCAGTTAACAACCAAGAATTAGTAAAACACCGTAGATTGTAGCATATTTCTGTCAAACTATATTCTGTAACCAAACTTTATATTGGGTTTTGCTATATGCAAAAATATTGTTTCAGGGAAGGAGAACACATCTTTGTTTAAGAGAAATCTAAACAGCTCATTTAAAGAACAATTAACCCAGATCCAACTTCTGCAGAAGACTGTAAACATTACTATACATAAAAAAACACCAGTTGCAGTAGTAGAAATAATTAACTGTTGGACTTCCTAGTACCTCACTCCTGTTCTTCCTGTTACCTCTTCACCTGCCCCTTTGGATCTTGAAGCTGATGATGTCTGCACCAGGGACATACAGCAAGCGACTGGCATCCCCAAGTGGAGTGCGATGTTGCCAGTTTCTTCCTCCTTACTACATAATTGACTTGGAAATACTTTTACATTTGGTAATTCACTTGTAACATCTGTATCACTATACTATCTCTGAACACTGGGAATAGCCATATCAGGGTTACAGCTTACATAGTCAGCAATGCAGGCCTTTCTCCTTGTCCCTGAAACATAAATATTTACAACAAACTAGAACAGGGAATTCTTTTTAATACAAAAGATAATCTGCAGGAACTGAGTTAAACATCAATGTCTGGAATGCTGCTCTACTGAAACTGTCTGCTGCCACTGTAGAGTACCTGCTTGCCATAAACTGACATCTATATAACATTCTCAGCTGCACACCCATGAAACACTAGTTCTGAAACAGTAGTTCTAGATATATAAAAAAATATTGTTATTTAAATATACTACAGCAAACTTTCAAGTCTGAAATTAAATTCTAGTTCACAGCTGCACCATCTTGACAAGGCGGTACCTTCCTCTCTGCATCCAAATTTTGCTTCATTCTTAAAGCTATTAGGAATTAAAGTCTAAGCAACAACAAGCTTACTTAGCCTTTACATATTTCAAGTAGTAAGGTCAACACGAGTTTGAGAATACTGCAAACTTTCATCAGTTCAAGGGGACTGTATGGGTCAAGATTCAAAGATCATCACAACCAGTAATGACTTTCCAGATGAAAAATAATCTTTAAGATGTCTCTCCCACAAGCATTTTTCCTCCT
Source organism: Certhia americana (assembly GCA_018697195.1). Classification (NCBI taxonomy): domain Eukaryota; kingdom Metazoa; phylum Chordata; class Aves; order Passeriformes; family Certhiidae; genus Certhia; species Certhia americana. The sequence continues at coordinate 26,853,847 of CM031860.1, forward strand.
GTTTATAAAATATTGATGCAGTCTAAGGTCTTCCCTCCTGTTAGGCAGAGTCACTGCAATAGAGACTAGGGAAGTGCAATTGTAGGATCGGCTCTTGGGACAGGTGGAGGTTCTTGCAAATGGCTGGTAACTTCACCTCCCTCCCAGAAAGAAGTTGGGAGAATTGATGAACCAAATAATGTTGGAAGAGACTGCAGTCAAACAGCAATCTAGTGCCATCTGCATTTACAAATTTAAACAAGGGAGTCCTGAAATTGTTTTCACTCCCTGACAGACCTGATGACTTCTTCCTACAAAGGATGACTACACACTCTAGTAGGTATTTATGAGCATTTCTGCATTAGGAGCTAGAGAAGCTAGAGACAAGCTAGAGAAATTATGCTGGTTTTAAATTCTGAATTAAATGCAACACATCCCATGAATAGGTTGATCTTCTATAACCACTGCAGAACACTGAATGTCACACAGCAAATCAGCTGCTGATCCAAATTCAGATCTAGCTACTCCAGATATTTTAAGAAAAGAACCATCCAGATGTAGTCTTTTAGTTAACAGGAAATGAGTGAAGTATTGAAAGCTGGATTGTGGTTTATGCCTTATATAGTGGAAAACCTAGCTCAAAATTTAGATGTCAGATTTTCAGTTCCCATGTAGGCTTCAAAATTCACAGAAATTGAGAAAAATGTTTTAGCATAGCAATACACCACCATTCTAAAAATATTAAAATATTGTCTATGTGAAATACCCTCATTGCTACTCTAACAGTAGTTACGTAAATTCTAATATTTATTACAAAATAGATTTCCACCACTACATAACAGTCTCCAAAAGGCTTTTATTTATCATCCTAAAGTAGCAGATTTTATAAAAATAAACCATTATTTAATATTCAGTTACTTTTACCATATAAATTTGTTTTTGGAAACAGACAACACATGTAGAAGAAAGTAACTTTCTACAGCTGTCCCACAAAGCACAAAACTCTGCACTTGTTCTACTGCTGGCAGCATCTCCAAAATAAGGGAATGCAGTCCTGGCAGGCTGTTCTTTCCTCCTGTAAACTGCAGCACTCTACATGGACACGTACGGAATCTCACTAAGGCCTGAACTGAGGAGGATGGCTGTCTGGAGGAGGTGACGGCAGTGGTGGTGGTGGCGGCAGAAATGAGTAGGATGAATTGTACATGTTTGGGCCTGCCCACATCATATTCATATTTGAAGGCGGAGGGTGGAATTGATGCCCATCACTGACATAACCAAAATCTGGAGGAGGAAAGGCATACTGTTGCATCATTGGATTTTCTTTTCTATAAGGTGGTGGAAACACTGGTGCTTCCTGGTGTATCCTCCTGTCTGAAGAGTACAGCTGTGGTGGTCTTACTTGTGGTCTGAAAAACCCTCGAGGGCCTGATGGAGGAGGAAACAGATCCCTGGAGAACCCTCTGCCACAGTATCCCCTTGAGTAACTTGAAGCAGGCTGTTGCATTGACGGATGAAGTTCTTTATTCTCACCTGAAGAATAAACAAATATAAGAACACACACACACACACATACACACACACACACACACACAGAGCGCTGTAATATTATCTTGGAAAGATCAAATTTAGTCTCCGCAAATCTTTCCAGCTGAAGTCAAGAAAATTTGTAAAGTAATCTTACCAACAAGTAATACTGGCAACCAACACATGAAGAATAAAATAATACCTAAAAATCTATTGCTTAGTAACTAATCTTGATTGATTGGAGTAATATAAAAAGGATGATCCTGAGAGTTGCAAATTCAGTCTTTAAAAAAGAAATTTCATCTTCTTTCCCTCCAGACTCTTTATTTTTATAAATGGAGCTCATGAACACGCAAATTGTACATATTTTGGAAGCTTTTAAAAACACATTTTAAAATTAAAGATAAATCAGCACTGCTTTACACTGAAGGGGTATCCAGCTTTCAGTCCCAAACTGGTCTTACAGCATTGACACAGCGCACAAAAAATTATTCAAGCTCAAATTAATAAAATTAACTTACTCTATTAGAAAAAGGACAGCCTGTACCTCTAGCCAATTGGTTTTCAGCATTCATCTTTCTAAGACAAACTTTTCCCTATACAGCTCCCTCTAAGCATTGTGGCAGTTTCAGTTCGATAACCGGGTGGGAACATTTCATAACAAATGTACTGCCCCTTTATATAAATGGGATTAGGACTATAAATTGAAAAGCACTTAAATACTAAAAATGCTCCAAAGAGCTGTTAAGATATTCAAAAAGCTGCAGAACTTAAAACCCTCAGAAGGATTTTATAGCTGGGAGCAACAAGGTATTCAGGAACATAACAGCGCATAAAATCACTGAAATTTAAAAACCTGTGTGAACCTCATCCTTGGCACTAGACTACATAGCTTTTCAAAGGTGCAAATGTTTTGAAATCTGGAAATGTAGTTGGATACCAGAATTCCTACTCATTTTCACAGGGGATTAGGAGTTAAGATTCCTTTGGTACAAGCAGACCTCTTGGAAGCACTGAAGTAAGGTACTTGAATGAGTATTTTTGTTCTTTCTTTCATCAAATACTGTAACGAGTCAATTTTAATATACTCATTTAAATCTTCATCTGAGACCAACTTTGTGCCTCATTGCTGTCGAATTCTACAGCCAAAACAAACTGAACACAACTTGAATTTGTGCAATGTTATTTACAAAAAAAACCCGCAGCAAATCAAAACCTATCTCCCTTGACAAAGTCCAACAGTTTCTCTGGTTGTGTCCTAAGTTATGGAACATAGCTCAGTAACAGCCTCAGCAAGTCCTAGGCAAAGGCAGGTATGCAATAAACTGGCAGAACAAGGATGTGGGGGAAAACACATATGCTAGATTAACAGAAACCAGGAGAAAATAACCATCAGTAGTGAACAGAAAGTACAGCACAATTCAGATCCATCGCTTAAGGGAAAAAAGCCCTGTCAAAACCAAAGGCCAAAAGCCAGCCCAAGAAAGATTGTGGTTCTATTTGATTGATACAAGGGAGGACTGGACTGTACTGTACAAAAAGTACTAAAGGACAGCAACTGATCTCACACATCAAGAGAAAAGGGTTTCAGCAGGGCAATGTGTATCAGCTTTACAAAGGAAGAGTAGCAAACTCAAAGGAGTCAGTGTGAGAAATTCAATGGGGGAAGCACCATACTGCAGATAGCTGAAGCAATCTGATAAGTAAGCAGTAGAAGAGGGTAAGGGATGAGAATCATATTTAAAGGGAGAGGTATAAAGAGCATGCAGCCAAAGCAGACCACTGAGAACAGAAAAAGAGGGATGCAATATGAATTATTTAACCAAAATGGCAATCAAAAATCTAAGTTTTGTCAGTAGAGAGGCATGAGAGAAGAGAAAATTTGGTTATGGTAAACAGACCACAAGCACACACCTGGAACAGATATGACAACAGCAGAAGAGAGTAAAGAAGGCTATTCATATTATGAAAATCTATGCACAGCTTTGTTCATCTAATGACTGCATTAGGAAAACAGAAAGATTCTCAGGCTACACAAATAAGAGTTATTTAGAAGAGTACTTGTATGTCATGGGTGAGGAAGGGCTTCCTTTTAGACAGAGGAGTAAATTCTCCATGTAAGACCTGCATCTCCTCCCTTGATTGCTAAAGATGGGGGTTTCCAAAAATTGCACATGGCCTTCCTCTGTCTTCTCCCAGCACTCAAAGGCTTTAGCTGAACCCCACCCAAATGGTGGCATCTGCTCAGAATCCTCAATGGGTGTCAACCAGCACTGTTTAAGAGCCTTTGACTTTCCCCTGACAATTGTGCTGCTACTACACAACTTCCCTTCCACAGGGTTTCAATTTCAACAGAATACAACTTAATTTTTCTTCGAAAATAATAAATACAGAATGTGTCCACAAATTCAAGCTTAAGTTTAAAAACTACAGAATTACTATTAACTGTACAAAAACTCATAGGATAGTTATAAATGGGCATTCCAAACTTAGATAACAGACAAAAGCATTCACATAGCATTCACTCACTTGGTGGAAGTGTTTCTGATCTGACTTTCTTCCTTCCTTGATTTCGAGGTTTCTTCTTCTTCTGTTTTGCCTCTCTTTCTTTTTCATCGTCACTGAAATCCAAAACCTGGTAAGAGAAAATATAAGTCAGTTGGCTTCTCACCACAAAAAAAAAAAAAGTTACCACTCCAAAAATTTATCTTAACACAATTGATGCACAACTCAAGTTACGCTTTCTAATTTTCCTGAAAAGAACAACATTCCAGTGCTGAACACAAATGTTTGATTGCCTAAATGCAATTAGTAAGAAAACTAGCTAGTTACTGCCACAAAAAAGCTTTCAAAGAGCAACTGCAGATTAAGTGGATTAAAAAATAAATTTTTAAAATAAATAAAAATTAACTTGACAACTAATACATAATTCAGCATTAAAGCTACATTAAAAAAATATCTGCCCTAAAATCGTAACTGAACTGGAATTTTCTGAAGTATATTTAATAACACTTTCTGCAGAATTTGCAATAGCAATGCTATTCCAAAGAAATTTTCAGCTTTGAGCAATGCTGTAATTTACAACAGATTCAGTATCCCTGCAACACTTTCTTCTTGTTACACAGGGTTTTGCTACCTTTTGAATCCTAGCTTATATGACTGAGAATAAGTTATCAGGGACAGGGAAGGAATCTGCCAGCATTAATTAGTTCTCTGAAAAACAGCTCACTCTTACAACTTAAAAGGGGCAGGATTTGTTCCCACCCTGCCCTTCCCAATTCTGAAAGTAGGGGCTTTGCTGCTTACTTCTATCTCTCCATCACATACACAGAGCATGGATCTCAAAAACACTGCACCAAAACTTAGTGCTTAAAAAGCCTCATAAAAGTTAATTCTGAATACAAATATTTAATCTACTACATAACTGGATGACATATTCAAAAAGCAATAATAACTACAGCAAGATGATGCATGCCATTAAGCAAAATCTTTCACTAACTCCTGCTTTTCCTAAGAACTCCAGTACACCACACTCCAGTAGTACAGAAATAATGAACAGCTATAGGTACCTTTTACTGCTATCTAATTTGCACATAACACCCTATGGAAGTCACCCCACAGAAAAACTGCAGTTAACTCTGCTACTAGCCTTGCAGCATACAGATCACACTTTGTCATCCTCTGAAAAAGACAAAGCTAGGAGAGATTGTATTAGTGACTCTACAAATAAGCTGGGGTAGTTAATTAATGAGTTAATTAAAAGCAAAAAAAGCAATGTTTACTATATAACTAAAAATAGCAAGTAAGAAAGGCCTACCATGGATTAATTTAACATTCATACTGAAATGAAACTTCACACTGTCACAAAAAGAAGTGACTCCAACAATTGCACAGAGTTTACTACAGCAGCTGGCCAGAAATCAGCTGCAATCTGAGGTCTCTAAAAGGGTCTGGCTGTAAGATGCAATTTCAAGCATCAGTAGCATAGAATTTAATCTGCACCTCTGTCAATAGCTATTACTTTCACAGCAAAAGCTACTTTCTATCAGCTCAACAACTGTCACAGCTTGGGACAGCATGGTATAAACTCTAACTGCTAGAACAAACCAAGTATTATTCTAATTGAGGATTACAAGACGTTAGATGTGGTTTTTTTCCAAAACAGAGCACACAGATCACACAGTCAGAAGAGCACCCACCCTTGTCATCACTGACTTTTTTTCAAGCTTCCTTTGCTCCTTCCTACAGTGAGGTACAGCAAATTTAAATTAAGCGAAATCTTTAAGGAAAAAAAACAAACTTTGGAAAAGGCAACAAATCTGTATCTGCAGATTTGACTGACTGTACTTGGCCAATAAAATTTCATGGGCTCCTACAAATACAAATTACACATCTACAAGCTTATCTCCTGAACAGCTTTTAAAATATGACTGAAAAACAGAAGAGCTCAAAATTAGTCAATAAGCCCATCATCACAATGAGAAAATTGCTGAATGAAAGCAAGACCAGCCAGAAGCCTGTAAGTACAGTCTTTCAAAGCTATACGGACAACATACCTACAGTTCAATTCTTACACAACACTTCTAATTCTCAAATAATGATTCTCTGTGAGATCATGTCTCTACAAGAAAGGAAGGCAATTTACAGTCAGAACAGACAGACAAGCATTCTTTGAGAGAAGTTAGGACCGCACAGCTCAGTTTTATTTATGGGAAACAAAAACAGTATTTCAAAATGCATCATCCTCACTCAGTGGAAAAAGCAACATTCCAAGTTGACATATTGATACATCATTACAGGACCTATCTTTGAGCAAAGAAAAGATCACATCAAAATCTCTCCTGGAGATAAGGAATCCTGGAATAAGGACTGTGAATGAAAAATTTAATACTGTCCCTAAAAGCATCCTTCTGGTTACGTTGTGCAACAGTGGGATGTGCAGGTTCATGGTGCAATGGCTGAAAGGCAGAGCTCCTCAGGACTCACTTCCAAGGCCAGTTCTGTTCAATGTACTTAGTAATGATCTGAATGCAGCATTTAGAAGCAACATGCACAAGTCTGCTGACGATACCAAACTGCCGTCAACTCTCTTGAGGGACAGAAGGCCTTGCAGAAGGATCTAGGTAGATTGAAGCCCTGGGCAATGATTAATTTGATGAAACCTAATGAGTTCAAATGCTGCATACCTAGGATGAAGTAACACCAGGCTCAAGTCTAAATTGAGAGAGGAGTGGCTGGAGAGCAGCCCTGCCATGAGGCAATCTGTGGGTGCTGGTCAGCAGCAGCTCAGTGTGGGTCAGCAGGGTGTGCCCTGGAACCCAGAGGGCAAAACCCCATCCTGGGGTGCACCGAGCTCAGCACGAGCAGACAACCTGCAGAGGTGACTGTCCTGCTGCATTCAGCCTTGGGGGCCTCACCCTGAGTGCTCTGTGCAGTTCTGGGACACACACATAAAAAATGTCAAAGTCCTTGGCTGCATCCAGGAGGGGAACCAAGCTGGTGACAAGTATGGAAAGCATGTCCAGTGAAGAGCAGCTAAGGTCTCTGGACTTGGCCCATTTGGTGGGAAGGAGGCTAAGAGGCAACCTCATTGCACTCTACAGCTTCCTGAGGAAGGGGAGAGAGAGGTGATTATCTCTTCCACCTGGTGTACAGTAAGAGGATGAGTAGGAAGGTCCAAAGCTATACCAGGGAGGTTCAAACCGGAAATAATGAACAATTTCTGTACTGAGAGAGTGATCAAACACTGGAAGAGACTTCTTAAAGAGGCAGCTGACACACTGATCCTGTCAGTATTTAAGAGACATTTGGACAATGCATTTCACAACACACTTCAGCTTATGTATGCTTCAATGTCAGCCCTGAACTTGTCAGCCCAGACTTCTGTAGGTTCCTTCCAACAGAAATAGCCTATTCGATTCCATCCTAAAAATCAGTTAGAACACTGGAGAAATGAAACCAAACAAACACCAACACCCCCCCCAAAAAAATCCCAAATCCAAAGAAACACACTTTTCCTACCAAATTATAGAGTGAGAAGTGTATTACATAGCATAGAATTATGTTAAAAAGGGAAGCATTTGGAAGATTCAAAACAAGCAGACAGATCTCTTTAGAATAATATGGTAGGCACAAGACTTCTAGGAATTTCAGCTACTATGGATAAGATATGTTTAAAGTAGGAATTGCAAGGCAAAATGACTCAACTGTTGTGATGTAAAACAAATCTCATGAAAACACCTCAATTAAACTACCAGACTTGTAATTCTTATCAAATACTCACAAAATGTACAATCACTGACACAAAGTCACTGAAGAAAAATTTACAGATCATATAGCAAATGATGTCAATGGTCACAGGGAGCTCCTATTTCTACAGGACCCTTTATGATGGATTTTTTTATGGAAGAAGCCTATTTCCTCTCACAGAACTCTTGTTTTATAACAGCAAACTGTAGGGAAAGTTTACTAAGAAGTCATTCAAAGAATGCAACAGAGATGTCAAGTTAATTTTGAAAAGCAGACAGCTTAAATGTCCAAGTAGTAAGTTTGCAGAGTACTGGTAAGCCTTTAAAGACAAACAATTGCTTGTGGCCAACTGAAGACAAAGCTGCAGTGAAAGAATGACAGGGACAAAAATTCCCTAGCAGATGCAAAATTAATAGGGAAAGTAAAAGCACTGCTATCCAAAGTTAAACATTCAGGTTGTAAAATATGTTCCTGGAGGACGAGAGGAACTGAAGATACACATTTTGTCAACTGCAAAAAGCAAGTAGAGAGACAGGTAGTACTCTCTACACTCACTATGAGAACTCTCCAAGAAAAGCATCGTCCTTTCTTTCAATGAAGAGGCACATTCAAGTCTTGTCTCCATAAAAAGATAAGCTTGCTAATTACTTGGCTCTGCACAGAATTTTTTGCACGTATGACTTGTGTAATAAAAAACAATAAACACAAAAAAACCCTCTATAGTTACTTCAGGTGGTGGTTCTTCGTCATTCTTCCAAGATGCATCTGAACCTTTTTCCCTAAAAGAAAAGAAACAAACAACACAAAACACAAATTAGACAATCCAGACAAAGGAAGGTTAACACCTTCTATAAGGCATCAAGTCTCCTAGAACAGAAGCTTCCTCTTTTCAAAGAGTTACTTGGTTTTTAATATTGTTGATAAGCAAATAATAATGTACAGGGCTTTACTACACTTGAAAAATCTTTCTGCTTCAAGCAATGATCGAACATTTCAGTCAAACATCCAGTTTAATACTAAGTTTTGGTACATATTCTCTAAACAAATCCTTTCAAACCTTAATTTCTTTGAATCTGAACTGACTGAGGTAGTTCATTGAAACTTTCTTAGGCCATTGGCAACAATCACAACCATTCTTACTCTTCTGGTTTCAGAAGGTGCATCTTCAGTTAAAAGAACAACGAACTCATTCTGCAGGACAGAGGCTTTCAGTATAACTACAGCAAAGTTAATTCAGAAGCAAAAGACCCTCAGTGCTTGGTTTAAAATCTTATTAAGAAAGTGTTAGCTAGATAACTAGGTTTCATCTTTTATTTTGTTATAAACATAAAATTAAATTGCAAGGCAAGACATTTAAAGAAGCAAAAACTCAATTATCTTGCTTACAAGCACCAAAATAAATTTGGATTAGTCTAGTTTATTTAGCCCACTGTGAAGACCTTCACTAAAAATCAAATAATTTCTTTGATTAGCAAAGAATGTGTGAAATTAATCTAAATTACAATGCCAGTAGTCCGGTGAAGGTTTTTTTCATGCTGCTCTCAGATTTTATGTGTTTTGGTCTGAAATGTCAAGGTACAATCCTTATCTATGCAGAAAAACTGTATAAAAACAGTGCAATATCGAAAATTCTTACTTGCAAAATGGAACCACACAGTTAAAAACATCAATGGGTTCAGTGTGAAATGCCTTCATTTAGTGCGCTAATAACCAAGGGTTTTTTATGTATTCATCACATCAGCAACAATCAAGTAGCAGTAACTACAAAAAACTATATAACCATCAGCATCAGCAGGCTGGACTTCAGAGATCCTTAGTCACACCCATGAGAGCACTGGCAAGTCATGCCTCAAACCCTAATCACAAAACTGAAGTTAAACCTCTACATGTCCTTTTGAGACTATGAGAAAAAAGGAAGGCAAGAAAGAAATTTTAAAGTTCAATTAGAAGAACACATTAGTGAGGAACATAAGACAAGGACTCTATACAAATAATTTCTTAGCTGCAGAGAACTTTTTTTTTTATTATTCTGAGCTGAACTGTTTCTTCCTTTCATCTTGTTATTTAGGAGCAACACATGCCTGCCAGAAATACCACAGCACACAAGAACTGTCAAGTCCTGTGATCATTCAGCAATATGTAACATTGCTGACTGTAAACTTTAAACCTTTCAAGGTCAGGCAGCTGATCTCACTCTCCCAAAGCAGCCTTCCTCATTTCAGCAAACAAAAACTGCTTTTCATGCTCTGAGGTATTTAACATCTTCTGCAAAGAACAATATAGAAATTCTTTGATTTGTGAAGTCACATACTGCAAGATCTTGAAGTCTAACAAAAGGTGATTCAGAGGAATCATGAAAATACATGAGATTTTTTAGAACTGGGTTTCAGGCAATACAACACAAGCCTATCTTTAGCAAGAAATTATTTTGTATTCAGAAAGTTTTACACTACACTTTCACTTATTTTTCTATAAAGCGTAAGGCTTATTCATAGCACTGCAACTTTGTACAATGCAGGCAGATTGCATTTCAGATTTCAGAAAAAGCTTCAAACTCAGTGTTTCTTTCAGATCTTAGTCTTGATTTCTTTCCTTTTCAAAGAACCATCAGAGTTTTGAACAGCAGTTTTAAAACTAAGCCTGTAATACTCCACAATCTGGTCTGCACACAGTCAAACTAAGAAAAAGCAGAAAATAAAAATTACTGGCTATCAAATTTGCTATCTACTAAGCTCCAAAAGTCTTCTAGCTGATCACTGACCAAAGCTTGACTTTTCTACTATCCATGTCACATTCTTACAGCATTAAGGTTTTTTCATATAGCATTACAGCACAAGTCAGAAATCAGAAATTCTTCATCCGTTTTTAATGAAATCCACTTAGTGAAAAGGCAGCTTCAATCAATAGCACCAAATGCCTCACACAAGCTTAAGAAACTGTACTGACAAAACTGAGAAATAAAATACTGTTTCAGTGCACTGTAACTTAAGTCACACTACTCATCCTAATCAAGACAAGAAACTGTATCTGAAGCACTGTTCAGTTGTGCTGGTAAGCCATGGAAGTCTGAAGCATCTTGCCCAGGTTTCAGGTTTTTACCACCTATGACATGGAAGTACTACCAAATGAAAAATGGTTTCCCAAACTATTTCCAAAGCATGAAACAAAGTAAAACACGAGTCTCCCATCTCAGATGCTGCGTGCAGCATACGGTTATTGATGCAGCAAGCAGATGATTAAAGTCTGTGCACTTACTGTGCTAAGCAACAAAGTTTAATAGCACAAATCAAAGACCAGCTGGCATCAAAATGCTGCAGAAAAACAAACACGCATCAGAGCAAGAAAGTGATCTATTTTGGTCCTCACTGAGGGGAAGAAAATATGCTTGTTGCTTGCACAGAAATGAGGAAGTTTGGGGAAAAAAAAAAAAAAAAAGACTCCTGCAGGACTGGCTATATATTTGACTAAAGAGAAGAACTATTCTGCATAAATATTGGCACAGCTGTAATGAATGCAGACAATAAATCAACCCCTGAGAAGTAATCCTAATAAACAGAAACTTGTAAGACACTTGTATGACAAAAGATATCTAACCTATAGTTATTTCAGATGATTGCTCATCAATAATTAGAATAGTAATATCTAGCTGTCATTTGTTATGTTTTATTTCTTAGTCTGTGTCTTTGAGTACACTTGCCTCTAAATGGCATCAAGTCCTATTTATTTATGCATGCTATTTTCCTCAGTCAGACTGGGATACACAAACACTACTGAAGCTTCTGATCATACTACATTGTCACTCAAATCCCTCCTCTCTTGCAAATTTAGAGGGTTATCCTCAACTGTGCAATGGATTTATTGATAATTACATTTGAGTTCCAACCTTGTAATATAAAATAAAAGCAGTAAATCAATACAGATTTGTTCAGAATGCAAACAAGTTTATTATCAGTTCTGAAACTATACAAGAATCTTAAGAACAACAAAATCTGGAAAGTTCAGCTTGAAAAATTGTCTTTTTTTATACTCATGTATGTGTGTGTCAGAGGGTGCGGACTTTTCTGATTGTGGTATTTTAGTTAGCAGCAGCATAAAAAGAAAGCCAGCTTAGTATATTAAGTAGAATAAGAAGCTAAACTTTACTAATGACAGCACTTTAAAAGCTTGCAGTTTACAGCTACTCTTTACTGTTCTCAAAGGCAAAATAGTAGTCTAATATTACAACGAAGTAGAGAATATCTAAAGGAAATATAAAGTTTAGTATTAAGTTTAATACCAGAGTATGAAAATTCAACTTTAATCCAACATTTTTAGCTATATAAAAAAAACCCATTATAACCAGATTAGAAAAGAAATCAGACTCACTGTTTTAGTTTCTCTGCAAATATATATTGGGTGAAGTCCTCCACTGATGGAGCAAAATACATGCTATCTTGCACATTAATACCATTCTCTTTGATATGCTCAGGGCTGTTAAATCTTATTACATAAAAAGGATGTGAAACAGGACCAAATATCTCAAATATCTGAAAGAAATAAAATTAAAATGTTTAAATAAACTACAAGTAAGTTTGTAGTAGCTAATTTCATTGTAGACAATGATATTGAAGACATCCAATATAGTTTCAAAATGCAGTATCAAATGAAAGCTCCTTTCAGACTTTAGTTTTATGATCAAATTTTGTTTGACAGTTTATTTCCCCAGCTACTATGTGTTATTATGTGGAAAAGTAAGTTCTCACATCCTTAGTAATTCTTCCTTCCTTTTGTCACATCTCTATTTTACTATCTGTTATGCCTTCAAGTCTCGTAACACTTGAAACAATCTCCTGATCGATATTTTTCCCTCAAAGTTCACCTTAACAAGATGCCTTTACAACAGTTACTGCTTGTTCCCCAATTCCGTGGAGAGCAGAGAATTTTGCCATGTTTTACAGAACATCTGCAATTCAGGGTAACTTGGTTCCACTCACACCTAGATAAAGGTATTCAAAGATATTTCAGTACAACTACTGTGCATGATGGCTTTCCTTCTATAGAAAACAGAAAATTCAATGCAACAACCCTCTCAGCATACATTCTTCACTGGCCTTAAACCAGAACAGCAGAGCATAGAAAACATCCCTCATTTTTCATAAAACTTCCCTTTAACCACTGTCCCTATCTGGCAGTAAAAGAGCACACAGCATGTTATTACAAGACATCATACATCTGAAAGCAATCTCTTCCTCTCCACAAGCACTCTCATCAAACATCAGAAACTCACTAGATATTGGAATTCTGTAAGGATGCAATTAATTCCAGGTTAAGAATCCTTGAGATTAAAAAAAAAAAAAACAGATGAATACAGCAGGAACCAAAGACACAAAGAAAAACTATATATATATCAAGGAAACATCATCTTTCATTTAGTTGACTTCAACCCTACCTTTTGGACTACTAAAGAATATTTCCAATTTTATATTAGAATAACAATTTTTTATTTTACACCCACCTTTCCTGCTGCTTGCCGATCTTCTTTAAATATTATGCTTTCCTCATCTACTGGAGGTAGGCCTCTCAAAGATTCAATTATTACTAAAATAGAAGGAAAAAAATAAATTAGAACTTTATGTTTCCACAGCATGTAATTAATTGCAGTAATACTTAACAAATCACACCAGTACTTGTGAACTTAAGTTTGTAGAGCTGCAAACCAAGTATTTTTGCATACCTATAAAAGTAATTAGAATCACACACCCCTTCTCTAATGATACATGAGAGGTATCACTTACACTGCTTACAGAATTATTGTTCTCTGGGGTAAAGACAGAGTCCTAAAAACCACACCAGAACACAAAAGCTGTCTGTCAGTTCAGTGGTCACAGTAGCAACTGATGGTGTTTATATATGCATATACACACTCTCTTATACATTCTGCAATTTAATGCCATAGAAGTCTCATTGTACATTTGTGCCTAATGATGGTTAAACTTCCCTACCTGTAAAACAACAAAATGCTCAACTAAACATTCTCAATGCCTGTCCATCAGCAAATAAAGTCACTCAAGTGCATAGTGTCACTCAGACTCCAACAAAAGCTCAGGATCATCAGTGCTAAACTTACATACGGACTTTCAGCAATCAAGATGTCACCGAACTACTGCAATCTGCAAAAACCTTAATACGTCAAACAAGGATATGACAATTCTACAGGCTAAATAGTTCACTCAATTTCAAGAGAATTTGTGAAATCAATTTCTTTTGTGCCTACCTTTAAGATAAAATATACAGTGAAAGTACCCAATGTACTGTTTAAACCTCATGAGAAATATACCTCAGTGAAAAAAACAGACAAAAACCACCACACATCCAAACAAAGAAGCTCTACAAAACACAATACACCAAAAAACTCTTAGATAATGTTCTCAACTTGATTCACCACACGTAGCTCCCAGTCTGCAGTAGGCTAAGGAAAGTGTATTCTGAAAATATACCAGACAACATACCAGTCCCATTAAACTCAGGAGAAACATTACCACCTCCAGCCTATTTAGCTTACAGCTTCCTCTACCCCAACCCAGCCTAAATTACCAGCTTCTTCTCCTCTCGCAGGGCCCAAAGTACAGCCCCAGGTGAAGTTTCTCATGTACACCAAAGCTGTTTACTTTCATGCCCCAACCCACAGAGTGAATTTTTCTCTTCTCTTTAAGTACCCTGAAGCAAAACATAGCAAAAGTTTTGTTAAATTCTGATACACTGAGCAGAAGTTCACAGAAAGTACTGTCATTTTGATTTAGCTATTGCACAGCAAGCATGAATCTACGCTGTTCTAGCCTCAAATTTACCTCACAGGATGAAATATCCATTTACAAGTATCACTCACTGAAGACTGATGAACTTGGAGGCTTGCTACAGAGAACAGCAGAGCTTCTGAGGGACATCAAAGGGACAGAAAAAGAATACTGATTGTTGTGCCAGATTTATACTGATTTGTGGCTTCCAAATGAGAAATCAACTCCTCTCAGACTAGACACAAACCTGGTATAAAGAGGTATCAATATAGTTCAAAAATCAAGAAACAATCCCAAATCAGCTGGCATCCCTAATATAGCCACCAGTCAACTGAAATTGAGGCCCGTTTTCAAAAGAGCTGAAAAGAAACTAAAATGTGGAGAAACAGAAGTCATAAAGCAAGGTAGTTTTTATAAGCATGAAAATGATCACAGAAGTTCTGAGGGTTTATGCCATTCATGTGGTTTTATTTCATTAGGATTATCAGCTTTCTAACTTTTAGCAACAAATCTAATTCAACACTTTATACACATACATTACAGAAAGTAGGATACAGCCTGAAGAATTCACCTACCAGTAAACCAGTATTTGAAAAGATTATACTCACCAGTTGAGGATTAGAATTAAGGACGGTTTTAAAACTGCAGTCTTAAAACAGTTTTGTTTATACCTTCACATTTTAAACCAAAAATAAGAATAATAGCAAATATGAGTCAACTTTTTTTAAAAACTTGTTTTCAAACTACCATTTTAGTTGAAGGCAGCTTGAAGGGACTTCTTGGAAGTCCCCATTACTATCAATAAGCAAGAACAGGCAAAGTAGAAAACAATCAGTTTACTACCTTCCACACCCTCCACTCAGCTTCCTGCAAATGAAAGAAATTAAAACTCACTCCAATAAAATAATGTAGAGGAATTGCCTGTACTACCTGAAGTCTTTTAAAAGAAAACTCTTTCTATTAATTTATTTACTTTCTTTTGTACTACATTCAGCATAAATACTTCAGCTTTCAAAACTGAACTTCATTTCCAATTTTCATAAGCAAATTGCTTGGGATACAGTTCAAGCATAATGGAACATTTGAAATAGCTTAAATACAAATATACTGTGGCTATTTTAGCAATGTGAGCTTCAGCAAAAGTTTGATTTCATTTATCAAATACTGAGGTCCCACACAGATCCAAAAAGATCCCTAAATCTCTATGCTTGCAGGCTTACATCCATTCTATATCTCAGTCCCATTAAGCTTACCCTCCACCTACAAATCATGTTAGTCACACCATCCTCTGACTGCTGACATGGGCAGCTTTCATTTGCTTAAGGTGCCAGAAGTGGAATGAATAAAGATAAAAATAAATAAATAAACTTGCACTGTTAAAGAAACAAGTCTTTTTCCTGTTCTAATATATTAACAAGCAAGCACTTGGGACTGCATTGTACTGCATCTGTGCTTTCAGTTATACAGCTCCTATATATTTGGGGATTACTCAAAAATAGCACCTACAACTCAAAGATTTTCTTACATCACCTAAAATAACAATAACTGTAGCCAGTATAAATATAAAAACCATAATACAGAGTAGAAAAAAAGGGGTTTTAATTAAAAAATTAAACATGGAAGTCACATAGAAACACATGCATATAAGCCACATAAAAGGCAATTCAACACAAATGTCACCTGTTAGTTCAAATTACAATTCAGCAACCTGCTACCCTCAGAAATACAACAGTGCAGGACTGACACTTTGAAGGAACAGCTAAGTACACAATTCATACAGAGATATACAGAAATTATAGTAATTAAAAACAAAGCAAACGTATCTTGCCTACCTAGCTGCTCAATGATGCTGGAAACTGTCCCGAAGAGCTTCAGTTCCACGTTATCTGGAAGAATTCCTGTTAAGTTTTCAACAGGAGGTAGTTCCTGCAAACATCAAGTCAATGTTTAGAATATAATACCACATGAAGGCGCTTACTACTTTGTCACTGCAGAAATTTGAGAGTTTGGAAAAATCCCCTGGCTTTTCTTTTTCTTTTCTTTTAAATCTAGTTTGATTTACCTCTTTCAGAATTACCCTAAATGAACTCCTCTTGGGGGACCACCACTTTTGAGGACATCTCTCCTACAGAGACAACAACTCTACATCACAAATATGGCAGAAGCCAATTTTATTTAACTGGAGAAAGCCAACAACTGACAGGCATTTCATCCAAGCTCGATGTACAACGCAATAATTCAACAATCAGAAATATTGTATATAATTATATACAATAAGTATCAATTTAATAATATCAAAATGAATAGTATACTAAGTAATATATCAAAGTATTAATAGTAACAATATCAAAATATATATATATATATCAAAAGTAATAATATCAAAAAATAAGCAACAGCATTCAATGTATGCTAGAAGAAAAATGCACACACCAAGAGGTAATCTAGCATAAAGTACACCAGATGTGTATCGTATGATCCTATGATTTAACAAAATTTAGCTCATGAGTTGGATCATTATAGAGGATGTAAACATCACAACCTATACAAAGAAAATTATTTTTAGCTGAAAGTTGCATTTGGTACAAGTGGGTAAATATAGATCAGAGAGAATGCAAAAAGCCAAACTTCAGACACACAATATTCAAATTAGGGTTTTTCCTCAAATATAAGGATCAAAATCTACTATCAAAGACTGATTAACACCAAGTTCATCATCTACCTCCAATTTACTCATAAACCAAGATTTCTATGTATATGCTATGCTTCTGTGAATTCAGTAAAGACTTTATGAAATACAAGGTAACTAGAGTAAGCATTATCTTCAAATTCAACACCCTGTGAATTCTGAGAGTTGAAACCTTAGCACTGAACTGCACTTTTGCACAACTAGAAATAAAATCCCCCACAAACAGAAGAAATCTTATCTTGGTTTATCAACACTTTACCTGATAATCACTCTAAAAGAAGATTTTGGCAAAGGCTTACAGGGCAATGCAAAGATCAAAAAGGCCAAGACTTTCCCAAATGCCATACCATTAAACGCAAACATGATTCAGATTAAAACACATCCTTCTACTGGCCAGTGGTTTTTCCAACATTAAATCAAGTTCACCGCTAAGACTTAGTTAACTGAGTCACTTCTGTAAGAGCAATTCAAAGGCCAAAGACCAGCAGGAAGGTAAAATTCTGATTTTGTATCTCAAAATGGTACCTTCTGCCACACTATATACAGTATCTGCCAATCCATGATTCAAAGCAAGAGGTTTCAAACAGTTCTGCTAGCACTCCTTAATACATATACCTGAAAAACATGACTTTCTGTGTTATTAAGTGTGGTGGGTTTCACTGCAGGAAAGTCAATTTTCACAGTGGCTGTTACAGGGTTTGTGTTGGATCTGTGCTGAAAACATTGCTGATAACATAGAGATGTTTTTCTTACTGCTCAGTAGGGCCTACAGTGAGCCAAGGCCTTTTCTGCCTCTCGTGCCACCCTCTCAGTGAGGAGGTGTAAAAGGAGTTGGGAGGGACACAGCCAGGACTGGTAACCTGCACAGACCAAAAGGAACACTCCATACCATGTAACATGTTCAGCACACAAAATTGGGTGAAAAAGGAGAATGAGGGACATTTACAGTGATGGTGCTTGTAGCACCGGCTACACATGATGGAGCCCAGCTTTCCTAGGGATGGCAGAACACCTGCCTGTCCATTGAAAGTGGTAAAATAATTTCTGGGTTTGCTTTGCCTGGGTGGGTGGCTTTTGCTTTACCTACTAAACTGTGTCTAGCTCAGCCTTACAGTTTCTCTTTTACTATTCTGATTCTATCCCCATCTTGACACAGGAGGATTGACTTAAAATATAAATTTTCAGTTGCGTTAGTAGGAAAGGGTTTAAAAAATACCACATCGTACTTACATCAATAAGCAACTCATCCTTTGTCCTAACACAGAAAGATTTGTTATCCTTCTCATTTGGATGATCATCTTCATCAGATACTGCTGAAGCTGAGGAGAAGAGTGTACTTGATGAACTTGATGAACTATCTGAATCTGTATCACTGAATAAAAAAACAAACATGGGAGTTCATTACTGCCTTCTCACAGTCACTGTTCCTGTAAAATCCCAACAGTAGCATAACACTGAGT
This sequence comes from Certhia americana, assembly GCA_018697195.1. Lineage (NCBI taxonomy): Eukaryota > Metazoa > Chordata > Aves > Passeriformes > Certhiidae > Certhia > Certhia americana. The sequence continues at coordinate 26,872,524 of CM031860.1, forward strand.
GAAAGTTAGGTAAATACTTATTCCAAGCAATGCATCTTGCACAATGAAGGGAAAAACATTCTAAATTTTGTAAATAAAAGAAATTAGTTTCGTAACTCATGTCCTGTCCAAATCCCCCAGTAAATACTCACACAGCATAATTCAGTATTTCTCACAGTCACATGTATAAGAGATGTTTATTGTCTTACACGCTTAATATTTCAAGTAAAGAGTGGAGTAAGAAACCAGTCCTTATCCACATCAACATGTTCATTTTAGCAAAGGTCCAAGTTCTTTAAGGGCTGGTGGAAGAAAATAATGTGGAGCAACTGTTGCTAGCAACTGAAAAAACACACTACAAGCACAAAAATTATGAGATAGGCTATTTTGCATAAGTTTGCTATTCTTACCTGAAGGAAAAAAACCCCACTCCTTTCTAGAGTCTTGTAAATTCAGTCTCATACCCAAGTAAATGGATGGCTGCCTACTGAGCCTTTCTTTATTCCAGCAAATGCTCATTGTAATGAGAAGAGCACCTCTCCAAACAAACCTTTTGAAAAATATGGACTTCTTGGAACAATACCAACACAGCAGAACAAAAAAAAAAAAAACAAAAAAAAAAAAAAACAAAAAAAAAAAAAACCAACCCAGACTAAAAGACTGATCAGTGGAGGGAGTTAAAAAAATAAAACAAAACAAAGACTAAGATACATGCAAGACAGATAAGTAATCTGAAGTTATGAATATTTAACCTTTAGGGATCTTCACCACAACAGATTTTGGAAGTAAAAAACTCCAGACACAGGTGAAGCCCCTTGAAGTCAGGAACTTCGATCTCCATCACTTCATGATATTGAAGGAACACTTTGAACTAACGAAAGTACTTCTGAAGTAGAATTTTAACCATCTGACTGTTAATGAAGCTTTGCATGTTTAAGAGGAGATTCTTAGATTTTATTTTAGCCTCCTCTAGTCAAAAGAAGCACATAGGGATCTTACTGCACCGGCCCAGTAAGAAAACACAAGCCTTACTGCAACACCCAAAGTGTACAGACTTCTAACACTGCAAGAGAGCCCACGTTTAACCAGCTACACTGAAAATCAAAGCAGCACATGCAGCAAGTAGAAGACGAAACTTTTTATTTAGGACAATGTCTAGAACGATCTCTTCCCCTGAGATGCCACCATCAGCGCAGGTGTTGCGGTGCGCAGGCTGTCCCACGTTCCCTGAACCCCATGCCCAGGTTTTCCAGCAGTTTTTCTGCAGGTTTTCTGGGCTCTCCCAGCCCAGAGCCGCAGGTGCACTCCGTCAGGAACACGCCAAGCTGCTGGCGCGGCCACACGCTCTCCAGGCCGCAACCACCGAACTCACGCCTGCCTTAACTCCTACACCCTTACAGCGTCTGCAGACCTAATTTAACAGACTCCTAGCAATATGTAACTGAAAATTACACCTTTGGTGAGAAGGAGCAAGCTCCAAAGGGTGAAACACCGGGCCGGGAGGATGCGGCGGACACGCACACCGGGATCTCGGGCGCTCCGCCACCAGCGGCCCGCGCCTCCGCCCGAGGCCTCGGCGAGCAAGGAGCCGAGGAGCACCGGGGCTGAACCCACCTGTCCGAGTCCGACGAGGACACGGCGGCAGCGGGCACGGCGGCAGCGGGCGTGCCGGGCCAAGCGGGTGGCGGCGAGCGGCGCGGGCGAGCAGCTGGGGGTAGAGGCGCCTGGGCTTCCCCACTGCCCTCCGCAGGGTCCGGCACCTTCTGCTGGTCGGCCGCCCGCTGCCCGTCCGGCCCCACAGCCAGGTTCCCCAGCTGCTCCGCCACTTCCCCCGGCGCCTCCATTCCCGCGCCACACGGCCCGCGGCACCGCCCCCGGCGCGCGCCACTTCCGGCCGCCGCCAGCCGCCCCCGGGCGCGTGCGCCGGGATACCGGGAGAGGAGAGGGGTGGGACCGGGGGGGACTGAGGGATCGGCCTTGGAGGGCTGAGGGATCAGCCCTGGGAGGGCTGAGGGATCGGCCTTGGGAGGGCTGAGGGATCGGCCTTGGGAGGGCTGAGGGATCGGCCTTGGGGGGGCTGAGGGATCGGCCTTGGAGGGAGCTGAGGGATCGGCCTTGGAGGGGGCTGAGGGATCGGCCTTGGGAGGGCTGAGGGATCGGCCTTGGGAGGGCTGAGGGAGCTGAGGGATCGGCC
>CM031860.1:26874706-26987702 GCA_018697195.1 Certhia americana
AGGGATCGGCCTTGGGAGGGCTGAGGGAGCTGAGGGATCGGCCTTGGAGGGGGCTGAGGGATCGGCCTTGGGAGCTGAGGGATCGGCCTTGGGGGGAGGGATCGGCCTGGGGAGAGGTGAGGGATCGGCCTTGGGAGAGGTGAGGGATCGGCCTTGGGAGAGGTGAGGGATCGGCCCTGGGGGGAATGAGGGATCGGCCTTGGGGGGGGGTGAGGGATCGGCCTGGGGAGAGGTGAGGGATCGGCCTTGGGGGGACTGAGGGATCGGCCTGGGGAGGGCTGAGGGATCAGCCTTGGGAGAGCTGAGGGATCGGCCCTGGGAGCTGAGGGATCGGCCTTGGAGGGGGGTGAGGGATCGGCCTTGGGAGCTGAGGGATCGGCCCTGGGGGGACTGAGAGCGCGACACAGCGCCCGGGCAGCTTCGGGCGGTGTTAACCCAGCACCCAGGTATAGCGTCTGCAGCCTACTTGAAATAAAGTTAGAGTTCATGGCTGCTTTTGCGAAGGACCTGCTGGGAAGGATTAGTTTTCCTGTTTCATAGGTGTGCTGACAATACACAGAATCATGTAATTAAAACTAAAAATAAAAAGAAAAGAAAAGAAAAAAAGAAAAGCTGTATCATACCAAATTATTACATCAATAGTGATTTTTAGTGCTCTGACGTAGTGACCCCATAATGACAGTGATGATAATAATGCAAAGCTCTCTGAAACATAAATGTCTACTTGTGTTCTGGGTTCATCATAAATACGGTTTTGGCACTTGAGGTTTTTCGTGGTGTCTGTCTCCCACAACTCGGTGAGGGTGGGGGAAGGCCTCTTGGCATCCCAGGATCTGGCACAGGTGGTGTCCCTGACCCAAAGGAGAGAACAGACTCAAGTTCCTCCTGGCCTTCCTCCGTGTGATTGGTGTCACACAGATAAACCTCACAAGAGTAATACAGCAGAAAAAGCACCGTGTTTTCAGCACAATTTATCCGTGGGAAAAGCCAAAAGATGTGCCAAAGACACACAGCATCAGGAGGTCACTGTTAGGGTGACAAGTCCCTTTAGTCCAGCCTCCAAAGTGTAGTTTGACAACTGTCGTGGGCCAACACTGACCACATCACACTGTCCCTTGGACAGGATCCCAAAAGGTCTTCATTACCAGGCAACAGAGTACTGTATAGGCACTGAGAAGCATAGATAAAAATAGATAAAGACTTGAAAAGATTACATGTGATAATGCTGAAAGTGCCAGAGAGGACTGGGACTTCATATCTGATGAGAGCATAGAATAATATGTTTTTCTGTGTAATAACCTTCCCCTCTAGCTCTGAGAGAACTGTGTGCCTCACAGCTCAAATGGCACCCAAAACATTTTATTCTGGAATAAAATATTTTATTTTTGAGTGTCCAGGCTACATTGAACCCACCGTCACAAGAGTGCTTCACTAGTACCCCACACAAGCTAAAGATTTCTTCTCCGGTAGTTCCACTCTCCCTTATGACACAGCAGATGCAACCAGCAGAATTTTATTTGATAGGAAAGTTCTGTGTGTCCAAGTTTGTATATAATTTGATTCATCAGTACTTTTTTCACTTGTCTGCAATTACGTATAGGTCAAGCAGAACAGGAACATTATGGGCATTTGATAGTTTTGCACTGTCATAAGCAAGGAGCCTGTATAGGCTGGATGCATAAACAGCAGCAGTAAATTCCCACTGCAGAATTACTCAGAACACCTTGGGTAGGAATCGCCTCCACCTTCAATGACAGCATTGGGATCCTGAGATGAGTGTATGTGGGAAACGTGTTCTGAATATTACTGACCTGTACTGCAAGCTCTTTGACAAAAGGGATCTTAGAAAATCATGCAATTAAATGTCAACAGTTAGATGTCAATTGCTTGGAGATTAAATATTGAACAATTATAAAAATGGTTTCTATTGAATCTTACTGGCAAATATATTTTAATCCCTAAGGAAGGGGCAGAAATGAAATATGTATCCAATGAAACAATGAATAGTGGCAGAATCCTGCTAAAATCCAATTCTGCAAAACCAGGTTTCATTTTAAAATGAAGCAAGGACAGTTTATTATTAGTCTGGGTTTTTGGGGGGTTTTTTAATTTATTCATTTATTTTGTCAGATGTCACTATAATACACGATCTGTGAGTTTGTGTGAGAAAGTCAATCAGTGTGACTGGAAGGGAATAATTTCCCCAAAGCAGACAAAGCCCTTGTATCAGCCAAAACATTCCCTAATAAAAAGTAAAATAATGAATGCCATGATGTAGGATGGAATTAGTTGAATGAAAATTAATTCTATTTGCTAAACACACATTTCTTATAAATGTAAAAAGATATTCAGGTCTCTGTGTTGCATGTATGTAAGTAAATTCTTCAACTGTCTTATCAACTATGTCTTTTTTGCTTTTTGAAGCATTTTAGTCAATGTTTTATAGCTTTACTCTGGCACATAGATTGTGTTATGACAGTTTCCTCTGTGTTTGTGCAGAACTGGCAGCATCTTTCAAACAAAAAAGATATTTTATTTCATCTGAATGCTTCCACTTAGCCCTTCACATGTGAGATAGCATTGCTGTTAAAATGAGGCTATTGAAAGGTTTGATGCAGAGTAAACATCATTATCCTCTCAGCCAGGGCATGCAGTAAGTAATGTGCAGCGTAACAGCATGAGCAAAGAGATGTTCTAGGAAAAGAAACATTTCAGAGACGAACACTTGAATCACAGTAGTTCCAACGCATGTTTTCAAGGAGTTTTCTGAGCAGTTAAGAAATGTCACTGCTGGGACTGGAATCTGACGTCATCTGTCAAGGCTGGGATGAAAGATACTGTAAGCCCTGTTTTCTGCCTCCGAGTCTTTGATGAAGCTCTCTGGAGGTGTTGTTTCCTACATTTATTTCTTCAACCTTGCTGCTAAGACAGGTGTGTGTAATTGTTCCCATCACACTTTTAAAGCTAAAGTGATGGCACTCAAACTATTATTACAATGTTTTATTGAATTTCTTTGGATGCAATAAAGGAGTCTGTTGAAAAAAAATAGTTTCATTTCATCATGATATCTCTCCTGGACTTGAATGTGAAAAATAGGTTGGAGATTTCAGTGTGCTGCATATTATGTCTTGGAAGGAAAAGGCATGAATAAGAAAGGAAGTCATGTTTCTTTATATATATTAAATTTGAAAACAAACACCATTCACAGTGATGTTTATAATTTATATATTTTATGCTTCCAATATGCTAATGACTGTACACAGTGATATCACTATATCACTGTTCTATAGGCAGTATAAGCAGCTGGTAAGCCAGTTGATATAATATTTTTTGATATCAGTAAAGCTTTCAATGCTGTCTCTCATAGGATCCCTCTGGACAAAATGTCCAGCACACACCTGGATAAACATGTCATACAAAGGGTGAACAACTGGCTCGTGAGTTGGGTACAAAGGTTCATAGTGAATAGGTTCATCAGACTGGTGACCTGTCACTGAAGGGGTTCTTCAGGGTTCCATTGTAGGGTTGGTGTTCTTCAGTGTCTGTACAGACAACTTGGGTACAGGACTCTAAGGACTCTAGGTTTTCCCGTGATAGTAAAATGGGAGAAACCATAGACTTCCTCAGAGTCAAGAGGTTCTGCAGAGAGACACAGACAAATTAGAGAGCTGGGCAATCACCCACTGTATGAAGTTTAAGAAACGCAAGTTTTGGATTGTGCACCTGGGAAGGGAAAACCCTGTATGACTGTACAAACTGGAGAGCAGCAGTATGGAAAGGGATCTGGTGGTTTGGGTTGATGGCAAGTTGAACATGAGCCAGCCCCAGCAGCCAGGAAGTTCAGGAGTGTCCTGGGGGCACCAGGCACAGCATGGCCAGCCTGGAAAGGGAGAGGACTGTCCTGCTCTGCTCTGCTCTGCTCTGCTCTGCTCTGGGGCAGCCTCACCTTGAGACCTGGGAGCAGTTTTGTGTGCCACAATATAAGAAGGATATAAAGCAACTGGAGAGTGTCCAAAGGATGGCAGCAAAGGTGGTGGAAAGTCCAGAGGTGAAGCAGTTTGAGGAGCAGCTGAGGTCACTTGATCTGTTCAGCCTGGATGACACTGAGGGGAGACTTCATCAAGGTCTACAGGTACCTCACAAGCAGAGGCAGAGGGGCGGGCACTGATCTCTTCTCTCTGGTGACCAGTGACAGGACCCAAGGGAATGACCTGAAGCTGTGTCAGGGGAGGTTTAGGTTGGATATTAGGAAGAGGTTCCTCACCCTGAGGGTGGTTGGGCACCGGAACAGACTCCCCAGGGAAGCGATCACAGCACCAAGCCTGCCACAGTTCAAGAAGCATTTGGACAATGGTCTTGGGTACATGGTGTGACTCTTGGGGCTGCCCTGTGCAGGGTCAGGAGTTGGATTCAATGATCCTTGTGGATGCCTTCCAACTCAGATTGTTTTGTGATTCTACAAGATTCTACAGTAGCATAGAGGAGGAAAGGGAGTTGTACCACCACAATAGGGAAACCATGAGCTTAAATTTGTAACAATTTTGAAGCTACTGCTCTGATCCCAGAGCTTTTTTTTTTTTTCCACTCTTTGGCTGAACTATTAGAAGCTAAGGTATTCATGGTCAGGAACAGTGGCAGGGGAAGGAAATCAGATCTACAGAATTTTCTATATCCCTATTACTAGTCATATTTCATTACATCCAGATGAATCAATATTGTAGCTTGCACAGCTGAGATATCTAGTACAGAAACAAGATTAAAATAGCTACAGTACAGAATGTTTTACTCATTTCAAAGCTTAAAATTATCATACAGAGTTAAATTACACAAATTTCTTAGTTCTTTATATAAAGAGCTGGGCAGTTTATAACTACATGAAAAGAAAAATAGAACTTCTAAGGATTTTTTTTCCCCAAAATACATTTTTAAATATGGAAAAAAAGTAAAATTTAATTTACCATATTCTTATTTTAGTCTATTTTTCCAAATATAGCCAGTAATCTTCCCATGACTGAGCTGCCCAAAGCCAATTTCAACTGTAGCATTCCAAATACCTTCACAGAACAATGGACAAGTTCACCTCCAATAATTCTAAGAGTTTGTACAGTTAATTTATCAATGGCATCTATTTATCTTTGGAGTTTACTGCATTCTTTTTCTAGTTTATTTCAGTCAATACTTTGAATTATACCAATACAATGATAATTCGATTAGTTACAAAACCAACTGGATCCAAACTGCATCTATAAATGTGATTTATTCTGGTACATATAAACAGCTCAGAAATTTCAACTGTCTGCATAGTCAGTGTATTGGAGTTTGTAGGGACTCACATTTGGAGAGAGTAACGCAAGAAAGATTGTGTGGCTTCCCTCTAATGACCTCTATATAAGAAATAGAAGAAGTTTTAGTGAACTGGGTTTTTATCTGATTATCATGGTTCAGGCATGTCTTCCACAACTCTGGGTGAAGTTTTTGAGGAGGTCAGAGGACTTTACCAACTGTCCAGAGCCAGGAAGATCTCTCTTATGTCCGGATATATGCTCTCAACCAATCCATCTCATCTTGTTTGCACAGCCTAGCATTCTTTCCATGCTTGCAATAATGTTTTGGGTAGACAGGCACTCATTAAAGTTTCAATATATGACAGGCATTAAGCATGAAAACAGTGAACAAATAAAGATTATAATTTTTTAATCCACTCATGTCATAATTGAATCTAAAATATTTTTCACTTTATTCACTTTATGTTTTGCTGCAGATTTCTGCACACTGAACATATCAAACTGTATTTCTTACATTGTATTTGGATAACTTCAATGAAGCATAAACTGGCACTGCCAGGAAAACAGGTGGGTTTACCTTTTCTCCAGTTCTCATTTTCTGCCTGTTCCATTGTGCCAGCATTTCTGTCCTTGCAGACATGAGCAAAACTGAAAGTTTTACCTCCTCATGCTCATGAAGAAGAATTAGTTGGTCTGTGTTGGATTTTTTTTTTTTTTTCAAAAGATAAGTGTTAAGAAACAAAATAAAAACAAGTGTGAAAAAATCTAAAAAATACCTTTGAAACAAAAACTGGTTTACATGGAAAATCATAAGCAGGCCCTTCTTTGGAGTTTGAAGAAAGCAGTCTAGAATAGGGTAAGAAGAAGATACAGAAGATCAGCAGGTGGGAAAGTTGCATACCTAAACTCGTTGAATGGCTTTGGGAAATCATTATGTCCTCAAGAATTTAATGGATGCTCATTTGGCCTTTGTATTTCATTTGGTACTCAGGGAGTTCCTTCCACAAAATATACTGGTTTAATCTTTTCATTGCATTCAGACTGAACCACAGAGAATCAATTAAGCTTTTGGCTTAATTATAAATCTCTGTACTCTTAAAAAATCAAGTTAACAAAAACATTCCCAAGACCTAAAACTTACAAAAAATAAAAATATTTCAGGATATGCAAGCATGCCTGCCTATCAAAAATGGCTGTTGAAAGCACATTGCCTTGGTGCTCCATCCACTCTTGTTATTGATTCCTCACTGATAAGTAAGATGTGCATCACGCTGTCCCTCATGAGAACTAACAGTCAGTTCCAAACCTCGAAAGTAAAACTGTGTCTGTAGAGAGAGGTAATTTTGAAAACCTGTCTGATTAAATATTATCTTATTCTTGAGAGAAATTACAGTGCCTGTGAGCTCAGTGTCCTCAGACAAAATGGAAAACCTTATAGACAGAATCTTCTCATAACGTCACCAATAAGGCACAAACACAGTTGAGATCACCTACTGACTATTCTGAAAGTAGTCATCAGAAAAAGCAAGAACATTTAATATCACATACACAAGTTGTACCCAAAGTGCCAAAAGGATCTAAAGAAAGTGGAAAGAGAAACTAAAATGAATATATATTGCACAGGGCTTTCCTAAATTCTTTGCCTCTGCTTTTCCTCCTACATTCCAGTTTCCCATTCAGGGAATTAGTGTTTCATGCTGCCCCTCCATCTGTCCCAGGAGTTCTCTTATCATGCCGTGTTCCTTTCCTTTCCTTTTCTTTCTTGTTTGTTTGACTTAATTCTTCTCTTTTGTAATAATTTGTTGCTGATGATAGGCTCTTTAAGAACCAAGGAACACAATTGTGGAAATGATATGGCTCATTTTATTCAGTTTCCTGCAATCTCAGACAATCATGTGAATCATGGTTGGTCCAGAAGGACTAGAAAAACATCCAGTCTCTACATTGCAAAATAGAAAAATATTTCTTTTTGTTTGATGAACTGTACAATAAGATGAAAAGCAATGCTTCTACAGTGCCTCAGAAAGAAAGTAAAACAGACCTTATGAAATTATCAAAACCTTTCTCCCTGTAGCACTGAGTGGCCATTTGTTACAGAAATCACCTCAGTTTTGACCAGGCCACAGGAGAGGTACTGTGCAAATGGGATCAACAGTGCCAGCATTGAGTCCTCACTTATTTAAGCTGTTGAAAAACTAATCCATATTGTTATTGTTATTATTTTCATCCTGAACCATGAGCCCAGAAACTCTATGGGAGCTTCTGAATTCAGATCTCTGCTCTATTTGCTGATTATTTTTTTTAAATTAATTTTGAATATGTAGAAGAGCTGATGTGCTTAATCTGCCTGTGATACTTCTTGGCTCAAATGAGGATGGACATATATGGACATAGACAAACTTTATACGAAAACTTTGTTTTACCTATTGTCACAAGAGATCTGGAAAGCAATAAGGTGGCAAAGTGTGCTAACCTTTACACAAATAATATTAGTAAACATATGGGTGATTGTGAATAATTGCAGATGAACGCTGAAAGATTGAGTGCTTGGGTGATAGAAGGTAGGAAAATTTCAGAAACAAAATTTATAAAATCAAAAGTATGAGACAAAACAGTCCTAGCTTTACAGATACTAAAATAGATCCTTAGATGTTTACTACAAATCTTGAAAAGCACCTTACGATTATAATAAATAGGTCTATGAAAACATTAGCTGAGAGCTCTGCAAGAGTAAAAAAAAACAAAGAAAAAAAAGAGAATGACAAAGACAGGAGAAAAAGAAAGAGAAATAAACAGAGAACAAAGCAGAAAAACTATTGTGCTGCAGAATAAATTGACTGTGCTTCTGTATCTTGACTGCCATATGCAATTCCTTATGTCAGAACGGATACAGTAGAACTGGAACAAATGTAGGGAAGACTCTGTACTAAACAGACAGCCTTCTTCAGTCTACAAAAAGACAATCCAGATGTACTGTCAGAGAGATTTAGGAGGAATATGAATAAGAAACAACACTTGGAAACGACAAGAGACTTAAAACATTAAAACTTTCATGTGGCAGGTCAAAATGGAAAAAAAAAAAAAGAAAGATAGTCCTTTACACAATATATGAGTGAGCTATGGAACTTCTCCCCACAGAATGTTTTGGATACCAGAGGTTTTTAATAATTATAAAGATAACATTGCTGCCTGCAGAAAGTTCCTGGCCCACAGGTGGTGCAGACTAGGAGCACCTACGCTATCTTTGTTAATTGTGCTTTTCTTTCAGACGAGCACTGTCACCTTTTGCTGCAGACAGAATATTCACCTAGATATATCTTTTGTCTAAACAGAGATGGTTTTGTGTTCTCTCAGACCAGTAGTTCCTGATTCTCCTGAGACCTGGATACAGGATTCTTGAAACAATGGCTAGTGCACAGAACTCTCTTTGTGATCTGCTTGGGTTCACTAAGTGACTTACAGAAGGGATGCTCTGAGTTATTCTACATACTCAGAGATTTCTCGGTCAGCTTATTAATATGGCTTGGTATTGCCTAAGAGATAGACATAATACATGTGGCTGCATGGTGTATTTATTCTATTTTATGTGCAGATTCCTACAGGAATCTTATCTAAAAATTAGAATAAAGTAATCCTTTCAAGAAATGGTTTACTTTTCCTAGTCAAAAGGCTAATTTCAATGTCAGTATGGCACTTAAAGCACAAAACAATTTTATTGAAAAAAGGAATATACCATCTGCATTCCCTGTTGTATTTTAATTGTGAAGATTAGTGGATGATTCACACTAAAAAAAAAGTGTGCTACAAGACATATCATCCTGTAAATTCAGATTGAATTTCAGTTTATTTCAGGAGTTATTGTAAATAATTTAATAAGTTTTATTATTATTATTGCTTAGATTAAATTATCTCAAAATTCCACTTGTTAGTCAGTATCTGAGGTAAGCTTTATGAATTTTGGAGAATGCCATAGAAAAATTGATTTTGCTATTAAAAAATGGATTCAGAGGAAACTGGAGTACTTTTTGCTTTATTGATTAAGATAAGAAAAAAGGTCATATGCTGCAAAAGTTGCAACTGAACAGATTGATCCTCATTTACCATGCAATAAGTCTACAACTGGAAGGTTAGGCCATCACTTTTTTGCTCAGATTCTATTTTCTATCAAGCTGCTATTGTGAATGTAGAGGTTTTAAGACTGTCTTCCACATGGATGTCAGTACTATCATTACCTTAATTTATGGATAAAACCCTCTGTATGGGCTGGCATACTTCCATCAGAAACATAGTTCTGGGAGAGTGTGGAAAAGGAAGCAAAATTTCACTAGATGTTCAGTCCCTCCTGCTCAAAAGCAATGTGTTCACTGCAAACCAGTGTGTACTGCCCTGATCCAAGATCATCCTTCGACAAATGTTAGAAACTAGACCACTTTGCCCTGTTTTCTTTGGGGATAGGAAGAAAAAGAAGTGAGGAAAAAGGTGATCCAAAACCAGACTGTTAATAAGAAAAAAAGACATTGGAGTAGAGGAAGAAAATACTACCAAAACCTTAGAGACACAGGACATATGATTTCAAACCCTGTGATTAACTCCTTGATAAATAAGAGCCTAACTGCACCAGGGAGAAAGACTTCTTTCAGCTTGTGGCCAGAAAGTGACGCTCTAGAACTTTCAACAATCATGGCTGTTTCTGGTAGAGAAGACTGGATTTGCTTACTAGATAGCTCAACTGATATTAGAATGAATTATATATCATATGTATACATAAAAAATATGCCATATTATATGCATGATATGTAGTCATAAATATAACATCCTGAAAGGAAATACGTTCTAAAGGGGCTCAGTTTTTTCCAGTCATCTGGGTCTGCCTCTTTATTGCGAATGATTTAGCTCCTTATTCCCACAAAGCTGAATATACCAAATATATGGACATACACAAAGGAAAGGCAGCTGTGTGTCCCTGCTCTTTAGCCTTCTTAGCTAACCATCCTGTTTGCTCAGTGTCAGAGTACAGGAAGGATTTTCAGTTGTGGATGAAAAGAGAAACTTCAGAATGGGAAGTTTATAAATGAAGCCATTTCCTCACTTGCTTCCTTGTACCTTCTACCTAAAATGATTGAGACAAAGTAAAGAGTGAAAGGACAATTACTTCCATAGAGAAAAACATTTGAGATGCTGGAACATCAAACAGCAGAAAAAGACAGTGCCCATGGTAACAAGGGGAAAATCTTGCTACTGGCAAAGGCTGAACAAGAAGCAAAAATTGTGAAAGAGAAGGAAATTTAGGCTATGACATTATGGTGTATGTCACACTGACACATGAAACCCCAATTTGTGGACAAACTAACTTTAAGCTACCTAATAAACTATTTGGGAAAAGATATTATACAATAGCCAAAGGCAGAAATATTAGAGTATTTAGCGAGGTTATGATCAGGTAGTAGAATATTTTTATTTTATAGTCATAGTAGTGACAAATTTTAAAAATCAAAGCTAGCCACAAGACTAAGTAAATTTGAACTAAGAAATTCTAAGGTAAATTTTAAGATAAAGCAGAAATTTCACAACTAGACTATTTGAGTGCTTATCTCTTCTTTTTTTTAACTTATTAAAATCTATTCCTATATTTCATATATATTATACATTTTTATTTTACTCTTAGTAACTTGTACATAAACAAGAGAATCAAGCACAAAGATGCTTGAAAGAACAATTTCTAAACCAAAAAGCATGCCTTTTTTTTGCTTTACTACTTTATTTTTACATTCACGTAATCTTTACTCAATTCCTTCTTTGTCATCAGTTGTTACACAGCATAGTAAAACTACTCTGTGATTTGTCCTTGTTTGTATATTTGAATTATGTATTTACTAAACCATATTTCTGGGGACTGGTATTCTTTGTGATGCTGACCAGGGTTATTAATATTATTAACAAAATACCATGCTGCAAAAGAATTTAGTTAGATAATGCAGTGATTACTCTGCTTGATATTCCTAGATGCTTCATAATTATAAAGCAGAAAAACCAAAAATAGAAATAGCTAGGTGTTTTTGTTAGGCAGTTTTTGTTCTGCAAAAAGCACATTGTGATGTTAGTCATGAATCCCAAATAAAAAATATATCAAATAAATTACAGTAGTATCAGTGAATTCAAAACTAGAAATTTGGCATTTCATCAAATTGTGGGTAACTCCAGATGGTACAGTCCTATCTGAAGCATGTTCAGAAGACAAGTCCACCAATTACATTTATTTGTTCTCATTAAAATATTTTCACAAATAAAGTGTTTAATTTTATGATCTCCATTTCATTTAAATATATCCTAGATAAATTTTTTACCAGCTATTCACCTTTTGAAGATTTATTTATGTACAAATACACTTTTCAGATTTTTCTAATACTGTGTTTCCTGTCTGAGAGACACAAAAACTTGCCAAGAAATCTTCTCAGTGTCCATCAAATAAAAATATATACTTCAGTCACATATTCACTGGCATTCAGCTGAAAATAAAAGGCCAAGTAATAAGGAAGTTAGCAAGCAATTCCTAGTCTGCTTGTAGCACAGCATGGAGTTTTCAATCAGTTGTGGACTGGAGATTCAGTTGTCTCCTGACCACTTACATGAACAGGATATCCAAATCCTTCTAGATGTTCTACCCAGGCATGGGGGGATTCATTGATCCAAATGGTTGATGTGGTTTTCAACAGAAAACTCATACTTAGGCTAAACATAAATACCAGGAATTTCCACAGGAACGGATCAGTAAAATGTTATATTCACTGACCTCTGTATCAGGTTTTTCTGTGTGTTACAATAAGAAAAATCACCTTTATTGTTTCTGTCTCTGTAAGTTCAATGCCATGTCCCAGAAAATGGGTTAGACCAAGAACATTAATAACTACTTCTAATATTTTACATTCTGAGCTCTCAAAGAATGCGATCAGCATCTTGACCTCCATAAATAAGATTTTTGATCTATTTGCCATCAGAAGTGTTGATATGCATCAAAGGCACTTGCTTAACCCCATACCACATATTTTATCTTTCGGGAGTGTGAGAGACTGAAACAGTTAATGGCTCAAATTGTTAAAATCACTGAAGGGCTTTGCCCACTGTGGGAAACTGTGCAGAGAGAACTGCTCTTCTGCAACCACTGAAGCCATCTCCCTCCCCCCGAATATGCTTCCTGATACAGGAACTTGAGATAAGATAAAGATATGGTCCAGTTATCTCAGGTCTAAGGAGAATTAAATAAAGCTGGGGGAGAAGAGTGTAGCCACAAGGAAAGACAAACCTAGAAGCTGTCCTGAAAATCATCTCTGGCTGAGTCCAGCTGGAGCTGGCCCATAGCCCAGGGACTCATTTGTTGAGGCTGGGTTTGTATGCTCTTCCCCCAAAAAGAGGAGGAGGAGAGGTTTTGGGGAGGTGGTGGTGAAATCTCTGGTCTGCATAAGACAGAGGGGCTGAACACCCACCACGGCAGGCTACAGGCCAGATAAGGAGCAGACCCTGTGGAGAATCCTCCCTTACACCAACTCAGTTGGCTCTGTTGTAAAACTCTCCTGCCTCTGGAAGGTGGCATTCACAGAGGACAGTCACATAAGAGGCAGCTGTCATGTCTTACAAAGGGTCAGAAAGTATCAAGGACCTCCCAGGTTCCTCTTAGACTCATTTCTGAGGCTTTCCAGAAGAAGATTGTACATAATCCCCAAGGGTTGCAACAGATCCAGAGTCTGTTGGAAAAGACAGTGTAAAACTCCCCTTGCAGGGTTCCCACATATACCTGAACCTATATTGATCCATTGAACTCTGTGGTTTGAGGGACCTCTCCTCACCCAAGAATGCCAGAAGAAGAGGACTAACAGCATACCACTGGATCCACAGGATATGATAACTCTCTCACTCTCTTTATCTCCAACCATTTCACTTTTCTATTCCTTTCTATGTCTCTCTCTACCTCACATTTACTGTTGACTTTGGCATGTGGAGTCATTTGCACTTTAATTCTGGCAGAGGCATCTCCCTAATAGTCGAAATAATCAGATCATAACAAGGAGCTTGCTATTTCATAATAGAAGGTGGGTTTTGTTGTTTTGGGTTTTTGTTAATCTACAGGCATATTTTCTTATGAATTAATTTATGGATAAAGTTTCTTCAGTGGAACATTTTCCTCCAGCACTTCTCAGAATTTGTAAGAGTTCTCCACATATAATTGGCTTCGAGTCAGCCATGACCACTCAGTGGGTGAGCTGGCAATTTGGAACTGTCCTGAGGCTTTTTTACAGAGGATGTGGACAAGTTTTAGAGTTAATATTACTGGCCACTATAGACTTTTGGCTGTATTTTATACAGATGTTCCAATATGCCTCTGAGGTACAACAGGGCAGCGTCTGCTGACATACCTCAACAGGCATTCATTTTGCAGTGCCACAGACAGAGTTGCTTAATATTCTAATATTCAAAATTCAGTAAGTCCACAAGACCCTTCTGTGTGAGGTTTCCAAGGGGGGCAGAGGAGGTATTTGGGTAAAATGTGCTGGATTGTAGGACAAAATGCCGAGTCACCTCAGAGGCGGAGAGCACTCAGATACCTTGGGAGCACTGAGATACTTCAGGTGGGTGGGACAGGCTGCATTGTCTCTGGGGAGAGCAGGAGCTGTTCTGTGGAAACACTGAGGCCCTTAAGGGGGCCTGGGAGAGAGGTGTGAAACTCCAGTGAATAATTTAGATGGGAAAGACAAGTAGTGATTATGGAGGCATCGAGTGAGGTTTGTCACGAGTTTCCTACAGAAGGAGTGGTGCATGGAGGGGACAAGACACAACCCAACACAATAGGAGCTGGGTCACAGAGATTTTTGGCAGGAAACACTGAGGTACATCAGCGTGGCAGACCATTTATTAGGAGAAAAACTGAGGTATCTCAGAGGGAACACTGGAGATCCCTGAGGCTAGAGGACACCTAGATATTTTAAGGGGCATGGGTAGGAAATGCTGAGATTCCTCAAGGAGATAGTGAAATATTGGAGTGGGGTAAAAATCCCCAGATACCTGAAGGAACACTGTAGAATTTGGTTAGGAATGATAATATGACTCAGAAAGAAGAATGAGTGGTTTTGGCTAGTAAAACCTGAGTTAATTCATGGGATGGATTGGATGCATCTCAGATTCAATGCATTGAAGTTCACTTGAGGGACCGCAGAATATTCTATTGGGAAATGCTGAAGTATCCCAGATACGAACTTTTGAGGACTTCAGAAGCAAAAAGAGGTTTACCCTTACA
This sequence comes from Certhia americana, assembly GCA_018697195.1. Taxonomy (NCBI): domain Eukaryota; kingdom Metazoa; phylum Chordata; class Aves; order Passeriformes; family Certhiidae; genus Certhia; species Certhia americana. The sequence goes on from CM031860.1 coordinate 26,889,278, forward strand.
TGGGCCCTGACAGGTTTCAGTTAGGCAAAGTACTGTAGAAGTGGTTGCAGGGGGGGGTTAGGTGGAAAAGGGGCTCCTAAACAGAAGCAGACTTGAGGAGAAGTAGAGTAAGGGAAACTAGCTTTGACTTTGTGGAAAAGTGTTGAGCTATCTGAGATTAGATATGTAGTAGCACCCAGCAAGAAAGAAGTCTGATCTGGTAAGCAGTACACTAGCTCTAAAAAAAAAAGAAAGTAGGCTAACACCTAGTACTGAGATGTAGTTGAGTTCCCAGAATGGCTACTGTGGCAAGGAGAGTGAGAATTTACTGGAAAATTGGAAGTACAGAAAAAAACCCAACTAAAAGGGCTCTCAAAAAGACTCATTTCATCCTCAGGGGTTTCATAGAGAATGCAGACTGAGTCACTACAAGAGGACCAGAGAAAGGTACAACTGGGAATGACTTAGAGATTAGGTGGGAAAAGCTGAGCTAAGAATGAGGGAGAGAGTGGAGTGAGTCTTCCCACACAATAGTAAGTGAGGAAACAATCTTGTGCCACAATGTCCTGAAGTAGAAGCAAAGAATTACTATTTCAGCTGGAAATACTTGAAAACCCTCTTTGCTTTAAGAATTATTTTTGCTCTACATGAAAAGCTTCCATACAAGTCAATGGAGAGTCATGAATGCAGGTTTGGAGCAGGTTATAAAAACAAAATTCAGTGACAGTCACACAGTCCTTGGGACATGGATTTTTACATTTTAAACAATTTTTTAAACAGAAAAGGTTGTTAGAATAAGACATATGATGCATATGATAACTAAATAATCTGTATCTTAATGGAAATATGATTAAAAAAAACAACACACATTTTCCCTTGGATGGGAGGAAAAATTACATAGTGAAACACCTTAGGGGAAAAGTTCTGCACAGAGGTGATTCTTCTGCTTGTCCCAGTTTACAGGGATTCCTGTTTCATGCCCTAAAACATAGGCCTTGAGTCTCAGCCCTGTTAAAAGACTACTAACCTGTGCTGTATTTCTTCCCCCAGCAGCAAGAGCCCCTGCCAAGGAAGGGAGTGCAGAAAGCAGGGGAGGAAAGACACAGGCTTTTTGCATCTCTGTGGAGATGCAAAAAAAAAAAAAGGAAGAATGACTGGGAAGACTGAGGGAAGAGAAGGAGGGAAGAAAGGTGGATAAGAAAGAGTGGAGAAGGGCAGAAGAAGAGAGGTGCTCTGGCCATAGGGTTTCAGTCCCATATGAGCATCCTCATGGAGGGGTCTTCTGTCATCTTTCATGCTCAGACCTGGGTAATCTCCCTGTAAACAAGGTGAGGTTTGAGGTTTGGGGTCTGTTTGCCACATTGCTCCTTTGGCTGGAGAGTGATGGCTCTGAAAGGAGGGTGAGAGTCCCTCTCCTCTCTTGAGGGAGGGGAATCTGAGCTCACCTCAACCCCTTGGTCCTGTAGAGGAGTGTAGAGGCACTGTTCACCTGTCAGATTTCTGCCAGCTGGTCCCATAGGCATATGACTATGCCCATAATCAGGACTTTGCTCCAGCAGTGGCCTCTTGAGACAATATGTTGAGAACTCTGGCTTCCATCAGCCTGTCTGGGAGGTTTGGACCTATGTCTCTGGCTGTCCAAGTTGGTCTCTCTCTGCTGGAATTCTCTTTCTTGTGTGTACTTGTACGTGTAGTCTGCCTGTCATGTGTCTGTGGGTTTTTTATTTGATTTTATTTTTAATAAAATCACTGCACTATAGATTAGTTTGGCTTCCCAGGTCCGGAATGCAAACTTCATGCATGCCTGCAGGTCAATCCTGCCTTCTGTCCAGTGCCAAGGAGATGTGTTCCTGCTCACTTTGGGACAGCATTAGCCCACTTGGTAGGAAAGCTGGTAGTGCCAGCCTGGCTGTCTGTCCTTGACAGAGTCCCTTCAGCATGATAGAAATTGAAATGGAAATTCCTTGTTCATATTGTTTCATTCTTTCAATATTGGAAGTTAAAAGAAGCAGTAGATATTTCTCATTCACTGCACGTACCAGAGATTGCCATTAATGTTAAACACAGGAAAATAGCCTATGTGCCTACCTTTTTCCAAGAAGAACACTCATTCCTCAGCAAATGGCAAAGCAATTTGCAACTCTCCTTTAACTCATGCCATCAAAACTGCACTTCACATTTGCATTTAATTTTTTCCTCACTATTAGTTTTTTCTGACTGCTGTAGGCTTAAAGTTTTTTCTTCTCGGGATTCTTTTGGAAGTGACCAGTTAGTAGTTTGTTTCTAGTACAATTTTGGAATATTTTTTTTTTTTTTTTTTTTTTTTTGTTCATGAATTTTCTGTCAGTGGAGCTTTTTCTGTAAGAGTAGTGTTTTTTATCAAATTTTTCCATAGCTCATCTTTCAGTTGCAGTATGGAAAGACTATAGTGTGAATGGGTAAAAATCATACACTTTTGGAGAGGACACTTAAGAGCAGCATAGGGGCGAAGCTGAAATGTATGGTGCAGCCTGACTGATGTGGAAAGTTAATAGGGGTGAATTTTGAAAGTTGCTGAGACATTTAACATCTTACTGACAACTTCAGCCCTTTTTCCTCTGCCTAAGTGGGAGGCTGAGAAGGGCCACATGTAACTGAAGATACTTCAAGTGGACCTCAGCAAGCTTCAATTTACATGAATTCATAAAGGTGCAACAACTATAGAAAAATCCAGTTGTGAGATGTAGCTTCTGTTTAAAAAATTGCAAATTCTCCTTTGACTAGAGCTCACTGGAATACACATACTATTTGTTCATTTCACAAACTGTAAAAAGGTTTAATTTCACTAAAAGGCATTGTGAATTAGCAAATAAAATTATTTCAGTTTTGTTATGTTATTTGAAGCTAATCCAAATTCAGAATGGTTTTTTGTAAGTGTTACAGATGTGTTGCATTTTTTCTTGTAGGACTACGGTGAAAATGGAATAAACACCTCCTTTTCATGACCTGAGAAAACCTTATTGCAATCCCTTAAGTCCTAATTTACTTTATGTAACAGAGGCTTTGAATTCAGAAAGTTTATTATGTGACTTTGCACAAGTCATTAAAAAAATCAAATGTGTGTGTTTTGTCTTTATTTTGATATTAAAATTTATTTAATAGGTAGAGGAGGTGGTTGGAAAGTGGTAGAAATGAGGAGGTGCACAAGGGTGATGTCCTGTTTGAAACAGGTGTGGTGAGCTTGCATGTGAAGTCTAATCTGAAATAGTTGTAGATGTTTGTCCCCTAAGGTTTCCATTTTGCACTGGTTTGCTGTGCATTTGCAAAGAGAGATGTATACAATGGCCTTAAGCAATATGGAAAGTGGAAGGTTAGAGATATTTAAGAAGGATAGAGCTGTGCTCCTCTTTTTTGAGTATGAAAAGGGAATAATATCTTGGCCCCTGTAATACTCATCAACAGAAACTTAGAGTTCAGTCTTGTATGTCTACTTGTATTCAAGAAGGGAAGCCTCACCATTTATGTGTTTTCAAATCCTAGTTTTCCATTACTGCAAGAGAAAGTAGGGTCCTATGAATTCTGAGATAATTCTGAGATAACCATCCATTGCTGCTGGTACAATTTTGACATATCCCCTTCCCTATTCTCCCTCTCATTCCTGGAAACAGTATAACCTTATGGTTTCCATGCAATTGCCACAATATATGACTGAGCCTTGCCCTTTGCCTCTCATTGTGAAATTTAGAACACTCAAGGCTATAAACAGACCCTGCTGATGGAGCTGTGTCCTGAGAGAATCACGTTCAAGATGAAAAATATTTTGATAACATTTTTAACACTGCATAGTGCACAGACAATCTCTAGTGATTTACTCGTGGTGAAATCAGAGATAAGAAGAAATGAGTGACGTTTTAGACACTGGAGAAATTATTCCTGAGTAGAATGACTTGTGGAAAGGCCTTGAGAAAAGGACTGATCTTTGGCCTTGTGAAAGAGAATATTGATGAAACAAATGAGTAAACAAAGCCTTGAAAACATAAATATGTGTGTTATTCTAAGAATTGATGACACTGATATTTCATGTCAGCAGAAGACACTGGACATAACAAATTGCTAAATTACACATAGATATGGAGTCATACTTCAGACACTTAGGTGAAGCCTGAAATTTATAGGAAGCATTATATCCAATAATATGATATTATATAGACTGATTGTAGTATCAGTTTGTGATATAGCATAGAGTATCATATACTCATAAACTAAATTGAATCCTAATGATAACGTAATGGGAAATGATTCAGCAGCCACTCCCAGAATGCATTAATTAGGTTGACTTTTCAGATTTTCATGTTTCTTTCAAAATGGAGTTGAGCTGGTGATACCTACCTAGCCACTGCAGTGGACCTGCCTCCTCCTTTCATGACATGAAAATGTGCTGGGTTACCCAAATGTAAAATTCTGCTGGCTGCTCCAGCAGTGTGTGAGAGAGAAGCACAGGACTTTTGTCTGTTCTGATATTCTGTCTGCCTTGTCTCCATTGTGGAGCTGAAACAGTCAGGAGTAGTAACAGGCTTGAAGTTTCTTCTTCCAATGTTCCCCTCAAAATCATGGCATACTTACTACCTCTCTTTACCTTTTTCTGTCATCAAGAAGAGAAATGCGGTAGCTTAGTGAAAATACCTGCAAAAAGATGAAGTCCTGGTCCTCCTCATCAGCATGCTCCTTGAGGGAGGCTAATGCCTCCACTGGAGTGGCAGGATTTCTATTATTCAGCTGGTCCTATTTCTGGTTAAAAAAAAAAAAAAAAAATCAGGTAAGCTAGTAGGATGCTACCAGAGATACTGGGAAAAGACAAGTGACTGGAGTGCCATGGATGTCAGGATTTAGCATTATGCAGCTCTTTTTTTACATAAGAAACACTGCATACATTTCAGCTAAGGTAAAACCCTTTTTAGAGAAATGTTTCATTGTATTTTAGCAACTATTTAGTATCTGCAGTCATCCATTGTACTTTTTGTTTCTGCAGCCTTGAAAATAATTGAAGGTAGCATATGTTTTTTCCCTTACATACATTTTATAAATAATCAGTTTTAATTGCTTTCAATAAGTGTAGGTGGGTAAAAGACTTTGAAGCTACATGAGGTTGTGTCCAATGGTAATAATAACATGAATTGCCACAGAAATCTGTGTTACATTATGGCCTAAATTGAGAGAATACTGATCCAAAATTTTATTTCTTCATAAGCGTTATAAAATTAATACCAGAATTGTGTGAAGAAATTTTTTTTTCAGATAATTAAATACTGAGCTAAAACTGATTTATTTTTAAATGTAGACATATTGGAACTTCTGCAGAAATCATTGTTTCCCATTATTAAATAATCAGAGAAGCTAAACCTTAAAATACATGGTCCTAGTTTTGAGGTTTCTGCTTGAAAAGATGTGTTTTGTCTTATCCTATCCCATTTCTCACAGTAAAAGTGAACCTTCCTATCAGTGCTGCAGGAGTCTTTATGACAAAAAATTATTTACACAGAGCTAGGAAAAAAAAAAAAAAAACACACCTAAATGTGATCCAATTAGTCTTCAAATAGAAATTACCGTCAGTCTAAAGCTATGCTAGAAAGACAAAATGGGAACTTTGTTGCACAAATAAAAATGTTCTACATATTATTGAATTGTTCTTTTTCATAATCAACAATGGAAAGTTTGCAGCTTGAAATAAAATTTATCACAAACTGCCTTTATCATTATAACACTTCAGACTCAGGTATGCTCATAGTACTTCAATCATTAAATGCCTATGATTCAGTTTCCAAGTTCAAACCATGGCATTTGTTCTGCGAATAAGTACAAAACAAGGAAATTCATTATACATTTCAAATAGGTGCATCCTGAAATATCAGAATGTTGTTTGACCAGCAGCATTACTTTCTGAAAGTAAAAATAGACAAAAGCTGTTCTTCCTCAAAAGTCAGATCTTTAGATCCTTAGCTTGGAACTATTTTCATCAGTTTTCCCTACAGTGTCCACATAAAGCTGTAGGAAGACAGCAAAGATCAGTCAGCAGCACTTTACAAGTAGCAGTGAGCTGTGTGTCTCCTTATCCCTGGGTGATCAGTAGCATCCCATAGAGATCTTTGCGCAGCTTTGACATGGCAGTTGTCAAACTTGAAAAGTATTTTGAAGGATTAGTGGAGAGACATGTTCTCCTTCCCAGACAGACATAAGCCGCATACCTTTTCAGAATATTTTTCTCCTATTCAGATGATATAGCTCATTTAAAGTGACATCTACTAACTAAGCAGGATTTGAAGCCTGTTGACTATCTTCAAATAGACAGGAGTAAGGCTTCTTAATTTCTAGGCTTGAGGAACTCACAAGACAGACACAAGGGTATTTCTTAATTGCTGAAGATGACTTCTGCACTGCAGGTGCCATAAGGACTAGCATGGCATATTGTAAGGACAAGCAAGACTTGACACATTAGCATTCACAGTGGATCTCCTTGGCAGGACTCAATATTGCTGAGATGTAAGATCTCAAAGCCTGTGAGAGTCTCCCCAGAGATATGTTTGGAGAAAATATATGCAACATTTCTGCATTGTTTAGAGAAAAAGCATTGCATTGCTTGACGCTTGTGATTTATATGACCACAATCCCATGGGTATATTATAAGCTCTTCTAGAGGCATCCTTGCTGTAAAATTACAAACGTATAAAAAACCTGAAAAGCCAAAGCAAGCAAGCAAGCAAGCAAACAAGCAAACAAACAGGCCTCCCCCCAACCCAAATACACCCTCCCCAGCCAGGATCTATCAATACCTATCTGTCATTTAAAGTAATACAAAGAGATTAATGCTTCCAAATGTTACACTGACACCCAACTTGGAAAAAAACTACAACATGAATAAAGGCAGGAAGGGTAAAGAGGAACTTGTCTGCAAGATAAATTATGTTGCTTGCTGCAAGCTGTGTCTATATGGTACTTTGTAACCCTCAGAAAGATATTATTGCACATTTCCCACCAATAACACTATGATTGTATATGCACTATTTTTCTATACAATATATTGTATATGCATTATTTTTCTACTGCATCTGGTAAGAACCAGATGAGACCAGATGAACCAGTAAGAATAGAGGAGACTTTCTAGAGGCACATGATGACAGATATCAGTTTCAATAGACAACAACCAGTTCCAGATCTGGAACTTAGACTTTGGCAGAAAGACAGATGGGGGTGTGTTAATCTCTGTTTTAGGACTAAAGAACAGCAAGAAATGAGATAACTGCAGCTCAGAAAGTTCTTCTCTGTACGGAAATTACTATTTCTGTGGTACTTTGGCCATATACACTTGCCTAGACTATTCCAGATGACTTCAGACAAATTTTCTCAGACCAGATCCAAAAAGTGGATTCTCTGATTAAATTACTGCAGAGTAAGGCATAAGATTCCATAGTCATGAAAAATTCTCATTCGCTGTAGCCCCACATCAGAACACCAACTTTCAGGGATGAAAGATATTTAAAAACCCTCATTGAAAAAAAATCAGTAATCAGTAAAGTCCAGTTAACAGTTTTGTACAAGAAATATTACACATAATCTTAAAAGCTCTACTTCTTTCTACCACTTAGAAGTGTAGACCATTCTATGTAAAAATCATTTTGGAAAACTAACTAAATACATAGCCATGTTAATCATGAACTCCAGACTTCCACAAACTTTGAGGCTAATTTTTTTTAAAAGCAACAGCTTGCCCTCCAAGATTAAAAAAAAACCCCAACAAACTTGGATGCTTTTATATTCTTCTATCTATGTGCTGGTGGCATCAGATAAGTGTGGGCTTTAGCAACCATGGAATAATGAGAAATAATATCAAATTTATTTGTATTTTTATCAGTTTGGCATGATTAAAATAGCATAAAACTAAACTAAAGTAATGGTCTGCCTCAATTCCTATCTGGTCATTATTAATCAAAATACTCAGGGACATAGTTTTTACATGAAATAAAATTTCTTTGTGCAACTTAGAGCCTTGAAAAACAATTTATTTCACTCTCAATTTTTTTCTTAATTGAATAATCAGTACATTTGAGACATGACAGTATAAAAATATTGATTTTAGACCCTTTTAAGAAAAGAACTACTTACTTGTAGAAAAGTCTCAACACCAAATGCAGTCTGAAATAAGAGGAGATTTGCATATGCTGTGTTTTTAATAGAGTTACAGTCTCCTGAGCTTTCTTTGAAAAAGGAATTGAGTAAAGAAGGCAGAAGTTTACTTTGGAGAATAAGGAAATTTAAGAATATTAAGAATAAATTTTAAAATAAAATTATTTAATTTTTTTTCCAAAGAAAAACTATATTATTCTAATTTATTAGAATTATTTAAGAAGGTGAAGTAGATAAAAATGGAGATGTGTTCAATGCACTAGGTATTCTATAAAATAGGAATCATTATTAAAATTATTTATACCATTAAGTCATTTCTTCTGGCAAAGTAGGGTCTCCAAAGTTATTCTCTGAACTTTCCTGATCTGAGCAAAGAAATATTATTGCAGTGCTTATCTCACACAGAACATTTTTTTACAATAATGGATTGTCATAATTTGGGATTTAAAATATTACTGCATCTGTTCATAAATTCCAGAAGCTACAGCAGTCAAGCTCAGAGGCAAAAAAATAACAGAATGTTGGCAGTGATGAAAATAGCTGGATTCAGGGAATTTATAGAAGTTATAGTCAGTAGCATCTCTTAAATGTCACATTAAATAATCATATTAAGAAATAAAATATATGGCTGATAAATGGAAATATTCCTGATAAAATACTTACAAACCAAATCTAAAGCTTTAAATGAGTATTTTTTAAAACACCATAGCCACAGTCTTGCATTTATAAAAGCATACCAAGAGGAAGCTTTGAAGAGTTAGAGTTCAACAGAGAAGTTCAATTCTGGCAAGTTAATGGAATTTTAGCATGTTTTTTTTTCCTGAAAACTGCTGCAATCTTTTTGCCTAATGTAACCTATCTCATTTCAGTTAATGGCATTGAAGCATCCTAAAGTTAAATGACTGAGGCAGGATTGAGATCAAAAGTAGCTCTTAGACAGGAAAATGCTAAGTGCTGCATTACAGACTTCCATCATTTATTTGCACTTACAAAAATTGAGATGAAATCATTGAAAGTCCCTCTTTGCTACACGTTGCCTGTTGCCTAGAATGATAATTTCTGACTTGTTTTATCACCTGCTGCACAGCACAGCCCATGGAGTCAAAAAGGTGCAAGTGATGACATGGCCCTAATCCATGCCAAGCTTCACAACTGCTAGAACAGGCAACAGAGCACCACACAACCTTTCTCCCTGAGAAATGCCACGTCCTCCAGCATGTAGATGGGCATTGTGCATGAAGGGCTTATTTCAACACACTAACTGTGCTAGCTTTTGGATGTATCTAATTGCATGTTATACGCCTATTAGTAGAATAAGGATCATTTTTAATGCATGGTTATCAACACAATCGCTGAAAAAAGAGAGTCAAACTCAGGCTGTGGATGGTTTGGCTTGAAGCCTTGGGTATCTTATGAAGGTTTAGATGTCACTAAGAAAAATCCATTGTTTTCAGAATAATTATTTCCGTGCTGAGAATGCATCCCCAGTCTGCAAACCCAGTATATTAACTTAGCATAAACCAATCTTACAACTTTTTTTCCACAAATATGGTAGAAACAGTAATAAGAAACCAAGCGTGCAAAAATGTTTATTGATGGGAAGTCAAACATGCTTAGAGAACAAAACCATCTTTTTTTTTTTTTTTTTTTTTTTTAAAAGCCAGGGTATCGGGGTTTCATATGACTCCACAAATATATACTGTTTAGTAAAATATTTAGGTTCTACTGGGTTTAAAGATAACCTGGAGTTCCTGACAGTTATCACTGAGAACTTTTCTTGGTCTTACGCAAGACTGAGTTTGGGACTACTGACACCTTGCAATAGAATACAAGAATCTCATGCATCTGTGTCAAGGCTGCCTGCTCCTTTTCTAAGATACACTGACTTAGCCAGGCAAATGTGTATTGCTCTGGACTCGTACTCCTTTGGACTCTTTTGATCCCTCCACATGTGGAAACAAGGAAAAAGTTGCCTCAGAGGCATAAATCTCCTAAACTCCACTTCTGGGCTAATTTATGTTGTACCTTAGCACTCTCTGATATTAGCCTAGGGGTGTGACAGACAAGGCTGCATGTGCTGCATATTTTAATTTTGCTGTGCTGCTATAACCAATTACTCTGAAGAGCAAAGACAGTGAGTAGTACTGAGATTTACTGTAACATTTAATTTGAATAGAAAGTGGTTGGTTTTCAGCAACAGGAAGAAGAGTGAAAGTAGATACATGAATTAAATGTTTGATAAATATTTTAGCTCTGTACCAAAAGTCTTGTTTTCAATGTAGCCCCTATTCAGACTTCCTTGGGTTGTTGTCCAGTGGGCTCTTCAGCTGCACCAGTTACAGTCCCAGTTGGAGTGATCAGGCAAAATGCAGTCTTTGAGCACATAAAATCCTTACTTTTTTTTTTCTGAAATATCAAGTACTTAGATATAGATCATGATATAGAAGGCTTTGTCCTACAGGTTTAACAGGAGATTTTTAGGTGCTGAGGGATTTAATTTCTATAGTCTTCAGATCTTGTACCACTTTCCTACCTTGTGTTGCGGGCTGAAAAATAATCTTGTCTAGATGTTTCCTTATGTATGAATCAGTCAGGGTTTAGAAAGCACAAGTTTTTCAAGTAATTTCTTCCAGTACAAAGGCAATTAGGCACCTCAGTGAGATGCATGCCAGACTGGATTGAAAAATCTGTATTTCAAACAGGAAATCATTTAGGATAATAATAATTTCAAATATGAAATGTAATCAAGGAGAGGGAAGCTAAGATGAATGCAATCTATTTATGAGGAGACAGGTGAGACAGTTATATTATCTCCATAAATCCTGCTTTGCTCTTTTCTATGATTTATTCAAGCTTTCAGAAAAGTCAGGAAGTAGGAAAAAATCCATATGGAAGTGGTGGGGGATGGTTTGGGGTTTTTCACATTGTATTATTGAGAGCATGATTTCTTAACCTTTACTAGCTGAAAGTTAGTTAATGCGTTCATGAATTTAAAAAATTAAGATTTTTTTATATACTATTTGAGTACTCTAACAAATTGGAATTTATTTTAAATTTAATTTTATTAGGGAAAACAGAAAAAGTATGCATTTTTTGATCAAAATCTTAGCTTCTCCTTAAACCCTGATCACCTATCAGTTTGCTACTTCCCATATCCATCATGAGCTATTTGCCTCAAAACCATCATCAATAAAGTATTTATGTTACTCAGCCTGAAATGAAACTCTTGTTTCTTTCAGTTCAAAGTGCTTTGTGGTTGTGTGGGTACCTTCAAGTAGTAAGAGATTTGTGAGGAAACTATCTAAGTCATTATGGTACACAATAAGAAATAGGAATTGTAACCTTAAAAGAAAAGCAATGGCTATTTTACTTAGATTTTAAAAAACTGTGTCATTCTCTCATAACTGATGCAAAATATTGATTTGGGGGGTTTAATTCAGAAAAGTTCCTGGTGATCATAATCAGATCAATAATTTATTTTTAATTTTAAGAATTGAGTGCCTAAATATTGGCCACTTGAATTCTGCATTGATAAGTAGAGAAATCCCCATTACTCCCCTAAACGGGGCAAATGGACTCGTAACAAATCATTTCCATCACGCTCAGCAATCAGCTTCCCTGTTACCTAATGGCATCTTTTCAGTATAATGAAAACAGTAGTTCAGTGGAAAAAAAGGAAAATATTACCTGTGGGTCCACAAATAAAGGAGATAAGAAGGAAGAAAGCAGTAGGTTGGACATACAGATATTACTGTCCTTACTGACGCACTGCACACACAGTAGCCAGGGAAACAAAGGAGACAAAGGACCAGTTACATTTATTTATTTTAGTAACTGACAGTCCTGGTTCTATAAATAATCATTTAAGCCTAAGCAGAAAGTAATGCTATAAAAATATGCACTTTCCTCAATTTAACCAAGTTATACATTCTTTATAGCTGTTCTTTTTGAATGCTGATTATAGTATTACTGTGGCATCTAAATGCCTTCCAGCAGCTCACTGGGAATGTGGTTACTAATTGCTATGTTATATTTTATTAGAGAGCTTGATCTTGCAAAATATTTTAAGAGCTGAATTTGGAACAAAGACAAATCACCATTTGTCAGCATCAGAATTTCAGAAATGGACTGAAAAGTTCATATTTTCTCCAATCTGTTACATTTCATTCCACACACGTATACATATTCAGCATAGTCTGGTTCTCTCCTGTAAGAAAACTGAGGAAGAACTTCCAATATTGTAAAACTGAGGATTTGTGCCTCTTGTTAGAATGAGCTACAATGCTTATCATGCTTCATCTAGGGTTTTTTCCTTTTCAGCTGACATACAGAAATTAAATTGTTGGTAATATGAAAGGAATTTGGTATCTTGTAGCTACCTTTGATTACCTCTAGTGCTTTTGACTAAACTGTTCAATTTATAGCAGCCACACAAATTTGTTCCTACAAATCCACAGGAAGGGTCCTGTGTAGAACAAAGAACAGCTCTGCTATGGCAGAGGACTTGAATGGATACCCCAGGTGGTCTCTTCTAAGAAGGGTCTCTTCTTTTGGGGGTCTTTTGCCCCCGAAAGAGCCAAAAGGAAAGCACAACAGCTTGGGAAACTGCATTTTTAGGAATCTTGTACTGCTTTTTTTTTCACTGCTTAACCAATCTAAATGCTAGGAATAGGTATGGTCAAATATAAATGAGATGCAGTAAACTAGCCTTGGATCTGAAGTGCACTCAGTTTCCTAAAAGAGTAAGTGATAAGAATTTTTGTGGTTCAAAAATCCAGCTTGGGGAGTTTTTACAATGACAGTGTAATCAATCAGAGAGTATCTGTGTAAAGCATTGCATTACAGAGTTATGCATTCATGGTTATTAACATTAAAAAACCCAAGAAAAACTCTTCTATAATATTGTGTCTGTCTATATCTGTCTATATCTGTATCTAATCTCTGTCTACATCCATACACTTGTACATATGCATATGTGAAGATACATAAAATCATATAATCACCTTTATTTTACTGACTAATGATTGGCACTGTTGTCCCACTGACAATTCATTGTTACTATAGCTGAGCTTTAAATACAGAACATGCATGTCTTTGGTACATCCTGTCAGTTGCTCTCATCCAATTGAATACTGTATTTTAAATAGCTGAAAGCCTACCAGTAGTCCTATGAACAGTCCGAACAGACTGTCCCAGCTTTCAGTAGATGAGTTATGACAATCAGTCATATGCCTGAAAGTAAGCCATGAGTAGAAAAGTGCATTTAATTTCTGCAAAGTAAAGTCAGTTGTTAAGTATCTGCTGAAAAAAAAAAAATAATTTAAAGCTGATACCAAGCTAACAGTACTATTGTCAAGAGAGTCAAAGTATTACGCATTTAATTCTATCTCATTCCTTCCCCTCATTTTTCACTCTTGCCCCTTCTGTTTCAGTTTTTCTTCATTTTCCAGCACCCCAGGATCTGTGCATTGAGCTTGATGTAGTTAGAAGAATTGGACTGTAAATCAACACTCACTTGTTTCATCATTGTTTGTATGTTACGTCTAATAAAAAAAGGAAAAAAGGAAACTTGAATTTTAAAAACCTTACATTGGTACATGATGAGTTTAAGTTCATTGCCATAGTGACTACTGCTTATTTCTCAAGCTTAGTCTTTCTACAATAACAAAGCTATCACCCACACATCTCTCTGCTTATTCTTCCTCAAATAAACATTCTAATACCACATAATACCATTCTAAACACATAATACCAAAGAATAAGTACAGTAAATACTGTACTTTGGTGGTTTTGTGAAAAATCACAGAAAAGAATGTCACCTCTGTGTGTGGTGAGAGCTGATGTGGAGAAATGTACTAAGATAGGAGTTAACTTACTGAAAACAGAAATATCAGTTGCAAGGGATTAATGAATTTCTCTAATATTCATCTTATATTTTTTAAAAGTGAGGTTATATGACTTCTTTTCTGATTTTTCAGAAGTCATATTGATCTTAGGCAATTTGCAAACTTACTTTTTAAAGCAACGAACGTTATTACAGTTTCTAAAATGAATCTGGTCTAAAAGTTATGTTCCCAAGCTTCCCTACTATTTGTCCTTTGCAGTGCCTCCAGTTACACAGTTTTTCACTTGAGTTACTATCTCCTTTAGGAAGAGAAGGTAAAAAGTTGTTACAGACATTCCACAGCCTTTTCTAATCCTCCAGTCCCATTCTCTATAGAATTATTGTAAAAGAACCTTACAAAATTATGGAAGAAGACAAATGATTTTCATTTACATTAAAAGAGTTGTGAAGTTCCATGCAACATCTAGGATGTTATGAGAGTGTGTAAGAACTGGAGAAGTTCTATCAGTGTATCTTTATAAAGTACCAAAACCAAAAAAAATATCATTTATTTGGAACCATGTTATTCATAAAATTTGTCTTATTTCAATCAAAATGTTTTGGTTTTTTTCCCAGAGGGAAGAAGAGGATTTTAGTTGCCTCTTAGTGCTTCATTTCATAGCCTTATCAAAATGTTATGTTTTATTTGAAAAAAAGATTTAAAAAAATATTTTGGACATTTAATGGCAGAACGTAATTCTCTCATCCCACAACAGTATTTTTACACCAGATTTTATCAAGATTATGAGAAAAAAAGTACTTTAAAACTTTATATAAATCTGAACAGTATAAATTTTTTTAACAAAGTCCAAGCCTGGCATTCGCACACAACCCAAACCATTTAATTTAATTTCCTTAAATTAACTTTTCTTTTTGATCTTGAAAAGAAAAAAAAAAAAAAGATATGCTATTATCTCAACTCCAATTTCAGTGTTCAGTGAAGCTATTACACATTTTCTTCATCCATTCACCACACTGGAACTTTACCAAAGCATTTGCAAGCTCTGTTGCCTCTCTTAGCAATCTGGTGCCTGGAGGGAGATAGCTGCAAATGTTGTTTCTCTCTCTAACCCCTAGTCAAAAAGAACATTGGCACTAAATCAGTAACTTTGTTGCCAAAGCTAATTTTTTAATCCTCAGTGATCTACCAGCTTCTTATTGTTTTTTATCTTCATTGACTTTTCATTTTCTTTTGGACAAAATTGTTGTAATGGGACTTCACAGGTGGAGCACTTACCCTGGCAGCTTGACCTTACCCATCTTACTTGGATATAGAAGTATTTTGTTCAGGTTCATGAGAAAGATTTTCTGAAAGAGCCATTACTTCAAAGGCAGGCTGTCTGTGTAGATACCCTGTCCCTTGGAGAACTTTCTGTCCATTACATCTCTCATATATATATATATATATAATTCTGCAAGTTAGAAAGACCTATGAGTCTCTTAAGCAGCTTTTTTCAGCAGCTGGAATTATCTCTTATCTTTCTCAGCAGATTCATTCTTCCCAGCTTCCCAGTTTTATCTAAGGAAAGGCAGAAGAAGATTTCTTCCAAAACCCTGAATCCAGGAATCTGCAGGGCTATGCACTAATTATTATTGAAAAGGGGTAGCAAAATTCTGAGCAGGTTTTCTGAAATAATCAGGACACAAGACAATGCGTAGCTCATATGCAGCAACTCCATGAATGTTCAATGCAGTAAAGAATGCACATGTTATATTGCAATGAAAATTTTTTTCCTATGGATTTCTGTAGGCCTCACAGCAGGGCCTTGGTATTTAATACTGAGTCGATCAAATATAACCAAGTATTACATGTAAATCTTACAGCGTCACAAATTATAGATTCAAAGCAATTCTAAGAAGCTGCCAAAGGGGATCAGCAGGGAAAAACCTAGGACTATGATATGAATGGCTAGTGATGACAATCAATTTCTTCTATTAAAAAGTTATGTTACAGTATTTTGGTTTCATTTCATATATTGTATGATTCAGACACAGTTACCTTCCATGACTGTAACGAAAATCTCAGATTTTATAAAACTGGCCATCAGCGTTGCATGTTTTAAGTGAGAGAGCTGGTAAGATCATCTGAAGGGCTGGCCAGAAAGAGTAATATGCTTTTAAAAAAGGAACAGAGAAGAAGGAAAATCATGAAACAAACTCCATATAATAAAATGAGAACACTCAGGAGTACAGCAGTGTTAGCAAAGTACCAACAGTCCTGGAACATGAAGGAAAATCAGCACCTCCTACTACCCTTTCCTCTGTCTAAATTCACAGTGAACCCAGAGATGAACTGCATTTTGATCTCCTAGATTTTATATCCATCTTATAAATGCGAACTTACTGAGAAAAAGGCTGTTAGTCAAAATACCAGGCTATAGCCATTTCTTTTTAGAAATGTGGCAGAATACACTATGTCAAAGTCAAATTATATTTTACTGTGAAAGTTTGGAGAAGTCAAGAAGTTACAGTATTCTAAAAACTTCTAGATTTTTAATTCAATCACTTTATTCGAAGTAATCTTTCCAATATGTTTAACAATGGGTTTATATGCATTTATGACACATTTATATGGAAAAGTTGTAATGTGTAAACCAGATACATGTCCTTGCTATTATTTGCTAATGCATTCAGTTAAAAGATCTCCAGACTGGATATTAATATAAAGCGCACATCTTTATCTTAGGGACTGGACTGAACCTCAGTTAAAACAATTTCACATTTCAGATCTCAGTTATTATTTCTCTCTTTCAAAAAATGCTGCTGTTCAAACTTAAATATTTGACGCAAACAAGCTTCAGTGAACACAGTAAATAAGCTCTGATTTTATGAGTATCACGTATCAGTCTCTGAGCACTTTACAAGGGAGGATACAGGCTGAGTCATCAATGATTTCATAAGTCAAGCTTAGCTGAATCAAGGCAATCCCTTCTAAGTTAAAACTTTGAAAGTGAGTTGAAAATTGAAGTTCACTTCTTTACTGTGATTCGACACAGTAATTTCTCGTAAAAGTGATTGCTTTTGGCAAGACAGTTTGAACCTACTGGCATACCAGAATATGGTTGGAGAAAGCTCAAATATCAGGGCTAGTGACATTGACATCAGCAGTTTCTTGAATTCAGTTTTGACTCAACTGCGTAACTCTTCCTTTTCTCATTGGATGTAACCCTGCACCAATCTGTCTCTTCCACACAGTTTCCAGGTGAAGAAAAGAAAAAAATCCCACAGAAATACCAGGTTTTGGAATCCAAAGTCTTACACCATGAATCACGGCACAGGGTTGTAGAGTTTACTAGAAAATGCATACTTCCATGATTATTATATTTCTTGGAAAAGAGTTAACAGCTTCTACAGCATAGTGTGCATGAAAGATGTTTTTGTACAGAAAAGCAAAACTGGTTGTCATAATGCAAAGCTTAAATCCTAAGACAAGAGAAGGCTCCTTTAAAGCAGCAAGTACTCAGGCTCTAGACAAAGTTCAACCAAGCCTTTTTGTTTGGCAAAACCAGAAGCTCACACAAAGGGGGCCACCCAAAATAGTTGACCTCATAGCAGGTGAGAGCTAACACTGATGGATTAAGAAGTATTTTCCTTATTAAAAAGCTAGGCCACAATTTGACTAATATATTTATGTGTCCATGCCAGCCCAAGCACTGTGCATCCCCATCTTTAGACATTCACTCATTCCTCTCACCAGCCACTGCCTTCACACCAGAACAAGCATTTGTGTAACCAGCTGACAAATGAGACCAATTCCCCCATTCAAATCCCTTCTTTATTGTTAGGTTTATCATTCTTAAGCTGGATCTATGCCACTGCTTGGTTTACCTTTTAGTCTGACAAGTGCTTGGGATGCGAGGGCGTGGGAAGAGAGAAAGATGGGGAGAGGGATTGCTTAATCCTGTACCATACCTACAAGAGGTCTGTGTGATTGCCATTTCAGTGGTCCCAGCAGTGGCTGCTTGCAATGTGAATACAGAGGGTCAGTGTAAAGAGTGGCAAACAGAACGCTTAAAGGAAGCAGAGATCGACCTTCTTAAACCCAGGCTCACTTGCAACTTGTCTTCCTGTTGTTCTGGAAAAAGCATCGTATAAAAGGTGTTTCTAAACATCATTGCATAAAGAAAATATTTATCTCAGCTTCTGTCTAATCAAAGCATCTTTTTCTGATCTTGAATTCTGGCTAACCATAGGGCACAGTAGCAGAATAGTTTGTGGTATAATTAAACACTCCTGTTAGCAGGGATCTGCTTCCAGAGAGCACTGAAAAATCAGCACAGCTTCCAGGTTGGGTCAGTAACAGCAGAAGCCTTCAGTGAGATTTTTAAGGCATCAAAACTGTCTCTGTGGTACCTTGAACTAAAAACACAGGTTGGAGTGGTGTTTGATGGAAAGAGGGTAAGGTTTAAGAAATCATACAAAAATATATGTTCTGGGCAGAGAGGTTTTGTACGGCTTGGGTTTTTTTGCCTAACTGTCATCATAGTCATTGTACAAACAGCACTGCATTTCTAAGAGAACCATCCAAGAAATCAAATGGTAATACCCCGTGTGACAGAGCTAGCACCAATATTTAGATAAAATGTATGAATAACACTTGTGTCTTGAACTTAAAACTAGTCGCATGGCATAAATCCTCATCAGAATCATTGTTTCACCTGTGACTTTTTAAAAAATGCTGTACCATATCTAGTAAGCAAAGTATTTCAGAGCAATAAGAACTCTTCCAAATTCATCCAGCTCTAGAGTTGCAAAAGAATAATTTGTACTGTCAACATTTTCAATAACAAGTTTTCTCTCTAACACCAGAACCATGCTAAAGTAGACCATACTATTCAAATAATTCTGTTTTATTTAAAAAATAAAAATTCCCCAAACACAAATTTTGAGAAACAGACGTACTAAAGCTTAACCTAATTGCTATATATTTCCTACTACAGGCTATTCTAAATAGCAAAATTATTAAAATTCAGATTCCATGTCTCCATGGCTTGTTCTCAGCCCACCAAATTTGCCTCAACTCTCCCCTCATTATTTCCATAGAGACTAAATCTGCATTACCACAACTCCTGGTTGTGCTCCAGAACTGTTGGGCTCCATGGTCCTCCTTCCCATGTTGCACTGCCTGGCTCAGACATAAGAGCATACTTGTCCTATCTGTTGATAGCATGGCTGGATGGCTGCTGCCAAATATTGCAGGCAAGTGTGGCTCTTCTATTATTTTCCTTACTTGGGCATTGATAAAAATGCTTTTATTTGCATAGCTCCCAATCTTCCCCAAACTTGCAAGAGTACAACTGTACCAAGCTACTGTTATATTCAGTGCTTTTCTAGCAGTGCTTGTACAACTCAAATATAGTTAAAAATGTCTATCTAAAAGCTTATTACACCAAATTTGGTCAATAGAGTGAAGTAAGTGGCAATACTTCTATATGAAAGGTTACTTGGACCTTCCTTAATGGATTAATAAAAGCAATACATGACAATTTGTCAGTATTGAAATGTGCAATGTAAAAAGGCTTTTTCAGAGACTGGGGCTGCTGTTCAAACACAAATGTGCACTTAATGAAGTAAAGGTGGACAATATCCACTTCTCTCCCCTCATCTACCATGCCAGTGGTTGGCTTGGCAAGATAATCCTCTTCATAGAAGGCCATCAGGTTGGTTAAGTTTGACTTCCCTTTTGAGAACCCATTCTGATTACTCCTGGTCACCTTCCTGTCCTTCATGAACCTGGAAATAGTTTTCAGGATCAATGGTTTTCAGGATCTGTTGTTCAATAACAGTGAAGGAAGGCTGCATCCAGAGCCAATGGATTCATTTATGCCCAGTTTCTTAGGTATTCCCTCACCTGATCCTCTTCTATCAAAGGTATGCCTTCCTTGTTCTTGCTTTTCCTTCTGGTCTCTAGGGCCTGGGATTTCTGAAGGCTGGTCATTCTAATGAAGATGAAGGAAAGAAAGCATTCAATGCCTCGACCTCTTCAATGTCCTGTGATGCCGGGCCCCTACCCCACTTAGCAGCAGACGCACATATTCCATACTCTTCCTTTTGCTCCTTATGTACTTTCAGAAGCCCATCCTGCTGCCTTTCTTGTTGCCCTGTTCCCTCACCAGACTCAACTGCTTTGAGCTTTGCCCTTCATAATCCTATCATTGCATCCTCAAGAATTGTTTTTATGTTCCTCTCCTGCTACCTATTACTTCTTCCCCCTTCTGTATGTTTGCTTTTCATGGTTGAGTTTTCCTAGGAGCATCCATGCAGGCCTTGTGGTATCATTGCTTAACTCCCCGCTCATTGGGATGGACTCTTTCTTGAGCTTCAAAGTGATGATCCTTGAATATCAAGTGCCAGCCTGGTCCCCTCTTCCCTCCATAGCCTTATCCTATGGGAGTCTTTCAGGCAGATCAATGAAGAGGCCAAAATCTGCTCTCCTAATGTTCAGGGCTGTGACCTTGCTGTTTGCCTTGCTCTGTTCTTTTAGGGCTCTAAACTCCACGGTCACTGAAGCCAATACTGCCTTCAGTCTTCACATCCCTGACAAGCTCTTCCTTATTTGCAAGTATGAGGTCTGCCAGATCTTCTCATTGATTTCCCTGTCATCTCTATCAGGAAGTTTCCATCAGTGCTTTCCAGGAATTTCCTGGATTTCTAAATGCCCTGCAGTTACCAGGGTGATTAAAGTCCTGATCCACAAAGATCAGGGCCTGTCTGTGACTATGAGGCTTCTTCTGGCATCATCTACTGCTTCCCTGAGCAGGCAGCCTGTAGCAGACGGTCCCTACCAAGTGTTATCCATACTGGATTGTTGCTTAATCCTCTCCCAAAAGTTCTCAGCTGGCTCCTCATTGATGATTCCCCTTTCCCTCCACCCCCCCACAAGCTGCTAGCTCAGATTTAGGGAGTTTTGGGAGAGGAGATCTTCAAGATAGGGAGAAGAGATTCAAAAGAAGCCCCTTACCTCAGGATGTATTCCAAAGCTTTATTCTCAAGGAAGGGATCCCAGGAAGCAAGGGAGGGCACATGGAGGGAGAGGAGTTTTTATCTGTTTTGGGGTCGGGGTCAGATTACCTGGCCGAAAGCCATAGGTCAGAGTCAAGGGGCAGGTAAATCAGGCCAGATTACAGTTTCTGGGGGAGGGGTTTTAGAGGAGAGGCATTCCCTAAAAGGGATGCAACATCTCATCCATCTTCAGAAGGGCTCCATATACTCTAACTGCTCTCTCCCAAAAGGGAGTCCTAAAGGGCAACTCCAGCTCTTTGTCTTCCTACCCTGTCCTTCCTAAAGGGCCTGTAGCTCTCCACTGCATTATTGCAGCCATGGGAGCCATCCCGGTACATGCCATGATCCCAACAAGACCAGAGCCCTGCAATCCCATGCATTTCTCTGCTTACTCACATTTATTCCCCGTGCTGCACACATTCATGTACAGGCACTTCAGAGACACCTGGACAAGTTTCCCAGAATGGATTGAGGAAGTTTGTCCAAACTGGTGTCTTGTAGGCACTTCCTCGCTTCCTGAAAATGCTTATGGTCATTTAAGCTCTTTATTTGGTTTTTGTGTTGGCCTTCACTCACATCACTCTAGGCCCTTTGCTAGACAGCTCTGTCCCTCACTCCCTCACAAGCTGCTGGCAGTGGTCTTCATTTCACATCACTCCCAATTTAAAGCCCTGTTAGGAAGGCATATATCCTGCTGGCAAAGATACCTTTGCCTCACTTAGTGAGGTACATCCCCTGTCTCCCATGCAGGTGCTGATCCTCAGACAGGGTCCCAAGGGCAGAGAAACCAAAACCCTCTTGCTAAAACAACTTCCACAGTCAGAACTGATTGGTTTGTTTATTCTACCAAGATGCTCTAAACAGAAGAACTGCTGAAGGTTAAGGGTTTTATGTAAATTTATGAAGTTCACTTGAATTCAGAATTCTAACATGCTTCTATAAAGACAGTAAATATATATATATATCTATATTCTACTGTGTAGATTTTAAGACTTTAGATGTTAACACCTATAATGTGTATGTCCTGCTTAAAAGAACAACCTTATTTAAATAACAGGTACTCAGCTCATCCAATACCATTTCACTTTCAGAAACCTTCAGCAAATCTGTCAGGGCTAAGTGAAAATCATCATGAAATTCAAAAGCCAAAATCAAACCAACCAGCTGAAGATGACTTTTTAATTTGTTCCTTGAACAAATGCAGATGTTCAGATGTGTATTGCACCTTAGTATCACTTAAAACAAGTACCTCACTCAAAGCTCATTGAAGTCAATGGGAGGATTTTCATTAAGCCTCCAGTGTTTTAGGTGAGGCTTTAAGGCTTTTACTCAGCACCTTTCTAAGTACAGGCATATCCAGGTGACTGCTGCTGTGTCCCAACTCATGATAAGTCAAAGCTTAATTGAAATAAAAATTAATTGAATAAAAAGAGCCTCAATTTTTTCAGTCATAATAATAATGGAAATAAAATAATAATGGAAATAAAATCAGAAAAAGTAATCCAGTTCTGTCTCTTATATCTCTTAATTACACGACTTTTACTATTCTTCAAGAGAAAGAAGTGAAGACTTTTCCATATGTATCTTCAAGTATAGCACAAACAATGAGAAGCTTATAGGCAAGTGAGAGGTTATAAGGCTAAGTAAGGATACAAAGTGGGTTACCCAGTGTCTCCTCTTGCTGAATGTCTCTCGTGGCTGATCACCAAGAGGAAGTTTACTCTAGATGTGTAAGCTAAGCTGACATTTAGATTGCACAAGTTAAAAATATAGAAACAGCTTTAAATGAAAAGGGCTGAATAACAGTACGCAACAACTACATTTTCAACTTCTCTATTGCCTGAAACATCTTCACGTTGCCAGCCACGTTTCTACAAGCCCTTTATGACCTCTCACCCATATGTTCAAGCACACATTGAATAGGATCTTCCAAGGACATGTTTTCACAGACAGCTTTTATTAAGAAATGACATAAACAGCATAATAAAAACTTGGGAGACTTTTACAGCTCATGAAAGGCTGGGGCAGGGGGGAAGATTGCAAAGGGAAAAAGTAGCACAGTCTCAGTGTGGATATGAGCCAAGAGAGACAAAGGAGTGCTTTGTTTATCAGGTTACTTCTCCTGCCATAAACAAACCTTCTCCATATTGTGCAGAAGAAGAAGCAAACGGACTCATGTGCAGTGGGTGGATGCAATGAAAAGCTGTTATTTTTTGATTGTGCCAAAACCACTTCATTTCCTTTGTTTCAAAAAGCAATTTAGATTAATCCAAGGTAAAGAGTATTAAAAAATATATTTTCAGACCCATTTATAAAGGTCCATATTATTTTTCTGGAAATGGGAGCAGAGAACCTGTTTATCATACCTACTTCTTTGACCACCACCTTGCTCAAAAAAAACATTTACCTGTCAGTCTGCTGGCCCTCCTAAAGTAAATAATTCTGATTCTCCCTTTGAGTCTTTTTGTGTCTGACAGAAGGCATCAAGACTTCATCTAGATCGTCTGCTCTTTGTATCTCTTCCAGACTGTATTTCTCTGTATATCTGAAATGTTGCATAATTTGTAGCAAGTTATAACCATGCAGAGCATCTCCTGTACAGCATTTTCAAACATTTCACCTAGGGCAAATTCTTGCAACTAAACCTGACCTATGATAAATAACCAGATCATAAATTCCGCTATTTGGAAAACACAAGACAGTGTGTGCTGTCAGTTTTGCTGCAACAAGCTGGATGTTCTGTATGGATTTATTTCCTACACAGGCTTTATAAATTATGTACTTCTAAATTTTGAGAAACTTGCCTATGAGACGCTTGCCGGAAGATAGTTTTAATGAAAGAAACTATTTAAAGCACTGTCTTGAATAGAGTTGAATTTTATCATATACTCAGGCACTTTACAAAATCAGAGTTCCAATTGCTACAGCTTCCTCAGAAAGCAGCTAGCAAGGGAATGAAACACAAAGTGAGAGCAGAGGCACCCTGGAAGATGGAGGAAGGGAGGCAGCAGTCACCAGGCCTAGTGCTGCCCTGGAAGATGACAGTCCTGCCACTTAGCAGCTATATAGACAGCTGAGAGGGAACGACATTTTGGTAATGCATAGCACCAGAGTAGTGCAGGTGTGAGTGCCCTTGGCTTGCTGCCAGAGGAGACCAGGAAAGAAAGCTGAAGTTAGTCTTTGTGAATGCACTCCCCGAACATTTGAAATATCAGCTTCAATCAGACTATTAACTCTGTTATGCATGGGCAGAAACACTGAATAGAAGTAATTCCTGACCACAGCTTAATTTAAATGTAAAAGCCAAAGCTGATCGCATTTTTTTCATCTTATATGTTATACTCAAGCATTTGAAGTTCTGCAACACCTGTATAGAATTTTCTTTCATGCCAACTTTAGTAATGACTTTGTTAATTACTAATAACTGAGGAAAGCAGAGAATACATATTAAAGAACACAAGAATGAAGAGGGCATGGTAGACCAAGGAGCTGTATACATCCTTCAACTGAGGAATGACTGTCAAAAAAATTTATCATTTGGTTACAATTATTGTTCTGCTCTCCTTTCCACTCAACTAAATGAGTTTAATCTGTTGCAGACAGAGATGTTATTTAAGCTGGTGCTTCCTACTGTTTTGTATGCTTTAAAAATAAGAAGAGAGAAAATCTCCTTATTGTCTTCATTCTCTATGCACTGCTTTGGTAAATGCTTTGATGCAAAGAAGTAGGAAGGAAAGCTTTAAACTGAAGCATTATGAAGCCCAGAAAAAAATTCAGAGAAGAATCCAGAAAGAAAAAAAAAAAAAAAAAAAAAAAAGGGGAGGAAAAAAAAAAAAAAAAAGAAAAAAGCTGAACAACTATATGCCATTAACTTGTTTCTGTAAAAAGCTAATATCCAAAATCTGATTTTTAGGAAAGAGTGTGAGCTGCCAGCCAGAAATTAAGTTTTGTTCAGTACAATGCCTAGGCAAATGGTTAACTTTGAGAAAATTCTCAGTTTCATTGATCTGAGAACATTTCTCTGAGGTCAAAATGAGAATTTGATATACAGGCCTGGATTGAAGCATACACTGATTTACAGTCCGAATATGAAACAGCATCAAATTTTCCCTTTAAGATCCATTAATAATAGCTGGTACTGTAGTGCAAGACCAGAGAGTCAGAATATATGAGCCCTTAGCCCTGCACACCTTCATCAGTGATGAGATGCAGTCAGCATCAGCTCAAGTCCCTTGTGGGTTCTGTCATGTTGATTTCTTTTCCTGGTTTAAATCTTTTCTCTTTATGTGGTCATAAAGACAGGGTAGATTATATACATATAGATACAGATTTTTTAATTTCCAGTTCTCTCCTAGCCTACCAAAGGCAGTTTTATTGTCAATTCCTTTCTTATTATCTTTTTTTTAATGTTGGTGTGAAGGTTGTAAATTACTGTACGTAGTAACAATGACATAACCATTTTTTGATGAAAAAAGCAAAATGGGAATATAGACGTATTTATTGACATGATATACAAATATGCTGGTTTATTTAGATTATGCAGAAACGTTAAATGTTTGTGGTTGATCAAAGTGACGTTTAAGATTCTAAAATAACTGACAAATGAAGCAAATACTGATGCTTATTAAATAGTTACATTTGTCATTTAAGGCTGAGATTTGACATGAAATGTATGACACATAAATAATAAGATACATTATAGATCACTCACTGTTCTGTTTTTCTGTCAGTAAAACTTTTCTACAAGTCTGAAAGAATAAAAGGGATCTTCAGGCTTTTGAGACAGGAATCAACATGTGCTGAAGTGTGGGGCGTTTGACAAAACAGCACGTAGAAGAAATAAATATCAATCCAGAATGATTGAAAAATTATTGTGAAACACAAAACCTGTCAGCTTATCATGTAAAGAAATTTAGCATATAGAGAAGAAGCCATGCTGGAGCTCTGAAAATGAAAAAAAGGATCAGTACTGTAGCTGGCTGTTGGGAGGGGAAGCTTTAGAGAACTCCAGCATCAAGTCATGAAACCAAAGACAAAAATACTGCTCTCAGTAGATCTGAGCTACGCCCTGCAAATGTTAGGTCAGCACCTCAGAGAGACTACTTCTGTCTCTGTCCTCATAACAAATTCTTCAGAAGAGCCATGATTCTGCCTCTGAAATTCTCCAAATGCATTTTCCTGCAGAACAGTCTGCGTTCATTTCTGCTGTCATTAGAGGCAGTGAGCCCTGTGCTATTTGTGTGACAAAGCACTAACCTTCATCCTTAGCAGAGGCTCAGAAAGGCTTCTTGCAGGGAAGTGAGGAAACATAAGAAGCCTGATCCTAGGACAGCAGTGCAGAGGAAAAAGGGCTCCTGAGCTTAACAAGGAGGAGCAGGAGGAATGATCCCACTTACAGTTTGCCCTGTTTATCAGGTGCTGGTGGGCAAAAAACACCTGACATGCGTTCTCAGGAGATGATGTGACACAGTGTCAGATGGGCTGCATGATTTCAGATTGTACCTCAAGCAGGAGAAATGTTGACATAGGAAGAATTACGTTGCTCTCCCACTCGAGACCTCCAAATATTAGGACACACCTGGGTCAGGTCCCTGAGCACCAGCAGGCTCCTCAAAAGTTCCTCCACACCTACTCTGGATAAGCACCTAACTCAGCTTGGTCAAAAATTTCCAGCAAACTAACTGGAAAGTTCCTCAACTGAGTGAATTTTCTTTTTGCATTACATTGAAAGAAAATGCTTTAAAAAATAAAAAATAAAAAAAAAAAAACAGGAAAAAGAGGAAAAAAGCCATAAAATGCACTGTGACTTTTTGTAATGGGAAAAACCCACTGTGACATTCTTAATAAAAAAAAAAAATGGCTGTTTTTGTACATTGTATCTTGTGAATATACACGTCCTTTGAAATATGAAAATTGTTTGCAAAGTGAGAGAGAAATAATTTCAGGAAACCCTTGTCAGGTTATTAACAACATATTCCATGGAGAGGCACAAAGAAAAAGGAAATTTCATAAAATACAAAAAGCCAAAGCTCTGAAAGAACCTTCTGTCTTATAATCAATTTTCTACATTCTGCCTCTGTTCTCAAGCACAGAAAACTCCTTTTAAATTAAATTATCTTCCAGTAGAGAAATACATGGAATTATTATGCACAAAAACACATTGCTACTTCAATATTCTACCCTATTTATAAGACAGCACAAGGCACAGTGTTTCACTTTAAAATGCCAGCAACCCAAATAAGTTTTATTTCTTAGGTATTTATCTATGTCAAATTTAGAACATTAAATTCACCGTAAGATCCTGAGATTTTTTTTTGCTTAGAAATATATCACATTAGATTTCCATTTATGTTGCATTTACATTTATATCCATTTTAAGGACCCTCTTGTCTGCCAGAATGATTTAACGTGACCTTGCTGAAAGAAAGTTGGGTTTATATTGTATTTTCAAATATTATTATAGACTAAAGATTATTCAAAAGGATATTGATGATATAGCAAAGTACACTGTATGACACAGAACCTCAGCTGGCTGATATTGTTGTAATTTCATTCACAGTAGTCATGTTATATGCTTTCCTTCAACTGGGATCTAGCCATTAATATTTTAAGTAATTAGAGGATATATATTTTGAGCAGTAACAGAGGTCTATTGTGTATATTTGGCAAATGTTTCCTCACTTCAACCAACTGTGGGAACTGTGAGTTTGGAAGCTAAACATACCAATTATACCCAAACTATATTCATACTCTTCATTTAAATTTTTCAGGTCTTGATTAAAGCATCCTTTGTCTTGGAGATTGTCCAGGTTTATGTCATTGCACCTGAACACAAAGTATTTGAGGCTATACATAATTTATATAGATCAACACTAATTACTATGAAAAGGCTCAGGTAGCTCAATCTTACTTTTTTAATACCAGGCCTGAATTCCTCCATCACCTGTGAGGATGGAATTTTACCTTGTCCAGACAGCAAACAGTCCCATCTCACTCTAGATTCTGGACACAGGTCTCAAGGAGAATTTACAGGGTTCACAGGCTCGGAACGGATGGTGCACACTTCATCCCTGTAACAGCAACTCCTGTCAGTGATGCCAGATGAAAATGGGGCTTGGATTTTTTTTAAATTAAAACCCCTATGTTATTAAAACAAGCTGTAATCATTTGGGACTGAAGCCCCATTTATGTTTTCATTTGCTGTGCTGAAGCATCAGTTATCCCATTGTGCTCTGTGGAATTACTGTAGGGTTTTATTCTTGTAAATAAGAATATAATTTCTTTCTTAATCTTGTCTTTGAAACTAAGTGATTACAGCCCAAATTGCCTCTTTGAATGAGACAACTGTATGTCCCCATTTAAACATATTCTACAGGTTTCACATAATTCCTTTTTTGCATACCTACATTGATTTTAGAAGATTTTAACCTTGATCAAAAGGTGGATTAAAAAAAAAAAAAATGTCCTCTTCAAATCAAAATTTCCTAATTTTATTCTTTGGTGGATATCCTCTGTAATGACAGTGTCCCTGTGGTTCATATTGTTTATAATGGGCTTATATGGACACTCCTGAAAACTACTTCTTTGAAAAAAAATCAATAAGTAAACCTTTGTGCTGAGGCACAGAACTGTACAAAGAAAACAGAACAAAAATGGCTGATGAGAACCATAGGTAGTAGAGGTCTGACTATGTCTTATAATAAAATTCAGATATAACTTTAATGTTCTGTGAACATTAAAGCAGTAAAGGGGGAAAAATGCACAGCGCATAATTTCAAAGTGACAACAATCAAAGTTCCTTGGAAAAGGAAGAAAAACATTACCCTTTTTGCACTTGTTATGTAATTGTGCTTGTCCTTGGACACACTTCACCTGCAATCACACTTCTTGCAGTTTGGTGTAGAATTTTTATTACTTCTTTATATTTTTTCGTCATCATCACTATTTATTTTTTTAAATGTGATGGGGCTTGCCTGCTTTAAAGAGGTTTTTGAAACATCTGTGTGCATGGTGGACATGGCTATAGTTTCATAATCCTCCTCACGGGAGTGGAAATGACAAAAATGAAAAAAAAACTGCAGGTCCCTTTGGAAGTTCTTATTGAGAAACCCGTAGAAGATGGGATTCACACAGGTGGAGATCATGGCAGTGAGGTGGCAAATCAGGAACAACAGGTTGTGGCTGCAGGTAGCAACAGGCAGAATTTCATGATTCCAATCAAACACGATATTGAAGATGGTGAGAGGCAGCCAGCAGACTGCAAATGCGACCACTATTGATACCAGCATGATGTTGATCCTTTTGGTTTCAGAGGATCTGTACTTACTGTCTCTCATCTTGTCCATCATGTTGTTCCTTTTTTTTAACCGTATGTATATCTGCAGGAAATTCAACAGAGAGAAACACATGGGATAAATTAACCTACCACTGTCATCTTTGCAAGGAAAAACAAACATCAGATAGAACGAAGTACGTATCGCAAGAGGACTCTATCTTACCTTCAGGTAGCAAATAAATATAAAACAAAGTGGTCCAAAGTACTGAATCACCAAAAGTGTTGTGGTATAAGAAAGCCTGGCAGTGTCCAAGGGGAACAGGTCCAAGCACACATATTTGTCCTTATATTCATCGAATGTTACATTTCTGAAGGGCTCATCTGTTAATACGTGGTAGATCAGGAAAGGCAAAGAGGAAGCTGTGGCTAAAATCCATATGGCAGCGATGCCCATGTAGGCATGTCTGTTGTTCGGCCTCCAGCCGCGGGGATTGATGATCAGCTGGTGGCGCTCAATAGCAATGAGGACTAAAGAAAAGACCGAGACGGTGATGGAGGCGCACTGCACGAAAGGGTTCAACTTGCACATGGCCTCCCCAAAAATCCAGTGGTCCATTAAAGTGTACACAAAGGTGAAGGGAAGACACATGATGGTCACTAGGAGGTCAGAAAACGACAGGTTGACAATGAGGATGTTGGTAACATTGCGCATCTCCTTTTGTTTTAAAATAATGACAATCAAGGCCAGATTCCCAGAGACTCCCAGAATTATCACAGTCCCATAAGCCAAGGCTAAAGTGAAGACCATAGCCAAAGGCACACGGCAATCTTCGTCCTCAAACTGCAAGATCTGCGAGTTCATCTCCGAAAAATTCAGATGGCCGGAAAGATTTCCCAGTGGGGCGAGAACCGAGGTGTTCATCTTGTTCCCGACTCGCCGCCGCCGCGCTCATCCAGACTGCTCCTCCGACAGTTCAGAAGGCGCCCATCAGCCCCGCAGCGGAGCCCGGGCCCAGCTCCTCAGCGCCGCATCTCCCTCGCAGCACCTGGGGAGAAGGGAAGCAGCAGGACCGGTCACGGCTGGGCACGGCTCCCGCCCCGGGAGCGCCCGTGTCCCCCGGCAGCAGAGCCGTCCCGCTCCCGTCCCGCTCTCGACCCGCTCCCGCTCCGCTCCCGCCCCGCTCCCGACCCGCTCCCGCTCCGCTCCCGCCCCGCTCCCGACCCGCTCCCGCTCCGCTCCCGACCCGCTCCCGCTCCGCTCCCGACCCGCTCCCGTCCCGCTCTCGACCCGCTCCCGTCCCGCTCCCGTCCCGCTCCCGCTCCGCTCTCGACCCGCTCCCGTCCCGCTCCCGCTCCGCTCTCGACCCGCTCCCGTCCCGCTCCCGACCCGCTCCCGTCCCGCTCCCGCTCCGCTCCCGTCCCGCTCCCGCTCCGCTCCCGCTCCGCTCCCGCCCCGCTCCCGCCCCGCTCCCGTCCCGCTCCCGTCCCGCTCCCGCTCCGCTCCCGTCCCGCTCCACCCCGGCTGCGGCACGGCAAGCAGGTACACGAGCCCCGCCGGCCCCTTCCCGCCGGCACCAAGTCGGCGGAATACCGAGCCGGGAAGCAATTTCAGCCTTTCTCACCAGCGTAGCCTCCGCTTTATGTTTTACGTTTCCTTTTCGCAAATTTAATCTGCAAACGTCTGCTTTCTCAAACTGCTCGAAGTGAAATTATATCCAGGCATCACATGAGGAGGGGGGGAAAGCCCATCTGACTAATGTGACGGGTGGAAAAATGACTCAATTGCTGCTTTTTTTTCCCCTAATGCATACGCTTGATGTTGAGCGGCCAAGTGCCCTCAGCAGCACTGGCACTGACTCAAAGGTAAATCAGGAACTCTGAACACCTTCAACTTAGCTAGCAGGGCTGTGCAGCAAAGAAAGACTATTACGAAACAAAAGACAAAAATTTGCAAATTTTAAACACTGCAGAAAATTTCTTTAGCCATGCAAGGGAAAGAGGGATGCTTAAATAACCACCCCTTTGCAAGGCCTTGGATTTTAAAAATCTGGAACTCAAGCACGTGTGTTCAGAAGGCAAATTAAAAAATAAAATCAAAATAATTGATAAACAATTAAAAAACAATTACCCTGAGACACCTTTACTTCAACTTGCCCTTAGTGCCACTGAATCTGGGCATCATTAGTGGCACTACATTCTGCACTGAATCTGGAACTTTCCCTCTCCCCACTCCCATAAGCTAAATTTATTGCTCACTTGACCTTAGGTTATGGTAATGAATGCCACTTAAAATTCACACAAGTGGGTTTCAAACACAATTTCATATGGCATTTATCACAAAAGCTGTAAAAACATTGCCTACTAAAACATTCTTCATTAGAAGTTACCCTGAATAGGTGAGCTTTTGTTCCTAAATAATACTCGATATAAATCTCTGTACCATGTCAGTTTCTGGAGAAGAATTGTCCTTGTCTCTTACAGGTGACAGACACCCTTTTAACCAGCCACATGCTGGCCACCAGAGCTGGGGCTGCCTCCTCCCTGCGGCAGAGCCAGCGTGTGAGGGCTGGGCTTGCAGCTCCAGCTCCTCCTGAGGGTCAGCCAAAGGATCACCACGCCAATGGCCATGCCTTCTTGCTGCTGGCAGGAGCTAACCCCAGCTGGCTCTGCTGGCTCCTTCTAATCACCACAAGGCTGCATGAAACTGTGACAGGCTATGTAGCTTGCCTTTGAATGACATTTTACTGTGAGAGTTAACATCAATGATTTCAGACAAAAGGCTTCTCTGTCTGAGGTTTGACTACTCTGACTTTCAAGCTATCTAGGTATGCACCTGAGTATTATTTCTTAGACCTTCTGCTCTGCTAACTAAATTTATCTACTAGTACACCAAATCTGTTTTAGGGTCCAATAAAGAAATTTCCACCCCCAAGATCCCTTGAAGCAGCACTTCTGTCACAGCCAGAAGTAGGTGCTTTATCGAAATGGAAAGTGTGTGCCTCATATGGAGAGGCAGGGCTCCTCAATTCCCACAGTGTAACTTTATCATAGTCTGAAAATCAACATCTGGATTTAATCGTGAACCCCACCATCACTTGTGGGCACTCCAGGCCTGTGACTTGATGGAACGATGACAAGAGCAGGCAAGGAGCCATGTCCTGCAAGCAGGGAACTGGGCAGGTTCTTTCATCAGCTGGGACCAAACTGCCCCCTGCAATAAGGTGTCCAGGGTTTCATGCTCTTGGTTTTTCTACTCCCTTAGCCAAGATCTGCTCTTTCTTATTTATTAAATATCAAACTTGAAACCAGAAAATGCTACTACTCTTTCTTCCCTCATCTTTCCCATGGCAGAGATGTCACTTCTCTGATGTGTGCAAGAGCATATCTAGGAACTAGCCCAGAAACAGCATTGCTGTCAAGTGACAAAGAGTCCTTCCTTCCTGTCCTTCTGCAAAATGAACAGACAACAGAGGGGCATGAAGTTCAATCTCCCGGACAGCTCCACTGTTCCTTGTCTCCTAAACCCCCAGCTTCCAAGTCAGGAAGGAGATCCCTCCTCACTCTGAGTGATGGCTTGGTGTGGGTAAAGCGCATAGCTCTGCAGACCCCTCCGGGTGACTGCACAGTCTCTCCGACCAAGCACACCCTCCCGACTCTCCATGAGAGATTTCGGCCAAAAGTTTAGCACCAACTGACAAAAAGGGTGAAATGGTGTGCTGTGAGGCGAATGGACATGCACAGCTAAACTATCGGAGCTGTTGAAAAGCAAGAACAAAATGCCGTCAGCCCAAGCTGATGGTTCACCCAGCTGGAAGTTCTACCTGGAGTCTAACCCTCCCTTGGATTTTGTCACCTGAACCTAAGACAGCAAGCAAATACCAGCCTAACTGGCACACAAGCACCCAGAGCCATGGAAAAGCAACCACGGGGGAAACTCACCTTGCAACTGCTCTGCCCGTCTTTGGTCTGCTCAGGGGCCGGCCCAGGAGGCTGGATGGAGAAGGAGCAGGGAAAGGAGAAGGATCCTTTGGTATTTCTCCAGTCAGATCCTAGAGATTGGTGAGGAAGGCTGGAGACTCCCCCTTAAAGCTGAACTCCACCTTACCCCAGTGTCACATGATGGTGCTCTACGGAGTAGATCCTGAAAATCGCACTGCAAGCACATCACCTTTAAACTGCACATCTGGGGGTGGGTTGCCTAGTAATTCCGAAAGAAAGGCAATTAAATATTGAAACAAAAGAGGGGGGCTGTGGGCAGAGCTCAGAGAAAAGCTCAGGAAGGGAGACAGTTTCAAATCGGTCTGCCTGTTTCACTTTGTCTGCAAGTTATTGCCATCTTGTGGCCAAACTAAAGATGGAAATGAAACTATTGGAAAGGAGTCGAGGAAGCGATTTTAAGCATAAAGAGCAAGTTACAAAGTTTGGGTTTGGCTTTTTCAACCGGTACAGCTAGCTTCTGGTCTGCATTTATCATGAATAGCTAAGACTGGACCAGTAAGAAACGTCAAGTTGCTGAAACATCTTGCTGTCTCACTCACAAAAAGCACTGTCCTGATCTACTTCAATGGGCATAAAAGACACAGTAAGTTGGGAAGTCTGCAAGAAGCTACCCAGATAAACGTAAGCAACACTCTGAAAATGCTCCGAAAAAACCTGCAGACTATAATAGGATAATATAATAGCTTGTATTTCTTGGAAAACAGAAGTTCCCTAATTCGTCCAAGGTTCCAGACTGAATTTTCCTGTGTAAGGAGTTGCATGCTTTTACATTCTTACCCCCAGGCAGGCACCAATTACACGGCAACATTGTTGCATCAAAAATAACCCCAAATTGACAAACCAGGTTAACTACACCTAAAAAACCTAGTTGCACAGAGTGAATGATTGTGACATTTTTTGTAGAAAGAGCCGCACAGGAAGGTTTCAGAACCCAGAATAAGGCTGATGTTTACACTGTATTCACAGGAGCTCGGCTCAACTGCATTGTAATTGCAGTCCTAGATGTAAGAAAGGTAATGCGGGCACACTGCAAGGTTGCTATAAACCAGTAGCCATGGTGCTGCTGACATTTTAAGAGCAGCAGCCAGAAGGAAAGTGCAGGCTGTATATAATGCCTCTCAAGAACTTCAGTCCTATGTGGGTCATTAGCATGCATCTGTCTTTGAGCACAGCAAAAGTAGGTACGCTCAGGCAGGGATCCAAGCTGAAGGTCTCATAAAGAGCATACTTCTGTCTGAAGCAGTGACACTCTTGGGCATGTACAACTGAGACCTCTCATTGCTATGGATGTGGAATGATTCATCCACACTACAAAGAAAAAAGGTTGTCCAATAAAGATATTTTTAAGGGCAATAGATGTATTGCTAGGCAGAGAAAACTGTCTTTGTTATGCCAGGATGTTCCCACTACTTCCCTGTAATGTTCTTATCCATATGGTCAAGACGGATATTTAAAAATTAAAATAAGAATTCTGCAATACAGAATTGTTGTACTCTGCCAACAGGTATCCAAGGCAGAGATACATTTTTAAGATTTGTTCAGAATAAGGGACTTGAGTTTACATGACAAGTTGGGGAGCTGCGGGGGGTGGCTTCTGTGAGAAGACTATGCCCACGTTGAACAGGATCATTTTCATCTGCCTCCAAAACGGACCCACTGCTGGCCAGAGCAGAGATTCCCCCCCCACACACACACACTGCCTGTGCAGAGAACCATGATAACACAAGCTGCTTCCCTGCAGCCCATGCAGGACCATGGTGGAACAGATATCTATCAAGTGGTCCATGGAGAGGAATCCACACAGGAGCAGTCTGGTCTTGAAGGACTGCAACCCATGGGTAGGACCCATGCTGCATCAGGGGAACATCATGAGAAGAGAGGAGTGGCAGAGACAAAAGGTGATGAACTGACCAGAACTCCCATTCTCTGTCCCCTTGCACCACTCAGAAGGGTGGGAATATAAAGCAGTTTGGAGGCAAGAGTGATGTTGAGCCTGGGAAGACAGTGATGTAGGAAGCTGTGAATTTTGCCTTTGTTTCTCACCATCCTATTCCAGATTTAGATTTAAATCATGTACCACAGAGCCATTCATTTACTACCCTAACAAAATGCCAATTTTTCAGAAATGTCTGAAATTTCAGATACATACGATCTTCTTTCTCTTCCATTTTGTCATCAGTCATGATGATTTCCATTTTAGCAGCAAATGCAGTGATTCATAACACTTCACTTTTTAATGGTTAATACATACATGAATTTCAAACATTGCATAAACACAAGCAAAGCAAACCTCATAATGACTCTGCTATACCATACAAATATAATAAATTCCTATAAAATATTGAAGATAGAGCCTACATGTCACTTAGTGAACTGAACTCACAGTGCTAACAGAAAATATTCATAGGATTATTCACACTGCAGACAGATGCAAGGTCAGGTTTGAACAGTGTAGAGGAGCAGTGGAAAGGACTGTCTAGGTCTGATGCCATTTAGGTTTTGTCTTTTTTTTTCTTTTCTATGTTCTCTGTATCCTTCACACATATATTTGTAGCTCTATGGTCTACTGTGTTACAGACTAGTTTTCCCAGTACTTTTCCATGGCCTTTCCTTAAGCAGAAAGACAAAACAAATTCCAGAGCTCCAAGCCTGGGGAGGCGCAGGGCCCCAATGCTATCTTGGTTCTTCTTGGGAACTAAGGCCGAGAACAACACTTCCAGAAACATTCTCATGGATAAAGTACAGCTCATGCTGAAGGGAGAACTCCAGAGAAGGGGTTTGACCTGGGAGAAAACTGCATCACCACTTGTCCTCCTAACTGGTGCCTTTTATCAATTATGGTAATTTCCTAAAACCTATAAAATGTACTCATCCCTGGGTGGTGGTGGTGGTGGTGAGCTTTTGTGGACATATTTCCATAACTGCCCCTGGAGACCTCCAAATGAAGATCCCCTTTTATATTACCTCCTTACTAAAATTATCTTGAGTTTCATTTCCAGGTTGGGAAAAAGGCAACAGGTCCTTGAGACTTTCAAACACAAGTATAATATATATATAAACACACACACACACACACACACACACATATATATATATATGTGCATACATGCTATAACCCCAGCCTTGCTGCAAGTTTTTTGCTTCACCATGCTGTTGTGTGTTCATCTCAGATGACTAAATCAGTCAGAGCTATATCAGTCCTCTCTGAAGCATTTCACATACATGTGAGCACTAATACATGTGAACACTAAAAAATAATCACTCTAACAAACACATACTGACTCTTTTCAAACTTTTCATTAGAGCTGTATAAAATACATTTTGTGCATCAAATATGCTCTGTAGGAAAATCAGGCATTAGCAGGACCTGGCTATTCTATGCATCTCCAGTCTCAACACCAAGCTGATGGTCTCTGTCTGGAGCTCCAAACTCACAAAGATGTCAAATAATTCCTCATAACTCTTATTTTGTTGATGATGACTGTCAGGACATAAGAACACCAGAGTAGTAAGACAACCATTGTGTTAAAAATTATCCCCTTCTTGGGAATAATTTTTTCAGTACATCAAAGGTACCCTGGACTGGAAGACTGTTTTTGTGCATTTGTTTGTTTGTGTGAAGGCATGACATTGCAAAAAGAGAGTAAGTACAATAAACAGAACACAAGTATTTCAATAAAGGAAATAGAACAGCCTGAGTAAAAGAATACAGAAATGCTTTGAAGCAAAAGCATTGAGAAGGGAGTGAGATTTTTTTTTTAAAAAAAAACACATAGAAAAAATAGACCAAGACGTAAATCCATTAAAATTCTTTCTCACTGCAAAACTCAAAAATAGAAAAGATTTCATAAAATGAGGCTGCCACTTTCATTGCAATGTATTTTCATGTGTTCAGGCAATGCAACCCCTCCTTAAAATTTAAAATCCAATAAGTGAAAGAACACCAGGAGGGTCCTTTCTATCTTCTGTTCTATATAAAACAAACTGAAGCCACAACCATGGAAATGAATGGAAACACTCTCTGAAGGGTTTTTTACCTTTATTTTTTATTGGTTTTGTCCTCTAATAATGAACATCAGTGCCATTGAAATACTTGCATTTCACACTACACAGTTCAAAGAAGTGTAGTAAGGGAACTCATGGTCCTTGGGGCAAAAGTCTGTCATCTGTAGACTAAATAGGCCTTTTGCTGTTGAATGTAATTTGAATTGCAGCAAATTCTCTCTTTGGCTAAGGACATGTTTATTCTGACATAACTGCATCTCACACCAAACATAACAACACTTCATTTGACTGCTAATGTCACAACCCCAAAAAAAGCTGCATGAATGATTATGTGGTTCATCTCTGCTGACAGTTTTGCTGCTACAGTTCCATTTTCAACAATACAGCCGAGCTGACTAGTGTAAATCTATCCTGATCATGAACATGAAATATTGCTTAAAGGCTGCTTGAGCCATAACCTAAATTATGTCCACCTGGCTAAAATACCAAGTCATGTATTCCGCTATAGCCACCCCACTGTGTCCATTCAGCATTCAAACTTCTGTACGCTCATACACAAGCTCTCATCTGATGAATCTGATTTCTGCTTCAGATGAACATCCTTATACATGAACATCCAGACAGGTCAATGTGTATAACAGCAGCCAAAAAATGTGATGACACATTAGGAAACAAAACTTAATTACAGGCTCACTCTTGGAAGTATTTTATTAGCTAACCACCTGTCTTTCATTGCAAAGATACATCAATCATTGCCTCCTTCTCAGAGGCCCAAGGCTTGCTGCTTTATGCAAGCTAAAAATCTGTGGAAGGGAATGGACCATACAGAAACCAGACATTATTTTTTTTATTTTTAATAGTGTTTTATTAGGATTTTTCTGGGCATGAAGTGGTTGGGTGAAGAATTTTAACCAACACAAATGCTTTATATGTATCTCACAAAATTTCTCAAATTCTGTAGTACCACTTACACTGTTTTGCCCATGGATAGGTGCTCCAGTAGTAGCAGACTTTACAAAAACATTAAACTTTGTCTCATGGCAAACTTTTGACTTTGATGATTGACTGCATGCTGCAGAATTGGACATCAGGTGCTTTAGACCTTTGGCTTTGTGGCATTTATCAGTTCTCACAGATTTCCATTAGAGCTTTGAGTCTTCAAATCTTCCACAGCTTGCCTTTAGAGGCTAAATTTTCCAAGATATTGGAATGATTTTCCCAAAAGAAAGATACATTTGGGACTGCAGTAAGAAACATGACAAGACAAATTTGTATTCATTTAGACACAGAGTTTTCTCTTGTATTTTCTGCTTTTATTTTCTATGTCCTTCTGATTCGGGAATCCCAGCCTTCTCTCTCTGATGCACCATTTTTCCCCCAGCTCCTCCAGAGGAGATATCTTTCACCATCACCATCTCTTACTTCCTTGAGGACTCCTCTATAATTGCTGGTTTCTAGGGAACTTGTTCTATGATCTGCTGTCACTCCTGACACTTGATATCTCTAATGGCCATACCTTTTCTATCTCTAGATTGTTGGAACCCTGAATGCTGAAAGCATCAGGCTTTCTGTTTTGACAGGCAATGATCCTCAGATGGATACTGCCTTTGACTTCTTCACTTTCTTCCTCCTTCTTCTTGGGTTTAAAGGAAGTTTTTACTAATTGGGTAGTAAAAGTCACATTGCGGACATTGAGTGATCGATAATTAGGTTATAAATAAAAATATCTTAAGTGTCATGTTTCAGTTGGTTTTGCTTACTGTTTAAAAGTCCTTGAAATGAAGCCATTTTTCTTGCTGTGTAAAGCAGAGCTCACATCATGTGAGACTGTACTATAGATAAAGTATAATAAACAACTGAGTCTGAACAAGATACCTTCGAGTCTGGTGTCATCTGTCCAGACCTAACTAAACCTAACACAGTCAAACAGTAACACTAGATTACTGATTTCATTATTCAGTGGTATTACTGGCAAGAAAGAGGTACACAAACAGTGAAAAGGAAAAAAAATAATGGCCTGAAGAGTAATTGTCTCTGATATGCGCAAGTATCAGGGATAAAACGCAGATATAGTTGAGGAAAATGCAGTGTTATTTACAGGTCTCTGGGGAATAAAACAAACAAATCTCACACCTGCCAATACATTACTGGCTAAGGAACCCTCTTGAAATAAGACAATCAACAACAACAACAACAAAAAGTACAATACTTTATTCTAAGAGAGAATTGCTTTAAGAAAGGAATACTTGTTTTACTGACTGCTCCTGCTAAGGAGCACATATTTTCTGGAGGCTCCTTGGGAAACTGCACTAGATGACCTCAGAAATGGCTTAACATCATGGTAGGCTGTTTGTACCTTTATGAAGGTACACATAAATCACACTTGTGCAATGTAAGAAGCTTTGATTTCCCACTGGGCTCTGCCAGAAAATTTAGATTTCTTTTTAAAGACAGTATCAGTCTGCTGGAGCCAGCAGTTTCCATAGGAAGATGTAGTTTTTAAAACTTCACTTTTTCCAGGAGAGACCTTCCACTTCAAGCAGTGGTGCCAGCAATGTGAGAAGTTCTCCTGGAACAAGAGAAGTAGGGAAAGTCTTAATTGTCCCCATGTATTAGAGCCACAGGGGATTTCTAGCTATATATAGATCAAAAAATTTCTGTGAAAGGCTTCAAAACCATCAATGTTAGGTGGGAAGATGGTCAAAAATGCTAGAAACAGCTGCTCAGGCCTAAAAAGGATTAATTCTGTTCTCCGTTGTGACTAGCAGGAGAGTTGTGTTAATACGATGAGATGGATTGGCACGTCACTTCCACCTGGCAGCTCCCTGTGCTCCACTTGCACATGCAATGATTCACCAGCAGTGGGTGGTGAATTATGCAGAAGCAGGGATGAAATCTACAAAAGAAGATAGGATGAAATCTTCTTTGCCATCCTGAGCTCACCTGCTGAAGTTGAAGATTATTTGTTCCTGGGTCGCTCAATAAGTATTTTCCCAATACCCAAGTTAAATAAGGAACCTACCTGGACTTTTCAAAGGTTATTTTACAATATGATTGATCCAGTTGTTTTGTCTTTGTGTGGTACAGTCTTTCACGGGCTAATTATACCGACAGCTTTTCTGCAGTGCTGTGTTAATATCAACTGTCAAAGCAGCACCTTGGCCAATGGGAAAGTCATTACCTTTCTGTGTCAGATTCTGCAACTTGTGCTCCCAGGGACCCGCATGTCACTGAGCTCTCCTGTAGCTCTGTAATAGGACTGTGATCGATGACTCTTCTTGTGCTACAAGATAACAGCTGGTGAAAGTAGCAGAGTTGGTCTTTTCACGATTTGTACTATGACATACCCAACAATTTTTAGGCTTTAAAATATTGCTCACGTAAGAAAATGCCCTGCTTTCCCACTAATTGTTCCGATAGAATTAAAACCACTCTTCAGATATTTTGCTCTGTAAAAAAGGAACTCAGCTCAGCAAGGAAAACTGTTTGGGGGGAAATCCATCGTTTCCCACCTGTTCTAAAATAAAAATTACAGGGTATTTGAGCAGCCGGGACAAAAACCTCCAGATCTCCGCTCCAGCCGAAGCGAGGGAAGCTCTGATCAGCATTCTGAGATTGCCTGTCTGTGCTCGCACCTCGCTACGTCCCGAGACTCGCAGCGCGTTTCACCTTTGCAAAACGCCTGAGCGCCGGCTGAGGTACTGAGAGTATCCC
The DNA here is from genome assembly GCA_018697195.1 of Certhia americana. Taxonomy (NCBI): domain Eukaryota; kingdom Metazoa; phylum Chordata; class Aves; order Passeriformes; family Certhiidae; genus Certhia; species Certhia americana. The sequence goes on from CM031860.1 coordinate 26,930,293, forward strand.
ACACCGGCGAGCGCGGGGTGTATTTACCGTCTCGCTGTATTTCCATGGAAACTCTGATTGTCACACCGTGCACCGCCGAAACACCGGGCTCCAGGGCTGCCTGGAGCGGCCGCCAGAAATGCGCCCGCGCCGCAGCCCCAGCCCCGGCCCCGCCGAGCGGGCGGCGAGTGCGGCACCGACGGCGGCACCCCCAGCCCCGGCACCCGGCCCTCGCCCGCGGGCGAGCCCCGGACCCACCGCAGCACCCGCGTAAGATGCGCCGGCAGCCCGGGGGGCTGCGCCCCTGCCCCCGCTCCCTCAGAGCCGCGCTCCGCCCGCCCGTGCCCGAGCCGTGAGTGCGGACCGCAGCCACCGCCTCGCCGCGGCCGCGCCGCCCCTCCTGCCCGCAGCGGGACACGCGCGCAGGTAACGCGGGGCGGGCGCGGAGCCGCCACGGTGAGCGCGGCTCGGTTCCACTCGGCTCGGCTCGGCTCAACTCAGCTCAGGTCGGTCCTGCTCGGCTCGGCTCAGCTCAGCTCCCCTCCCATCGCGGGGCGGCCGCGCAACTTTGCGCGGGGCCCCGCCCTGCCACCAAGTGCGCGGGGCTGGGGGAGCGCAGCCGCCCCGGGAGCGGCGGGGTGGCGGCGGCCGCGGGGCGCCCGGGGCTCGGGCTGAGAACCTGCGCCCGGTTTCGGACGCGGGGCGGTGCAGAGTGGTTCCCAAGGGAGGCGTGGAAGGGCAAAAATAACAGCCGTGCCCGTTTTGGGGTGGTTTGCTGCTTTAGCGAGCCGGGAGCTGCTGTGCTCCCTGAAAAAAAAAAAAAAAAAAAAAATGTAGCCATACGTTTCAAGTTTTCTGTTCAGGGCAGGATATAGACCATTATGTTCCACAGCATTTCCTTGGAGCTGGACATGCAATCTTATTACTTGGCTTTGGCATAATTTGGGAAGTTGTATTCTTGTTTTTCGGGATAATGTTGCAGTTCTTTTGGTGAGACAGAGAAATAGGCATACCATTTATGTATGGTACAAAAATCCTTTTTTTCTGGACTTCTGAAGTAATTTCAATCTGTTGAATTCTTCCAGGTCCTTAGGCTAGTTTTTGCTGTTGCACATTATGAGGAAGAACATGAGAATCAGCAGCTTTTCATCTTTAGGTTGTATAGTGAATGTGACACTTCAGTGGTTTCAGATTTTGTCTCAGGTGTTATCTCAGCCTGTATTGATGTGAGGGCATTATTTCTCAGGTTGTAACAACACAGCTCAGTGCTTTCCTAAAGCTTTGGTGATTGTGCAGTAGCAGTCACTCATATGAACTATTTACATCTGTGTAGATGCTTCTCTGACTTTTTCTGTGCAGTCTTGATACTTCTCCAGTATTATGAGGGCAGAAAGGTTGTACTTATGAATTTACACAGTGTGCTTCCTCCCTGTATATGTTCACCATGGGGTTTGGGCTTTTTTTGGAATTTTTTGGGCTGTTTTTTGGGTTTTTGGGCTGTTTTTTTCCTTCTTTTAACACAGAGAAAGGTCATCCAAGACTGTAAATCGTTCACAGCTATAAAGATTAATTGCCCTGTTGCAAGGATTGAACTGACTGGACTGTATTAGGATCAGCCAGTCAGAGATAACTTAATAGGTATTAATATTGTGGGATATAAGCTCTTATCCATGAATAAACCTTTATATAAGTATCTCATCTAATTGAAGGAACATTTCCTGCAAAACCAATTGCCTTTAGATAATGATGGTTGCCTAACTTTAATGTTCTTGACAATTTCCCTTTAAATATATAGAGAAATAGAAATATCCAGCTATTAACTGTCCTAAATTATGTTTTAGGGTGTTTGTAATTTATGTGGTAAGTTTAATTGAAAAAATGATGTTAAGTATAAGATATTAAACATGTTAAATTAGCACACGTTATCTGGTGCCTCTAACTCAGCTAAATGATAACTGCCGTCATTTGACTCTTACAGCAAATATTCAAATCTACCTTGGATCCTGCCACAAGACTGCAGTCTCTACTGCCCCGTGCAGCCTAGCCTCCTGCCTTGAGCATTCCACTGAAACTACAGGAGACCTAGGCAGGCCCACACAGCACTGACAGGAATGAGCTCCCAGAGGTGTAGCTGAGCACAGTCAGGAGTGTGTGGTGTGCAAACCGGGGACCTCGTTTGCTTGACTGATAGATGCACGAAGTGAAAGTGATCCAACTTTTGGAGCTGACAGCTAGAAAACCTCCAGCAGGTACCATCAGATTGACTAAATCTGAGCTTTGAAAAGAGGTGCAAGAGCACCCTTGCACTATCATGCATTTAGTTTAGAAATACTTCAAATATGAGGTAAAGGTTTTGAAAGGAGGCTGTATTACTTAGTTCTGTTTTCCACAATGGGATTTTCAGGAATTTCTGTTTCCCTGAAAGTTACGGCCATGTGCTGCACCAGGATTGACCAAGCAACATGAGGGAGGGTGAGCAAATCTCCGAGAATGGAAGCAGCTGTTAAAACAAAGCAGGAAGATAAATGCCAATAAGTGCACGCAGCCCTGTGAAATCAGTGACATGCTAAGATGAGTTTGGGGACTAGAGATCAATGATATGGGAGGAAAACTTCTCTTTGCATCTTTACTGCTAGTGGCACTCAGACTGACAGCAACTGGTTTCTTTTTGAGCAGGAGAGAAAGCTCAGAGAGCAAGAGATCCACTTGACATGTTTTAAAATTATGGGGGAAAGTCTCCTTTCTTTTTACACATCCAAAATTTAAATATAATTCTCTTTGGGCATTTTGCAAAGGGAACTTGTGTCAGCACAGTAGTTGTCTGTTGAAACCAGAAGATTATACTGTTATTCCTTCCCTCTCTGTCTTGCTGTCACTCTAAAACTGTAACTATAGAAAGATGGTGCAGAAGGGATTTCTGTGCACTGCAGACTTTTGTGATGCCCTGGGTGTCCAGCCAGAGTCTGAAGAGATTATGTTGTGACTTCTTCCAGTGCTCCTTCCTCATGGAAATGAGGACACATGGTAGGGAAGAGCTTATCTCTCACCCAAGGTGGAAGGCAGCCATAGCACAGAAGGAATGGAGCACTCCTGCTAAACTTCTTCAGTATTGATTCACCTCAACAAAATCCATCTACTTCAGAAAACCAGAATATGCGCTTTTTATTTTCAAAGAATTCCATTAAAAACACAGTGAATCCTTCTGCTAAATCTATACTGCAAGAGCTTTATGTGGAGGTGTAGAAATCCACAGAACCTGGCAACAATCTTTCACTTAAACCTTCAAGAAGAATTCAGTAAACATTAATTTATTAAACATATTACAATAGAACACTACATAAAATTTTGTTCCTTGGTCCTATTCTCAGCATTATATTATATTATCCAGGGCAAAGGTTATGTAGAAAAGGTTATGTAGATTTACATTTAGGAAATAGAAAGAAATTTCAGCAGATTTGGGAAGTCACTGTGGTGCACAGATCGTACCATTTTCAGCTGGTTACTAGCAACTCAGGAATTAACTCAGAAAAACTAAGTAAAAACCTATTTACTTCATCAGCTAAGAGTTTTATAAAGAGAAGCTCACCAAAATGAAAATTTCTGATAATATCAATGTAGAAATACAGAGATTAGATCACTTACAGAATCTCTAGTCTTCTCCTTTAAGGTTGGTCTAGGGGCAAATGTAGTCTCAAATAGCACTATTTGTCTATTATATGGTTTTCCACCATTTTGTTAAAGACTAGAAGAAACTGAACAGAAATAAAATGCCTCTCTGCTCATATGCACACAATTACAATATTTAGGTTAGCTAATTTCATGTATTCAGTTCTTAATTCTATTTTAGCTGTTAAAAAGCACTTTAACATTGAAGCAAATGGGGAAGGCTGACTTCCTTTCACCTCTTTCCAACTTACTACCTGCAAGATATTTATTTTTATATATATATATATGTTTCTGCTCTTGCTGGGAGGACCTTCACATCACAATACAGTTAGTGAACATTCTCAGGTTGTTTTATGGTTTGAGCTTTACTTTGGCTCAAACCATAACAGTAGGAATACATGTGATATGAAGGCAGGAGCACATCTACATGTATGGAGGGAACCAAATAATATTATTGCACTTTGAAAATGTCAGCATGGTATAGCTCCCTGAAGATTGCTACAGACCTGAAGATCCCTGCCTTTTTTAGGTGACAGATACACCCTTCTGCTCTATCTATGTATGCTTTGGTTTAGTAGACCTTTTTTGTTTTCTCCTATGTAAGACTTGTAAACATTAAGTAGTTTTGTACAGGACATTGTCACTCTGAAGAATTTTGACCTTGAAACTAATACAGGAAGTGTTTAAGATGAATGGAGGTTTGAACTGAATTCTGTCTTTCTGTTTATTCTGAAATGAAGACTAATATATGAAGATTGAGTTGGCAGAATAATTTTTTGGTGAGCTAGGTTTAACACTAGATGACTCTGTGCTGAATAAATAGTAGTTCACTGAATTTTCAAATGGCTGTGTGGAGTTTGCTTCCCATTAACACTGTCCTCTCTATATTACATACAATTACTTTAGGTGTTTATTTAGTTTTTCTTTCTGCTTGAGCACAGTTAAACTATATTCAGCACTTAGTAGAAGATGTTTTCTATACACACCACATAAAGAATTCCATCTTGGATTACTGACAGTGGATTTCCTGATCCTTTTTGAAAGCTCTCAGCTATTTTGTGTTAGTTCTCTACTAGCAAGGTAACAAATACTACTGCAGTTGTTAGCACATGCATTTTCAGGTGCCTTCTTTATAATTTGCAATGATATAATGATTAGGCATCTGCCCAGATGGTGACTGTAATTTCCTTACTCATATCAATGGGCTGTTATTCACATGAGTAATCTTACTGACTTGAGGTGTATTGCTTTTGTAGCTAACTGTTCCCTCTTGGAAAGCCTGACAATATGTTCTGTAGCAAAGCACAGTTAAAAGGCAGCATCATAATGCAGACCTGTAAATTGCTGTTCTCCCACGTGAGCATCTAGGTAGGAGGCCTAGGACTGCTGAACACCAAATGATAAAACGTACTAGCTAATTCATGTTGACCTGAAGTTATGCAGGATGTACCTCACAGCAGACTAACATCACTAGTAATTTATTTGCATTGAGGTGCTTTTATGTAAAGGTAAATTTATGAACATTTTTACATTCTGATTAACAGCGATATTGTAATTTTTTTCAGATGCTAATGAATGCCTTTCTCATTCTAAGCAGGACTGTAAAATGGATTTAGGATTCAAAGACCATAACAACAGGACACATACCAAGAACACCTCTGCTGCAACAAAGAATTTTTCTGCCTGGGAAGACTATAAGAGTAGTGTTGATGACATGCAGTACTTCCTTATTGGGCTGTATACCCTTATAAGTCTGGCTGGCTTTGTGGGAAATCTGCTTATACTAACAGCCCTACTGAAGTGCAAGCAGAAGACAGTAATAAACATTCTCATTGGAAATTTGGCCTTTTCTGACATCTTGGTTGTGCTGTTTTGTTCGCCTTTCACACTGACATCTGTCCTGCTTGACCAATGGATGTTTGGCACTGTCATGTGCCATGTAATGCCCTTCCTCCAGTGTGCGTCAGTCCTAGTTTCAACTTTGATGTTAATATCTATTGCTGCAGTCAGGTACCGTATGATAAAGTATCCCCTCTCTAACAATCTCACAGCAAAACAAGGCTATTTCTTAATAGTGATCATTTGGGCCTTTGGCTTCACCATTTGCTCCCCTCTGCCAGTTTTCCATAAAACCGTGGACCTCAGCAAAACCCTCAGTTTAGAGGGACTGGAGAACAGGCTGCTGTGCATCGAGTCATGGCCTTCTGATTCCTACAGGATCGCCTTCACCATAGCCTTGCTGTTCATGCAGTATATCCTGCCGCTGGCGTGCCTGACTGCCAGCCACACCAGTGTCTGCAGGAGCATAGGGGCTAGGCTGTCAAACAAGGAAAACAAGTTCGAAGAAAAGGAGATGATAAACCTAACTCTTCATCCCTCTAAGAGCACTGGCACACAGGTTCAGCCCTCCAGATATTCCAGGTGGAGCCGTGCCTTTGGCAGAAGGCACCACAGAAGATACAGTAGAAAGACTTCAAGTGTGATGCCAGCTATTTCAAGGCATCATCAGCACACTCATTCCAGAGATCTCCCAGAAACCTCCGACACAGAAAAAAGCCAGCTCTTTTCCTCCAGTAAATTCATCCCTGGGATCCCTATCTGTTTTGAAATGAAACCAGAAGAAAATACAGAGATACAGAACATGATTGCAGTATCCCAGTCCATCATCAGAATTAAGACAAGATCGAGGAGGGTTTTTTGCAGACTGACAGTGCTAATACTAGTTTTTGGCTTCAGTTGGATGCCTCTTCACCTTTTCCACATTGTGACAGATTTTAATGCCACTCTCATTTCCAACAGGCACTTTAAATTAGTATATTGCATATGCCATTTGTTGGGCATGATGTCCTGCTGCTTGAATCCCATCCTCTATGGGTTTCTTAACAACAGCATAAAAGCTGATTTAATGTCCCTTATTCCGTGCTGCCAAATATCATGATTTTATGTGCCCCAAGATAAAGTAAAACAAACAAGTATGGCTTTCAAGCCTTGTGGCATATATAGCTGTAAAAGCTAAATTAGTTTAGTTTATTTTAGTTAGTCTGTCTTGGCTGTGATTAGTAGCATTTTTTTTGTGGATGGATAGTTTTACAGCTGCATGTATTTCTTGCATTGGGCAGAAATATATGCATATGTTATAATGTTATTTTATCTGTTACATGTAGGAAATCATGCCCAGTGTACAAAACCAGAACACCATTTTCATTGCCCAAATTGTTGGCAACCTGTACTTTGGAATTATACAGAATATATAATGAGTAATAAATGTGAGACAGACTACTTGGACGTATCAGTATTAACTGTCATAAAACTATAATAAAATACATATAATTTACTAAATAACTATTGTTGAGATGATTTCAGTTGCAACTTTGACTGTTTTCTAATATAATTAAATCTGTCTTTCTGGATGTGATTAGGAAAACATTTTTCCATAGCTCTTTAACTCATAGTTTACAATATCTTTGCAAGATGCTTTGCTGCTGATTCCTAGGTTGCCTTATTCCCTGGAATGGGTTTGAAGGTCATTGTTCTTGTCTTGATTGTTTCCATCTCACTGTATTTATCCAGTACAACCTATCTCTGATTTTCTCAGCCAATTTTCACTCTGGCTTGTCATTTTATGTAATTTTTATCCAGCCTGAATTTATCTATAGTTATGTCTTTATTCTCACAGTGATGACACCCCTGAACATACAACACATTTCTGATCAGAATAAGCCTTCATTATCTAAGCAAATGATAGTGGAAAGTAAAAGAAAATGGCAAGACATCAGGAATTTTTCTCTTCCTTTACCAAAATGCAAAAGTTTACTGCACTTCATTACAGCTGACCCACTTGCTTTGGAAAGGTGTAACAGCTTTCAAATAAACATGTGCATGTGTGCCTTGACAGATGGGAGGGAGGGGCAGAGTGGATTATTTTTAAATTCAACAAAGGCAAGTGTAGGGTCCTGCCCCTAGGGAGGAATAACCCCCTGCACCCAGGACAGGATGGAAAGCAGTTCTGTTGGGAAGGACCTGGGAATCCTGGTGGACAAGAGGCTGTCCATGAGCCAGCAGTGTCCTTGTGGCCAAGAGGCCAAGGGTGTCCTGGGGTACATCAGGAAGATCATTGCCAGCAGGTCAAGGGAGGTGATCCTGCCCCTCTGCTCAGCTCTGGTGAGGCCTCACCTGCAGTGCTGTGTCCAGTTCTGAGCTCCTCAGGACAAATGAGACATGGAGCTTGTGGAGTGGATCCAGTGGAGTGCAACAAAATTGATTGAGAGACTGGAGCATGTCTCTTACGTGGGCAGGCTGAGAGTGCTGGGCCTGTTCAGCCTCAAAAAGAGACAACTGAGAGGGGACCTCAGCAATGTCTGTCAGTATCTGAAGGGGAGGGTCTTGGAGGATGTTTCAAGGTTCTGCTCGGTGGTACAGAACAATAGGACAAGAGGCAACGGGCAGTAACTGATGCACAGAAAGTTCTACCTGAACACGAGGAAGAACTTCTGTACTGTGAAGGTGACTGAGCACTGGAACAGGTTGCTCAGAGAGGGTGCAGAGTATCCCTCACTGGAAATATTCCAGAACTGTCTGGATGCAATCCTGTGCCGTGTACTCTGGGGTGACCCTGCTTGAGCAGGGAGGTTGGATAAGATGTGACCCACTGTGGTCCCTTCCAGCCTTTCCCATTCTGTCATTCTATGTCTGTAAACATGTGTACAAACACACAAATACACACACAAACACACATGTTTTCTGCATTTCCCCTCTCTTCTTTTCTCCTTTTTAACCAGACCAGTACTTTTCCTTCCAAAGTTAAATCACAGGTATCTTCCCTAAATCATGTTATATTTCACAGCATAAATGCAAAGTGTGTGAGTTTAAGTATATATATATATGCCCCAGATTACTCTTACTTAATAATCTATCTCTGCCCTCAGGATTCAGTAAATATACAAAGCCTTTTCTTTGAGTTTTAAGCTGTAACACCTCCCCCCAGTTATAGCTGATGATTATTTCCTTTTCTCCACTAAGATTTTTTATCCAATAGGCTTTTGTATATGGCTTCAACAGACTGAGAAATAGAGTTATTACTTTTATAAATGGGTGGCTGGAAACAGTCATTGTGCATTTCTTTCCCCTCAAGATAACGTCTTTTCCAGACAGTTTTTAAAGGGAAAGCAATTCTTTTATTTTGAAGAATCATCAACTTATTATTTATCACAGTGTTATAATTCCGAGACTCTTCCTCCCCAAGCCATTTTCTGCTAAGGAGTTTATTACAAGCCAGTGGGTAATAGCTTCTCTCCTTAAAGAATTTTTCTAATATCTACTTCCCAGTATCACATTGTTCTTTGTTTTCAGTAGTGATATACTTTAATAGTTTCTTCTTTTACATTGACTATTGCATTTTGCGGATTATTATCTTCTAAAACCCTATAATATGTCACTTAATAGAGTAAAAATGGTACCGAATGGTTACTGCTGAAACAATAGATATTAAAATAGTTTTCTAAATTTTTAAATACTTTCAAAATATTTATGACTAATCTTAGTGTATAAACTTAGGAAAAGTTAACTAAATCCATGGTCAGAACACAATTATGTAGTCCTACAGAAGTCACTGTAGCTTTTGCCCTCTTTCTCTCCACAAATTTTTTGCATCATTGTAATATGTAATCTTATTTATACCATGAAATATAACCAAATAATATAAAAGGATAAGAAAGAAGTCACATTGTTTCAGCTTGAAATATTCCTTCTGACTTAATTTTTTCAGTTTATTGTTATCTTCCTTGCTGTTTGTTTTCTATTCCTTCCATTCTTTCATTCACTCTTTAACTATTTTTATCTCCTACATTGTTGATTTTTATTTATGTATAAATTAAAGGTTTATTTGGTAATTATTCTTTCCAGATCAAATTCTACTCACTCTGCATGGCAGATGGGATCATGCTAGGACTGTAATAAGGCTTTCCTCTAGTTTCTGAATTCCACAAAGATTAGTCTGTGCACTGGAGATTTTATATTGATATCTATTTGTCTGGTTGAAGTCAATAACTGTGCTCCCTACTCTTTACACTGATCAAAGCACAACAAATTGTAATTTGGTAATAGAGAATTAAATCAAGACAGCTATTGAACTTCTTAAGTTCTGTGCCATACAAATCTGTTATCTTTGTCTAAGTCAGTCAATAGTGGGAGAATGTGTATTTTCTTTTTATTTATAAAGCAATCATTAGCATTCTGTTTGGAAATTTCAAAAATTCCTGTCTTTCCTCTGCAATGTTAAATAAAAATAAAACAACTTTTCTACCTTTCACTTTACTTCAACAGCCAGTATACCTTGGTCCCAGTACCAGCAAAGAATACATATGAAGCAGACAGGAGCAGTAGCAAGTGAAATCAGGGATTAGGCAATTCCCAAAGGAGTGACTTCTGTGAAAAGGAAAAGAAACAACTGAACCATCCATTTAACATTTTCCCAATCTTGAACACTTTATAAAAATTCTAAACACAAGGATATTTCCTCCCTGCTTCTTTATTAGTCCTCATCTGGTTTGAGCTGCAGTAGATGCTGCTGTGGCTACATATCCAACAGTGACTGACAGTGTGGTGCTGTTTCCAATATGTGTTGGGAAAATGTTATCTCATCACAATATGCAATGACATTTTATCATTCTTCTATGTAGACATTCTTATATGTGCAGATACAGATAAAGATAATACACACTTCCTAGAAAACAAAGCACATTAAAATGGATTTTCAAGTAGCACATATAACCAGCTCCTTCGGTTAGCTGAAGTCTACCCCTGCTATAACTAAAAATCTAAATAAATGAGAAGATAGGAGTTTTGTTTTGATAGCATCCACTAAATGCAATCAGGAAACAGCAGCTGCAGAGTCATGTATCCATTGGAGTTAGAAAAATGGATTGTAATGGTAGAGTAATTCCTCTCTATTAATTAAAAAAAAAAAAAAAAAGGCTCTCAGACAGCTGGTCTTTGTGTATGACGAATGTTAAAATTCTTAGGAAGACACACTTAACATAAATTGATTTTCCTAGTTCTACAAAATGTCATTGACAAAATTGACTTTTTGCAAATATCAAAGATTAAAATTTACCTTTGCACCTTCTCCTTCAGTAGAGAAGAAACAGATGCCCTGTCATGTCCAGGTCACTCCTGAGCTAGCCAGGTCAGTGACCATGGCTGACAGGAGGTCTGCATGGGCTGACACTGGAGTGTATTTAGTGAGGTCCTGGTGAAGGGGTGGGAGCCTCTGTGGTTCCCCACAGTGCTGTGGCAACAGATTCTGGGAGAGCTGTGAATGGCTGCCATGGGTCCAGGGCCAGCTGCAGCCTCAGCAGGCAGCACAGAATCCTTGCAGAGAAACTGCATCCCAGGCAGGTGCCAGCCGGCTCTAGGCAGGGCTCTGGGGACTGGGGAGCTGTCAAGGACACAGTGGGACAGGAAAACCACATTGCTGCTGCACTGGCAGCTGGTTGCCCTGTTCCTGGAGCCTGGAAGCTCTCATGACCAAATGTTTCCTTCTCAGAATTATGAACACCTGAGAAAAGGGGAAAAAACAATCCATTGATCTGCAGATGTGTAAGAACAAAGAAGAGGAGCATAGTCAGGAAGAAGAGTGTTCACTTCCAATCATGCTGACACAGGATCTAGTTCTGCTGTGCAAAAGTATTAACAAATTAAAAAACCCTTCTGTTATCCATACGTGTCTGTCAGCAGTTATTGCACTTCAAAAAAAAAAAAAAAATTAAAAAAAAAAAAAATATATATATATCTCTCAATAGATTTCACGGTAGTATACCAATATCTCTCTGCAGCATAGAAGACAAACAGTATTAAACATCATAATCTCCAGAAAGATGGTTTTCATACTGTTGGGTCCAGGAATTTCATCTTTTATTTTGTTGAAAGCTAAATTATGCCTATACTATTTGCATTTAAAAGTCCTTGCCAGAAGATACATTAGTACAATCTGCAACTGTCTTAGGGAAGTGGCAGGACTCCTGTCCTGGACACATTGCTTCCTTTTTCCCCCACATGACTGGAATAATGGTATAGAATCATGATCCTCATGATTTTAAAGACAATTACTTTAATTTTTGAACTTTTTTTGACCATATGTGGTCTATGAGGTCAGGTTTCTTGTTCTTTTATTTAATTTCATGGGCTTTTCTTCATGTACAGTTAAATGTAAACTCCTTGTATTCTTTTTTTCCTAGAGCCTTTTACATGCAATATGTAATGAAAACTCCTGAGGTTGCTTGGTTTTGATCCAAAAATATATGCACCTTTCCCAAAGGTATATTGTTTGAAAGTTGCCCTTACACTGAGGGTAGGTAGAGCTGTTAGTTCTTATATTAAGGTGAAGTAACTTTTCACAGGAAGAGAAACAAACAAGAGAAAGAGAACTAAAAGCAGGTCCACACTAACACTACTTACCCACATTCTGCCAGTGACAAAGGAATGCATCAAAGCCAGACTCTTCTTAAGCAGCAAGCATGCTGCCACGAACAGTGAGTGTGTGACTGTACCACTGAACATTACTAATCCCACTGGTGACCTGGAAGGCTATTGGAAATTTTGAGTCTCAGCAAGTAACAGCTAATAAGTGAGTATGCGTTTAAGTGCCTTCAAAATTACCCCTCTCAGAATTTTCCTTTAACGCAAAAGCATTTTCTTCCCAAGCATTTGGTAAAGATAGGTTTGCTGAGATCACTCAGAGTGCATCATGCTGTGCCATTTAGACAATCTGTGTCATCATACTAGAGCATACACTTGGGCCAGTTAATCTTACCACAGCATCTATTTTTAAATCTCTCAAGCCCAGAGATACTAGAAATTTGTGCTCTACCAGGTTACCCCGATCTCCTGGCCCCCTTATTAAACTTCAGCTCAGTTAAAAGAAAAAAAACAAAAAAAAAAGAAAAGGCCTGATACAGCTTGTGCTTAGTAAAAAAGTCTTAAATCCTGATTTCCTCAGAAAGACTATAACTGCAGGCAGGAAGAGGTGGCCACAGTATGTTTTTAAAAGTTGAGCTATGCATTAAGATCACAACTGGCACCATTGTTATGAATCTAAATATACAAGTGAGACTTTTTTTTATCTTGTTTCCTTTTGAAGAGAAAATATTGTAAACATTTTAAAAGTTATTGTATTACTTCAATTACATGCTAATCTTAGGAAATATCCTAAAACAAAATATTGCTACAATCCAAATTCAGTTCATTTGAACAAGTATGAATGCTTCATTTTGCCCTTGTAGTCAAATTAAGATGATCCTTTTAATAATAAGACTTAAAAATAATTCTGTGGGAAGTTATTAGAATAGTGATTTGACATTTGAGACTAAAGTAGGTTGGCCCTGCTCTTACATCCAATTCATCAAATATTTGCTTTGTCTTAGCAGGAGAAGGCTCATATCTGTATCACTTCGAGATTAATTGGACATTTTTCAAGCAGGAACATTTATTACTGTTCCTGTGAAAAAAATTATTTTAAAGACACTTCTGGTGCAAAATTTCTCCAGAGGAGTAACTTTGTGATACTCAAGCAGTTGTTCACCTCTTCAGACTCAGTGGAAGCCACAAAGACACAAACCCATTTTATGACAGACCACAAGACTGTTAATTGTAATTTTAACTATAAATCTATTTGGCTTTTACTTTTGTTGAGAGAAAAATAGATAAACTAGGAGATAAATAAAACCATTCCTACTGCAAGTAATTTTAGTGTCTCTTTCTACCAGATTTTCATCTGATTTTCATCCAGATTTTCTTATGTTGAACAAGGTGGTCATCTTACACTGTTTTAACTCCTAGTAATTCCCTTGGATGTATGAGGCTTTCCACCAAAACAGGGTTCACTTAGCATTTATAAGGATTTTGACCTCTTGGCTAAAGTTCAAGGTCAAAAGAAGCTGCACAAGAGGACAAAATGTAAGCTAAGTTTTTACTTTCTGCTGGCTTTGTGTTGTTTTTTGTTTCTTTTTGTTTCTTTTTTTTTCTTCTTCTTTTCTTTTTTGTGATGTTAGCACAACTGGGAAAAGTGCAAGCTGTTTACTGCAGGAAAATTAAACTTATTTTTATGTAACTACTGGGACCAAAACCAGGCGAAACAATTACGTATTTCTTAAGACTCCATCAGTTCCAAGGCACATCTCATAAAGGTAATTGTCTGAAGCCTCGATGATACATTCTCTCAATTAATATCCTGGACTATGAGTGCACATTTCAGATGGCATAGCCTCATCTGATCCCCTGCAAATCACAACGGGTGAAATTCAGAGCCTCATTCCTTCTGCAGAACTAAATTGCAATATGCTCTACTTGAGATTGCTACTTAAGACCATTCAGGGAGTGAAGTTTATTCAGGGCACAGCTTGTATATTACTGGTTTTGTGGGATTCTGTTCCTCAGAAAAGCTGCTGCAAGGCCCTTTATGTCAGAAAAATTAGTTAGTTCCCAGGAGCTCTCAGGAGCTTGTAACACCAATCTCCCCCTTGCACATCATCACACCTGCAGTCAGCAGGGGCCCTCAAATGTTGTTTCTTTCACAGAAGAGATGGATGAAAAAAGCAGTGAATGAGACTGAAAACTCTGTGGTACTTGTTTTTCCTTTTGATCTGAAATAGTCTAAAATTGGAGACCTTCCAGAAAGTTGTAGAAGACACCTGTGTGAGACTGCTAGAGAGAGAACAAGGAATCACTTCACAGAGATGAAGTGGAATGAAGAAATCTGTCTCTGTGGGTCTAGATAATTAATGCAACACATCCAGGATCCTAGAGTCTCACTAATTGTATGGTAAAATATTTTTTTTAAGAAGCAGGTATTTGGATATGCAGTTTTGATTAATTTAAGATAAACTTATTTATAAGTCCTAGGAGTCTTATATATCATATGTACATATCTGATATGTGCTCTGACAGAAGCAACTTCACCTTGTAACACAGAGCCAGCACCAAACTACCCTTTGCTTTTAAGCTATTCACTCCTTTTTTGTTGTTCCATGAAGAGATTTAATGCCAGCCAGCAGCCAAATACCATACAGCTGCTGCTCACTCCCACACTGGTGGAACTGGGGAAAGAATCAGAAGGGTAAAAGGTAGAAAACTCATGGGCAGAGATGAAGACCTTTTAACACGGAAATCAAAAGCCCCACACACAAGCAAAGCAAATCAAGGGATTAATTCATTGTCTTCCCATCGGCAGGAAGGTGTTCAACCATCTCCAGGAGAGCAGGGCCCCATCACATGTGACAGTGATTTGAAAAGACAAACACTATCACTCCAAATATCCTCCCCTTTCACCTTCTTCCCCTCACTTTATACTCTGGGTATATTTTTATTTGGTCTGGAATGTCCCTTTGGTCCCACCTGTCGTGGCTGTGTCTCCTCCCAACCTCCCGTACACCCACAGTCTCCTCCCCAGCATGGCCATACAAAAACCAGAAATGGCCTTGGCTCTGTGCAGGCCAAAACAAGAACATCTCTGTGTTATCAACTCTGCTCGGCACAAATCCAAAACACAGCCCCATGCTAGTCACTGGGAAGAAAATTAACTCTACCCCAGCCAAATCCAGCACACGCCATTACATGACTCAACAGGTCTGATCCTGATTAAAGATTCTGTTGAATTACTACAATGAAAATGATTCAAGAGAATAGAACTAGAATAATTTTTTAAAATCTGTCAGGATGAGAGGTTGACTAGATCAAGATATCCCTAAAAATCTATGGGAATACTGCAACATATTGGCACTTGTTCTAATACCTGAAAGGCAAGGGTTTCTCTTCCATACTTCGGTGTTGTTTTTGTTGACATACAACTTCCAGCCTGTGCCTTTAAGCAGGAACTTCCATAAAAGACAAGGCTGTACTAAGAATTTCATGACAAAAAATTTCATGACAAAAACAAGACACCAAACCAAACCAACCAATCAAACAAACAAAAAACCTAAAAAACAAACAAAAACCCCAAACAGGCTTTCATGTAAAGAACCCAAAAAATTGATAATGATAATATTGTTATTATTGATAAATTGATAATGGTTTATTTTCTTTGGTTATAGTACTTACTGCGAGCACTGTAGGAAACTGATTTCTACTTTCCATGCATGGATTTCATGAGATAATGCTTACAGTAAACCCATAATTTACAATGATAAACAAGAACTAAAAAGCAGAGTTCATTCAACTATTGCTAGAAATGCAAATAACCTTGCTGTTGATTGCTTACAGCAGAAATGAAGACAGCATCTGTTACTCTGTTTATGCAATAGCATTCATATAAAGATTTTATACATTCATTTTTAGCAAATAATAGGTATAGTAAGAGGAGACACAGCCAGGCTGATTCTATGTTTGTACCACTTTATAATTTATTCTACGTGATACATAATGTTATTTGAAGGATAGTAAAAAAGTAATAAACAATATGAAACAATATCCTGTTTCCTCTCTGAAACATTAACTTCTATTTTCATAACAGTGTTTAAACCACACTAAGCACCCCAAAAGGAAGGGTCTTCATATGTCTCTGGATTTCATTGGCAAAGCCAATAGTACTGTTCATCTGCATGTTGGTGGTGCTGTACAGAAAGCTGATTTCTAAAATATTTTAGTGCTATTTAACAACAGCCTTACTAAGGAAGAACTAGAGCTAAGGTGCAAGAGCATCCTTATTTTTCACTTTTTTTTTTTTTTTAAGTGTTTAAGTATAATCAATCATTTACTTAAGATTAATATTTATGGTATCTATAGCACACTGGCGAGCATAACCTGATATGAACAGGTCTTGCATACTTTTTCTGTAGCTTCACCTTCTGGTCTTTCTGCTCCCGAGTTCAGTAATAACAGAAGACTGTGAGAGCCCTCTCCTGGTGAACAAGATTTATCTCCCTTCAGCTGTGGCTTGCCAACCAGAGATTCTGAGACAGATACTCCAGCTGTAAAAGAAGATAGCACTTACAATGTACTCTTAAGGATTTTGATTTATTAATTCTTTTCCTAAGTTAAAAAAAGTCACAAAACAAAGACTTATTTTCCAAATACCACCTTATAGAGTGAAGCAGAAAGTCAAGGAATACACTTCTCAAAAAACCTGCTATCTGCAAAGAAATACTACCTTCAATATACTTTCACACCAGTACAAATTTTGCATGGCTAAGGCTGATAACCATCTGGAATGTTTTAAATAAAACTGCTTTAAAGATTTGTTCGTTAGTGATCGGTATTGAGAAGGTTGTGTGCACAGAGTCACTCCCCAGAGAGGGAATGAATGAGTGAGCAAAGTCTGAAAACCTCAGGCATCTAAAAGGAGCCCTGGGATCCTCTGGGATGGGCAGTGGAGAGGAAGGCTCTAGGCAGGAGCACATTTTCTTTTCTCCTGTGTAACCAACCCCAGACAGCCCATACTGGGTGCACAACTTATTTTTTCACGCTACCAAAACTGAATCTTTTTCTAGACATTCCCCTTCACTCCTAGCACATATATGAGGTAGCCTGCCCACATTATTCAGAAAGGGGAGGAGCATATATTAAATACAATAGCTTTTCCCTGCCTATAGTTGATGTTATTAAATTTTGCACTTTCTTTAATACTTATACTTGTAAC
Organism: Certhia americana; assembly: GCA_018697195.1. Classification (NCBI taxonomy): domain Eukaryota; kingdom Metazoa; phylum Chordata; class Aves; order Passeriformes; family Certhiidae; genus Certhia; species Certhia americana. The sequence goes on from CM031860.1 coordinate 26,947,565, forward strand.
ATGAATTTGGCTTATTCTCCTGGTGTGTTCTCCCCTCTCCCTGTAGCAACCACTCAATTTAGGTTGAAACACTGTCTATTTCACTTGCATTTCTTCTTCTGCTTACCTTCTTAGTCTGATTTACTGTATTAAGGATGCTGTGTCTCTATTCCATCACTTTTGAGGCCTGAAAAGAATTTTAAATTCAAATAATTTTAAGTTCAAATCAGACTAAGTCAAGGAGACAATTTTAAGACTAAAGCAGACATGTTTGGGTCCAGCTTACTGTCTAGATAACATCTCAGTTCAGAGCAAAGGCAGTTTAAGTAATGTTGACACAGTAAGAATGCATACATGCTTAAAGCAAAGTTCCTAGTTTGAGAGCTTCAGAATATAGAGGCAACAAATACCCTTCCATTGCTGTAGGAGCGAAGCATTAGAGAAGTGATCACCCCCCATGTCTTGGGTAGCAGAGGACTCCACAGAGCAGATTCACAAGTGTTTTTCTGAGGAGCAATGACAGCCCAGGCAGCCTAAAATGAACTCAATGGTCATTTGCATCAAAATCATCTCAGCTGAAAGCTGAGCTTTAACCAGACTGAAAGCAACCCAGAGAGGTTTATGGGCCTGTTTTGCTGTGCAATAGCATAAATGGTGTTGCCTTATCTGAAGAGTTTGCATGGAGATGGCAGAGGTTGGCTGTGTAGCAACTGCTAGTGGAAGAAATGTTCAGAAAACAAGAGTTTAATATATGTACTTTGCTCTTAATGTTGACACATGGTTGGTTAAGGTGTGGTGTGTAGTCAGTGTAGCGAGTCAGAAAAACTGAAACTACTACACAGTGGATAACTTTTACGATAGGTAATTTTCAATCAGTTACAAAAACAAGTGTTTCACAATGTAAATTTTTCTGCTTGAAAGGGAAGTTCTAATTTTTAGCTAGCACACAGTTGTTTTTCTCAGCAAGAAGGAAAGCACGAGCAGTGAGTTATTATGTGGAAAAGCCTTACACGTTTTCAGAGACAAGCAATCCCAGTTTAGCTTGCGCTAGCACTGCTATCTCTTGTAGAGAGATATACAGTAAAGCCTCCTTGTTAAAAAGGAAATGCTTTTATATAAATATGTAGCTTAGATTCCCATTTCAGATGATCTAATACAAGCTCTCATCTCCTTTGTTTCTTTTAGAGAGAAAAGCGCATTAACCCTGCTATTTCTATCTTCAGCTATAAGCTAGAATCCAGTGTAGCAGCAAGACATAGGTATCAACTGGGAGAAGTAATGTTTGGAGGCAGAGTAGTGCTGGCCAATTTGATCCCTAGGCTGCTATGGCTGAAATGTACTGTAAAGATTCAAACTGACAGCTAGGAAAATACTTTTGTATGAAACAGACTTCAAGATGACAAGTTTTTTATATCATTTTTCACTGCCTTTTTTTTTTTTTTTTTAATACCCTAGTCTTTTCTTTAAATAAACAAATACATTTTTGTCTTTGAAATTATATGTTATAAGGGTAAGCTGAAATGACACCAGTAGGTAGAATAATAGAATAATTGTCTGGAACTGAATAATACAGGAACAGTGAAATCCTGTACAAAGCAAACCACCTCAGAGCATTTGTACTCTAAGATGGAAACTGGGACATGTATTGTGCAAAGATAAAAAGATCAGTCTGAGGACTTATACCACTAAGTGAGAGAACTCAAGAACTTGCTCAAGCCATTGACCAGCCTTGCTGTATCAAAAAAGTAACAGAGAGATCACTGATAATACTGAATAATTCCCAAATTACCATAGGAACTTTGAGGACCTTAAATTAATACACCTAAGTTGGGGCAAGTTTTCAGAAGTGATAAATGCTCTGCAGATACCCCTGTAATTAGAGGCAAAACAAACCATAGAAAAACCTCAAAGAGCAAACATGTTTCTTGCTGACCTCCATTCAGGAGTTGAGAAGAAAGAGGAAGGCTTTGCTGGCCGCCACCTGCTTTTCTGGAGCTCTGCTTGCTTACAGTTTCGACTTACATGCTTCACAGGCAGGTAAAGCAGAGTGCATGTGTTAATTTCTATTTTTCCACTTTTTTGAGGCCCCAGAGAAATGAATACAACTGTGGAAGTTTTGTCCTTCTTTCTCTCTGTTGCTGTACTGCATCTAAGCAGAAATACCTGGGAGCACTTCCCAGGTGTGAGCATCTGAGCTCTCCTTCTTGTCATGTCCCCATACCAGACAACAAGAGCTAGGCATGGAAGGTGATACAGAAGAACAGGGGAACAAGGCACAAGATATGACTCCTCAGATACCTAATGTACCATTTCTAAGTGCAGCCAAGAAAACTAGTTCAAATCCATCTTATTTAATCTAGAAAAATTATTTTGGGCAAATCAGTGGAAGCACCAGCTCACCTAGGTAGCAGGTTAAAAAAACAAAAAACAAACAAAAAAAAAAAACATAATTCCTTTTCTAATTAAGTAAACTCACAACTGTCTCGTTCAGTAAACTAATGAGGTGTGCTATTTTAGAAGGGATTATATGAGATGATTATTTTCAATCAATTAAGGTGTGGCAAATATTGTGCCATGCAGTCCTTTAAATTAATTGTATGCTTTCATCTACAGTCCCATGGATCTTGCTGATCATCTGTGTTTATACAGAGCAGAAGAGAAGATGATATCCAGTTAATAAATTACTAGCAAAAAAGGTAAGTTGGTGAACTGCATAAAAAGACAGTGTTAATGCAAAGTTAGTAGAAACCCCTAATTATCCCTTTGAATGCTACCTACAGAAATGGGCTCTCACATAAACAGATATGGCAGACTGTAAAGGGACACTATTAATAAACACATCATTAATCTGTAAATTTATTGTCAAAAGTATTGCAAAGGTCAAAATCTTTGTGAACTGCATCACTTAATGGCAATAAAAAAAACACTTTTACACAAACCCCTCTTTACACCTGCTAAGTGATAAAAGTACTTAATCGTGAGATCACAGGCTCAGCTGTAAATTAGTTTAAAAAAAAAAAAACCAATGTATGAACAAAACATTCTTTGACTGCCACTTGGAGGTTCCAAGCCACACCAGTCCCTGGTCTGATCCATTTATAAATTTCTACAAAATTCTATCCAAACAGTTGAAGTTTTAAGACAATACATGTTAAAAAAAACTCCCCACCATGTCTAATAATTTCTGATACAATGTTTACAGAAAGCTAATGACAAATGATCAAAACAAAAACTGTAATTGTGATAACAAATAATTTCTCTGTGTGCATTTACCAGTTCAGTTCTGCTGAACCAATTAACTTAATATAACAATTAGGCAGATACTGTCATGAACAAACAGCTATGCTGCTCATGGTACCTGCCTAACAAGGTCTGCCCAAGGATTTAAAATTTAACTCACTAAAATAATTCTTGTTCCAAAGTAAAATAGGGCACAGAAGTATATCATTAAGAGCAGATTTTTCTTGTAGAAACCAATATAACTGGATGCTAGTGCAAGAACTGGCTAAAAGAATTTGTAAAAAAATCTCATTTCTATCATCAGACTGAGGTATTGCCCTTCTAATATAAAACAGTTGAAGTTTAATGTCCAGTAATTTTATTTTAGGAAGCATTAACCCAGACTTTCAAACATGAACAGATCCCTTGGATATTTTTGAAGAAGTTTTAGATCTGTCACTAACCACTAAAAATCTTAACTTAAAGCTACATGGAAGTGGAAAAGGAAAAAAAATCCTTATCAAAGATCTGGCTAAAACATAGTTTTGAAAGTTCACACAACAGCAATCAAGTATGCACTTGAGACAAGACAGCTCAATGTTTCTACAACATTGCTTCATTACACATGAAAAATAGCACAAACAAAAAGAAAACTGGTTTTCAAAGAGTGAGCCTCTTGCAGCAGAGAATGTTTTTCTTTATACCAAGACCTTCAGTTCTCAGTGGACAGGCATTTCATACTGGTTCTTCCAATTACAGTACCCCAGTGAGAAGCATCAAGTAACATTAAGGAGAGCTTCAGCTTGTCTTCCCATTCCCCTCAGTGAAATGTATCTACCTGGTTAGCAATGCATCTTTCTAACTGAATTGCTCAACAGAGCATCAAGAACCAGGCTGAGGCAAGTCATAGCAGACATGGAAATGCCTCTTCAGTTAAAATTTATTGTGACAGGTATTCCTTGGTGATTCAAGGAAGCCATAAAGCTCTCCTGGCTCCCTGCACTCACCAGCATGCTGCAACACCAACCCCGGCCCAGCCGCCCAGCTAGCTCTCTCCTCACACCTCTGTGACCATTCAGGTTACATATGGCAATGCTGCCTTCCTCTCATGTTCCTAGTTAGGCTAGTACTCATTTTAAAAATCCACTTTATTATGGACTTGCAGACTTCCCCTCTACCACCTCTGAAAAGGATTTTTTGCCATATTCTAATTGTTCAAAATCTGTTTGCTATTAGTTCACAAAAATTGCGACTCTAAAATGTGGCTCATAGCATCCATTAAAGCTTTTCTTCTAAAGTGAATACTTTTGCCCTGTCCTTAGGTAATGCTTCTTAAATTTTTCTGTTGCAACAGTGGATGGTAATACCTGTGGAGAAATGGATTATTATTTGAAGAGTTAGATGAACGGAAAGAAAAATTTCATCGTGAAAGCAGCAAATGCCCACAAAGTAGTAAACTGGTTTTCGATACATCAGACTTTTACAAAATAAACCAATTCTTCTTGATAGAAATCATTACATTTAGGAATAGACTTTCTTTGTAAAGTCTGAAAATGAAAACATTGTGATCTATCAAAGATGATAAAACCAACACCTTCTGAAATATCCTTATTTTTGCACTACAAGTTTTTGAAAAAAAGTAAAATACAAAAACCAAAAAAAATTATTATGCAATTATTGAACTTGCATATAACATTATGTGAAACACTAGGGAAATTCTTTCCTAAGATGATAAAATTATATTTTCTCTGTATTTAGAGTAAAACACCTGCAATACTGTTATGCTCATTATTATCAGCAGAACTCCTGAAATTATGCTGGTAAATTGTTTCAACAGGATTTTATTTAATAGATGCAACAAAATATCACCAACTTCCCCTGACAAATAAGGCAAAACTTCTCTTTCAAGTCAGTTAGCCTGGGTTTTCAAAGGGTATTCCTCTGCTATAAAAAAAGCTTTCATCTATCTCTGTCTAACAGCTCTGCCTGCAGAGATGTCTTCTCTCTGTTTTCTAAGAAACATGGTTCTCATGACTTAAGAAATGCTTCTTTTGACAATCTTCTAGAGAAATATATGCATAAATACCTTTTCCAGTAATATAAATGCAAAATCTAATGGTCACTATGACCACAGGAGCTAAATGCAGAGAAAAGCCTCCCTGCACACGTCCTCTGGGCTGTTGTGACTCTTCGAAAGCCAGGAGCCACCGAAGTCGTGAAGTCCACAACACATTCTCCTTACATGTGCACAACGAAAAATATCCATGCACTTCATCATGAGTCCTCTGTACTGATTATTTCTATCTGGCAAGGGCTAAGTTAGGAGTAGCTGAAGGTGAAAGCAGAATCAAGCTGAAAGCCTGACAGAGAGAACTAGTCCCTTGGTGAAGCCATGCTGGCTGCCTCAGATCACCTCCCTGTCTTCCATAGGCCTAAGCAGAGCTTCTAGAACAAACTGTTCCATCACCTTCTCAGGGACAGAGAAGTGGAGAAGTGAAATGTATGCAATAGGATATAACACTGAAGCATCAGAAAGCAAAGAAACACTCCTTTTGAAGTCACTCAAATTTGATTGTGTTGCAATTTTTTAAAAAAAATCCCTAGGAACAAGAACAGCAAGTTATTTTAGCTCCTAGATTCCACATGATGCCACACAATAAAACTGTATCTTCCCGCTCTGGCATTGATTCACTATAAAGTAATTGAGACTGAAGTATGGCACATGTCATTCTGAAACTCTTCCAATTATCTCTGGGAAAAACAAAAACAAAAACAAAAAAACCCCAAACAAACGAAACCCCAAAATCAGATGAACTGCATTTTCTTCTCATTTTTTACGATACCAAATGTATAGTCTGAGTAATTGATCTGGTTTGCTTCTCTGCCTATACAATGAAATTATTTCCAGAAGCTCATTAGGAGTAATAGCTCCTAATGCAATAGCAATAGCAATAGCAATAGTAATAGCAATAGCAATAGTAATAGCAATAGCAATAGTAATAGGAGGCAAGGGTCATCCAAGGTAACTGGCCTCACTAATCAGGGGAAAAAAAAAAAAAAAAGTGAAATTCAAATTCATCTATATATGTCCACACTTACCCACACAATTCATTATGTAACAACAATATTTATTAATTAGTGTGACTTGAGTAGACTGTGAACTTCATATACCTAAGCAGACACAGAACACTGAGTCAAACTACCAGATCTGGTTGTTTCCATGACAAATCACCAAGAGTTATACAATTACCGTGTTTCACAACAAACCTGTGTTTGGGAGATATTCAGACACATAAGGCAGATTTCACAATAAATGCTTCTCTTTCTTAGGCTCCGAATTTTATTCTGAATATGGTGTAAACTGATGGTGTGAATAACTAATTGAAGACTACTGCCTCTGTCTATTTGTCAATAGAGCGAAGAAAATGACGATGCCCAGAATGATGAAGTATTTCAGATTTCTTGGGGACAAGAGTGAAGCTCAGTGAGTACTGAATGGTGTCAACTCAGTCAATTGAATGGTAGACACTCCAAGATGGGTATGTTGTTCACAACCTTGTGATGAATTTCAAAGCTGACAAAGCTTCGAGCCAGACTTGTGCTACAGCTTTACCTTAGGTAATTGTGATACTTAACAGTCCAGCCAGATATATGGGAGTCACGATTATAGTTCTTCCCTATATATGAAAAATAGAAAGCAAATATAGTTTGAAGATATGTGGTTTTCTGTTTTCTTGACACACCAGGACTCAAATAGACAATGTGGTTTCAAATAAGTGTTTCCTGTAAACAAATAACAAATTTCATCTACAAGTTACTGGGTATGAATTTAATTGCAAGACTCAAACATCATTTGCAGGGAGTTACTAGATTGTTTGCAAGTCTCCTGGCAAATTTACTGTAGGGCCTTTCTGTGGTTTGTTTGTGCCTGATAACAGCAGACCCTCGAAACCTCAGGTAAACTGCCAGGACCTCCAAATAAAGTCTCCCATAGTTCCCTGATGTAAGGAGACACAGACAACAAAGGATGGCGCCTATGGACCCTTTCCTATGGGTTACATTTCAACCTCAAGAAGACACATGGTCTTATTTAAAAGAGACTACAGGTTATCACCGTGTGAGGCATTAAGATTTCTGAATGGGATGGACTTGACCCTTTCAGTTCCCCATAGCCCCCTATTTCCATATATGTTGTTACTGGACAGCAGTCTGTCAGCCACACAAACCAACTCTCTGTGATCCAAACACTGGGAAGCACCTACACAGGAATGGGTTTTAAATATGGTTGGGGGCAGGATTTTTTGTATGGGATGGAATAGGAGTTTTGCCAAAGGTGGCTCCAAATTCAGCACTATATAATCACTTGTAACTTCCACTTGTAGCACACCACAATATAATGCAGCAATTGTCAGTAACATTTTTGCACAGCTCCAAAAGATGTCATTCAATTTCACAAATTCACATCACAGTGACCCAGAAGATGAATAAATGTTGGTGCAACTGGAGAAGCACAGCAGGGTTGGAACCAGAACTGGCTTCAGCACACAATATTTCAACACCACACACCAGCTTTTCTGGCCTGAAATACTGTTATGAAAGATGGAACTCAAAGTCATGGACTAAAAAAAGTCAATGGACTTTTACAGGGATGGTCCATAGACTAAGGGGATGATATCTATATAGATATAGATATAGATATATAGAGATAGATAGATAGATAGGTAGAGAGAGAGAGAGAGAGAGAGAGAGAGAGAGGGAGATAGGTAGGTAGGTAGGTAGGTAGGTAGGTAGGTAGATAGATAGATAGATAGATAGATAGATAGATAGATAGATAGATAGATAGATAGATAGATAGATAGATAGATAGATAGATAGATAGATCTCAAATGACCAGAAATATGATGGTGGGTAACTGGGATGTTTTGGGAAGTGTGGGACGTGGGCATGATGTAAATGGTATGGAATAAGGAGTGGATGCTGTCCTGGACTTGTCTAGAATAAGAGTTCATTTTCTTCCTACTAGCTGGTACAATCTGTGTTTTATATTTTATATGAGAAAAATAATGAGGACACACTGATGTTTTAGCTGTTGCTAAATAGTTCTTATTTTAAGTCAAAGACTTCTGAGTTGCCTGTGCTCTGCCAGTGATAATGACATGCAAGAATGGTTCTGTACTGTGGACATATAAGTGCCTATCATACTATTTCAGTTAATGTCACTTAGTTAATGTCTTAGTTGTTTCTTATCCCCATTTTTAATTGTTTTTCCCTTTCCTGTCATTCAAAAGCAAAAGGCAAGGTAGAGAAACTAGCATCTTGAAACCATAATTATATTCCCTCAGGAAATACTGTGACCAGCAGCTGCCTTTAGTTTGTTTAAAATTCAAGGCATTTTGAATTACTAGAAAATGCAGAAATTATTTGGTTATTTCTGTACAGTTTCATGCAGTGGTACTTAATTTTAAAAATAATGGGGCTTTTCATTTTTCTTTAGCCCAAGCAGCAGAATTATGTTCCACATGTATGTCATATTGTAAGACAAATAATGAAGACCTGAATTCTCAGGAGCTGTAACTTGAAATACTGGCTTGCATGAATGCTATCCCTAAGGAAAAGTAATGTTAAATCTTATTCCCCACACAAAAGCACTAGCTTATAAAAGCTGAAAGTCTGGCTGGAGAGCTTTTTGGAACAGACTTTCTGTTGCAATGATTTGCCTTTCTCCCACCAGTGTCAAACCAAGAACTTCTGGGTTTCATGGCCCGGCCATGCCAATTACAATTGGTATAATGTGGAATTCAATACTGATGTGAATGCTTCTGAGTTTGCAGCCTGGACGGCCATTTAGGCAGAGAAAAAACCCAACAAACCACCAAATAAGTGTTTTTACCTTTTACCTACCATGGCAGGAAATATATGCTGGAGACAGGATTGCTCATGAGCACTACAACAGGGACTCTGGGGCAGGGAACGTTTTTTCCACAGTTCCTCCAAACTAGCTTCCAAGTCTCTTCAGCAGTGAGCAAGAGGACTCAGAGCCCTGATTTGTGTGACAAGCATCATCAGAGCTTGATTTTCTAGAATGTAATGTTTAATACAAAGATTTTCTATGGAAATGAGTTAAAGTAATTTCAAAATTGTTTTTATAAATAACTTCCTTTATTTTGCAAAGAAATATCTTTTCCCTACTTTTATTCCAGAAACTTTTTGTTTTGGTTTGAGATTCATAATTTCACAGGGAAGGGAACTAATGATTAATAACAACACCAAAGATCAGAGCCATATACTATTAGGCATATCATATAGTACAGCTGTCTTGTATTACTGTGAAAGTGTTTATACTCAGATATAATTTCTTTTTATCCTGTTTTAAATACCAGAAGCTACACAACAACTTTAAGTCCACTGAGGGTTTTTCTTTCCCAAAGTAATTCTCAACATCCAAAGAGTACAGCACCCACCTTGCAAAAGATGTCATCACATTTGCTGTGTCAGGTCATAGCTAGTGGGAAAATTGCCTTTGGTGGATGGGTGCAGTTATACCACTTCAGAGCTATTCAGGAACAGCTCTGAACACGGAGGCAGAGTTTTACAGGATTTCATCACCATGATTCAGTGCCATTAAACTACACAGAGGTCACTGAAGGTCTTTGCCTTGAGACAATTCTAGTTTCACACAACAGAATTCCATTACACAGCAGTCACTGTGGTGCACGGTGATGGCTTTTACACGAATAACATTCTGTAATGATTTAGATCGCACTAATTGTTAAATCTGTGCTCCCAGTGTTTCATACAATATAATCAATAATAATACAATATTTTTTTCTTTTCTAAATATTATTAATAAGGAGCTACTAGTCCCTTATTTTTGAGGCTTCCCTGACAAAACAAATATTATTATTTTGTAGGGTATGATTTTTTTAAAGAATAAACATACTATTGAATATGGGTTGGGGTACTTCTTAGTCTAAGTGATTTCAGAGATTTTTTACAGTTTGCAGAGGATAAAATGATCCAAACTCTACCAATTACACACACCAGAAGCTGAAAACAATCCAAGCTCATCCTTATTTTCCTCTTTTTCTGAAAGGCTAATTCCTTTAAACAGGCAGTAATGAAATCATAGCAAGAAAACCAGAAAACATTAAAGGGACTAAGAACATAACCAGAATTATTAGGATTGTAGAAGGTTTTCAAGGAGAAGTTACATTTATTTAACAAGGAAAGCTAGGCAATCAGCCAAATAAGTCAAACCAAATTTAAAAGAATGTAGTTTCTGATGCAGGTGTATAGCAGAGAGCCTGAACATGTTTATCTAGACTATGCCTAGGTCACTCTTGCAGACTCAGTCTGAAACTCAGAAGTATGCAGAATATCTACTGAAAAAAAAAAAATCCCAACATTGTAGGAGAGGTGAAACATGCTATGCTGCTACAGAATTTATGGGGATTGCAATTGCATGCTTTTAAACTGAAAATATCAGATAGTTGTATACATGTACATTTAATCTTTGCATAACACTGTGACATGTTTTGACAGCATTAAAGAGAAAGTCTATTCCAAATAAATATTTGAAATAAAAAGGAATTAAAAATTAGTATGGACAGCAAAATCAGAAATTATTTGTAGCCTCACAGGTACCTGACAACACAATACGCCTGCTAGAGGAGCTGAGGAAAACCTCCTGAGACCTGATGAAATCCTGGACAAGATTGAATTTCTGGAGTCAGCTCATCTAAAATATTATACAATATATTCATGTAATAGCCTCAACTGCTGCAGCGACAGGGCCTGAAGATTGAAAAGGACAAGAAGGAAAGAGACCACTCAAATGAGACAGATAGATTAAAAAATTATATGCTGTCACTCAAACTTTAATGAAAGCATTGAGATTTCAATCTTTTTGTGTTTTTCTGTTTCACACAGAACTATGATTTTTTTTTAGGCTAACTCAGTAACCACCTTTGTATTGTCGGAGAATTTTATACTTATTTTTCCATTCTTAGTGTATGTTGAGTGAAAATATCCTGGTATATCAAGGGCAGGTCTGATGAAATAACCAGAGATAAGATTCAGTTCTCTATCGAAGAAAAAAATCACAATAAAGTCTCACAAGAATAAAACCATGAATTTTGGTTTTAACTTCACAAATGGGTATATTTGAATGGTTATAAGGAGCAATTCTTCAAATGGATGCCCAGACAGGCTAAACAGCAGTCTAAGCAGAGACAGATGAGTTTATTCTCTAAGCTTCAGGCATGTTGCCCAGATATATCTGCCCCCAAACTGAACTTTTAATCATTTTATCCAAGCATTAAACCACTGGGCACACCACAGGCTTCAAGGAAACTGTGGTTTCCCGAGAATCTGTTGAAAATCTTTGTGCTTTGACACACTTGCATGCACCTTGTCTGGAATAACTTGATCCAGAAAGATGTCTGCAAAACAGAGCATCTAAAGGATCTAGTACAAAAGATTTTCTTTTCCTTGCTGAAGCTGCCATGCTATACAGTGACAGCATGTTATAGTGCTACTCTGCAGCTCCATTTCTGGTTCTTTTCTCCAGAAAGTTTTAAAGGTAGATACTTCTGCAGTGGGTATCTTGAAACTGGAAATTTGCAGAGTATGCTACATAGCTCCTGTGTTACCATGGACTTGCAAAAGGTGAAGCATTGTAAGGGTAGAGTGCAACAGAGAGCCTCTTCAAAATCTAAACAAATGAAGCAGCCAGAGCTCTCATTTTAAAAGGTTAAAGAGATGGATAAAAGGAGGCTCTATCAAAACGAATAAGTGGTGGTCTGATGTTCTGATTAGTGGCAGGAATCCATTAGGAAGAGCTTGAGTGTAATTAGAATAGAGAGATTAAAAGAAATACAAGAGTAGAAGCATTTAGAAAAAATAGGAAGTGCAGAAATAGGTAGACTGCAACATAATCCAAGTAGCATACAGTAGGTATCTTCTTGTGCAATATAGATTAGAAATTATTGTAAACCATGTAGGAAAGAGTGAGTTATATAAATAGGTACTTCTATCACACCTTTCCTTAGTTTGTCAGCAGAAAAATTAAGATATCAGTGCAAAATGCATCAGTATCAATGGCATAAGTAAACACAAATTTACTGAATATAAGAAATATAAAGAATTTTTCAGACAAATGCTAGAAAATCTGGAACATGGGTTTTAAAACTTGGCTTTATTTAAAGTTCTCTTGAGTCATTTAAGTTGAGCTTGCAGAAATACTGCCTCAGCCACACATGTTTACAGTCTGTAAACTGTGGACATAAACAATGGCATTGAATTGATGGGAATTTAATGCCAAAGAATAAGCCTGACTAAATTAAAATCAAATGACATTCTATTTATGAACTCAGGATACAGCAAATATTAAGGTCTATCTTTAAACCAATGGATGCATCCTCAGATTTGCTACAGCTCAGTCACTTAAATGTGACAATGAGCCCAATTGTCAGCTGATTTATTCTCCTAAAGGTTGATTTAAAAATAACACAGGTTATGTATCAGTTTCAGTCGTTTATAATTCTTATCCAATTTATTTATTTTTAAAAAATAGTTTCCTTCATACCTCTACTGCTTGAGAAGATCTAACCTCTGCATATGTAGGAAGAGACTGGAATTCCTAGGAACATATAATTAATGAAGAAGTTTGCAATAAACATTCATTAAGTGAACCAGGGGGCTATATCCTTTATTCATTAAGATAATAACACATGCAAAACCCACCAACATAAGAGAGATTAGCTTAAAAAATCCACTAAACAACTGCAAACATAGATGCAATTTTCTATTTCTACTGTACTGCTTGGTCTTATTGACAACATGGAATATACACAAGAAACTCTACAGGTGTCTCTCACTAAAGACCTGCTACAGATGCATTCAGACTATGGCAGATCCTGAGACTGACTGCCCACTGTCCCCTCACTGATATAGTTTCCCTTGCTCTTTACTTTTTTTTTTCTTGTTTCTAAATGCAGCTGTTAATTACTTTAACCTTTAGCTAATTCCCTTGAACTCAGGAAATTTGTATTTTATTACAACTAAGCTAAACACAATTTTAAATTCCATTCTTATTAATGCAGTTATAACACTGTAAATGAGATTTTAAAGAATATCCAGAAATCAGTCTAAATCTTATATCAATTGGTCATGACATGTAAATTTCAGAATTTCTGAAAAGCTGATACATGCTATTGTCATTATAATGGGGCCTCCTTCTTAGAATTGTATGGCTACTGTATTCTAAGTACCAGACTGTAGTCACTGCTTTGTAATATTTAACGTAATGTTTCATAGTAAATAGAATTTAATAGCAAATCAGTTCAAGGACGAAAGAATTAAACTGTACTCAGTAAATCCACTTTATTTTGCATCACTGAACACTGTAAGAAAACCTGTCACAGCCAGATATCCCTTTATTTTAAGCATTTGTAATAGCATCATTAAAATTAATGCCAAAAATGTAAATTAAGATACATTTATTAACATGCCAAATTTGGATTCTCCTGTCTGTATCTGCCCCCTCCTCCCCCCAGGATAAATACATGACTTAGGAGAACTTACACAGTAATTACTTCACACAGCTGTCAAGACATTTTGCAAAAGATCCATTGTAGATGGAGACAGTGAAGTACTAAAAAAAAAAAAGAAAAAAAATATATTTTCCAGATTACAAAATATTTAAAGAACGAGACCAGACTAGAAAGCAATACACATTTACACGGAATACTTTTTGGTTTGTAACTAAGTCATCGGATTAAATGCATCTTCACCCAGGGTTCTCATTACAGTCAGTGGCAGAAGACCAGCTGAAAGGCCCCTACAAGCTGCCCATTATGTTTAAGTGTCTACAGAGTCTCTGTTCTTTCTAACAGTTCCAACTAAAATTTTTCTGTGGGAACTTTTCAGCTCCAACTTCTGCCCCAACCATTTCCTGCAGGTCAGAAGTAAAGCCAGTTGTACATTTTCTTCCCACTCAGCATTTTTCTGTGAAATGAAAGCTAGGTGGAGACCACAGCAGTGTCTGTGTGGTATTTTGATGGGAGTGGCATACCTACTGACATTCCCAGGCATGCATGCTCTAAAGCCTCCAAGTTGTTCATCCAAATAAAGGAAGAATTGACAAATTTTCTCATCTTTCATTTGTATTCATGGCCCCACAGTCAAATTGTTTTCACTGCCATTTTACCTTATTGCCTGACTTCCTTCAGCATCCCTCGGTTAAACGTGAGTTGCTGGTCCCAAGCAGATTTGAACAGTATTAAAACAGAGCTATTCCCCAGTTTGCTACTATGATTCCTGTGCTGTTTGACAGCATAACTCTAATCTATTTACTTAAATGGACTATTTAAAATTCCATGCTTGATTTCCTGTCTGTGACTGCTACATCCTAAATTATTAGATTAAACCCCAAAATTGCTACCGTCACTGCCTTCAGTTCTGTATGATCTATGAAACAGTTTTATTGCAAGTGCATGAACAGTGCTTTGGAGGTAATGCTCCAGTACAAGCTGAATGAAGATTGCTTTAGATAATCCCACTTTCCTTATAAATATTTTTAGCAAAAGATTTGGTCCATGCGGTTTAGGGACAATCTTTAATATGTTTCTTTATGTATTATAAGAGTTATCAGCATCTGAAGACCAAGAAGTACTAAGACCTAAAGATGGTGTCTCCTTTGAGCCTGTGATGCCCGGAGCTGAAAAGTCACAACTGCCCGTGGTGTAGGTGATGATCAGCTTTGAGGTGTCACAGGAGCTTTGCTGCCACAGATGGGCTTTTTTCCCCTGTTTTGGTGATGTCTGAGAGTTACACTTTCCGATAACTTTGTTTTGATTTTGGACTTTCCACAGGTTGTTCCTTTCTGTTACCAAGGGAAAGGTTGGTTTTCTCACACAGGTTGTCACCTTTTTCTTGACTTTGTTCCATTTCCTTCAGCTCAGCAGGACTCTTTGCATAGGCACCAGTTGTGGAATTTCTCCATCATAACGATCACAAGGTTCTTGGGCTACTTCTACTTTTTTTTTTTTTATCTCAAGCTCACGGGGAGCAGCAGCCCCATTAATTTCAGCTGCCAAAGCAACCACCGTCGCTGCTGCCGAGATATTCCCCAGTACCGGATCAGGTTTAATTCCGGGGCGGTCTCCGCCGCTCTGTGCAGGCACACCCCACCCTCACCCGGGGAACGCCGCCGCACCGCCCGCGCGTCCTCCCGGAACGCTGGGGCTGCTGCACCGCCCCGCCGGATAAAGGCTCGTTCGCCATGGTGAGTGTGCGGCGGGCCGGGGCCGGGGCCGGGGGGCCGGGGGGCCGGGGGGCCGGGGGGCCGGGGGGCCGGGGCGCTTCTGAGGACGGCGTACTCCCGGCTCCCTTATTCCCTCCGGGGCGGCTGGAGTCTGCGGCGGCGAGCCGATCTTGCATTTAAAAAGTGCTGCATTTCCTCCCAGAGGGGTTGGCGTCCTCTGCGCCTGGCCGGCAGGGCGAGGGGAAGCGCGGTCCGCCTGTGCAGCATGTGCCGCCGGCTGGGATTTCCCGAGGGGTTCGGAGTAGTTTTGTCTTTAACACCAGCTTTTCTTTCACAGCCCTAAGCGCTGATATGATCTCAGAGAATTCGGTGTTCTGTAGTCTTAGTTTACTGATGGCCATTTGTTGTGATGCAGGAAAGCCCCCTTGCATTAAGGTGTTTCTTCTGGGTGCAGTTAAATAGCATATTGTTTCATAAAGCCTTTCAGTTCTGTTCAAACACTTTCTTACCAGAAAGTAGCATAACTTAGAGTTGTATAACCGTGCTTTGGAAATTCGTGAATGGTATTTCCTTTCGGTGCAGTATGAAGGAGTAGAGAAGGAAACCTCTGGCTGCTCCCTGCTGTGAAGCATTCCAAATGATCTCTTGGGAGGAAGAACATAATTTGTATTACAGTGTACAAATTACATGAGGCTCTTGTCAGAAACACAGATAGAAGCTTGAATGGGGACGTTTTCCTGCAGAGGAATTACAAGGAGCTAATCTTAGTTTCCTACCTGCAGAGTTCTACGAAGTAGGTATTCTGACAGTAGTCACTATGTAAGATTTCTTACAGCATTTCCTGTGCTCTAGTGGTTTTGTTACAGCATGTACTGGCTTCAAGTAATTTTGTTACTGAAATGGGTGAAATTGATAACATGTTACTGAAAGTTAAGGGCTTTGTTAGATATCAGTGCATGACCTTTTAAGTCTTTACCATGCTGTGTACTTCTGTCTTTCCTGTGTTAGTCAGCCTTATTAGTGCATCTTCAATGTCTTTTCAGCCAAAGTTACGAAAACCTCAAGGGAAACAAGAGAAAAAAGTTATCCATCCCTACAGCAGAAAAGCTGCACAGCTGGCAAGGGAAGTACACAAACAGGAAAAGAAAGAAAAGTAAGTTGACTACAAAACCTCTGTACAAACCAAAGAATAACATCACAAAGGATACTTTTTATTTGTGATAATGGACATGGGCTGTTATGCTGATACAACCATAAGATAACAGAAAAGCCTGTATAATTTAATGCTGGGCCATGTGAAGTGACAGGTTTACATGCATTAAATCAGTGCAACATAGACAAAGTGTGTATGTTCTGCTGCTTGACTTTGGGTGTTGTCCTTACAAGTTAGATTTCTTGCCTTTGATAATCTGAATAGCATGATGCTGCTGATTTCACATGAAGGCGAGTCACCTAGTTTGGCTTTACTTCAAGTACAGTAAGAATCCTGCTTAGGGTTTAGCTGCTTCTGATAAAATGCTGAGTTAATAGAAAAGAAAACCCAGAAACCTTCCTGCAGAAGACAGATTTTTGAATAAAAGTGTATAGTTAACTCCTCTTTGGGAGTTAAGCTCTGGTTTTCCTTGCCAGAGGATGCTCTAATTATGGCTGGCTAATTTTGTACAGTAATACTTATTGAACATACATGCATTATATCTGTTGAATACTATTTAACACAAAGGTGTAGGAAGCCCTTGAATGGCATGTTACTGGAGATAATGACATTACTGTGATAATGTCTTCTATAGAAGTATCAATGTTTTTGGTTTCATGTGGTTTGTTTATTTTGGTTTGGTTGGGTTTTGGATTTCTTTTTCTTCCTTTGGTACTTGTCTGGAGCCAGGATTCAGGACTGGAGACAGTTCAAGCTTCTATTTTTTCAGTAACTCTCCTATAGGATGGAGGTAAAGAAATAACTACTGTGAATGTTCCTGTTTATGTTATGCAGGAAGGAAAATTGCTTTAAGTTATGAGATGTATATTCCAGTATCTTTTGCCCAAGCGAGAGTAAAAAAAGGTAGACATTACCCACAAGGAATTTCAATATTTGAAATGCAGCACTGGGAAAAAAGGAGGGAGAAATTCTTCATTAAGTTGCAGAAGTCTTTTACGGGCTCCATTGTCTACTCTTCACTGCAAGCATTTGTAATGAAATATGACAGCATTATAAGTTTACTGTCCAAAAACTGTGACTGCACTACAAATCTTAACCATAATAAGAGGAGACAGACCAATTGCTTTTAGAAAATTGGCTACAATCATCTTGTTCACTTAAATTGCACTTTTTTCTTGCCCACATCCCGCTCCTCTCAATTTTCTTCAAGGTCTAATGAGCAGCAACAACTTCCAGTATATTACTACCAGTTTATTCTCTCTTAATCTACATGTGAATCCTTATTCCTTTAGGCAGCTTGTTTGCTCTGTTAAATAATTACATGAATGTTTTTATGAGACAGCAATAGCTGCCTCACTGGCAGTAGTAGGATGCTGACTTTTCTACACTTTAGGAAACCAGACCATAGTGAGAAATTCATGAAACTTCTGTAGTAGTGATGTACAATACCAATCATGTTTTCCTGTGACTGCAGAAATACATATCTGGTTTTGGTAGCTAAAGCTAATCTAGTTGTACTTTTTTTTTTTTTTCCTTTTTTTTTCCCCTCGTGAGTCAAAATAGACCCTTTCTGTTGTGCACGCACAATAAATTTCTTAGGAGTCAGCGCATTTTCATTACAAATAAACCAGTCTAATACTGACTGCTTTGAAATAAGAGAGCTAAGGAGTTTTTATAGCGATGGGGAGTTTGTAAAGTGACCCTTTGGGAGTAAGCAACCTTAAAATGTCACCTGGTAGAATTCTGTGTTTGCTTTTCCTGAGGCTTTCTCCTGTCTAACCTCCTAATCTCTCTTGACCCACTATGCTTCTACTTGCATGTCTTGTGGCAGTCATGCTTTGTGATATGCTCTTGCAGATTCTTCATGAGGAACTGAAAAACTGTTAGCTTTTAAAATTATATATTTTGAAAAGCCTATCTTAGTTTTCAGAGCCATAGATGGTATTGTCCCCGATAATATCCATATGTACAAATGCTGAGTTTGTAATCTAATTTGGGAAATACTTATTCATTCTTAGTATTTAGAGTTCATGTCTAAGGTAAAGAGCTGCTGAAGCAACACGTAGAATTTACTTCTAGCAGACATCAAGAAAACATCAAGATAAAATCATTCTTATTAATAATCATTGCCTATGCAGAGGATTTCAGGAAGGTGAGTGAAGAAGAAAAAAATCATCAAGAAACAACAGCCTGCCACAAGATTGTATCCCTGGCCTTACCCTCTCCTTCCTCCGAGCAAAAGCTATTACTCATTGTGTGGAAGGAGAGGAAGTTTTTGACTCACCTGATTTGATTAGCCTCCCTGCTAATGCTATTGTCTTCTAGCAGTCACTGAGGTGAGGTTTTTATGAAAAGTACAATAAGGCAACATCCAAGCCTATCATTCATTATTTCTCGTACTGAAATTAGTTGTGTGTACCAGGAGGCCGACCATTTTTCTTCCAGAAGAAAATGGTGGTTCTGTACTTCACTGCTTTGATAAATAGATGATTTAGTGGCCCTAGCAGGTGCAAATGGCAGTTTGTAGTGTTTTAGGATGTAGATATATGACATGATTCTGTTTAGGCAGCGTTCCTAGTTGCCATTGTAGTTTTCTCTGTAGCAAAGCCTTGCAGACAGGCTCATCTGACAGTGTTGCCTTGCAGGGTCCCCAGCAGGGATTACTAGTGTGGAGTTCCACTGAGTGCAGTATGTGCCCTTTTCTTGGATGCTGTTACCATCCAAAGCTCCCTGCTGTGAGTCCTCTGAGGATAAAAGCCAGCCCAGCTTTTATTGAAGGCTTCTATACATGCTGGGATATCCATAGAAGTAAAAATTTCTTTAATGTTACTGGAATTCTTAGCAACTCATACATGCTGTGCATTTGCTTGTACATGGCTTTTAGACAGTCTTCAGAGAATTAAATACTTCTTGAAAAATCTAATCTTTATTTAATAATGTAGGTTTGTGGACAAGTGACACAAGTATGTTTGTCTCTGGAAAACAAGGGTTTATCTTTTGATCCCAGTTTTTGTCTGGGATCAGGTGACAGACTTCTGTGCTCTGAGTCACTTCAGTTAGTTCTAAAATGCTTATTAAATTTTATAGAGTAAAAGGAGTTTAATAAAGGAGCACAATAGTTTTGAACTGTGATGAATTTTAGCATTGTTTATTCTTTGTCAATTACAGCCTTTATGATTTACTTAATCTATTACCAATTTTCCTACTTAATAATAATTGTAAGTTGTATCAGATCATTGAATATATACACTGGATATGCATGGCCAGGATATTTTTTCTAGTGACAAATTTCACACTTACCCCAATAATATCTTGTTTTGTTTTCTGGAAACAATGGAACACTGCAACATCCTTTGATGCAGATCGAATCTGAAAGCTTGAGGACAGAAGACAATGAGGCATGGGATTTCCTGTTAGGGAGCTGGTCTTTTTTGAGAACTCCTAATTAGGATGAAAATTAATCCCAAATAGAACTGTGTCCCCACATTCCATAGAATACGGAAAGCTTTTGAGTATCCTGCCAGAGATTCAAGCGGACTTAAAAGTACTGTGAGACAGAGCTGGGGTTTTTTCATCTTCCTTAATCAAGTTATTAATTTTGGTTTCTTACCACATTAACTTACTGTTTGCTAAGCACAAACTTTAATTATTGCAGGTTTTAAAGTAACTGAATGGTATTTTTCACATTGCATGCTTGATTTGCCAGAATGCATTGCAGTGACATCTCCCAACTCATTAAACATACCAGAAGAGTATCAGAAATACTTAAAGAAATTGTGACGATGCACCTCTTCAGTGAAATTCCTTTTGCTGTGCTCTGAGGAAAATGTTGTGCCTTTTTTTCTTCCTGAAAAGAAACTGTTTAGCTTAATAGGTAAACTGGACAAATTTCAGCTAGTAGTTTTACCAGGAAGGAGATCTGTGGGATGAAACAGAATAAATTTTACATTGTTTGGAATTTGTCAAATATTTCTGTATGAAATTTTACCTTTACTTTCATTGTGACTGAAAAAAACCCCAGCTTTTTGAGAACAAAATTAAGGTCATTATTTATATGGTACTCATTCCTGGCTAACATATCTGTTTTTTCTCTGCTAGGTTGAAGACTGACAAAGCTTTGCGTTTAAGCATTATTGGTAAGCAGAAACTTCTATTACTGAGTACACTATTCACTTTCTTAGTAGGGATTCTAAGTTTTACCAACTTTTTAGATGTCCAATTAGGGCTTCTTTTTCTATAATCTGATTCTGCAATCTTCAAATAGACTTGGTTGAAATACTGAAACACCTGACATGTCCACTTAATATATACAAGATTGAATTTGGGGCTGAGCATAGCTAATCTTTAGTCAGTGGACAGAACAGTAGGGCAATACAGACCAAAGGAGTGTTTTATACATCTGTACACATATTTATTGTACTTGATCTCCAAGCTTTTCGTAATTGAAGATGCTTGCAAAAGAAGATGATGTATAAAAGACACATTGTGTTAGCAAGTAAATTCAAAACTTAGAGATACAACCTGGAATATTTTTCTTTTCCATATGATTGATCCTGCACCTTTGCAATTTAATCTGTTTAAAAACAGATGTGACAATCAGAACTCTTACTTGGCCACCGTGTTGGTTTTTCCCCTTTGTAAATTTCCTTCCTAAGCAATCGATACAGTGATATTTTAATCAATTTCCTGTAAAAGAAAGCCTAACATCTTTTTTTTTTTTTTCTATAAGGAAGGTACAGAATAAATCTGAAATTATGTGGGAATGTTTCTGCTACAGCTGCCTTCATACCTGGTACCCAGAATATCAGTCTATGATGGCATTCAAAATCTTGAAAAATGGGGAGCATTTATAAAACCTTGAGAAACTTTAATCTGTATTGACAGTACAGTGGTGGTGTAACCATTAATGTTATTTATTCTTGTAGGAGAAAAACTGCAATGGTTTCAAAGTCACCTTGACCCCAGCAAAATCGAGTACACAAAGAAGGAAGCTGGTGAACTAATTGAAAAGTAAGACGTGTTAAAAATAAGATTAAAAATCTTGACTTGTCTTTAAAAGTAATTTAAAGTAATCCTCCTCAGAGGAGGACTTTTATATATTGCTATTAATAATATCAAGTAGTTGATTTTGTTGCCACTGAAAAATACTGAGAGATGTAAATACTATAATTATTCAAATAAGTCTTGTTTCTTTTTTTTAAATTATTGATGTATGTTCCTGGTTTTGTACTGTGTGGAGGACTTTAAATGATTTGGAGAGTAGTAACTACATGCATTTGCTTGTTGGGTTATTCTGTGACACCTGAACGTGCAGATTTCATAATACTTACTCCTTGAGTCTCCAATAAATAAAGAAAATAAATTGGAAAATAAATACAATTAGTAAAATAATTTATCAGAGTAATTCTCTTTTGCAATTTTTTGGTATGATTGCATCCAGCTTTTATGCATCTTTTTTCTTTCAGTTATATGTGTCGATTCAATGATGAATTGGAGCAGATCGAATTACAAAACAGTATTAAAGGCAGACAAGGAAGACAGCATGGTTCACGGGAAACTGTCATCAAGCAGACAATAGAACGTGAAAGACAGCTCTATGAGGGCTATGGAATAGGTACGTAAAAGCATTAGAAAGAATTCAGTCCTCATACCTGCTCACAAGGCCACAATCTAGGGCAACTTTCTAGGCAATGTCCTTATTTTTCTCTTTAAAGAAACTACCTGAGTGCTAGGTGCTTGTGCCTTGCAGAGTTATTTGGGAAGAGGGCCACAGTGAAGAAAAGGAGAAAAGAGATGGTGGAGACCTGACTCATATGTTTTACTTTTGCCTTTGTGCATCTTCACTAGTACTGTCTTTTCAGTACAGGCATATATATTTTTGAAACTAAATTGAGCTTTTAATGCATCTGCCTTGAATACAAATTCTGTTCAGCAGCTTGTTTGGACCTTCATTTGATAGCTGGAACTAGGCTGAAGGGAAGCAGCAATAGTTTAGTGAAATAAGGAAGAAAGACAAAGGGATAATGAAAGTGCTTAAACAGCAGGAGTTGTTTGGGGATAGTCAAGATAAGCAGTGAAATATTTTGCTTTAATCAATAGCGTGTGTGTTGAAGCTGAGTAGTGAACTTGGCTTTAATGCTGAAGTATTATCCAGACATAACTGGTCCTTCTAATAGTAAAATATGTTGTGGAAAACATTGCAACTCTACATTATTCTGTAGTTAGGGTACAAAGCACAGCAAGGTTTGGGTTGTGATCCAGCTGTCCCCTCCCAGCTCCTTGTGCATCCCCAGCCTCCTCGCTGGTGGGCTGGGCTGAGGAGCAGAAAGGGCCTTGGATCTGTGCAAGCTCAGGAATTATGAAAACATCCTGTTTTCATCAACACCATTTCCAGCTAATTCAAAATGCAGCCCTGTAGTAACTACTGTTAAGAAAATTAACTCTATCCTGGCTGAAATCAGCACACCTTCATATGTACTGTACAAATCAAGAAAATTAATGGCTTTAAGGTTTTGCCAATGCAGCATGCAGAGGCAGAGGAACTTAGGAATATCT
Source organism: Certhia americana (assembly GCA_018697195.1). Classification (NCBI taxonomy): domain Eukaryota; kingdom Metazoa; phylum Chordata; class Aves; order Passeriformes; family Certhiidae; genus Certhia; species Certhia americana. The sequence goes on from CM031860.1 coordinate 26,970,736, forward strand.
GTATGTCTTCATGCGTAATCTTTGATGTCTTAGAAGGAGGGGGAAAAAGTAATAGGAAAATAGATTCTGTGATTGACATCAAACAGCTCAGTTGTACAAAGCATTCTTTTTGGTTTTTGCTTTTACATTTTAGTTCTTTTTATCCTTATTGCTTTGTGGAAAGCTGACAGAAAAAGGCAGTAGGGCTAGAAAAAGATGTCAAATGCACAAGCACAACATAAAAATAATGAAGAAGCTAGAAATATTGTAGGCAAAATTTGAGGTTATTATAGAATTAGTAAGTAAAGCATTCAGAGAGCACAGTGCAACTTCACATATTAAATACACTTTCAAATCATTCATTATTTGTTATCACAGCTGCTGCAGGTTTTGCTCTCTGTCTAGGACAGTGTTCATTCAGAGAAAATAGTTGCTGCTAAGTACTATAGCAACTAAATACTGTAATTAGAGATTGGGCATAAATGGAAATCAGCTGGAAACAGTGCTTTTATGCCTCTAGCTCATTATTAATCCTAGAAGCTTTAGTGAGTGGTGCTTTTATAACTGACTTAGATTTGTTGGGTTTTTTCCCCTATGTTTTTGAACTCAGTTTGTGCATGTGCATTTGCTATGAAGAGACTGAATAATATGTATCCTTTTCATTTAGGGAAGTCTACTAAAATTTGATGCAGTCTATTTATATCATAGAATCAACTAGGTTGGAAAAGACTTCCAAGATGATTAAATCCAACCTTTGACCAAACACCATGTCAACTAGACCTAAGTGCCGCATCCAGTCATTTCTTGAACACTTTGCAGGCTGCTGATCCTCCGTCACTTCCTTGGGGCAGCTCATTCCAATGCTTAACCTCCCTTTAAATGAAAAAACATCTGTCCTTGTGTCCAACATAAATCTTCTCTGGGTGTAGCTTGAGGGCATTTCCTCTTGTCCTGTCAAGGATACATGTAAAGGAAAAACTAATCCTTTACAAAATGTAAAAATTTGTTTACAAAATCCTAAAATAGAGTAAATTTTAGTCTTTTTTAAAACAAACAGTAGCTATCAAGGAACATTATCAGTGATAATTAGCAGCTCCTTGTCACTTACTCCTTAAATAGTTTTACTGCAGTTTTCTTCCTCTTGTTTTTGTGTATTTGGGTTTTTGTTTAGTCTGGACTTACATGTTTATAGCAAAGCTATTGAAAGACAACGCTAGGTACTTATTTATTTATTTGTAACCCAGAGTTAGTATGCTTTCAGTGGAAAAGCATCATAATTATTTCAATTGAACATCATCCATTTTTGATAATGTGCTTGTAATTACCTTAATATTATGCATCTGAGAGAACCTTGCATGTTCTCTCAGATGCATAATATTGATCCTGGGGGAAAGTGGCCTTTAAAAGTAAATACACTAGTTTTATTAGTTCTGGAGGCTTCACATTACAGGGAAATCAGTTTAATTCAGATGAAAGCTGTATCATTTCCATATATCTGCTAATGTAACTTCTGTACTGTTCATTAGCTGCTGTTTTCTGTAGTGATCATTGTTATATAACTGAATAATTTTTTTGCCTAAAGAGCATCTACAGTTTCCTTCTTTTTAACAGGCTGTTTGTTCTTCCTCAAAAGAAAGAAAAGTAAAACTATCTGAAAGGGTCAGAAACATTAAAAAATTTAAATACTTAAATTTTTCAGTGATGTTTTGTTAAACAATCTACTCCCCAAAATACTGTCTTCATTTATTTCCCATAAACTCTTGTTCCATATCTCTCTTACTTTTATTTTTTTATCTTTAGTTCAGAAAAACATGCTCCTGTGACTTAACATTTTAAAGCAAATGGTGTTCACAAGCAGCAGTGAAAACCATGACATTAGTGCATGCGAAGGAGATGCAGCTGAGTTAGACAAATGTTACGAATCCAGCATAATTTAGAAAATCAATTACTGTGCAATATATAATTACTTTGTTTCTACACACAGTTCTATTCTTAATCTGGTAACTCAGTAGTTTCTATTGTATAACATATTATAAACACACATGTAAGCGCAGCTTAAAAATTTTGCCACTGCCAAAGCAGTAAAGATTAATTCAGTGCCAAGTCTTGGTTTGTCACAGAATCTTCCTCTTTAGAGTGCCTGCTTTTTCATGATGTTGGTGAGCCCTGGATGATAGGCTAGATAAAACTGTTAGAATATTCTCTTTGGAAAAGGTCTGCATAACTTAAATCCAGGAAATGTTTTCAAAAAAGAAGAGAAAAGCAAATGAAAGGGCTTCATTTGAAAGTCTTGTCATTTAGTCCTGGTTTCTCTGACAAGAACACTGAACTGTATGTTGAATCAGTGCTTTGATAAAAGGAACAAATACAAATCTCAGCATGGTACCACTTCTGCCAAACTCACTGTTTACATCACTCCATGCACTACTAGAGGCAAACGGAGTAGCACTGATTGCTCCTTGTGAAATACCTTGGAGAAGGGAAGAACAACTTTCCCTTGTGGGAGCTGGGATGTTCCAGTGTTTGGCACTCTGCTGCCATGAGTGCAGCTCAAGGGACTGCAAAGAAAGCAAGAGCAACCACGGCTTTGTATCAAGGCTTTGTCGGGAAGGATGGACCTAATGTGGCCTGGATATTTGGCAAGGATTGGGGCATGGAACCAAGGAATTGGCAGACCAAAAAAGCATTAGGTAAATGTTTCTTTGCCTTGCCTTGCTCTGCTGTGGAGCAGTGTCACCTGATCTGTTTACTGAGGAGCAGTCTGCAGAAATCACTGTAATTGTTATCAAAACTTTTTGCATATATTATTGTTCTTCAGTTGGTAACTTCACAACCACTGTTAAAGGAATAGTTTTCTAAATAGTAAGAACTGTCTGGTCACAAAGATAAATGGCACAGGTATCATCATCCTACATTTTGTAGTAGCAAAATAATTCATAATCCTGCATTGATAGCAGGATCTCACTTATTACTGTAAAACTTGAGGAAATTGATAGACGAACAAAGGCAGAACGGTTTGTTCAAGGACAATATAGAAGTTCCTGAAATGTCACAATTTTAAGAGCGAAAATAAAGTGGATTTAGTGTTACAGAGGTAGAAAAAATCTGTCTTGTTGAGACACCTGCTGGCTGTGAAATCTGTACAGCTCATAGACAGTAATGAGGTGTTTTATACTGTGGGAAGATGTCAAGGCTCCTAAGGCATAAATCTCCATAAATTAGTGGTGATGGTAAACACAGGCCACTTTGTAACACTGCAGGACTAACCAAGAAAAGAATGACACTGAATCGAGGCAAAGCAGCTTTGGCATCCTGTGTAAAAATCTGTCTATGTTTATAACTTACACTCTAGTAAAAGATTTTGGCTACTCCAGGAGGGAAAAATCAAAATGGTTTGTTCCACAGGTCTCAATACAAAATATTGGCCTTTGTTTTACTAGCAAAGGTAATACAGATTTGCATTATTGTTTTATTTGTTTGTATTATTATTTTTATTTATTGTATTATTTGTATATATGTATGGCAGGTTTCTTTTAGAAGTTTGGTTGCAATGAAAAGGAGGTATATTACCATTTTGGTTAGAGGCCATTTAGCTCACATTTCTTCCTTTGAAATGAGACTCACCTGAATATTGTATCACTTCTAATAGAATTTAATTTCTTTCCTATTAGAAATCCCAGACATTATGAACAGAAAGCATCTTAAATTTTTCAGGTAGGTTTTTTTTATTATCACTAATAATCTGTTTATGCAAAATAGTGTTTCTGAAGTTCACCTGTTGTATGTCTTTATCATAAAAAAATAAAGGAACTTACACAAAACTGCCAAGGAATTTGTCATTTGAAAAAACAGAGTAGGTATGGCACTGCTATTTTGGTTTTCTTACCTATTAAAAGCTGAACACCTGTGCCAGTTACTAATTAAAACATTGGAAGATTTAGATTCAACAGTTAGAATGCCATTTCTGTAATGTGAGTAACTTTTTTTCTCAATATTCTTAGATAGTATTTTACCTAAAATGCTGACTTCAGCTGTTCATAGTAGTGTTGATATGTACATATATACTAGTTGAAAATCTTAAATGAATTTACAACTTGCATCCAGTTAAAAGATCTGGGAGCTGTGAAACTTGCTGCTGGCTCATCAGGGCCAGCATGTTGGTATGTCCTGGTAGTAGATTAAGAAAACATTTTTGCTGGCAGCTTTATCAAATGAAATACTTTAAAGGAAAAAAAAAACCCCAACAATTTGGGGATGCTTATGTTGCAAGGAATGATACATTACTGACTCGCAGGGATGGTATGTAGCCAGAAGTCATACTTACAGGATGTTGGAATAAAGCCAGAAATCCCAAAGAAGAGACTGCTGCAGTTATAAATATGCAATTAACTTCTGGAACAGGGACATCAGCTAGAAGTGTTGTATTGCCTTGTTAAAGAAAAAACATATCTTATAATTGGCAAATACTGTCTTTGCCCTTGAGAAAAATCATCCATGAAGTGCACTTACTATAATCAAGAAAGCATTCTATTATGAGAGTACGGGATTTGACTTTTATTTAAAACAACCCTTTCTCCTTCATGCAGCCTTTTGAAATAATACACTCACCATGTGAATTAACGCTTACTAACCCTCTGTGTTCTCTTGAAGTCAGTCATACAATGTGTTAACATTTACCATAAATCATGAGGGACGTAGGTACATGTGATGTTACATCTGCAAATCAAGCATCCAGATGAAGAAACTCCTCTGACCTGTTTTTCTGTTGCTTACCAGACTGCAAGTTGAATAAGACAAACCTAAAAGCAGATGGCCAAAACTGTCTGAGAGTACAATAAGTCTGTGGAAATAAAGTGAATAATATATTTTTGTTTCAGAATATCACATCTGAAAGTACTTTTTCTTTCACAGAGAAATTACAGCTTCTGTAGTGTACAAAGTCAGGTGAAATCTTTGGTGCTTATTCATACCACAGTGGGTAACTAAAAAGGACAGAGGGTAACTTAGAAGAGTAGCCTCACTTGAGTTAGCATCTTTTGAGGAAATATGAATTAACTCTGCCATTCTTTAGTTTCTATTGGTAATTTGTTTTCATTACTTATTTTTTCTCTTTAAGAGAATGGGATGGTGATCTGAGGAAACTGCCAAACATCAAAATGAAAAAGCTCTCAGCTAGGGATGCTGCCTGCAGTCACCCTGAGGTGACAGATGCAGAAGCAAAAGAAGACTTGAATGAAGAAGAGGTGGGCCCTGATGAGCACCAGCTGATTCAAGAGCTGAAATAGTGAAAGGACTTGTAAGAAACTTGTTTTAATTTTCACTGGAAACAAAAATAAAATTTAACTATATTTCTAAAGGCTTTGTTAGGTTTTTTTTATTATCTGTGTATCTATGACAAAGAGTAAACGATATTACTTAGTAAAACTATATATTTAGATAAATATAAACTGAATAAAATTTTTTTACTATAAATAAATACTTTAAATCTTAATTGTGTAAGCTTATGTCTTGAAATCCCAGCTAGCTGAGTACCTTTTCTGTCTAGATTCAGACCGGAATAATTTATGGTCAAAAATCCTTACCTTTTCATGGTAATTGCAATAATCTGTTAATCATGAGGAACTCTTCTCTTGTACCTTCTTTTCTTTGAGAATCTGTGTCAGGATCATAGAGAGCTGGAAATGCTTCCATAAGATACTGAGTATTTTATGTTTTAGCAAGAGAATTTGAAAGAATTACTGTATGCTTTTGATGCTCAGCATCTGTATTGCACAATTCAGATAAAATGCTGATCAAAGTCCCTACGGTCTGTTTTTAAATACATCTTAGTCCGTATTTTTTCTCTAACCCTTCTGTTGAGAATTGAATTGAAGCTGCGCAGGACTTTTCAATAGCAGGCTTGCTTTATGAAACCACTCTTTAGATGCTTTTAAATACGTCTGTCAGGAAAGTTTTTAGCATATTATCACTTTAAATGCTGTAAAATGAAGAAAAAAAAAGAAGGGAAAAGGGCAAGGGCAAAATAGGGATAATTTCACAGCAGGCATTAAGTAGGACATCTCAGTGTGTATTAGGTTGTCTGGGCACAGAAGTCACAGTTCAGCTGAACTGTTTGTACACATGGCAGTCATCACAGCTCAGATGCTTGTTAATTATGTGGAAAAAATTATTCCTGTTGGATGATCTTTCTTGTTTGCAATCCCTAGTACACTTCTGTGTGCTAAACAAGTGAGTCTTTGTCATAGTAAACAGTTAAGTGGGTTTCCCAGATTTCTTTTACAGACATCCAGGTGTGCATTTTCATAGCTGTGCATTAGGAGTTACTAATGAGCGTTAAGTTTTGTTACGGTGTATATTAAGTTCTTCCCTCTTTATAAATAGGCTTATGCTATCTTTTCACATTATAGGAAAACAATCTGTTAGATTATATAGAACAAATATCATTCTTAAATGATTTTAAATAAGAAACCTGAATAACTTTAACAGACCTGGAGCATGGGTGGGTAAAGCAATTCACCCTCAGGTGGACCGCAAAAACCTGGCTAGAGGTCTTGGCCTCTGACACCAGCCACGTCTCCAGGCCATCACATCACTGCTTTGTGTTTGTGTTTGAGAGATCAGTGTGCTGAAGTTTCACGACAGGCCTTTGGTATTTTTTTATCTTTGTTAAATGGAGCTGTGTGGTGGAATTTATCTTGTTTTGATTTATAAAACTTGACATGTTAAACTGTGGTAGAAGCTGAGCCAGGGTAGTTGGATTGAACTAAACTTGTGTATATGGTTGTTTCAGTGCTCCAAGAGATTTTGCCCTTTGGAAGTTCATTTTGAATTTTTGCTTGTATACAAAGCCTGAGGTTTGAAATTGCAAGTAGAAACATTTGAGTCATTTTCCCATGATACTGTGTAAAATATGGAAGGAAAATGAGCAGACCAGTTAATAGCTGGAAGGTGTCACAGAAATTACAGTATATTAGGCTGGCATCATGGTGAGTGTTTCAAAAAGATTGTCGTGCAAAACTATGAAGAATGACATGTTCTATATTCCTTGAAACAATCCAGTAATAAGATGTTACAAAAATCTGGTTAATGTGATAGTCAAATATATGAAATTATGTATTTTTAAAACATTTTTCATTCAGACTACAAGAACATGTTTATACATGAAACCTTATTGACTTTTTGAATTTTCTTCCTTGAAGTCCATATATTTATTGCTTGTTTAGCTGGCTTTTAAACTGTGTTGGTTACCTACTGCACAAGTAATGAAAAAAGAACAGTGTCTGCATGTGAAATTTTTACATTGAATTATCAGAAAAAATCATGTGTAGCTGTCAGGTATTCATATTTGAATTGAAAATAATCTAGGCTTAAATGGATGATGTGCAAGACCAGATTATCAGATGAGTTGTTGCAGCGTATTAATGTGGCAGTGGGAAAGAACTTCAACAAAAAAACCCAAAGCCATGTATGTATGTATTTATTTATAATTTCTGTACTGAGAGTTTTTTGCCTCACATGTGTGACTGAGACAAGCTGCTGGAATCTCTTCAGTTAATTTCATAATCCAGTCATGCTTTATAACCAGCTATTAGAGTGTTGTATGTTGACAAGTTTCTTCCCTATAGGTGAAAAAAAGACAAATGCTCTTAGGAGCATGAATTGTTGTTCTGTTTCTTTAAAATCTAGAAAGTAGAAGATGGTCACAGTGGGAGAGATAAATATGTGATGCTCTCTGTCCTTACAAACCTGCTGTGGAGAATATCTTGAGATTCTATTCTTTTGTAGCTAAGGATTTCAGATTTTAATGTTAAATCCTCTGTTACAATTCTCTGTAATTTATAGGGCTTTTTTTCTAGTAAAGAATTAATTTTAAGGAAGATTTTTTCATTCTAACTTGTCAAGTACTTTTTTGCAATGTTTCTGTGTTTTTTTTTTGTTTTCAACTCAAACCTGTAATAGTTAAAATTATTATTTCATTAATTATCATGGCTCATATTAAATATACAACATTTTAAAGAAAAAATAATATTTTTACACATAAAGCCACTTTCATATAAGAACTTTGGGGTCTTTTAAGTGTACTTTCCAGTTTGTTGCAATGTTCTTACTACGTTATACTTTTACTTCATCCTTGAAGAGCTAAGGCTTCCCTAAGGTACTGGCTGAATTACATTCAGACTTTCAGTAGCAGCTGACTACATACCCTATTGATGGTCTCAGCTGGAAAGAACCAGCTGACTTTAAGTCCAGTAGAAATCATGATTTTTTTTCTTTCATGTAAACAAAGCAAACATGATTTAAAATAAAGAAAAACCAAAACCAAACAGAAGATGCTGACCTTCTTAAAGCTGCTTATACACAGTAAGTGTAAATTAATTAATTTACAATTCCTTAGTATTGGAAACAAATTAATCCAGGGTATGTACTTATAGAGTATCATGATTTTTTGTTTCTTTCAATGCAATAGCATATTTACTCATCTCTGTGATGAAACTGTCATATGTGAGGACAGAATCTTGGACAAAAAATGTGTATATTGGAGTTTAACTTTTTTTTAAAACTGGTGTTTGCTAGACACCTGGAAAATATGAAAGGGTAGTAAAAAAACCCTTTTCCTCAGCAGAAAAAGTTCTGTGCTTAAGGAACCTTGCAGATTAGTTTTCTAATAAAGAGCAATAAAATGCTTGCAGTACAGAATTATGTCAAAGGGGCTTGTTTGGTCAGTCTCAGCATGATACAATGCATACATTATCTTTCTATTTTCTAGCTCTTTCAAGAGCAAAAATTCATTATAGGTGATTTCCAGACTTCCCCAAAAGACATAAGTTTCATGAAGGTAAGAGACTTTGCTAATGAGGTGTTGTGATTTATGCTCTGCAGTTTAAGCTGTTGTCTTAAAATCACCTGCTAAGGTCCTATGCAGAGTTCCTCTAATGAAAGTGAAAATAAGTTGATGGTGATACTTACCATAATGGTCCTGTAATAAGTTCCCTAAGCTTTGACTGCTTGATTGCAAGCACTGTCCAGTTTTATTAAAATGGATGATTTAATATGCAACTAATTACCTGTTACAAAGGAAAAATAAAACTAATGAAGTTATTAGACTAAAATGACAGCATTACCTTAAAAACAGAATTGCTGAATAATAAATTTAGCAATAACAATATTGCTAAATAAAAATGGAAGCATCCTACTAATGTCAGCTCTTATTCTAAGTTCACACAATTAACCAAGACAGTACCATGCTGATTTGAAAACTGATGAAGTGATAATGCACATTGCTAAGATACAAAGTGCTCAAAAATTCTTATCCACACGTTTTAATGAAATATTCTTTTTCCTCACCTCTCAAAATTTGGTAGCAAAGCTAGTGGTAAAGTTGCACTTGAAGATTCATTAAGGCCTTTGCCTGAACTTCTAGACTGATTTGTTCTTTTGACTGTAGCTTCTGGAGTCCTGTAAGTAGCAGTCTTTCTTCTGCAAGCCATTAACACTTGGGCTTGTCCTTTTCTGAGTTTATTATGACCCCATCTGAATCCTGCTACTTTGCTTTTCACTTCTGTGCTGTTTGTGAGCCATTATCAAAGTTTGTTCACGTTGTTCACCATATTCCCAGGCATATGCATACCCAGATGTAATGGTCCATGTTTCATTATAGAAGTATCTCCTCAAATTATTAGTGATTTACTCAACACACTTAAAAGTTACTGTGACCTATCTTCTTTGGTTTTTATGTGGAATAGTGCTGGTTACTGTATTGTCATATATATTGTCTTCTATGTGGTTTAAAAAAAAAAAAAAAAAAAAAAAAAAAAAGTTCTGAGATTCAGTTAGTATCAGTTACAGGTATTTGCAAGTAGGGAAGGGCAAGTTTGTCCCAGGGTCCACATTCTCCAGCAGACTGGAATCATTCTGTTCTCAATCAAGGTTATTTTCCGAGCTCTGCATCATAGGTAGTGGAAATGCAGTACACCAGTGTTTTTGGCAAGTTCTCTGACAATTTATTTTGCTTTTAGGAAAGCTCAGCCTTAATATTTTATTGGCTGGAATGTGTGTGTACAGACATCAAACTAAACAGAAACGGATTTTGTGTTCTAGCAGTACACTTCATCAAGAGATTCAAACTCTTGTGTGCAAAACAAAAAGGCTTAGGGACCCACACCTCTGCTCTCTTAATTAAGAAAACAAATTTGGCTCCACTTTTCCATATGCTAATAAATGGAAATTAATATATCTTTACTACTGTAACTTCTGTGGTTATGCTGTTTCTTCTGTATCTTGCAGGATTTGTGAATCCATTTGGATTTACATAGTGATCTAGTTAGGACAGCTTTAAGAAAATTAATTAAGTGGCTAGCCTTAGATGTACAGAATGAAGAACATTACTTCTGTGTTTTGAACGTATGTTCTTACCAATCATCAGTCATATAATGACTTATTCCAGCGAGAATTATGGTATGGTGAAACTTAGCCTACTCTTTTTCCCCAGCTGACCATCTAAGAGAAAGATATGGGGTAGGTAGATCCATAGAAAACTAAATTTGGACCTTGGTTGGAACATTCTGTTTTAGTCAAGGTAATATATTTTCTTTGGTTTTACACTTCACAAAATGCACAGGGGTTTTTTATGATGCAAATATGCAATATTCCTTTCCATTAAAAAAAAAAAGTCTTTAGGGTTTTCAAAAAGAAGAAAACCTCACCAAGTATACTAAAGTATAAAATAATACAAAAAGGAACAGGATCCATGCTGACAATCTGAGCTGGGATTAGCTTTAAAGTATTTAACTGTCCAGTCCGTATTTAAATCTTTTATTGTGTCGGTCATTCCACAATCACTATAACAGTTTGTACCAAGGCACTGCTTTCCTTAGGAAGCTTTCGTCCCCTTACTTCCCTAGAGTTGAAACCCAGTACTAGTCCATTATCCTATGGATGCAAAACCAGTTGCTTTCTAGGCTTCTTTATAGGGCTGAAGCCTGCAAGTTAAGCAACTATAAGTCTTTTCAAGTGTTTTTGTACTATGAGGTATTTTCCTGAGCATTCTGCCAAGGTAGGGTACCCAAAAGTTGCCCCTTGCAGCTTAGCAGGTTTATCAGTATTAAGTAAACAACTGAGTATATTGTTCACCTTTCTTGCAAGAGTGTGGTTTTGCCAATTCGTGTTCAGCATGTGATGCTCTAGGTAACAAGGTGACAAATGTAGAATACTGCAGTACTTTGAGTAATTTGTTTAATACAAATACATTTTTCCACAACATTAAGCAGATACATTACTTTTGTTTCCCTTACCTTCTGCCTTCCAGAACACATTCACCCACAAAAACATACACTTTTTCTTTTGCAAAAGAGAGGGAGTTAAACAAATAACACAAACTTGTAGTTCTGAATATTATACACAGTAAAATATTTTCATCAGAGTGTAAGTTTCATTGCATTATTGGAAATTATAAACTGTTTGTGCTGGAGATAAGGAATTACTGTTTTTTCTACACAACAAAAATAAACATTACCTTCAGATAGAGCAGTGTGTGAATGGCACAGTTGGACTAGTCAAGAATCTTTTTAATGCTACTGATAGTCAAAAGTGGTGTGTTTATGCCAGTTTGAAATAAACTTTTTAATGCTTGTAACTTAAAAACAGGAAAAGAATCATGCATATTCACAGGAGTGAATACGGGAGTATCTTGTTTAAACTTCCAGATCTCATCTGACACCAAATTACTTCTACCTACCTTTATTAAAACTTGGTTTAAACAAGAATGCAGATGAAGTTGTTCTTGCTAATGGCAGCTCAGAGCCAGGTTCTGCCCCTGTGGGTTTAGCCAGGCCAAATTCCACTGCAGCATATTTGTCAGCATATTTGCCAGAGCTGCACTGTGGCTACACAGGAGTTTGATACGGTTCTTTACTTGGGATGGCATCTTCATTAAAAATACTTTAGACTTCATCTTAAAACTTTCAGTATACTGTTCTGTTTAGTTTGTTGCTTTGTTTTTTTTCTTTTTCAGGATAGAATACTGTGGTTAATAAATTAATACAGAAAATTGTACTTTGTGTGGGAATGAAAAAGTATTGGTTGATAAGGATCTGTCTAGTTTCTCTACCTGTGTAATTTCCTTATTACTGAAGACCAGATCCAAGGCATGGTGGTATGAATAGCTCCTTGCCCTCTTGAAGAGGTTGTACCCTGCTTCAGAAACAAATTCCAATCCTGCATGAAATCCCTGAAAACTCTAGAAAATCCAGTGCATCTAAGAAGAGAAAGGGATGCACAGGCTAACACTGATTTGCTTTAAAAGGTTAAAGGCTGCTTCAAGACAGCTGAAATATATCTTGCTGGTGACTTGTCTCATTGTCCATCTCAGCAGACAGCATCCCATTTGCTCCTTTTCCTGCTGTCCACATTCAATATTTCCAAGGGAGAGGAGGAATTTCAACTGAAGTCTTTCTGCTTTCTTCCATTTCATTAACTGTAAACCCAGCTGCATATATGTTGAGTGCCAGAACAGTGTCTGAAGTTGAAGGCGTTGGTATAAAAGTTTTCACATTGTCTTTTCTGTTGCTGACTCTTCAGTATATTTTTAAAAAATGTAAAATCTTGTTGGCTGCTACAGTTCTGCTTTCAGAATTTTCAGGTATTTTCTTCTTTGAGGTGAATTTTATGCTTGTTCAAGAAAAAGCTCCCAATGCGTATTACTCTCCAGTAAACTGTCAGAATAGGGGATAAAGTACTTTCAATGGGGTCATGATACCACCACAGTTAGAGAAAAATCTGGCTAAAGAAGCAGGGTTACTTTCACTTAGTAAGAAACTATTATTTCAGAACGTTCTTAATTATCCTTCATAATAATGTTCTGTGTCAGAAAATTTTGCTGATTCCACAGGATTACTGTAAACATCCTTCCAACATTCAGATACATTAATAATTTTAAGTGTCTTACATTAGTAATTTTAATCATGAGATTTACCTTTTAATGAGTAGCTTTCTGAAAACCATGCCATTGCAGACTATCTTAAGCATATGCAGTTATGAGACATTCCTTAGTCGTGTCATCGTGCTCTGAAGACCTTCTGAAATCTACTCCACAATTCTGAATGGAGAATTGATTTGTTTTCTCTTGTATGTTGTTTCATATAAGAAGCTGCTACAATTGGAAGTTACAGTTGTATAGTTTGGAAATTATTTTATATAAAAAGTGTGTGCCATTACATGAAAAAAACTTCAACTCACCTGGAGTAACTTACAGCAAATATTGACATGTATTAAGAACCCATTCAAGCACCAAGATTTTGTGTCCTGTCTAGCCAGATAACAATCACTTAATCACAGCCAAATTACAAGAGCAATTCCAATACAAAAGAATATAATGATCTGATTAAAGACACATTTCTTGCTAACACTGCTACTTGTAGTATTCCCTGAGCCTTAAGCCAGTAAACATTCACAAAGGAATACCTAGTATATAAATTCCAATACATCTTAGGCCCAGCAGCCTGGATATTTGCAAGAATGGATAATTCTGTTATTTTGCTGTAAATATTTGAGTGTATAAAGAGAAAATTTACCAGTAGAAACTTCAAGGCTTCTGTAGAATTCTAGTTCACTTGTAATTGTGGGAGAGACCCCTCCTTTAAGTGAATCTCTACTCTCCTGTTCTCATTACTCTGGTTCTTTATTTGCTTTTTTGCTTTTCCTCCTTCACTAAATACAGTATTGAAAAAAACCCTTCCAACTTCTTTTAAAAATACACATTATGTTCAGGCCCCAGACTTGTCCATACCAGTACGTAACTACTCCGAGTCAATACTTACTCTTGTGTCCTTGCAGTAAACACCACGGTTTTGCAAAGTGAATCACAAAATTCTTTATATATAATTCACCCTGTTGGACACAGTATTATTAATCTACATTCATTTATCTATTGCACCTTTTAATGCTATTCACACTTCGTTTTTATATGCCAGTGCTCAAAACACAAAATTAACAACTGAACTGTTGAATCTCTAACACCTTAAGTTTGCCTGTACAGAAAGAAACCATTGATTTTTTTTTTTTTCAGTCAGGAAGATAAAAACTAGCCTTTTAGAACAAGGAGATAAAAGCTAGTGTTTCCTTAAGATATGTAGGTAGGTATGTTCTCTTACATCTACCTTTCTGTATCATCAATCTTAAAAAATAAAAAAGTAGCTTCCATCTTCAGTATGTGTCATCCTTTTTCAGACCTCTGTTAATAGAACAATTTACTTCTGCGTAATTCTGCAGTAATCTGCTTCTTTTTTTTTTTCATTTACACATCTGCCTCAATACTTTGTGTATCCAATTTATGCTTAATTCACTCCTATAAAGTAAAATAAACAGCAGAGCTGCTCTTCTAAATGCATATCTACATATCCTCTCCTTCCTGAACTTACTTCCCTGATATTTAAAAAAACTATCTGTAGCTTATAGAAAGATGAGTTTATACTGGTTGGAACTGCTTACTTTTCAAAAATCCAGCCATAGTTAAAAACAACGGGTTCAAATATCCGTAGTTGACACAGCTGCCCAAACACTGAGGCTCCACTACTACAGTCACATGAAGGTGTTACTGTATGAGGCTTAGAGAGGGAGTGCTGCAATACAGCTCTCTGTACTTTGATTCTGTTAATGCATGTAACTTGGATTGATACCCTTTGAAGTGTACCTTTGAAAAGGTAAATAGCAAATACAACTTTTAGTAGTAAACAGATGAAAGGTTTTGTGTCTTCTGTAAACAAAATCATTGTATATCACTTCTGTTTTCTACTTTCCCAGTCAGCCCAGTTAGGGAGGAAAAAAAAAAAAAGGACATTGTCACATTTGTTTGGCATTGTCTGTTAAACCTGTTCTCTATTGCACTTTCTACACTTCCACTTTCACTACACTTGCTGACTAGCTGCGAAACTACGTCACGAACGGTCACATTCCATACAGTAACAAGTTGCTTTTCTGGATCCATTTTCCTTGTACGGTTTTGGTTTCTGTACGGGCTATTTTTTTGTTGCTTGGTTGGGGTCCTTTTTTAACTGAAAAAATGCACAGTCATTTCTGCTTTCTTGTAGCATTTGTAGCGTAGCAAACACTACAGCTCTCTCTACAAGGAAGAATCCATGCTGTCCGTGTCAAACTGGCATGACCTCCGACGTCGCCTCTCCCACCGCTGGCTGAGAGTTTGTACCTGTCTGTGCTACTGGCACCACCACTGCGTCCTTCACCTCTGGGGGCTGAGTGCACGGGGAGCTTTTCTCCTCCAGTTTTTTGATAGTGTCGGGGCAGTTCTGAACAAAGATCACTCTGTTGTAGGCTTTCAACCTGCGCCACAGCTGGACGTAAACCTTACACTGCACGTACATGAAGACCAGGCCTCCTGTGAATCCAATGGCCACCACAACGAGTTTTGTCCAAAATGGCCATTCGAGGACACCTTTGAAATAGAAAGTTTATGTTACACACTGAATATTATCAAGCACTGAGATTCAGTAATGTATATTGAACAGAAGACACTTGCTAAGAATGCCCTCTATGTACACGCCATTGGGGCAGTTGTGGCTCTAAAATAGAAGGGCCATCCAAGAAACTGCCTATGGAAAAAGAAACTGTTTCCCACTTTTAACTGATCTGACCACCATTTGGACAAATAACTAACACCACTCTCAAAAGCTCTCTTTCAGGATTTCTTCTACCTTTTAATGTTAAAGATCGGCTGCTGCTGCTTCTGTGGTAATACAGGAAGCATCTTTTTTTACTAACTGGTATGGGACAGAGAGTTTGGTATCTTTTTTCCCAGGATTGCCATGTTTTCAGACTTGAGATTTCTTAGGAGGAAGAAAGGTCAGCTGAACTAGACCTGTTTCTTCAAACAGAATAAATTTATGTGAAACTTGATTCCCTACCACTGGTGCCATATAAATTCTAAAATATTTAAAATATATTTTACATTGGCTTTTCTGTAAATCAGTGTCAGGTTTAGCAATTAAAGGATTTGCATCATGTACTTCCCTTAAGAGGAAAAAAACCCCAACCCTTTAAATAATTATAATAAAATAATTTTAAATGAGATACACATTTAAAATGGGATTTTTGAACTCAGAATATATACAAAAAGCAACAGTATTATTCACATTATTCAGGGCTTTCAATTTTTCTCCTTCTCAAAATATGTTTATAAAGCGTTTTTTTTTCTCCAGTGCTTGCTGTCTTTGTCTTGGCAATTCCCATTTAAAGAGAGAAAATGGAGAAGAAAGCAAACTACATATATGTTCTTCTTACTCCCCACAAATACATGTTCACTTTTGTAGAAGTACTCTCCCCTGCAGCAAGCAAATTTTGGGGTAAAAGCTTCCTCTTCACTCTTCTGCATGCTGTAAGTAGCTCCAGGGCATCTCTTTGTCCATTTTTTAGTGTAAAGAATCAGCCATTACATTTGGCAAATACTGAATGCTATACAAATCATAAATACTTTTTGAGCCTACCAGGAATAATTAACATGATTCTTTTGCATTGTGTGTAACAACAAAAATCCCTGTTAGCTGTTTTGTTATGTAGATTCAGCTAATCTACAGAAATAGCTTCCCCCTTGTAATGAGTAGGGTAGCTGTACTCATAAATAGAAGTTCAAAGCCATTCCTAGTCCTGTCCTCTGGGCCAGGTTTTTTGAGATGAAAAACAAGGTTACCCATTTTGAAAGAATGCAAAACAAGACTTTGTAGTGTGTATTCATCTGTGACTTACTGAGGCTTGTTGCTTATTTTCCTCTTCCTGAGACAAGAGAGGCAAGCATCAGGAGTATCATCAAATATTTATCTAACTAGCAAGGCACAAAGCTCCACCTGTTTTGTTTTCCATGTTAACTTTGGAATATAACACAAAGCTAGAGACCTTTGTTCCTCTAGGGTGCTTAAATTCAATTCAGATCAAAACTCAAAAGCTTTTTATCATCATAATGACATTTAAGACTAAATTTAAGA